>OU343223.1:146362012-146397133 GCA_910596185.1 Chrysanthemum makinoi | reverse complement strand
CCTACTGATACCAATCGCCTCAGTAATTTGTCTCAGCTTTTATTTTGCATAATAACACATAACCCCATTTTGTCTATTAAGCTTATACGTAGCTTTTTGCTTATTTCAAATTATTTATATAATAGCTTTTTCACCTTTTGTATTTTTCTTGTCTTTGTATTAGTATAAAGTAATTTACAAAAAGTTTCGCATTTTTCTTAATAGTTTTAATATTTTTAATCATTTAATTAGTTTAAAACCGTATTTAATTCATAATAAATAAAATAAAAATCAAAAAAATATAATTCTTTTTTTTTCTAAAATTTTCTTTTATCATATAGTACGTAAAAAAATTGTTTTTACACTTGTAGGACTTTTATTTCATAAATTTTACGTTTTTGTTGCACAATAATTTTTTATAAATAACTTACGCTTTCATTTTAAATCAACGCTTTAGATAATTTAAGTTTACGCTTTAGTTAAAATAGTTTATTTAAGATATTTTGTTTTATAAAATCACAAAAACATCATTGTAAAAATAGTGATAGCTTTTATTTAATATATTTTAACTTTTTAATTTCTTTAATTTGCATTTAAGTCGCTGTAATTTATAAATCTTTTCTTTAGGTAATTTTCCATCAAATATCCATCGATCACTATCCTTAGTGATCATTCTATCATCTCATCAAGTGTTTATACACCAACCATCCTCCGTGGGACTTAACGACGGGAATTCATTATATTCTCCATCTTCATTGTATTAGTGTTCGAAATGCTTAAGTTTGTACTTGACCATTCACAAGTGGTTAGCTTGTATAATTAAACTTGACGGTTTAGCACCAATCACATGCCTACGTACGTCAAAAAGATGACCCGGTTCTTGAAACATGTACCATCGTGTTTGTATTGCCCAAACGCTTGTTTTCTCGCGACCAATATTATCATGCCATAGAGTGGGCTCTTTCACTCTGGAGTACATTTCAAACGTCGCTAATGTTGAGACGCCGACGCTCAGATAGCAAGAGCTCGCTTGATCGCCTTTGAATCCCTTTTGCTATTTCAACAATCTTTGTGCAAACGTCGCACCAAACGTGTTGTTAGACCGCCGACAACGAGGAATTTGAGCGAAGATGAGAACGTGCCGGTACCTTAAACATCTCATATCAATATTAGCAAATGAGGCTTGCAATATTCTACCGGGTGGAAAGATTCCAATCGATGACACGGAAATTCAGTTGCATAAGGTTGTACCCATTTAACTAAAAACGTGTGGACAATTCCAAGCGCCCCTACTTACGGCGCGCGAATCATGAGTATGAAAGGTCATATAAACGTATACGTAATATGAAAATATTGGCATTCCAAGTAGTCTTGTTGTTGTATCGTAATCTAACCTCGCCGATATAGCACACGCACGCAAATTGTGAACCAACATTATGTCGCGGTCAAACCCTTTATGTTCATTATTCATGCTTCCGATGTAGCATAAAGTTACAATACATACCGTTAAACACACACAACCGAATACCGCGCTAACGCATCTTTGTTTAGCACGCATCTACACTTTCGCTAACACGACATAAGCCATAGAAACATGTGGATGTTGACAAAGAAATCGCTCGATATGCGACGCGAATAGCGATACAAAGTTACAAACATGGTTAGCCATACATTTTATATGACCGCCTCTCAAGTACGATGCCGCGAAAGAAGATGTATGCGCTATGGTCGATATAATCATCATCGCCTATAAAAGCGGAGAAGACCAAAATTCGTATGAACCATGAATGTCCAACTAGCAAACAAGGCCAAAGACTATTTGAAAACCTCATATATGTGTATACAAGAGCGACATCGTTTACGACCAACATGGTGCAGCCCAAGCATTTGACATGACCGCCTTGCCACAATTCGGGACAACAATTCGCCAACCCCTGAGTTTAAAACATGGGAACAACAATTCTCCTTCCAAATCCTTTGATCACCAACTCAACACGCTCCTCGCTTATAGGCATGGCAATAACAAAACGATCGAAGAAGAACCACTTCTTCAACTGGGCAACTCCCAACCAAAATCTAAGTCAACAGAGAAGCGACAGTCACCTGCAATTAACAGCATGTTGATAAAGGGATTGGCAAAGGAGAAACAATATCGTAAAAACATTTGAGCACAATAATACACATGGTGAAGCACAAACGCATAGACTAACATACCTTCATACCATTCAGGCATATGGTGAACTAATGGAATATCGAGGCACCAACAGCACCCAAACCGGGTAGCCAACGCCAAATTACAACATCAAACAAACGAAAACCGATCGCGAGGGAACACCTCAAGTAGCAAAGATAGAACCATCCATAACTTCCATAGCACCAAAATTACATGAGACTAAGCAAACACCATAACACTACCAAAATCGCGACAAACGTCCAGGTATGCATCTTAAACATGAAAACATATTAACCAACACCCGCAAGTACATAAACGAAGGAAAACAAATTTTAAGCCACACTTTAGGTACCTAAACAAAATCACACAAAAACAAACGGCGTGCAAAATAGAAAAATCACAAGTAAACACATGCAATCTACACACAACCATCTCAACAACTCTAACGCAACCCACTAAAGCTACCAGAACACATTGACTACGAACCACCAAGCAAGATCCAACTCACCTACCAAATTTCTAGTAGGTGAAGAAACGTCACGGGAATTGCTAAACACAAAAGGAACTCAACCGTTTAACCTATACCAACTCAATAAAAGAGCCAGGCCCACAACATATAAGGCCACTTTAGCTAATAGTAAACCCATAAGTGACACCGACCCAAATCTTAATTTCCATCGCATTGACCAATCGAAGTTGGAAACGGTATTATAAGTCACCCAATGTAGTAGGAAACCTTTTTACAAAATTGGTCCTCGTAAATGCAATAACCAAAACCACTCAACATGTGCAGCCACTTAAACAAAGCCAAAGAAAGCTCCATGGTTTGCTATACAAAGCCCGCCAAGATAAGACCTTTTGAAGGCTTGAATTATCGCCAACGACATCAAGCCGAGGGTAGCGTAAGAAAGGGAACAAAATGTTCATGGCTGCGTTATTAAACGCCTCGCCAAAGAAAAAGCCTTTTTAAAGTAGCAAAACAGATACACAAAGGTTCCCATATCTACGCACGAACGGCTAGCAAGATAAAGACTTACTAAAAGGTTCAAATAAGGAAACAATCAAAACCACACTCAACAAGTAAGGATTAATATATTTATATAACAAAAAATAACACACCGAATACTGCGCGAACAAATTTTTTGCCACGTAATCCATACTCGACTAACACGCCACAACTCTCGAAACGAAGTGAGTAATGATAACAAATGAGGCTCGATACATGTATACAATAGCGCACACTGTGTAACCGACATGGTCAGCAACATATTCGATATGACCGCCTTGCCACTGCCGCCCGAATCGTGCATACGCAATGATCATCATATTTTGATCATCGCCCACGAAAGTGAACACGCTAAACGTGCACAAGATAGCGCCATCAGCAACAAACGGTGATAGCAAGACTATTTCAAGACTTATGACGTACCACGCCGTCCCGCTTCGTGAATCACATATATTATCATTTCGTATCACACAACAACGCTTTAACACAAACCGACCTTCACCAAAGGTACGATAAAAACCACTCCAATGCGAGCACCTAAAGAAAGCGACACAGCCTCCATGGTCAAGCATAACAAACGCCTGCCAAGAAAAAGACCTTCATAAAGGTTTGAATTACTTATTCATGATAAACCTTAGAAGGCTACCAAAAGAAAGGCGATAAAACCACCATGGCTGCGCCAGAACGCTTAAGAAAACACACGCTTAAAGCTTTGAAATATAAGCGCGCCAAACCGTAAAGGTATAAAGCAAACAAAGCCTGTTCACGCTTTACGTTACGGGACGCTCTGCCAAGGTGGCTTTCTCCGAGTTTTTAAGCGTCGGTAATATTAAACAAACAATATTTTCCTCCAAGCGAACGCGGTATTAAAAAGCGTTTAGCATATTCAAGAATAGGCTTTCAGCCGACCGAGATTAGTATTCAACCAAGAAAAAGCAATCCCGATTACACCGATAGTAGGATTAGTTTTTCGGTGAATCTTTATTCCTCTGATCATTGCCAATGATAGCTGAAACTATAAAAACAAAGGTGCATGTTAAAGTTCGAAATGCTCTTATGAATCACGAATAACCCGCTTGTGGGTGGGTAACAAAACCATGATTTAGCAAAAAATGCCACAATATCGCTTTGCTTCGTTTTTCTTCTCCTCATTATTATTTTTGTTGGTAAGATTGATTTTGCTATTCTAGCCGTTCATATATGATAAAAAAAATGAAATAAACAGTTAAATCAAAATAATCGAACAAAAATCATTCTTTATAAAAGATGAACTTCTAATAATAAAAGCAACCACAACTCAAACAACTGGTTTTAAAATTGAGTACACCAGGAAGATCATCATCCCTAGCCCACCAAGCCCGATTATATATACATATTAATCCTTACTTGTGGTGAAACATATATATCAATCCTTACACCATCAAGATCATCAGCCTCTAGGCCTCTCAGAATACCCGTTACCACGTATGAAACCTTATCTTGCAATCGTTTCTATATGAGAAACTTTGGTCTTCAGTAACAATGAGAGAAGAGGTGAGATGTGTTGTGTATTCTAGAGGGAAACATAAGTTGTTAGACATAGTAAGGCGGTGCAAGTGGTAGGATGGGCCTTTCTTTGGCCGGGTTTACCTTTTAAACCAACCGATATTATAAGTGACACCGACCACCATATTTAAAAAGCATATACAAGTTCCACCGACGTGGGATTAATATAGATATATAATATGTAGGTAATATTTGGTATTTAAATGAACTTAAATAGTGTAATATATATCCAAGTTAACATTCTCTCAAAAAGTTATGGATCTACCGATACAAACAATCCATGTGATAGGCAAAAGTTCAATATAGATATCAAATTTACCATAGATCTAATAAACCAACCATAGCCTTTCATTTTTCTAATAAAAAAATTAAAATAAACTTTCACCTTTTTTTAAAATTAAATATCTCGTAAACCATTAATCGATACGCGAAAAAAATCATGTTATTCTTGACGAGAATTAAATTATCATTCTATAGATATGCACTTCTATATATTTTTAACGATTTTTTTTTTCAAAATTTCGGTCCAGAAAAATCATATATGATTTGTGAAAATCATATATGATTCGATTTTTACAAATCATATATGATTTTTAAAAATCATATGTGATTTGTAAAAATCATATATGATTTGTGAAAATCATATGTGATTCGATTTTTACAAATCATATATGATTTTTCTGGGCGAAATTTTTGAAAAAAAAAGTTTGTCGAAAATATAGAGAAGTGCATATCTATAAAAAGATTTTTAATTAACGACGCAGTGT
The DNA here is from genome assembly GCA_910596185.1 of Chrysanthemum makinoi. Lineage (NCBI taxonomy): Eukaryota > Viridiplantae > Streptophyta > Magnoliopsida > Asterales > Asteraceae > Chrysanthemum > Chrysanthemum makinoi. The sequence goes on along the minus strand of OU343223.1, from coordinate 146,391,663 downwards.
ATTTTTGTAGTTTGAAGATTTACCATTTGCAAGATATGTTTTTTTAAAAAAAGGGTGAAAATGGTCTTTTTATTAATTTTGATAAAAAATGAATAGCCAAAATTGATTTATTGGATCTATGACAAAATAAGATATATTGATCTCAACTCCCATGTGATATATTTGTCGTAAAAAGTGACATCAGTTGACTATCACTATATATAAGTTACTCCTCCGCCTCAAAATATAAGTTAGTTTGACTTTTGAATCAAACTTTGACTTAAATATTTTGTTTGTATTATATATATATTTGATGAAATTTATACCAATAAAAAAAATATTTAAAGCACAAATCAAGTATTATATAATACAAACAAAAATATTTAGAGTCAAAATTAGATTCAAAAAGTCTAAATGAGCTTAAATTTTGGGACGAGGGTAGTAGTAATTTTCCTATTTCCTTGCTAGCTTGATACAAACTTGTATTTTAAAGAAAACTATAGGTCTAAATGATAAATAAGTAAGGGTGAGCAAAAATAAATTGAAATATCAAAACCAAACCAAATCGACATGACTGACCAAAGCTAAAACGATGGTTTAGTTTTTTAAATTTTCAAAAATAAAAATTCGGTTCGTTTGGTTTTTTAGAAAAACAATAATAACCGAACCGAACCGATTTAATTTTGTTTTAATAAATATGTTTAATACTATAGAAGAATTAACTAAATAAATCAAATTTAGAAATTAATGTTTGGCTTGAGGCCCTGAGGGAGTGTTTATTATTTTTATTTTTTTATTATTATGTTTATTTATGCTTTACGTGTATGCATCTTAACAATATGTGCATATTTATTCGAAAATGGTACTATATTTGTTTTTGTGTCGCTGCCTATATAGTGTGTGTTTCTATTGAAAAGTGTGATAAAATTATAAAGTGTAATATAAAACATGTCCCTCACTTTAATTTATACATAAAAATCCGCCTCTGAGGAATATGGTCTTTTGATATGTTTTTCTTTTTCCACCTCAAATTTCAAACGCACATATCTCTTTAAAAGAAAACTTTTAGAAAAACCGATTTCCAAGATATTTTTTAAATTTTAATCCTCTTTAATTTGGTATAAATCTTGTTAAATATTTCGAACTTTTTTTTAACATATCAAATGGCTATTTTGTTTTCTTGATTTTTTTGGCATTTTGGCCCCTTTTTTTACCCTCATAAACGCCGAATCGTGAAAAACTTAAAACATGAAAGTTATAGATTTCCATTCACTCTTTACCCATAAATTTGAATCACTCAAATCCAAAATGATATGAGTGAGATATTACACGTTAAAGATAGCGTTTTAGTTATATTTTTTGCATACAAAGTGTTTAATAAAATATCTAGCTTAGATTGCGGCTCTTAGTCACGATATTGTTAACAAGGTTCTTCCTGTTCAATGATTTTTAAGGTTTTGTTCTATGAATTTGGAATGCAATAACAATTACTTGTTGTATGATTTTTAAGATATCTCTAACTGCATACATATCCTTCCCTAATATATTTCTAACAAACTATTCTATTTTTCATAAACAAAGCTTAACTACAAAATACTAAATGTGAACTATTCTAGGTTCCGCTGACTTAACATTAGTACTGGCAGACTTAACTAGGACTAATAGCCTACCAGATTTAACTAATAACACTAGCAGTATTAAGTCTGGTAATGCATTGTAGGACCGATAAAAACATATGATTCGTGTGGTTCGGGGGGCCGGGAAAGCTCAAAGAATGAATAAGACATGGTATTGTATTAGATAGAAGAAAGGGAAGATGTGTGTGTTTCTAGAGAGAAGAAGAAGAAACCACACACACCTTTATTACAAATGTGAACTTCCTACCCTCCTAGTTGGGACTAGGAGGGGTATTTTTACTTCTACAAGCCTAACTTAGCATAAATGATTAAACTAGTCCTTGTGAATGAGCAAAAGAAGAAACTAATGCAATTCCTGTAATGACTTCACTAGCTTTAGCGAGGCTAACAATCTCCCCCAAGTGATGTCATACGGGAGTTGCTTACAATGTTCCCTACAAGAAAAATTAAATACAAAACATAAGCGCAGCACCCAAGAGTGTCTTCACAATCTTCAAACTTCATGAATCCTCTCACTGCCATCTCTTTACTTGCGTAAGAACAATGCGAGCAAATCTAATTAGGGATTAAATCGGCTTTTTGCTCTCCCCTAATTAGTGCTCTCCCCAAACCGACAACCTTCTCATGAATTTCCTGAATTCGAAGAAGTCTTTTGATATTAAATTAGAATCGTCTTTAGTCTTCTAACACGCAACGGAAAATGTAGAATAGACTGTCGACTCGACCTTCTTCAAGATTGTCCATTCGGGAATAAGGTATCAACATCTTCATCTCACAAAATGCATTCCAGTTATCAGTCCATAAAGTACACATGAAATTATAACACCAAAGTAACAAGTTGAACCACTGATCATCTTGAATTTGTTGCCCTGAAATTGTCAAGGTGGATAAGGTAGAAGTATGTAGAAACAGAGAGAGGATATAGAATCAACCAATTTCTGACAAAAATCATTAAATAAACCATTAAGCCCGATCACATGAACTTGTTGTGCATCCCCGATGTACACATTTCTCTCCCCTAATGGTTACGATTTATCGGAATCAGCATACAATTGTGTACATGAAGCATTAACTAGGAGCATTCTAGCAAAAATCATATCAGCCCATGAGAAGATGTCGATGAACAATACCATTTAAATTTGTCTAACTCATTTCAACCCCCAGATCAAAATTCAACTACTGTCTCAGAGTAACCATTTGAGAAGATAACCCAATATGACGAACTTGAGAATGAAGTAAAATCTCCCAGATTGGTTACTTAAGCTTGTACTATCCTTGTGAAAAAGAATGGTGTACCCAATGTACAAAACCTCTTGACGTATCCTCAACTGCGTGAGACACGAAAGTGATAGCTACTTTGTGGGTTAAGAGAGAGAATCACAAAAGTAACTAGATAGCCAAGTCTTCATCACACTCAATATATTTGCCCAAACAAGTCATCTTCGCGGAAAGGAAGAAAGAAAGAAGATGAAATAAGTAAACTCATCCGTAAAACGTCACTTTGAACCCAAATAAATAATAGAGGATCATCTTCGTGGTCACAATGAAAATTCATCGAAACCTTTAGCCGTGAACATATATCCTCGTGAAAATTCGCGTGAACCAAAATACCATTCTTTGTCAATATATTTAAATGTATCCAAAATTTATGAGACCAAAAATTCGGATAACTATATCATTTTGAGTCCAGCGTGTGATCCATCAGCCCAATCAATAATGAAAAGAATAATCGGGTTAGAAGCCCAAATCACATAACCCGATCCAAACGTGCACTTAAACCGTTATAAATATTACTAACCCTAATATATCTCCTCATTTTCATTAATCCCAACCCTAACACGTTTCTAAAAAATAACGCCTCCCACACACCATTTTCTCTCCCAGGAAAATTCATCTCCACAGTAGATCTCATCTCACAAAATCATCAATCGATCTATAATTTGAAGGAAACGCGAAAAACAAAACAAATCCTTGTTTAGGTTTAGGGTTTACTTTTGCTCAAAATCGCTTAGGGTTTTCTTCTTTTTCCGTGATCACGGGTTTATATTGGTTGTGAATCTCTCTTCTATCTCTCGATATGAGTTCTAATGTTAGAGGTCGTTTGAAGGTTTTGAATGCGTCGCTTTTGGAAAGACTCTCATATAACATTTTCATTACGAACTTCCCACCGCATCTCACTGATAAGGAGTTATGGAACACCTGTGCTCAACAAGGTATATATCTTGATGTCTATATACCAAAGAAACTATCCAAACAAGGTAAATATTTCTCCTTTGGAAATTTTAATAGGGTTAATGATGTTGACTTGTTGATTCATAATTTACTATCGGTTTGGTTAGGAAATTTTCATTTTGTTGGGGTCCGGTTTTGAGCACACGCATTCATGCAAACCATGAAGGGTATGAACTATAGTTTAAGCAAGTGAGGAAAACTGATGAACATCAACATTGATGAGATTGGATTTTCTTGAGAATGACATAGACATGCTAATAACACCATTTGTAATATTCAACTTTATAAATCTTATTAGAAATGAATCAAAGATTTACAAGGGATAACCTACGGAAAACTACCCCGGGTTGATGACAGATTCTCTCCTAAATCAAACAACAAGTGGCAGCTAGCTTTGCATTGTTGCTTCTAGGAGAGGAGGATTCTAACCATAATACTTAGTATTATTTTCTTTGTATGAAACTCTACTTAACTTGGTTACAACCGAGAGTTTATATGGGAAGGGAAACAGTGGTTTCATGTGGGTTGCATAGTAAGTTATCCACTTGCTATGGATAGGCACGTGCCTAGTAGGCTAGTCGGAAGCATACTTTCGGCTTTCCCGATTTGACAACTTATAGTTCCAATGCCTATTTCTCATATATCGATAAGTATTTGATCTTATCTTCTAAAGGAAATTTGCCGCCCATGCATTCAGAGGTTGTGGTTGTAATCCGTAATCAAGTCATCGAGTCATAGAGACATTTGTCAGCTTCAGTGAATCTGTGTTGCTTTTAGCTCCTTGTAATTTCTCTCTCGACATTGCATCACTTATGAAACCGCTTTCTTTAGTTGTTCTTCGACTTCAAAGCCATACAGTGAGTTTGAGCTTTATACAACACTCGCCAATTTCTTTATAAGTGAGTCATCTTCTGAATAATAATTAGGGAGACATGTTCTCTGAGAGCTCTCAGGGAGTATCTCACTTCTGATAATTATCAAGCTCACATTGATAGTTATGAAGTGAGATACTCTTTGATCATTGTTAGAGACTTTATGCTCACTAACCTTCAGAATGTGTACTTAGGCTATTTTAGGTTTAAATATTTGTCAGAGACAATTGGGTCAGTTTGTCAGACCCAACACATTTATTTTCAAATGTTGCTCGGTTTAGTAGGGAATCTCCTTCTAAACCAACTATTCCAAATATGAACCCTAAAGCTTCTACGCATGTTCATGAGTCTACATCCACGTTTGCTAATATTGTGAAAGGAAAAGGTGCTCTACAACATAATGATGAACCGTTGATGGTTTTAGAAAGGGTTCTTTGAATTATGATGGCAACCTGTTTCTTCCGGGGTGTGTTAAGGATTTCAAAACTCTCCCAAATATTCACAATGTTTTTTCTAGTGAAGGTTTTACATGGGTACAATTAGTTACCTAGGAGGTTATTGGGTACTATTGGTGTTCGAATCTACTCAATCTTGTGAGAAATTTCAGAAACATAGTGGTATTAACTTGTGGTTCTTAAGTATATGCAAAGGGTCTACACAACTTGAAATACCAGACAAGGTTGGTTGGATTGATGTGGAAGGAATATTGTTGGGTCAGACACGATCACGTAAAATATGAAAGAAATGAACAACAGGTTTAAGCAAGTGACGTAACTAAACTCATGAACATTAACATTGAGCTTGGGTTTGCATGAGAACGACTCTTACACGCTAATAACACTATTTGTAATTTTCAACTTTATAAATCTTATTAGAAATGAATCAAAGATTTACAAGGGATAGCCTACGAGTTGATGACAAATTAACTCTCCAAAATCAAAAAACAAGAGACAACTAGCTTTGCTTTGTTGTTCATAGGAGAGGAAGATCCTAACTATAATACTTTGTATGTTTTCTATGTTTAAATCTCTACTTAACTCGGTTACAACCTTTGGTTTATATAGAGGGGGAAACAGTGGATGCACATGGGTGCATAGTAACTTGCCAACTTGCAATAGATAGGCACATGCCTACTAGGCTAGTCTTGAGCTTACTTTTGGCTTACCTGATATGACAACTTATAGTCCCAATTTTTGTTTCTTATATATCGATAAATACTTGAACTCATCTTCTTCAAGAAGTTTCTCGCCCATACATTCAGAGGTTGAGGTTGTTAAACTGAACTGAATCTTTAGAGTCAGAGAAACATTTTTCAGATCTTATTGACCATGGTGTTTTTGTAGCTCCTTAAATTACTCGATAACCGCATCGGTTGTAAGTGTTTTCTTCAGTTGGTCTTTACGCCCTCGAAGCCGGCTTACAATTGATTGAGCTTTGTACAACACTCACTGATTTCTTTTATCAGTGAGTCATAACTTCTGAATAATAATCAGGGAGACATGTTCTCTAATAACTATCAGGGAGTATCTCAATATTCTCTCTGATTTTTATCTCAGACTTTTTATGCTCCTGACCTTCAGAGGGCGTATTAGGCTATTTTATGTTTAAATATTTGTCAGAGATAATTTGGGTTGATTTCAGACTCAACAAATACTATTATAAGCATGGTTGCATTCTACATTTAATAAAATTGCTTGTAAATGAGGTGAGCTTGTTTACACGGATGACTCAAACACTTCGAATAAATAGCATGCGTTTATGTGTAAATTGTTGGATCGATGTACTCTAACCAAACTAACTTAAATAGCTTGTTAAGGTTTAATAACCTCGGATAAATCCTAAGTTATTAACAAAGAAACACTGAGCAAACTCTATTAAATATGCGGAATTTACTTAACAAAGCTAAGAAGAATAACTTTAACTTTATACAATTTTATTAATAACACTAACTCTGCTTATTATGCAGATTCTTTAACAACTCTAATAATATCGAACTTCTCTAAACTTGTGAACTTGTAAACTCTAAAACTCGTACCTCTAATACCAATCTAGGAGTCCTTTTATAGGCTCAAGGATATCCCTAGTCGGTTTACAATTTGTATCCTTGTACGACAAGTAATCTAATAAAGAATATTCTAGAATTACAAGACTTTCTATAAACGAATAAAACAGTTCTTTGTTCTTGCAGTACTTTGACTTCAATCGCCAGTATTCTTTGACTTTATCTTTAGGATTCTTTGACTCTTTGACTTTTTCCAAATACTTTTATCATTCTTTCAGACTTTCATATCCCAACAATCCTCCCTAACTTGAATTCTACTAGCTTGACTTCAAGTTCCTTTGTGAATTTATCTTTAATAGCTCCATCTTTAAGGAAAGATTATGTCTTAGTCTTTGGATTGTATCACTGTAGTTTCTGTGCTTATCAAAGTATCTTTAGAATTATTCTTTACAAAGATCATCCAAAAGTTCCATCTTTTCAAAGAACACAAAGAACATATGACAATTTGTACATTAATTCAGTTTAAGTTGCAATCTATTCTCATCACTTCCGTGTGTGTTAACTCCTGGGAGAGGTGAATCATTGAAAATTTAATGGATTTAAGTTCTCTTTACCAAAGCCATTAACTCTAGAGTAGCCGAATGTTTTGGTGTATAAGACCATGGTACATTGATAACCATATGATTTTTAGCAAATCATCAGCTATCAACAGATTTGAGTTGTCTTTACCAAAAGCTATACCCTTCTGGACTAGTTAGTTCTTTCATCATGGTGAACTAATTACCATATAATGGTTTTTCCACAGCCTTTACCACAAACCATTTTCTTGTGGGCTAGCCAACTCTTCACATTAACTGATATGGTGAGTTGATAACCATACAACTTATTAGCAAGTTGTTAACTAAAAACGGATTTGTCATATCTTTACCAGAGCCGTTTGCTCATGGATTAGCCAATCCTTTTGTAACCATGGTGGATTGATAACCTATTGATGTTACCATCTCAAAAACCATTTATTTTATTCAACCTTTGTTCCAAAATATTTGTTACTTAACAAAAGGTTTCTTTCAAAAATCACTTAACTGGTTTAAAAGCTGCAAGCAATACTTTGATGAAAGTACTGTTTGATCGCTAGTACTTTGAATAAAGTACCGATTTATCAAAATAATTTATTCAATTAAGATTCATACCGTTATTCATCATCATCGAATAGTAGTCCAGTTGAAAAACAAATTGATGACCATACAAGCAATTTCATTGTCTTCTTCAACTTCCATTCCATGCTCTAGCATCCTCCTCATAAGATCTACTATAAGAGGATATCTTCTATTTGCAAACATGTGAATCATTGTACCATTTTCCAGCTCTCGAACATGAACTCCAGATTCTTTAAAGAATCTCCAAAGAAACAATTTCCCAATTCTCTTGATTCTTCCAAATGTCATCGTTGCTTTGCTCTTCGCTTCCCATACTGTTGTGAGATCTCCAAACAGAGCTAAACCAATTCCTTCTAATGGATTATGTTCAAAGTAATCTCGCACCACATGATATAAATAGAATAGATCCACTCTATCTATGATGTGCAATAAATCCCATAACCTGTTGAACACTCTAAAGCTTTCATCTTCTCTATGAAACATCAGATAACTTCCTTCTTTGGATTCCACAACTTCAAAAGCAATAATTTGAGATTTGTTCATCTTCATATCAGCATCTTCCTTAGAATACTCAAAATCCACTATCCTTAGATAATTTCTTAGTTCATCCCTAGTCTCAGATCTTAACTCAACTTTTTCTTTCTTTGAGAACTGTACATCTTTAACTTCAGTTTTTCTTTTTCTTTTAAACTTTTCTTTCTTCTTTTCTTTCCATGTAGCTTCATCTCTAAAATCTTTGATGCTTTCAACATTTTTCTTATAAGCTTCTCTAGCAAAGATCATACAATCGTTTCATCTCAAAATAATTAAACCTCTCGAATCCTTTATACCCTTAACTTTTAAGATAAGCCATCATTGCATTTCTGTCCTTAGCTTTATTTGGCCTTCTTGGTAGAAATCTAACAGAAATAGGTGACTCTAATGGTTCATCACTTCAAAGATTCAATTCCTCTTGCAACTTCTTAGTCTTCTCTACCCAGAGCTTCTTCCTTTAGCTTCTCTATCTTTAGCATTTAATTCCTCTTGAATCTTTCTAGTTGCTTGTTCATTCAAAGCATCTTGAGCAGCTCTTATATGTGCTAAAGTTAGTTTCTTCTTCTTTACTTCTACCAAAACACCTTTTCCTTTATCCTTAGGATCAATAGCAAGTTGAGAAACTCTTGATTGTTCCTCTTCTTGCACTCTCGAATATTAACACCCCTTTTTGTGATAAACCTTGCAAAATTACGCAATGGTTTCATCATCACTTGCAAGATGGATAGGTTTGGGTGTAGCCCTCTTCTTGTATATCAAGAGAAGGACCAAAGCTTCTTCATGTACAGCTTGTTGAAGGACCAATTTCCTCTTCAAAGTCCAACAACCTTGGAGTAAACAATTCTTGCTTGTAGGATCCTTGTTGTTGAAAAGCAAGACTTTGATCATCAGACTTGATCATCAGTACTTTGAACTGGAACATCAATAACTTGTTCCTCGCTTTGAATAACCTGTTCTTCAGCTTTTCATGTTCTTCAAGACCTTCAGTTCATTCTCCTTAACAACATCTTCTTTCAAATTCTTTTCTTCTAAATTCCTCCCCAATTGGACATAAGATTGTTTGTGAACCTTTTGGCGTGTGGTTTTCTTAGACTGTCTTTGCTCCTTCTTTTTAGATTTGACCCATATACGATGATGTTGAACCAATGGCCAAACAAAATTCTTGAGCCTTCTAAACTTGAGCTTCAATTTAGTAATCTGCTTAGCTTGAGCCTCAATAGTCTTTTTCAACTTAACCAACTCCCTTGTCAAAACATAATTATCCAATGTTAAACCTTCAGGGGATATAGTATGTGAATCATCTCCTTGAACAGGTGAATGTTCCTCCTGGTTGAGAATCGTGAACAAATCTTTGTGGAGATGGAGAAGGTAAAACTGCAACATCTCTTGAACTTCAAGACTTGGGGAAGCAAGACTTGAGATGCAGCACCTTTGGAGATGCAAAGACTTTGAGATGCAGACTTTCACTAGCTTCATCTTCTTCAAGATCGCTCTAACAACTTGAACAACTTCCATCATAGAAGTAGTTAAGGGAGTATCCCTTCCAGTGAATAAATCACTCTTCCTAGCCATAAAGGTGAAAATTTTGGCTTGTTGAACCACAACAGTTAAAAGATTTGTTGGCTTAGGAACATTTGAAAGTTGTTTATTGAGGAATACTTGAACAAACCTTGGATACATTAGCCATTTTGAACCATGAGTGATGTGGGAAAGCATACCATCAAGTATGAGCTTTGAAAAATTAAAACACGATCCGTAGTCAAGCCCACAATAGCGTGATGCTATGTTAGATCAAATTGCTCCCATGAAGTACTTTTAGCACTAATACAATGAAGCAACACATGCACTAAAACTTCCATTGAGGACAAAATAGTTGTTTCCTAATGTTTGTTCATTAAAGACCCTTCATAACCAATGTGCCCAAAAGTATCCCAAATTAGTTGCTTATCAAAACTAACGCCCCATCATCATCATTAAACAATAAGTCTTCTCGAATTGAGGCTTCAAGAACCTTGATATTCCTTCCAAAGAACCCTAGCATGAATATACTCTTCATCATTCTCCATGTGAACCCTAGCTGTTTCCCAAAATTGTTGAATCCGTGGTTCTATAACATCCGGTTCTACTAATAATGCATAACCGATTGGCGATCCAAGAAGAAAATCGATGATGTCATGAAAGATTGCATTCGATCCAGTCTTGTCTAAATTAGCCACCATATTGTGCTTTGAAACTGTAGTACGGTTCGCCATTGATGATTATGTTATCACAAAGAAAAGATATGACGAATAATGTAGGTGAAAGTGAGAGAAATATGGAAAAGATTCTAAAGTATCAATATGAGAGGGAAAATCGGTGAGTAGTTATTTATAGGTGAAATTTTAAAAATCACGACCATAAATACCAAAGTTCCGTAGATATAATTACCCCTCAATATTACCGTTGGAACAAGACTTTAATAAGACAAACAAGACTTCCACGTGATGCAGATTCTTTCCCAAGCAAGACTTTCCAAGCAAGACTTTCATAAGAAACAGTACTTTTCCAAAGTCTTATGTATAACATAAATATCCTCCCCTCAAGCAATGCATAGGACTATACTAACACTAAATATTCCTCCCCTTAAATGTAGCTTAGTAGTTGATCATGCCAATACTCACCACCAAGTGAGTAAATCTTGAAACATCAAATCCTTTGGTAAGTAAATCAGCTACATTATCATCTGTATGTACTTTGACAACATTAATGAGCCTATGCTCATAACAATCTCTGATGAAGTGGTGCCTAATCTGAATATGCTTGGTCTTGGAATGATAAACTGGATTCTTCACAATACAAATAGTACTCTCATTATCAATATTGATGGGAGTATTTTTGAAGTTAAACCCATAATCCAAGAGCTGATTCTGCATCCACAAAACTTGTCCACAACAGCTGGCATGGCCAACATATTCAGCTTCAGTAAAGGATGTTGCTGCAATTGTTTGTTTCTTACATTGCCAGGAGACTAATCTTCTTCCAAGATATTGGCATCCACCTATGGTTGATCTTCTGTCATAGTTGTCACCTGCATAATCACTATCTGAGAAAGCTTCCAAGTGAAAAGGTGAATCCCTTGGATACCACAACCCCAACTTAGGTTGTTGTTTCAAATAACGTAAAATTCTCTTCACTACATTCATGTGAGAAATCTTTGGTGAGACTTGATATCGTGCACATAAACAACCGCAAACATGATATCGGGCCTTGATGCAAGACACATAAGATAGCCAATCATTGATCTGTATAACTTGACTTCAACTGGTTATCCATCTTCATCCTTGCCCAAGGAGTTAATTGATTTAATAGGTGTAGTAAAAGGCTTCATGTCATCAAAATTGAACTTCTTAAGTATGTCATGAACATACTTGTCTTGACTTATGAAAATTCCTTCCTTTGACTGCTTAACTTGAAGTCCCAAAAGAAAGTTAACTCACCCATTGAACTCATTTGAAATTCATTCGCATCGCCTTCTCAAACTCCTTGACCATGGATTGTTTAGTAGCACCAAATATGATATCATCAACATATATTTGAACTAACATGATGTCTTTTTTCTTATCTCTTGATAAACAAAGTCTTGTCAATGGCTCCTCTCCTATAACCATGTTGCAATAAAATTGTAGAGAGCCTTTCATACCATGCTCTTGGTGCTTGACGTAAGCCATAAAGAGCTTTGACAACTTTGTAGACTTTGTTAGGATGTTTAGGATCTTCAAAACCCGGAGGTTGCTTGACATAAACTTCCTCTCAGAATCTTGCCATATAAAAAGACACTCTTGACATCCATTTGATAAACCTGAAATCCCATATAAGAAGCAAAAGCAAGAAAGATTCTAATTGCTGCTACAGGAGCAAACACTTCATCTTGTCTGTAGCCTTGAAGCAAAAGCAAAAGCAAGAAAGATTCTAATTGCTATAGGAGCAAACACTTCATCATAATCAACTCCTTCTTCTTGTCTGTAGCCTTGTGCAACTAGCCTTGCCTTCTTCTTGATGACATTACCTCTTTCATCTCTCTTGACTCAGAAAACCCATCTGGTTCCAATAACTCTCTTCCCATCTGGAAGATCACATAATACCCAAACTTCTTGAAGTTTAAATTGAAGAAGTTCTTCCTGCATAGCTTCAACCCAACTCTCTTTAGTCAATGCTTGAGAAATATTCTTGGGTTCCTCTTGAGAGATAAAACAAGTAAACAGACATGTTTGATGGTCCTTATGATTAAGTCTGTTTATAGACAAAGTTAAGTAAAGCATTATGAGGTTTAGAAAAACTCTTAGCTCTGTGGTCTAGTCATTACTCCGAGTAGAAGGACCAATGATTTGATCAGTAGGATGATTCTTATGAATTCTTAAACTTGGAGACTGTGGAACTCCATAAGTATCATCTAAATTAGTAAAATCAAAGCATCTTTATTGGAATTTGAGAAAATTCTTTCATCTTCAAACTCATCATCAGCTTCTAATCCGTGCATGGTAGGATCATCTAAATCATCCAAAGTCATCGGTAATGTGCAACAAGATACTTTTTTGAAAGTACTGTCCAAAGTACTGTGAGAGTACTCTGCAGACTTGTTCTTCTTCTTTTCCTCTTCATAAGCTCTTCTCTCGATCATCGTGTAAGAATGTGCTAAAACATCTTGAAGAAGCAACAGATTAAGTTCTTCTTGAATAGATTGATCCTCAGCAGACAATGAGGATTTTGGTTCATCAATACTTTGTTTTGGAGCATCGTTTTTGCTTTGGAGCATCGATTTTTGTTTTGGACTAACAGAGCTTCATCATGTATAGCATCATGTCTAAGATGAACTCCATGAACAACATACTGTAAGTCTTCTCCATCATGCACATGTTGATTTTCTTCTCTAACAGGTACATAGTTCATAGAAGGAGTTAAAAGTTCAAGATCAAACATCCAATCAGGACCTTTACCTTTTTCATTATCTTGATCTTCTAAAACCTCAACATGAAGACAATCTTGAAACTTCTTAGTGATTCTATTGTACACTCTAAATCCCTTACTGTTGGTACAATAACCCAATAAATACACTTCTTCTGACTTGCCATCAAACTTTCCCAGATTATCAATTATGTTTAAAATATTAAGAGGGCATCCAAAAGGCTTCATAAAACGAATGTTGGGTTTGTTGCCCATCAGCAACTCATAAGGTGTCTTCATCTGCGGGCTTAGTAACTCCATACTGTTAAGTACATAGCAAGCAAGACTTACATTTTCACCCAAAATTGAATAGGTAGTTGAGAATCTGCTAGCATTGTTCTGGCTGCTTCAATCAAAGTCCTATTCTTCCTTTCAACACCATTCTGCACTGTGGTGTTCTTGCAATATCAACTCCCTCTTGATTCCTTTGTTTGCACAAAATTCATCAATAAGCTTGTTCTTGAATTCAGTCCCATTGTCACATCTAATACCTCTAACCTTGAGTCTCAATTGGTTTTCAAGTGCTATTATGAGTGTCTGAATTGCATCAAAAGTATCATCTTTAAATCCCAAGAAAAATACCCAACTGAAATCTATCGCAATCATCTGTTACAACTAAGCAGATTTTTTCTTGTTTAAACTTGCCACGTAAAATGTGTCCAAACAAATCTATGTGTAACAGCTCCAAAGGTTCTCTAATAGTTCTTTCCTCAAGCTTCTTGCATGAAGCTTTGTGTTGTTTACCCTTCTTGCACGCCAAACAGAAGTGATCATTCTTGTAAGTCTTTGAAGGTAAACCTCTAACTAAATTCCCTTTGACCAGTTTGTTGTTATTCTTGAAATTTACATGGCCTAATCTTCTATGCCACTGATGTGCTTCTTCAGATGTTGCTTTTGCCACCAAACATGTGGCTCTTCCATAGGAATGAAGACTCTTCATGTCTAAACTATACACATCATTTGTTCTTGGTACTCTAAGAACTACCAAGTTGTCATCAACAGGCTTGAATTCAGGAGAGAGGATGAGACATTTTTAACTTGTTCATCGAAGATTCTCATTTGCTTGAAGTTAGGTTTGCTTCGGAACGATATGGTACCACTTTCCATGCATATCATGTAGCTATTTTTAACTTATTCATCGAAGATTCTCATTTGCTTGAAGTTCCTCTTGGTGGTTATTCTTTTACGTGGTCTAACAAACACGCGAGCAAGATGAGTAATTTAGATCGGTTTTTAATTTCAAAAGGGCTCTCTGAGCTTTTCCCAAATTTATCATGTTTGATTCTGCATCTTCATATCTCTAATCATAATTCTTAGAGAAGCTTTTACGGTTTATCACCCTACCCCATTTCAATTGTTATATTCCTGGTTCCTGGAGCATGATTTTGTTTCAGTTGTAGAAGATTCTTGGAACCACGTTGTGGTGTATGAGTCTAATGCCATGGTTTTGCTCAAATATAAATTAAAAACCCTGAACCAGAAGAGTATCAGGGAGAATTAGAGTGCTTCAAGATAAATTGCTCGATATTGATTTGCGTCGTGACAAGGGAAAGGGTTTACATGATGATATGTCAAATCGTGCCAATGTTTTCCATAGTATTAGCGAAATTGATCACAAGAACTCTATTGATTTTGCGCAAAAAGCCAAGATTAAATGGGCTATTGAAGAGGATGTGAATTCCAAATTTTTTCATGGTATTGTTAATAAAAAATGAAGACAACAAGCTATTAAAGGCATTTTGGTAGATGGTGAATGAATCGATAACCCGAAACGTGTTAAAAATAATTCTTCAATCATTTCTAGAATAGGTTTGCTGCTCCAGATTGGACCCGTGTTCCTATCGAAGGCAACTTTCCAAGGTACTTGAGGCCTGATATTTATAGTGACTTGGAAGGCGAGGTGACTAATGACGAAATAAAAAAATGCGGTCTAGGATTGTGGGTCTGATAAATATCTAGGGCCAGATGGATTTACACTCAAATTTTTTAAGATGTTTTGATATTTAGTTAGGGTGATGTGATTAATGCATTGAAGGAATTCTTCAACTCGAGTACATTCCCTAACGGATTCAATCCCTCGTTTATTGCTTTGATTCCTAAGGTGTTAGATGCTAATCTTCTTAATGATTTTTATACTTTAGTCTAATAGGTTACCAGTATAAAATTATTGGCATAATATTAGCTAACCGTTTAAGTCTTGTGATAGACAAGATTGTGAGTATTGAGCAGTCGGTGTTTTTTAAAGGAAGATAGATTCTAGATGGTCCTCTAATTCTTAACCAGGTCATTTCATGGTGTAAGATGAGGAATGAGCAAGCTTTAATGTTTAAAGTCGATTTCCAAAAAGCTTTTGAGTCAGTTCGATGGGACCACCTTGATGATATTCTTGATAAGTTTGGTTTTGACAAAAAATAGAGAGGGTGGATTCGTGGTTGTCTGCTTTCTACAAAGGCCTCGGTTTTAGTAAATGGCTCGCCTACAGAGGAATTCTCGTTTCATAAGGGGTTAAGGAAATGAGATCTTCTCCTTTTTTGTTCATTTTGGTGATGGAAAGTCTCCATGTGTCGTTCCAATGGGTTATCGAAAGAGGTATGTTTTCTCCTATTATTATTTGAAGAGATGAGACGGTCTCTATCTCGCATCTTTTCTATGTCGGTGATGCTATGTTCAACAAAATTAGCATTTATGGTTTGGGAGTTAAAGACTCGAATATTAATCTCATGGTTGATCGTTTCGGTTGTTTAGCTAACAAGCTCCCTTTTACTTATCTAGGAGTAAAAGTTGGTGCTAACATGGCGCATATTAGTTCAAAAAATGAGGTTGTTCAAAAAGTTAAGAACAACTTATCTAAGTGGAAATCAAATACTTTAACGGTTGGGGGGAGGCTTACTCTTAAAAAATTGGTTTTGGGATCTCTCCCTACTTATTACATGTCATTATTTAGGGTCCCAGATGGTGTTTTAAATAAGCTTGAAGGTTTGCGTAATTCTTTCTTTTTGTGGGTGAATATAGATGATCGCAAGATGATGTGGTGTGTTGGAAAAAGTGATGGCTCTAAAAAAATATGGTTGTTTAGGGATTAGTAGCTTGCTTTCCCTTAATCGCGCCTTGTTGTTTTAATAGATTTTTTGTTTCTATTCTTCTCATTTTGGTCTTTGGCTTGATATTGCTAAATATATATATATGGCTCAAATGGATCTCTTGACCAGTCATCCCCAAATCATACAGGCTATTCAATTTGGATTTTGGTGCGCAAAGCCATTGCCAATCTTAAATCGAAAGGTGTTGGTCTTATGGAGTTTCGTAAAAAATGTGACTGGAAATGGTTATAACACAATTTTTTCCATGTGAAATGGTTTGGTGAAGAATGTTTCAAAGTTAGATTCAACAGACTATTTAATTTGGAGCTTCATAAAGATATTTCGGTAGGTCAAAAATTATAGAATTCTGATTGGGCTTTATCATTTTGTAGGTATCCTGGAGGGGGTATCGAAGAGTGTCAATGGCTAGCGTAATCTCCGCTGCTTCCCTCTGTTGTTTTGTCTTCTGCTAGTGATCATTGGGCTTGGACTCTTGTTGGGAATTGCAGAGTTGAAGATTACAAAACCACGAGCAAGAATGAAGAAAGAAGAAACAATGAGGGTCTATTATATAAATAGTTAGTAGCTTTCATAGTAATCTACAATTAGGGTTTATGTAACCTCCCTCTCCTATATAAAGAGGGTAGGAGTAGTAGTTTTGATCATCCCTTTCATTAATCTCTTTCATTTCATTTCATAGTATTCATCTCTTAATGAGAGTCTAGACACACGATAATAGCGTGTGTGGAAAACTAGAAGGGGGGGTTGAATAGTTTTACCAATTTAAAACTTCCTTTTAAATATTTAGATCGACTTATGTCAATCTATTTGATTGTTTATGTTGGACGTTGATAGATGGATATATAAACGTGAAATGAAATATAAAGAGTAAGAAGCACATCACTACAACACAAGTTATTTATAGTGGTTCGGCTACAAGGACACCTTCCTTTCCCTACTCCACTCCCCGAGTCACCTACTCGAGAGTTCGTAAGCACTACACCAACTCCTTGTGGAGGAGAAGCCTTCACAACGTCGCTTAACCTTTTTCCGGTACAAAGCTAAATATCGAGTTCTTTCACACCAAGGCGAACCACACCTAACACAACGTCGCCTACCCTTTATACGGTGCTAGGCTAACCACCGAGTTCTTTCACACCTTAGGAGAACTAATCCTATCACAATGTCGCCTACCCTTTATTAGGTACTAGGCTAAGCACCTAGTTCTTTCACACCTTAGGTGAACTACACCTTCACGACACAACACCTAATCTCAAGGAGATCTACTCCTTGTTACAACACCATCAAGGATATTACCATCCTTGTAGATAAACAAATACATATATGTATAACGATGCACCTCATCGATTATACGACCTAAGCAATCTCCCCAAATGCTACTTGATTTGATTCTTTGGCATCCTTCACTAATGCCTTTGACATAACGCTTGGCACCCTTCACTAATGCCTTCATCTTGACACCTTTAGCATCCTTCACTAATGCTTTTGACACAACGTTTGGCATCCTTCACTAATGCCTTCGTCTTGACACCTTTAGCATCTTCACTAACTAACACGGATGATGAGCTCCTTTCACTAATGCTTTCATCTTGACACTTTCGGCATTCTTCACTAATGCCTTCAACCCAACATCTATGGAGAAAGGAAGAACTATCACCAAGAGAACCTTAGTAGTCTTGATAATGACGAAGCATGGCAACTCATGGACTTGAGCTTGCACGTCTTCAAGAGGTGGTGATCTCTCCTTTAAGAGGAACCTAGTAGATCACACAAAACAAAAGACAAACTACATAGATCACTTAGATCTGAGGTTAGAGGGTTAGAATACTTTGGGGAAGTATGTGTGTAAAACCATGTGTAGAGAAGAAGAAATGGCTCTCTATTTATAGAGGAAATTCTTTCTGCTTCCCCGGATCCCACGGATCCCTACCACAAGGGATCCGGCTAGCACAATGCTAGGGATCCGTGGTCCACTCCTCTTTGCCTATGGGTATTTTTGGTTATGGGTCATGGGTCATGGGTTATGGGTTGATCCATGGTTTTCTTTCTAGATACAGTGAACTTGGTTAAGTGGATGTATAAAACCATGGGTTATGGGTCAAAACCATTTGCTAGCATTTACCCATTTAGTATATACTTGTATTTACCCATTTTAGCATACACTTAGTTTTTACCCATTTTAGTATACTTAGTTTAAGTATATGTTTAACCTAATATGTAAACACTAGTTGTTGTACATATGTATCTAAATCATAAAATCACTTATACTTGTTTTAGTGTTTTATGTGACAACTTAATTGTGTTAGAAAACTATTAACTCAAACTATTTACGTACTCTATTTGTTTCGTTAAAATGATTTTACTTTTGTTATCGACAAAACATTAGAAGATCGTAAAATATAAATAAACGTTTTTACGGCTTTTTTGTAATAACAATCTCCCCATTTTTGTTGATGACAAAACATAAAATTATTTTAAGGAAAAAGCTAAAATTCGTAAAAAGTTGAATTTTTAGTTTTTACTTTCTTCTCCCCCTTTTTGTCGAAACAAAAAGTGTTAAAAGAAACTAACACAATTTTTATAAGAAAAAAATGTAAAAAATGTAAAGAGAGCAAGTGACGGGAATGGTACTCATCGTAATGAGATATATGTACAATATATCAAGCACAACACAAAATAATCATAGCATATAAGTATTCATTCAATAAAACAAGAGATACATGACCAAATCTCTAAAACTAAGAGAATGAACTAGCCAAACAAGTGCTACTAATGCTAATCTCATTATGAGACTTAGAATGTGACAATGTGCTTAAGTCTAGGGATGGGTGGACTTGTTGAATTGATCCAACTTTGCAAGAAGATGATTGAACATGAAATGTATCTCATTTCGTACTTCTTAAACAAGTCCTTGAGTTTTTAGACAATTTGAGCAAATATTGTCTTGGCTTGCCCCCGAAGGGAAAGGGATGTTTTGAGGGGGCTCAATGTGTGTTTGAGGGTCTTCATTTTGAGAAGTAGGGAGAGGTTCTAAAAATGACGGTGGTAATGGAACTTCTTTCATATGATCAAGGTTGTTCCTTGTCTCCCATGATGGGCTAGTTGGTGTTGTAGGTGGTTCCCGATTTAATGAAAAGGTTGGTGAATGGGAGGTTCTTGGTGATGAATGGAACAATGAATATATGTTTGGATGAGGAAGAGGCTCATTCAAGGAGTGTAGTCCATTTTCAATGAATGAAGGTTTTGATGGCTTGCTAGAACTAGCCATGTTTGGTTTGGAACTAGATGATCCTTTTTCTAGTTGGAAAGGTTTGATGCTAATCCTTGCGGTTCTCTTTGCTTTTGTTGGATGGGTTTGATGAGGTGGGATTCTAGAGTCATTATTTCTAATGGGAGATGTTTCGGTGGATGAAATTTCATGGATCATTTGACCCTTTCTTTGGGATGATCCTATGTTTGAAGAGTTGTTGCTAAGAGCCTTAGTCATGGTGATGAAGGTGCTAATGTGAGCTTCTAATTTCTGATTTTTGAAAGGTAATTGAGGATGGTGCCATAAACCTAAGATTGTTTGGTTTATAAAGAGTAATTTGAATTTGGGAATTAAATTCTTGACCACTTAGAAGACTAAGCATGCTCTTGAGATTTTGATCAGCTCTAGGAAGATAATTAATGTATGCTAAGAGTGGTTAGAGAACCAAAAGGTGACATGAGTTTGAATATAGGAGCTGATTTATGTTCTATCCGCCTGGTTAAAGACCAGGGATTCGTCTATCAGACAGGGTCTAGGTGAAATCATTATGATTTTGTAAGGTTAGTTATTAATGGATTTCGAGAGTTTAACTTAATTTTGAAGTCTTTAGCTGTTGGATATCTCAAACCCTTAACCATAACAAGTAATGGTGTTTAATGATGATTTTGGCCAAGAAAATTTGACTTTGGGTAGTCTAATTATATGTTTGACAATGATTCCATTTAATTTGATGTGGAGAAGTGGTGATAACAAGTACTAGAAGTCAGATGATGTCCTAATAGGAATTTACTAAAATCCTTAAAAATAAAAAGAATTGAAAAACAATTTTTGGCCTTAATTTTGATTAAAAGGTGATTGAGATTAATTTGCTAAAATTGAAAGATATACCTAACTAAGTGCTATCAAGAGTGATAGAAAATGTGTGAGTGTTAGAGCGGAATTATGGTGAGTTTTGACTAGTAGAAAAATCAAAAATATTTCAAAGATGTATCCTAGATAGGTCATGGATGAGAGTGAGATCTTCAACTATTTGAGAAAAACTTAGTTGGCTCTAGTATCTTATGTTTGACTTGTTGGAGATGATCTAATAGAATGTTTTGATGTACCTAAATCTGTATTGCATATCAGATACCACGGATCCCACGGTTCCCTTCAGGGAGGGATCCGTCTAGTACAAATGCTGGGATCCGCCTACTGCAGATCAGAAGGCTTTCAGCAAATGTGCAATTTTGCACTTCTTAGTAAATCCTCTTCCTAGTGGTTTCTATGGGAACTAAATGTACGATCACAACTACTGTGATGTATGGCAAAGTAGAGATAGCTAGAATTCCTAGAATGAGTGACGACGACCATTCAAAGGGTCGTAAAATCTCATTTTCCAAGTACCTACGTTAGAATTGTTTAGTGCCATGATATGGCCATACCTACAAACTACAAGCATAATTTAAGATGTTTACAAACCATTGTTTGAAATTGTTCCTCAAAGTTTGATTCTTCAAACCTTACCTTTCTCGTCCTTCTTCACTTCTTCACCCGTCCTTCACTCTTTATCAAACTATCTTCACTTCTTCTTCTTTAAGAAATTGGCGAAGCATTTGAAGATTCCCTTGGTTTGTTGCCATTCGGGTGATTCATTAGGGATGTTTGGCAATTGATTGATGTAGTCCAAGGGGTCAAGATCGATATTTGCGAGTGGGTTGCTACTACTCCCTTCATCTCCACCTTCTCCTTGCCTTTCCCTTTCGTCCGAGGAGTCCGTGGGTGGGTGTGGTCTCTTGCCTTCCACCATAAACCTTGTTGTTCTACCTTCGGTCAATGGTACCATAACCTTATTTCAAAAGCTATGATCAAGGGATTGTGGAGAAGGATCTAAAGCAAAGATGAATTTGGCGAGACGGGTTAAAAGCATTGCGTACGGAAGCACCATCTTGTCCATGCTTCTAACACTTGCCATTCTTTTTACCATGTAGTAGGCAAGGTTGAATTGAGTATTGGTCACTAGGCAATAGATCATGAAGCTTAGACATGCGTTGGGGTGGTCCTTGTTCCCTACTAGGCATACCAAATTTTCTCTTATCACATCCTCCCACTTCCTATACAATGCATACATTTCCGAAAGCTCCATTTGAAAAGGATCCCTATGGATCACTTTTGACTTCCTTGTGACTCTTGATGGTGAGGCTCTTGGCATGAACACGGTGTCCCTCACCGTGGTTGCTTCCGGGATCAAATTGTAGTAAATATCATGATGATCAACCATTGTGTGTAGTTGTTCCAAAGACCATTCATTCGAGTACATACAAATGCCTTGAAATGGAACTCCTATAATTCTTCCAAACTCTATAAGAGAAAGACTAAACTCTCGCTCATTGATGGTGAATTCAATTGAGATGGACCCGTCATCATTTCTAATTATCCCCATTGTCTTGTAAAACTCAAGCACAAAGACTGGGCAAATTTGTTCGTTTATATCCAATAAACAATCAAACCCAATAGTTGCAAAAACTTCCCTTATGTCGGTATTTTCAAGAAATGATGGATCAACAACTCTACCTTCATGAAAGAGTCTCCTTTTGAGCAACTTAAAAGCTTTTCTATCGTCCGGACTTAAGCCATTTTTCCTATGATACATGGGTATGTAGTGGGCGGTGTCTTGGTAATCTTGTTGCTTGTTGCTAGGCATGATAATCCTAAACAATACAACCCAATGTGGTGTTAATGATGAATAGTAGCCTAGAGGGTTTGATCACAATTTTGCTCTCATCATCTTTGTTGAGTTCAAGAAATGTGTATAATTTGTATTAACAATGTTAATTCTTTGATTTAGATTATCTTAGAAAACAATGTGGTGACAAATTATAATAAACCCATTTGAACCCAACTCTTAAAGATGAAGAAATTGTAATTCTAAGAATCAAGGAATTAAAATAACAATGTAGTGAAGATTATACTTACACAAGTGATTGTTAGACTTGAGAAGAATGATCAATTTGCTCCTATGAACAGTACCTGGGTTTTTGTTCGTGAGTCTTTGAGGTGAGTATTATTATGGAACATCCACAGTGATCATTCTTGATGATATACTGTCTTTTGTTGCACGGATCCCGCGGATCCCTCTCATTTGGGATCCGGCTAGTGTAAACCGAGGATCCCGGATAACAAACAAAAATAACTCAAACATTCCTTGATAACTAAGGTTTGGGAGTTCTAAACAACCTAATGTTTTGGTGTTTAAGGTTCTAAAACTTGTGATTTGAGGTTTTTGAAGATTCAGTACTATTCCTATTAGACGAGGTTCCCTTTTTAAGAATTAGTCATAATTCTTGGGAAACTTTTCAAACATTATAATAAAATCCCATTTTATTATAACATAAGAAATTTCACATGAAAATTTATAGACATAGATGAAGTGTCAATAAATTCTTTGTGATGAATAATGATAATGGTTATCAAATAACCAAAATGTCATTATTACGAAATCATAGTGTAGTTTCTACAAATAAGTCGAAGAATACTATTTTTGATAATGACTTTAATATAGAAAACTATTAGAACAATTACTAATAAATCATGCAACTATGATTTCAATAATAAAATTAAAAGCAAGTGATTAGTGATCATACCTTGGCTAAATATTCTTTTTTCGAAAGGAAATATTTAGATAAGTTCTTTATGCTCTTTTTGGTAACTCCAAATTCAAGTATGGATAATGCTTAGAAAAAAAAATGTTAGAGCATTCTATCATTGTCCAACAATAAACAATATAGTGATTTTAAAATATGATGAAGATAATCCTTCTTTGTAGTTTTCAAACATACACGGATCGTATCAAGTCTTTAAAGTACAACATACTTTAAGAAACTTGGTAACAAGCTCTGATGCCAATTGTGGAAAACTAGAAGGGGGTTGAATAGTTTTACCAATTTAAAACTTCCTTTTAAATATTTAGATCGACTTATGTCAATCTATTTGATTGTTTATGTTGGACGTTGATAGATGGATATATAAACGTGAAATGAAATATAAAGAGTAAGAAGCACATCACTACAACACAAGTTATTTATAGTGGTTCGGCTACAAGGACACCTTCCTTGCCCTACTCCACTCCCCGAGTCACCTACTCGAGAGTTCATAAGCACTACACCAACTCTTTGTGGCGGAGAAGCCTTCACAACGTCGCTTAACCTTTTTCCGGTACAAAGCTAAATACCGAGTTCTTTCACACCAAGGCGAACCACACCTAACACAACGTCGCCTACCCTTTATACGGTGCTAGGCTAACCACCGAGTTCTTTCACACCTTAGGATAACTAATCCTATTACAACGTCGCCTACCCTTTATTAGGTACTAGGCTAAGCACCTAGTTCTTTCACACCTTAGGTGAACTACACCTTCACGACACAATACCTAATCTCAAGGAGATCTACTCCTTGTCACAACACCATCAAGGATATCACCATCCTTGTAGATAAACAAATACATATATGTATAACGATGCACCTCATCGATTATACGACCTAAGCATTCTCCCCAAATGCTACTTGATTTGATTCTTTGGCATCCTTCACTAATGCCTTTGACACAACGCTTGGCACCCTTCACTAATGCCTTCATCTTGACACCTTTAGCATCCTTCACTAATGCTTTCGACACAACGTTTAGCATCCTTCACTAATGCCTTCGTCTTGACACCTTTAGCATCTTTCACTAATGCTTTGACACGGATGATGAGCACCTTTCACTAATGCTTTCATCTTGACACTTTCGGCATTCTTCACTAATGCCTTCAACCCAACATCTATGGAGAAAGGAAGAACTATCACCAAGAGAACCTTAGTAGTCTTGATAATGACGAAGCATGGCAACTCATGGACTTGAGCTTGCACGTCTTCAAGAGGTGGTGATCTCTCCTTTAAGAGGAACCTAGTAGATCACACAAAAACAAAATACAAACTACATAGATCACTTAGATCTGAGGTTAGAGGGTTAGAATACTTTGGGGAAGTATGTGTGTAAAACCATGTGTAGAGAGGAAGAAATGGCTCTCTATTTATAGAGGAAATTCTCTTCTTCCTCCTGATCCCACGGATCCCTACCACAAGGGATCCGGCTAGCACAATGCTAGGGATCCGTGGTCCGCTCCTCTTTGCCCATGGGTATTTTTGGTTATGGGTCATGGGTCATGGGTTATGGGTTGATCCATGGTTTTCTTTCTAGATACAATGAACTTGGTTAAGTGGTATATATAAAACCATGGGTTATAGGTCAAAACCATTTGCTAGTATTTACCCATTTAGTATATACTTGTATTTACCCATTTTAGCATACACTTAGTTTTTACCCATTTTAGTATACTTAGTTTAAGTATATGTTTAACCCAATATGTAAACACTAGTTGTTGTACATATGTAT
The DNA here is from genome assembly GCA_910596185.1 of Chrysanthemum makinoi. Taxonomy (NCBI): domain Eukaryota; kingdom Viridiplantae; phylum Streptophyta; class Magnoliopsida; order Asterales; family Asteraceae; genus Chrysanthemum; species Chrysanthemum makinoi. Next base: position 146,366,506 of record OU343223.1, on the reverse strand, counting down.
CTAAATCATAAAATCACTTATACTTGTTTTAGTGTTTTATGTGACAACTTAATTGTGTTAGAAAACTATTAACTCAAACTATTTACGTACTCTATTTGTTTCGTTAAAATGATTTAAATTTTGTTATCGATAAAACATTAAAAGATCGTAAAATATAAATAAACGTTTTTACGGCTTATTTGTATTAACAGCGTGTGTACATTAGTAATAGTTGTAGTAGTTTTTATATTCAATAAAGAAAACCTTATTAGCGATGTTGTTTATGTTATTTTATTCCGTTGTGCATTCAATCAATCAATGTTACTCATACCCTAGGTGAGTCCGGATCCATGGATTCTACAATTGGTATCAGAGCCTCGTGGCTCTCGATCTAGGGTTTATAAGGTTTTCATGTCATTAGGGTTTATGCAGCAGATGGGAGAAAAGAGGCAGCAGGAAGCAGTTTCGAAGATGAAGCAGTTTTATAAGTTACTGATTGGATGGGGTACTGTTTGAATATTATTATATAGGCAGCGTGGGAACTTAATTCTAGTCGGATAACATTTATATTGTTCATGATAAGTTGTTGTATATGTTATTTTTGGTCTTCACAGTTGGTCTTCTAAATGTTTTACTAGTCTTGGTGAGTTGGATTTTTATTCAACGATGAACCCTAGTAATTAACATATTTTCGACTTGATTTGGTGTTCCTACTGGCTGCATATTTTGATTCGTTTCTACTGATTGATTTCTGCTGATCGATTCCTGCTGATTGCTTATTTGGTTCCTACTGGTCGGTTCCTGCTGATTGCTTAGTTGGTTCCTGCTGGTAGTATTAATTTATGCTAATCGGTTGCTGCTGGTTGTTCTGGAGTTCCTACTGGTTGATCAGGTGCGTGTCTTATCATATCTCAAAGTGATGTACAAACACTTTTGAGATAACTTGTTCGTACATTAATGGTGTGACAAAGACTTGATAGATCTAGCGAAGGGGTGATATCTACAGATTAAAGGTACTTAATGTGCACATTTGCTAACACTTTAAGGAGTTACGTTGTAGTGCTCAGTGTTAGTGAAGGGGTGTGATCTACAGAAGGTGCTTAATGCTCACATTTGCTATCACTTTAAGGAGTTACGTTGTTGTGCTCAGTGTCTCATATTGATTGAGGATTTATCAAGATTTTGAGTCACATGGATAGTACAAGATATAAGACGCATGCTTTGGTGTTTCTATTGGTTCTCCGTTCCTACTGGTAGACTATGTTGCTGCTTATTTGATTTTTCTGCTGCTGCGCTTTATTTATTTTGTTTAGTAGTTAAAAAAAATCGAGATGGTTAGTATAATTTTAAGGGAAGCTTATTGGTTATATACTTACCATCTACATGCATCACTTGATGGGAAGCGTCTACGAGTTGCACAAGACCCCTATTAGAAAAAGGGGAAGAAGATTCATAGTGTGCAGCATATTATTGTGATGACATGTTTTAGCATTGTTTCTTCATACAGGTTGTTTTGTACTATCAAGAAACTGGAACTTAACCTAGTCGAATTCCAGTTTAGGGGAAGATTGTTGGGAATTGCAGAGTTGAAGATTATAAAACCACGAGCAAGAATGAAGAAAGAAGAAACAATGAGGGTCTATTATAAAAATAGTTTGTAGCTTTCATAGTAAGCTACAATTAGGGTTTATGTAACCTCCCTCTCCTATATAAAGAGGGTAGGAGTAGTAGTTTTGATCATCCCTTTCATTAATCTCTTTCATTTCATTTCATAGTATTCATCTCCTAATGAGAGTCTAGACACACGATTATAGCGTGTGTACATTAGTAATAGTTGTAGTAGTTTTTATATTCAATAAAGAAAACCTTATTAGTGATGTTGATTGTGTTATTTTATTTCGCTGTGCATTCAATCAATCAATGTTACTCATACCCTAGTTGAGTCCGGATCCATGGATTCTACAACTCTGATATGGGATTGGTGTTTTTTCAGTGAAGTCGGCTAGAAAGTCATCGATAAACATGTGCTCGTTATTTCTTCCTCCACCACAAGATGGTCCAAGCTTCTTCCTATTAAAGTTAATGTCTTTGTTTGGCGTATGTTTATAGATAAGCTCCCGAAGAAACTATGCCTATCTAATAGAGGTATAGATATTCCTTGTGTGGTATGTCCTGTCTGTGGGATTGAGGTGGAATCTCGTAATCATATTTTTTTGCAGTTGCTCTATGACTTATGATCTATACCATTTAGTCGGCCGCTGATGGAATATACACATTCCTGTTTTTCTAGATCCTATAGATTGGGAGGTTTGGTTCAATGGGTTTCGGTTTAACAACTTGCAAAAGTCGATGTTAGAGGCTTTGTTCTTCTATTTATGGTGGCATATATGGAGTTATAGGAATGTTATTATCTTTTCGATGAAGAAGCAAAAAAAGGGTTGATTTTTGATAATATTGTTTCCCAAACATGGTTACGGGTGAATAATAGATGAAAGAAGGTTAATGTAAACTGGATAGCATGGTTAAAATTCCCGTTAGATGCTATCTTTTCTATGTAATCTTCTTTTCCCCAGGGCTTTTATGGTGTTGCATCAAAAACGCTGTGGAGTGAAAACAGGTGGCACGGCCTCTGTGGGTGGATATTTTTCTCTTGACTTAGTTCTCTGTAACTAAAAAGATTTTTTTTCATATTTTTTGCATCCTTCGCAGTTAATGCCTCGGGTGGTATCTAGAATGTGTAGCTTTGTTTTTTCTATATTTGATTTGTACTCTTTCGCACTAGTGTCTTGCTAGAAGCTTTTTCTAATATATTTCTGTAGTTAAAAAAAAGTGAAAACAATATGAAAATCAATGCGTGAAAGAATAAACTACAAGTTAAGATGAAAGAGAATGATAGTGGAGGAATACATGTTGTCACTTGTACAACTAACCAAGAACTCATAATGAAGAGTCTGCTTCGCTAGGGTTTGGATAAGTGTAAATATGACAAGTACGTGATTTATTTTTTATTATTATCATTATTTTAAATAAAAGCTCCTTCTTTAATGTAATGATAAAGGAATGTAATCGACGATGTAATGGTATGATTATAGTAAGTGAATAAGTCATTACTATTTCATTAACCTATTTGGTTACTATATTCGAATGGAATACATCATTTACACATGTTGTTTGGTACCATGCAATAGACGTTGGAAAAGAATGAAATAAATGAAATATGGCAAAATATGATTATGTGTCGTAATAGAATGAAAAAAACTTCGTTTGGTAGGACGGAATGAAATATCAAATGAATGGAATAAATGACGCAATGTAATGATTTATTACCGTTATTAATCATGTTTTGTTTGTAAGATAGGACGTAATGGAATCAATAAGAAAAAGACTAAAATGACCATTGATGAACATGATATTCCACATTGTGAAATAATGGTAGAACAAGAATAAAAGTAGCTCTTGATTTTAGTAGAGGTAACCCTTATTTTATTTATGCTAACTTTAAGTGATTAAAGTGGCTTATAATGTTAATTTTTGTTGGTGATTTAGTATCATCAACTATTTTAGGTAATTGTGATTTACTAGAGATCAGTGGAATTTAATATTAAATTCGGATATGAATTAGGGAAGTGTTTATAACATTAATTTCTGTTGGTTATTTTAGTGTCATCAACTATGTTAGGTAATTGCGATTTACTAGAGACTAGTGGAATTTCATATTAAGTTCGAACACGAATTAAGGAAATATGGATTGCACACTCGTTGAACTAATATGTTTTCGCCCATACAAAGATGCAGGGGTCAAGGGGATTGCGCCCCTTGTAGGGTCAAGGGGCAGCGCCCTTGCTAGGATCCAGTTCCCATGTGAGCGGGCTGGGGCCGAGGGTGGGCCGCCATCTCGGGGTTTGGGGTAGCGCCCCAAAACCTAAACGATTTTTACAAATCGGTATTACAGGACTTAACAATTTTTCTTGCTAAAACCCAACCGACATGTCTATTGGTTAAGGGTTGTGACCCTTCGGTTTTAACCGAATTTAACTACAATTAACTTTCACTTTTATGTCTGTTACTTAGAAACATATCTGGTATCATTGAACATATGAATTTTACACAATTCTCTCTATCTTGCTTTGTTCTATTACACCTATAAGCAAAGTGTTTTTCTCGAATTATCACGATAAGGATTTCGTGATACCCATGCACCAATAGGTCTGAAATACTTTATACGAAAAGTAAACCTACATGATTCGTGAAGATACCCAAGATTATCATAACCCTAATCCCAATTTATAACATTTTGAACATATAATTACATTAATTTGACGGTGATAAGGGAAATACATTACTATATTGACAAAGACCAAACCAGGGGGTTCCCGGGATCCCATGGATTTTTTATGTAATGTTAACTTTTGAAAAAACATCTATTATTTCTGAATGCATATTAAATACACCCGATACATCGAATGTGTCTCTAGTATTATTTAGTTAGTATACTTAAAAAAAATTATTCATCCG
>OU343223.1:146230712-146361647 GCA_910596185.1 Chrysanthemum makinoi | reverse complement strand
GTGAGTTATGAATATTGGATTGGATTTAGATATATCTTGGATTGTATTTGGACTAGCTTTTGAAACAAAGTGTAACCAAAGGGACCAAATATGAACATGCTGAAATTGGAGGGACCAATCTTGTAAATTATGAAAGATCTTCCAAGGATAGATTTTGACAATCTTCAAATAGACCAAGGGCTAATGTGCACTTTCTGAATCTTCAAGGGTCAATTTTGCCAATTGCTTTACTTGAGGGACCATTTCTGACACTTCTTCAAACTTTGATCAAATCTTCACAAATCATCCTCAGAGATTAGAAATCGTCAAAAATGCATAATTCTGACCTCCTTAAGCTCCCTCTTAATCTCGCTCGGATTTTACGGCCCCGATTTGGTTCCCTTTTTGCGTGTTTTTACATGTCCGCACTGCTACGCTTATAAACTCAAAGAAACCAATATTAGCAATAAGCGGCTCTTTCTTATTTTGGGTCTATTTTGATAGAAAGAAAAGGTATGTTTTAGCACATACCAACGTCGCTAAAATATATATATATATATATATATATATATATATATATATATATATATATATATATATATATATATATATATATATATATATATATATATATATATATATATGGAAGTAATAGTTTTATTATAATGGTAAAAATAAAATAAATTCCATTTATATGTTATAATGGTCTTTTAGAAAAATGGTTATGACCATATGCCTAAAATATATTTGGTGACTAAGTGTAGGAAATTATTATTGTGTTAAAATAAATCTCGTTTAGTATGAATTAAGAGTTAATTGTATTTCGTTATTCTTTTATATCATATGTTTATAAAATGAGGTATTTTCGCGGAAATAATATTTAAAAGTAATTATGTCCAAAACGGGTAGGTGCGGCGAAGTTGTGCACGAGGCTGAGAAGGATCGAAAAGATAAGTAAGTAATGCGTTTAGAATGGCGAATTTTGATTATACTTAGTGTTATGAAGTTTTATTTGTTTGCCTTCAACTTTGTAAACTCTTATATTTAAAAAATGGAATTGTACACATATTTGTTTTCGTGAAATCGGACATGGACGCCATTGCATTGCTTGTTACCAATAGCCCTCGACATGGACTTAGGCCCAAGAATCCTAACTTTGAAATGTGACTTTGATAGCAGATGGTTGTGGGAGTTATTTTTGACACAAGGAGGCTTCAGCTGAACATAATGTACGCCAAGGACATCGAGACCCTTTTGGTTTAGTGAGCACACATTCAAGACTAATATGGTCACTTACGTGGTCTAGTGCCATACGGTAACCAGCACCCCGAGGTGTTTTACTCTTGTGACTCGAAGCAAAATAACCAAACTTAACCAATACACTCCTTTATGGTTTATTCTTACTTCGAACACACGACAACAAGTTAACAATTTTACACTCTCTCGCCACCACTTACCACTATAGAATTAGAGGTTGTACAGCCGGATCAAGACAAGTAGGAGAAAAAGGAAATACCGAGGTCAAGCATAGAGCACACCCCTTTGGGTGGCTGAAATAAGTGGAATAAGCGCCCTTTGCACAACTGAAAAACAAACGTAATAACCATAACCGTAACCACCTAGACAAGTATCCTCTAATGAGGTCTCACACGGCCAAAACAAAACACGAACAAGCCAGGGGATAAGCAAGAAGGTAAGTGAATACACCAACGAATAAATGAGGGAAAGCAGGGTCGATCAAGATCTAGTGAGCCAAAGAATTAGTCAAAAGATAAGCCAATACAAGCACTTGATACATTCTTTTAGGTTCTTACCACACAACAACTACAACAACAACACTAGCCCCCATTAAGATAATAAGCTTGATAATTTCCCATCTACTTACATAAGCAGGTTTTATTATTTTTGGACTAGGCTTTAATCTCACACCACCAATAAGCAAATGTCAATATTAAGCACTTCTTTTAGCCAATAAGCCAAGGATTATATCACCCAAATTATTATATTATCAAAACCAAATTTCACAAAGAAAGTTATTATGGATCGATTAGAACAATAAATCATAACCATTTCCTTTCTTCATAACAAAAACACCAAATCTACAAATGATTAAAACAATAACATTCAAGAAGAAGAATCAATGAAACCTTACAAATAAGGAGTCGATCTGAAGGGGAAACAACAAAGTATAAAACGAATCCACCAACCCGAATCCACAGGAACCACCAAGCACTTCAAATACTCTTTTTTTTCCTATTTGTTGTGAGTTGTGGTATCAACCTGTGAATCGATTGGGGTATATAAAGGGGTAGAAATGGTTGGTTTGACTTGTACATGCTAATGTGGGGAAAATTTATGAGTCCTCTTTGAGCAATATCACTAGGTCTTCACGTGACTCTCCTGGCCTCTGTCTTCAACCGCGACCATAGAGACAAGAAACATGGACGGGGACCTCTGATTCTTGTCAATTCTCTTCCGAATTATAGTGGAGCATGCTGTCAGGTGTGAGAAGCGCTTATCTTGCTTGACCTATCGAGGCCAAGTCTTATTCGAAATGGGTAAATGGGTTTTTGGAGATGAGGGAGTTTTGTGTACTACTTTTCTTGAAGAAGGAGGTGAGGTGAGAGAGAGAGGGGATGCAGGTGGGCTTGGGTTTGTGTGGGGATAAGGGTAGGATTTTTATTTTTATTTTTATTTTAATTGGTTAATATATGTTGTAGTTATTTATTTTGTGTATAGATTTGGTACTTAATATTAGTATTCACTGTTTAGTTAGTAACAAGATATCGCTTAATGTGAAAATTATAATACTTATACTTCCGGACACGTTTTAAATAAACCTGTCCGCGATGATGTAATTTTGATTTTTATTAGTTCTTTTTATTTTTGGGGTTTTCTTTATTATATTGGTAATGCTGCACCAGACGAAGACAAGAAAGTTTTCTTGTGAGACTGATTGAGCTATCAGTAATTACTAGGCATAGTTAAATAAAACTACTCGGATATGCATAAGTTTTTATGCAAGAGAATGAAATGTACATGCTAAATGCTCAACTTAGATCAAATAAATTTTGATAAACAATCTAGTTCATTAATTTGAAGATTAAAATAGCGAAATTTTTCAGGTGGCTATAGTACCTACCCCTTAAGAGGATTCCGTCCTCGAATTTTAGTTTATGTGGTTGTCGGAGTTGGATTAAAAACAAATGTGGGTACTCTTAACATGCATGGTGTCTTCGCTGCACCCCAAGCCCCTCTTTGGAGTTCCATCTAACCTTGACGATAGGAATCGCACTTTGATTAAGTCACTTGACTTCCCTATCCATGATTTCAATTGGTTCTTCGACGAAGTTGAGCTTGTCATCGAGCTTAATCTCTTTTAGCGAAAGAACAAAGAGATTCATCCCGACAAGCATTTGAGACGTGGAAGGTAGGGTGCACTCTACTAAGTTCAGTTCAGATTAGGGGCAACCCCAAGAATCTTGAAAGGGCCGTATCGAGGATGGATTAACGTTTTCCAAATCGAACCTTTCCTTTCCAAGGTGATACTTTCAACATAACTCGATCACCAACTTGAAATTCCATGGATTTCCTTCTAACATCGGCAGTAATCTTTTGTCGATCTCTAGCGCAAATTGATTTGACATCTTGTGTTTCTTGAACAAGCTCCAGGTCCGAGTTGGACATCCAACCTCGAACCAACAACGGCTTATCCACGACCGACCATAAAGTGCTCGAATGTAGTCGCCTTGATGCCCGTGGTAACTATTGTTGTAGGAGAACAAAGGCAAGTGTTTATCCCAACCTTTTCCAAAATCGATCACACATGCTCGAAGCATGTGTTCCAAGGTTTGAATAGTCCTTTTGGCCATCATGGGTTTGAGGATGATATCGCGGTACTCATATCCAAACAAGTGCCTAAAGCATTTTGAAGAGATCGGCTGTGAAGTAAAACATGTCCGCGATAAAAATGATGGAAATTGGCACTCCATGGCGGATACAATTTCCTATAGGTATAGTTGCGCAAGGGTTTCCATTTCGTCATTTTCCTTGATGGGTAAGAAATGAGCGGATTGGTAAAGGTTACATGATAACCCAAATCGAATCTCAACAGTTTGTTATGAAATCCATAGTGATTCTTTCCCATTTCCAAACCGGAGTTGGTTGAGTTAATCCTGAGGGTTTTGACATTCTTTGACTCGAGAACAGTGAGGCATTTCCAAGATACGCGTTGCAATTTCATGTTTGGTACGATAAAGCTTCTTGAGATCTTGGTACATTTTGTGGATCCGGATGAATGGAATATTTTGACTTGTAAGACTCATGCATAATGAGTTCCGATTCCTCCATAAAGTGGTATCCAACTTCTATCGCCAAAACATAAGGTTCCATCCGATCTTGCGCGCCGCTCGTTTCAGGCATTCCAAAATTTCTCGTTGGGACTCCGCTGTTTGAGAGCTTCAGGATTTTATTGGAAGGGTGACTTAATTGTCATTCTAAAGATCTTACTTAAGAGGTTTAGGTCGATCCTTTCGACCAAGAGCATCCGCCACAACATTTGTTTTCACAGGTGATAACGAATTTCACAATCAATCACTAAGCAATTTCTAGCCATCGCGTTGTCGCATGTTTAGTTCCTTTGATCTAGAATGTGTGGAGACTTTTTATGGTCGGTGAACACCGCACTTGGTTCCATATATAGATAATGTCTCCATATTTTGGAGCGAAAACCACTCCTAATTCCAAGTCAATGAGTGTAGGTAGTTCTTTTCGAGTTTTGAGTTGTCCTAAGCATAAGCAATCACTTTGTTTCTTTGCGCATTGAAACACCTAACCCTAGGTGTGATGCATCACATGAACCACAAAATCTTCCACTCCATCGTGGCAGACAAAGCTTTCCTTTCAAGAATCAAAGGCTAACTCTTTGTTCTTCACCCCACAAAAATTCTTCGGGTTAGCTCCATTAGAGGTTTAGCGATTTTCGAGAATCCTTCGATAAATCTTCGATAATAACCCTAAGACCCAAAATTGGTATCTTGGTAGGGGTAGTAGGGGAAGACCAATCCTTAACCTCATTTTTCATCAACATGAAGACCATTACTATCTATCACGTGACCAAGAAATTGGACTTTCGAATCCAGAAGTCGCACTTGGAAAACTTAGCATATAGTTCTTCCTTCTGAGTAGTTCCGAATAGTTTTCAAGTGTTCGAGATGCTCCTTGTTGCCGGAGAATGAGAATGTCGCCGATGAACACAATCACAATTTTGTCCAAGGTTTACACACCGGTTCATTAGGTCCATATACAGCGTTTGTCAAACCAAATGGCATCACTTGGAACTCATAGTGTCCTCTAACTCTCGGTTGATGGTACGGACCTCGGATCAATCTAGTGAGCGGCTTGAACCTTGCAGTTAGTCAAACAGATCGTCAATCCTAGGTAATGGATAGCGATTCTTCACCCTAGTTTGTTCAACTCTGGTGTCGATGCACATAATGAAAGATCCGTCCTTCTTTGAAAAATAAGATCGAGCTCCCCAAGGAGAAGAACTTCGGTCGAATGAATCCCTTAGCTTTAGGTCGCATACTCTTGTAGTTCAGAGGGGTGCCATCTATAAGGTGCTCGTGCCACAGCGCTCCCGGCACTAGCTCATTTGGAATTCTACTTGCCGAACCGAGGAAGACCCGACAAGTCTTCAGGAAATACTGGAAAGTCCCTAGCCACGGACGGCTCTTTTAGTTGTTTCTCGTCCTTTCTCCTTCTCCACGTGCTAGAAAATGTGACATCCTTTTCTATATACTTTTGCAGCTTTAACGAGATGATATTCAATCGGTTTTTACGATTACCCGAATGATTAGAGTTTCCATCGAGAGGAATGCGAACGACTTCCGCCACAGATGATTCTTGCATGATTTTGGATAGCCAATCCATGCCAATGACATCGGTTACCAAGTTGGATAGGCATAAGGTCTATATCGAATGGGTGATTTGATAAGGATAGGTTGCAACCTCGAAGGATAGTGTTAGTTCCTACTATTTTTCCATCGCTAGCTCTACTTTATAAAGTGGTATCTAGGGCGCTTGAGGTGACTTTTAACAAAGGTGCAAACTTAGAAGACACAAAGCTCTGTCGGCTCCGAATCAAATAACACTTTAGCTAAATGATGATTGAGTGAAAACGCACTGTGAAGACGTCCGGGTTTTCTTGTGCATCTCCATCTCCTAGCACATAAGCTCTTGCTCTAGTAGTGGTTGTTGTTGGTGTGTTATTCCGCATAGCATTACGCCTACTTTTGACATGTCAAAATTCTACACATCCAAAGCAAGTTATCCCCATGGGTTGAAGGTTACTTCCATTAGCAGGGCTTCGGAAATCCTTGTGAGTATTACCCACCTTGTTACACTTCCCACACTTAATGGTACAACGTCCCACATGATGCATGTTGCATCAAGTGCACAAAGGGTGTGATCCAACATAGCCTTTGCCAGTGGCGGGTAGCAAAAGATAAGCCCGCAAGACAACTTCTGCCTACGGTTTTGTTGATTGTGGTGGTTGTTTCGGTTTTGGTGGTATGGGTTGGGATTGTTGTTACGGTGTTGGTTAGGATTGTTGTGGCCTTGATTGTTGTTGTTGCGGTTATTGTTGTGATGGAAAGAGTTGTTGTGATGGTAGTTTTTTGAAGTGTTGCCTCGACGGTCATCAAATTTCCTTTTGTTTTGTATTGCCTTGTAATGCCCATGTTTCGTAACTTGATCCATGAGTTGGTAGGTGATCACTTCTTCCACATCTTGGCTTTGATGCAATAACATTGCCCTCAAGCTTCACGGGTAATCCCTATGAGGTTTTCAAAGAACTTGACATTATCGAAACCATGGATGGGCATAAAGCTTTTAGTTCTTGGAAACGCTTGAAGTAGGTTTTGAGATCATTGCCCTTAGTAGTTAGATGATAGAACTCATCTTCCGGCTTGATCTCCTGGCCTTGGTTCAACTCCAAACGTTTTTATTAGTCAACCACTTGTGAATGGTCAACCATAAAATTCAAAACGCTCGAATGTAATGCAATAAAGTCCGAGGAGAGTGTTTCCCGTCGTTAAGTCCCAACGAAATCGTAATAACGAACCGTGATCGGTGAATATTGAACAAAAAAGGGTTATGATTGATTACACTAAGGAAATTAAATCTAATAAATATTTTGAAGTCATTTTAATTCTATATTTAAAAACGACAATCGATTAAACCTAAAATGTATGCGTTTAAATAAAATTACATTGAACGTCGAAATAAACGTAAAAATAAAGAAGTAAAAGACCTACAGATATGGAAAATACCAATCCTAATGATGCAAGAAAATTATTGGAAAAAGAAAATTATTTGTATGACTATTTATTTAATTATTATTAATTAAAACTATTTTTAACTATTTAATAATACCCTAAAATATAAGAAAATATGAGATAAAGCTAGAAAAGTGAAATTATGACTTAGAAAAATCTAAAATATTATAAAAGTTATTTTAAAACTGAAAATATATATTTTTAGACTTTTTAAATAATTATTATTAATTAAAAACTAATTTAAACTAATTAAAATTAAGAAAAATAACAAATGAACAGTAAAAATTATGAGACTTTACAGGAAAATCTAAAATATTATTCTAAGCCTGGGAAAATATAAAAAGTTAAATAAGCCCACTAATAAGCTGAATTGGGCAAATAAGCGGTTTAAATAAGCACTTGAAATAAGCTAAAAGCTAACTATAAGCTACCATAAGCTACTAAAGCCTAAATATAACCTAAATTGAGATAATGCAACTGATTGGGACCTAAAAAAAAGCACAAGCTAAGTAAAAAGCTCGAGACAGATTTTAATAACTATATGCCAAACTTCCTACTTAAGCACCACTAATTAAGCTAGCAAGAAAAATTCTAAAAATAAACTAAAATGGCCATGATGTTCAACCAAAGATCTTGTATCCCAAATTTGAGCTCAAATGGACTTATAATGAATGCGGAAAATTCCACAAACAAAAAGCCAATAACCAAACACCCCTTTACCGGTTTTAAGCACAATAAGAAACAACAGTTGGAATGAATGAATAAGCTTGGATGATCCTAACATAAGCTAAATAAAAAGGGAAATAACTAATGAGGAGGAGAACAAGGGGTAAAGTACTATTCTATAGAAATCCTAAACTAAGAACAAGCACTAAAAGGCTACAACTAAACACCTAATAAGCTGATTGTGATCTGTCCTAATCTAGTTCACTGAACCAAACAAAACTAAACAAGCAAGGACATAAGTCCTAATAAGCACTAGAAACCCACACCTGCTCAAGCACTGATGCAGCCGAAAACAACTACGAGGGTTGTTTTTTTGAGCTAAAAATAAATGCAAAAGAAAAGCTATAAAAACTAAAGAAATATAAACACTAACGAGAGAACTAAGAAAAACAGGTTTTAAGATTAAAGATGCATGAAATATCCTTGGAAATTGGGCTACAAAGATGCTACAAGAACTTTTGATATTTTGACTTCTTGAAAAATGCTAAAAATGAACTTAAGACTATTGAACTAGGACTAAACTTGCACTAAATGTTTTTTTTTTTTTTAGCATACGCATGAATCCAAGTGGTTTTGACACCTAAACATCAAGATAAGCAAGAAAACCGCTTGTGCCAACACTCTTAAAAAACCTAAAGTGACCAAAGTTAACCGTGAGACTTGGAATCAAGAACCGAAGCCAAACATCTCAAATGACTCTCAAATCGCCTAGTAATTACTTATAACACTCATTAACACCAGAAGGTAAACAAGAATTCACCAAAGATCATGAAAATAAAACGGAATTTAAAAACCCAATGCATTAATCAAATGTAAATTACACGGAAATTTAAATGACAATTTAAGTAAATGACATTGAAAGTAAATTGGAACTAGAACTTGAATTTCTAGACTAAAACTAAAAACTAAATTAAAACTAAAAACTAACTAAGACTAACTCTTTCTCTCTATGGCTACTATTTATTATCTCCGCCTGGACTCTCCTCTCACTGCCATTGATTAGGTCCTTTGATCTTAACCGTTGAGTCATGTTTTTGCCAAAACTTGTTGCAATTGGGTCCGATAACTTTGTGACAGAGGGAGCATTAAATGCAATTTGTCCGTGTATATTTGAAAGGTGGGAATAAGAGCATGAAGTGATGGAGTGATGGAAGTAAAGGAGCAAGTGGTAATGGTGGTTTAGAGGGAAAATGGTTGTTTGTTTTTATTGTGTTTTTTTTTATTGGATAATGGGAAGGGTAATGGGAAGGGTAAGGTTTATTTATTGGATAATGGTTATAAATAGAAAAAAGAAAGGTTTATTGGGTATCGGGACCCGCAAAATGGTGATTTTGGTTTTGGTTTAGGTTTAAGGATCGCTTTTTCCCACTAAAACGGCGTGGGTCTTAAATTGATCAACAATCGAGAAAATCACAACCTGCAGATCTCAAAGACTTTTCTCGATTTTTGCTCGATTTTGTCCCTCCCGTTTTCAATCCTTTTGTACGCAGAAGACACAAAACACACGAGGATATTTTAACATATTTTGAAGCATTTCGAAAGTGTTTTAAATGTTTTTGCAAAGGTAGAAGGAACAAAATGATGAGTATTTAGACACTCATCAATCCCCCACACTAAACTATTGCTAGTCCTTAGCAATCTTTAGAGAAAACTTAATGGAATCTTTACCAAAAGCCATTACTTCTGGAGTAGCCAATTGTTTTAGATCAAGTAAGAACCTTGGTACAATGATAACCAAATGATTTTGAGAATCAGCAAATCAACGGTTTTGATTTATCTTCTACCGTGGTCTTGCTTCGACTACAACTCTAGATAAAATATCTTTGGTGAGTTGATTACCAATTATGGTTTTCAAGCGCCTTTACCACAAGCCATAAACTTGCGGGCGGGCTAGCCAACTCTTCACTAATTAAAGATATGGTGAAATAACACCATACAATTTTAAGCAAATCGCAAGCCGTCAACGGATTTGAGATATCTTTACCAAGAGCCGTTTGCTCCTGGATTAGCCAATCCGTTAGTTTATTAGACATGATCGGACGATATGCCGAGTAAGTGAAAACACTTACTCCAAAAAAATTTTGGCCAAAAATGGAATCAGGTATAATTACATGATAAAATTGTGAGAATTTCCCCACACTAGAAATGAATATTGCCCCAATATTCAAAGTACCGCCGTTATGCCGTAAACTGAGAACGAAGGAAATAATACTACGGACATTATTTGAATTTTTTTTTGATGATGAAAACTTATATACAACAATGGGAAGCAGGTGGTGGCACAGGTGAAAACCCATGTTTAACTATCGCTTTTGATTACCAGTCGCTAGCACTCACCCCCAAGAATTAATTTGTTCATGGGGAAGTAAGTGGAAGAGACAATCTCCATCGGACTTTCATTCAAGATGTTTGGAAGAACATTTGAAGCACGAAGTTCCACAATCGATGAGATATAGAGAGATCCCTCACAAATAATAAATGAAAATGCTGGTCAAAGATAGTGTCGTCACTCCCGAACGAGTGAAAAGAGAGGAAGTCACCGTGTAGGTGAAGAAAAAAGAAGGAAAATCATGATGACGATCATGATAAGATCTTCTTCCTCGTGGATCAAGTGCGCTGCACTCGTTTGGATTTTATCGGTTGAGCTCTTTGGTTTGGAAAGCATCCGGGAGGAGGGTTGGAAAATTTTTCATAGAAATACAAACTCTCATGATTGAGAACTTTTCCCCCCGATCATGATTTTGGCCATCCAAGCGATCACCGGCTAGTCATGATATGAGTGAGTTCACCGCTAACTCATGAAGAGAATCATTCACATGATGTGAATTTGTGAACTCTTGTTCCATTGTGGACTCATCACTATCCTTGTCAAAGATTGGATTGTCAGAAATCAAGGTGAATTCGAATTCAAATAGAGGATTGGTGAGAGTTGTTTTGAATGCTTCAGAACAAAGTGATTAATATTCTCTAATTGTTGGGATAAGAAGAAGAGTGAACGATCATTATCAAGAGACTTTCAGCCTCCTTTTATCAAAAGACTCATTTTCATGAAATGGATTGATGTGAGTGAAGTTCATCTACGTGAACTCCTCAGAAGAGGATCGACCGTGAGTGATGCCTCAACATACTGATGTTTCCATAGGAAGCACAATCGTCGCTAAGATCGAGAGAAAGTTTCAAAAATGATCTTTGAACACTCAAGAGGGGAAAAAGAATCACACATATGATCGAAACCCGGACTTGGGATTGGGACAAGGTCAACACTAGACTTTATGAACCGTCCGATTCCTTTTCAGAACAGGTCAAGATGCTCGTCCCCCATGATCGAGAGTGAGTGGGAATATCGGGTGTGATACAGCTTGTGAGAATGAATCTCAATCATATCAACCGATGAACTTGATGAATCTTTATAATGAAGGATATCAAGTGTATCCTCATCATCATCACATCGTGAATAAAACGAAATTGAGAGCTAGATCCGGGTTGCTTTTTTTGCAATTGATTCCCTAATAGATTTTCAAACGCAATTGGGAATTTATTTTAGCAACTTTTTCACGCCTATAGCAATTCTTCCATGGATTTCTCATGTGAATTTTGAATGACGGACATTGTGGGAGTGGAGATTTGTCAAAACCGGAAGTTTGACATTGATAATCATCATGAGGACCCCCACAATATACACAAGAAAACTGGAGCAAAATGTCGTTACTCAATTCCTCAGTTCTTTTCACTAACTCCGAAGCTCTAGAAGTGTCTTGTTGGGTTTTTGAGGAGTTTGAGTCATCACCGCTGGAGGTTGGTCGTGATATGGATAGTCGAATTGTTACAAGGAAATGGATTCCCTCTTGACAATCGAGTGAAATGGGGACCTCCACGTTCACAACAAAATGATTGTTGTGACCGATTTGGTGAATAACAAGGATATTGATCATTTCCAAAGTTCGTGTTATCGAGATTTGTTCATAGGAAAACGCTGTCCTCCGACACTCAAATCCTGTGAGGACCTCCACAAAACTCACACGATATGTCAATATCTCATGATGTGGTGGTGGTAGAATGAATCGATGTGTCATGGTAAGGATGGAGCTTGTTTATGACACCCATCTCGATTCTACCATGCTAAAACTGAGACAATTATCATCATTATGAGGTCACCACACCATTGACAACCAAAATGGTGTGGATAACGCATATAGGAAAGAATCAAAGGTTTACAGAGGGTTGGGATGAAGAATCAAAGATGTGAGAGGGTAAAGATGGATATTTTTGGATTTTTGGTAAACATTTTGTAAAAATAAGAAAGAAAATCTTTTGGTTTTGTGTTTGTTGAAAACCGATTTTAAAATGTTTTCGGAACCTGTTTTTATATGATAATAATAAGAAAATATGAACAAGGATGGTAAATATACAATGGATGTATATTCAACAACACCGATGCTTCAAACAAGTACGCAGCTTCCACAAGCAATGCGCCAAATTTGGTTCAACCGAATTGTCACTTCTTTATTAGTCAACCACTGTGAATGGTCAACCATAAAAGTCAAATGTATCAATGCAATAAAGTCCGTGGAGTATAGTGTTTCCGGTGCGTAAGTCCAACGGTGTGAAGCTGTAATACAAACGAATCTGGATGGGGTGAATATTGAACAGGAAAAGGGTTATGATTGATTACACTAAGGAAATTAAATCTAATAAATATTTTGAAGTCATTTTAATTCTATATTTAAAAACGATTAACGATTAAAACCTAAAATGTACGTTTAAATAAAATTACGCTAACGCACGAAATAAAACGTAAAATAAAGTAAAAGACCTACAGATATGGAAAATACATTTTTATAATCCTAATGATGCAAGAAAATTATTGAAAAAAGAAAATTATTTTTATGACTATTTATTTAATTATTATTAATTAAAAGCTATTTTTAACTATTTAATAACCCTAAAATATAAGAAAATATGAGATAAAGCTAGAAAAGTGAAATTATGACTTAGAAAAATCTAAAATATTATAAAAGTTATTTTAAAACTGAAAATATATTTTTTAGACATTTTAAATAATTATTATTAATTAAAAACTAATTTAAACTAATTAAAATTAAGAAAAATAACAAATGAACAGTAAAAATTATGAGACTTTACAGGAAAATCTAAAATATTATTCTAAGCCTGGGAAAAATATAAAAAGTTAAATAAGCCCACTAATAAGCTGAATTGGGCAAATAAGCAGCTTAAATAAGCACTTGAAATAAGCTAAAAGCTAACTATAAGCTACCATAAGCTACTAAAGCCTAAATCTAACCTAAATTGAGCTAATGCAACTGATTGGGACCTAAAAAGCACAAGCTACGAAAAAAGCTCGAGGCCGATTTTAATAACTATATGCCAAACGCCTCTCTAAGGCCCTACTTTAAGCTAACTAATTGCTAGCTAGAAAAATTCTAAAAATAAACTAAAATGGCCATGGCCATTGTTCACAACCAACCAAAGATCTTGTATCCCAAATTTGAGCTCAAATGGACTTATAATGAATCCGTGAAAATTCCACAAAGTTTGGCAAAAATCACGTTGCAAAAACAATAACCAAACACCCCTTTACTGGTTTTAAGCACAAATAAGCTATAGAAACAGTTGGAATGAATGAATAAGCTAACTTGGATGATAACCAACTAACATAAGCTAAATAAAAAGGGAAATAACTAATGAGGAGGAGAACAGTGAGGTAAAGTACTATTCTATAGAAATCCTAAACTAAGAACAAGCACTAAAAGGCTACAACTAAACACCTAATAAGCTGATTGTGATCTATCTAATCTACCACTGAAAGGAACCAAAACAAAACTAAACAAGCTGACATAAGTCCTAATAAGCACTAGAAACCCACACTGCTCTCGGCTGAAGCCACATGTACGCAAAACAACTTCAGGGTTTGTTTTGAGCTAAAAAAAAAGTCGCAAAAGAAAGAATTAAGCTATAAAAACTAAAGAAATATAAACAATAACTGATAGAGAACTAAGAAAAACAGGTTTTAAGATTAAAGATGCATGAAATATCCTTTGAAATTACTACAAAGATGCTACAAGAACCTTTTGATATTTGACTTCTTGAAAAATGCTAAAAATGAACTTAAGACTATTGAACTAGGACTAAACTTGCACTAAATGTTTTTTTTTTTTAGCTACTACGATGAATCCAAGTGGTTTTGACACCTAAACATCAAGATAAGCAAGAAAAAACCGCTGCCAAACACTTTAAAAAAACTGAAAAGACCAAAGTTAACTGTGAGACTTGGAACTTTCAAGAACTGAGTTTCAACATTCAAATGACTCTCAAATCAGCTAGTAATTACTTATAACACTCATTAACACCAGAAGGTAAACAAGAATTCACCAAAGATCATGAAAACTGAAAACTGCAATAAAATGGAATTTAAAAAAAAAAACTGAATGCATTAACTGAAATGTAAAATTACACGGAAATTTAAATGACAATTTAAGTAAATGACATTGAAAGTAAATTGGAACTAGAACTTGAATTTCTAGACTAAAACTAAAAACTAAATTAAAACTAAAAAAAACTAAGACTAAGACTTTCTTCTCTATGGCACAAATATTTATCTCGCCTTAATCTCTCCTCTCAACTCGCCATGGATTAGGTCCTTTTGATCTTAACCGTGAGAGGCCTTTTGGCGCCAAAACTTGTTGCAATTGGGTCCCATAACTTTGTATCAGTGGAGAGCATTAAATGCAATTTATGCGGTATATTTGAAGTGGGAATAAGTAAGAGGTCATGGTGGGTGATGGATAAAGGTGATGAGCAAGTGGTAATGGTGGTTTAGAGGGAAATGGTTGGCTTGTGGTATTGTATTATCATTGTTTTTATAGGATAAAAGGTAATGGGAAGGGTAAGGTTTATTGGTGGATAATGGTTATAATAGATAGAAAGAAAGGTTTATTTGGGTATCGGGATCGGGCAAAATGGTGATTTTGTTTTGGTTTTAGGTTTAAGGACGCGGTTGCTTTTCCCACTAAAACGGTTGGTCTTAAATTGATCAACACCGGAGAAAATCACACCCCAAGATTTCGGCTTTCAGATTTTTCTCGATTTTGTCGATTTTCTCCTTCAATCCTTTTGTACCGCAGACACAAAACACACCGAGGATATTTTAACATATTTTGAAGCATTTCGAGTGTTTTAAATGTTTTGCAGGTAGAAGGAACAAAAATGATGAGTATTTAGACACTCATCAATCCCCACACTAAACTATTGCTAGTCCCTAGCAATCTTGTGAGAAAACTTAATGGATTTGAATCTCTTTACCAAAAGCCATTACTTCTGGAGTAGCCAAATGTTTCAGTCAAGTAAGAACCTTGGTACAATGATAACCAAATGATTTTGAGCAAATCACCGCTTTTGATTTGATTTTCTTTACCGTAAGCCGCTTGCTTCGGACTAGCCAACTCTTAGATAAAATATCTTTGGTGAGTTGATTACCAATTATGGTTTCCAACCTGCCTTTACCACAAGCCATAAACTTGCGGGCTAGCCAACTCTTCACTAATTAAAGATATGGTGAACTGAATACCATACAATTTTGGGCAAGGCAAGCCGCCAACGGATTTGAGATATCTTTACCAAGAGCCGCTGTTCCCGGATTAGCCAATCCTTTTGTTTATTAGACATGGGACCGATAATTATGTCGAGTAAGTGAAAACACTTACTAAAAAAAAATTTTGGCCAAAAATGGGGAATCTGTATACTATGATAAAATTCGTGAGAATTCCCCACACTAGAAATGAATATTCTCAATATTCAAAGTACCTACATATGCGAAACCGAGAACGTAAAAGGGAAATACTACTACCATTATTTGAATTTTTTTTTTTGATGATGAAAACTTATATACAATGGAACCCCCACACTAGGGTGGTACACACGGGTGAAAACCCATGTTTAACCATCGCTTTTGATTACCGAAGTCGCTAGCTTACTGACCATAATTTGTTCATGGGGAAGTAAGTGGAAGAGACAATCTCCATCGGACTTTCATTCAAGATGTTTGTATAAACATTTGAAGCATGCGAAAGTTCCACACCGATGAGATATAGAGAGATCCGCTCTACAAATAATAAATGAAAATGCCGGTCAAAGATAGTGTCCTCACTCCCGAGCAGTGAAGAAGGAGGAAGTCACTAGGTAGGTGAAGAAAAGAAGGAAAATCATGATGACGATCATGATAAGATCTTCTTCCTCGGGATCAAGTGCAGTTGCACTCGTTTGGATTTTATCGGTTGAGCTCTTTGTTTTGGAAAGCATCTCGGGAGGGAGGGTTGGAAAATTTGTCATAGAAATACAAACTCTCATGATTGAGAACTTTTCCCCCAGATCATGATTTTTGCCATCAGCGATCATACTCGGAGTCATGATATGAGTGAGTTCACCGGCGAACTCCTCATGAAGAGAATCATTCACATGATGTGAATTTGTGAACTCTTGTTCCATTGTGGACTCATCACTATCCTTGTCAAAGATTGGATTGTCAGAAATCAAGGTGAATTCATATTCAATTCAATAGAGGATTGGTGAGAGTTGTTTGAATGCTTCGGAACAAAGTGATTAATATTCTCTATTGGATTGTTGGGATAAGAAGTGAGTGAACGATCATTATCAAGGAGACTTTCGCTCTCCCGGACGGCTTTGAAATAAAAAAGACTATCATTACTTTCCGATGAAAGTGGATTGATGTGAGTGAGTTCATCGGTGAGCTCCTCAAGAAGAGGATCGATCGGGGAGTGATGCCTCAAGATACTCGATGTTTCCATAGAAACAATCGTCGCTAAGATCAGAAAGTTTCAAAATGATTTTGAACACTCAAGAGGGAAAAAGAATCACACATATGATCGAAACTGTGACTCTCTTGGGATTGGGACAAGGTTCTCAACACTAGACTTTATGAATTGCCCGATTCTTTTTCGAACATGTCAAGATGCTCGCCCCCCCATGAGAGAGTGATGGGAATATCGGGTGTATTAATTGTTTGAGAATGAATCTCAATCGCGGGATATCAACCATGAACTTGATGAATCTTTATAGAATTGAAGGATATCAAGTGTATCCTCATCATCGCCATCGAATAAAACAAAATTGAGAGCTAGATCCGTCGTTTTTTTTTGCAATTGATTCCCTAATAGATTTTTCAAACGCACTTGAATTTATTTTAGCAACCGCTCTTGCTAGCAATTCTTCCATGGATTTTTCATGTGAATTTTGAATGACGGGACATTGTGGGAGTGGAGATTTGTCAAAACCGAAGGTTGACATTGATAATCATCATGAGGACCCCCACAATATACACAAGAAAAACTGGGAGCATTTCGGAATGCCGTTTTACTCAATTCTGCTTTTCACTAACTTTAAGCTCTAGTGTCTTGTTTGTTGGTTTGTGAGGAGTTTGAGTCATTTTGGCAATCGGAGGTTGGTCGTGATATGGATAGTCGAATTGTTACAAGGAAATGGACTGCTGACAACCGAGTGAAATGGGACCTCTCCACGCTTCACAACAAAATGATTGTTGTGATTTGAGTGAATAACATGGATATTGATCATTTCCAAAGTTGAGTGTTATCGAGATTTGTTCATAGAAAAACGTGTCTGGTCGACACTCAAATCCTGGTGAGGACCCCACAAAACACACACGCATACAGATATGTCAATATCTCATGATGTTGTGGCTGGTAGAATGAATCAGATGTGTCATGGTAAGGATGGTGGAGTTGGTTATGATACCATCTCCGATTCTACCATGCTAAACCTGAGACAATTATCATCATTATGAGGGCCACCACACCATTGACAACCAAAATGGTGTGGATAATGCACATAGGAAAGAATCAAAGGTTTACAGAGGGGTTGGGATGAAGAATCAAAGATGTGAGAGGGTAAGGATGGATATTTTTGGATTTTTGGATAAACATTTTGTAAATATAAGAAAGAAAATCTTTTGGGTTTTGTGTTTGTTGAACTGATTTTAAAATGTTTTCGAACCGTTTTTGTTTTATATGATAATAATAATAAGAAAATATGAACAAGGATGGTAAATATACAATGGATGTATATTCAAAAACATTGATGCTTCAAATTCGGCACGAAGATACTCCCCAATGGCCAAAATTTGTTCAACTGAATGGTCAGTCTTCTTTTATTAGTCAACCACTTGTGAATGGTCAACCATAAAAAGTCAAACAATGTAACGTAATGCAATAAAGTCCAAGAGAGTATAGTGTTTCCGTCGTTAAGTCCCAACGCGTAGTGTGAAAGCGTAATACAACGACCTGTGATCGTGAATATTGAACGAAAAGGGTTATGATTGATTACACTAAGGAAATTAAATCTAATAAATATTTTGAAGTCATTTTAATTCTATATTTAAAAACGATTAACGATTAAAACCTAAATGTATGCGTTTAAATAAAATTACGCAAACGCATCTAAATAAAACGTAAAAATAAAGAAGTAAAAGACCTACAGATATGGAAAATACATTTTTACAATCCTAATGATGCAAAGAAAATTATTGGAAAAAGAAAATTATTTTTATGACTATTTATTTAATTATTATTAATTAAAAAACTATTTTTAACTATTTAATAATACCCTAAAATATAAGAAAATATGAGATAAAGCTAGAAAAGTGAAATTATGACTTAGAAAAATCTAAAATATTATAAAAGTTATTTTAAAACTGAAAATATATTTTTTAGACTTTTAAATAATTATTATTAATTAAAAGCTAATTTAAACTAATTAAAATTAAGAACAAATGAACAGTAAAAATTATGAGACTTTACAGGAAAATCTAAAATATTATTCTAAGCCTGGGAAAAATATAAAATGTTAAATAAGCCCACTAATAAGCTGAATTGGGCAAATAAGGCTTTAAATAAGCACTTGAAATAAGCTAAAAGCTAACTATAAGCTACCATAAGCTACTAAAGCCTAAATATAACCTAAATTGAGATAATGCAACTGATTGGGACCTAAAAAGCACAAGCTTAAAGCTCTGAGCCAGATTTTAATAACTATATGCCAAACGGCCTCTAAGGCCCTACTTTAAGCACTAAATAAGCTAGCTAGAAAAATTCTTAAAAATAAACTAAAATGGCCATGATGTTCACAACCAACCAAAGATCTTGTATCCCAAATTTGAGCTCAAATGGACTTATAATGAAACCGTGAAAATTCCACAAAGTTTGGCAAAAATCACGCAAAAACAATAACCAAACACCCCTTATTGGTTTTAAGCACAAATAAGCTATAGAAACAGTTGGAATGAATGAATAAGCTAACTTGGATGATAACCAACTAACATAAGCTAAATAAAAAGGGAAATAACTAATGAGGAGGAGAACAAAGGGAGGTAAAGTACTATTCTATAGAAATCCTAAACTAAGAACAAGCACTAAAAGGCTACAACTAAACACCTAATAAGTCGATTGTGATCTATCCTAATCTAGTTCACCGAAGGAACCAAAACAAAACTAAACAAGCTCGACATAAGTCCTAATAAGCACTAGAAACCCACACTGCTGGCAGTTGGCCGATGTAAGTCGCAAAATGAGGGTTGTTTTTGAGCCAAAAATAAGTCCAAAAGAAAAGAATTAAGCTATAAAAACTAAAGAAATATAAACAATAACTGATAGAGAACTAAGAAAAACAGGTTTTAAGATTAAAGATGCATGAAATATCCTTGGAAATTGGGCTACAAAGATGCTACAGCTGAACCCTTTTGATATTTTGACTTCTTGAAAAATGCTAAAAATGAACTTAAGACTATTGAACTAGGACTAAACTTGCACTAAATGTTTTTTTTTTTTTTACTACATACGATCAATCTGGTTTTGACACCTAAACATCAAGCAAGCGAAAAAAACCGCTTGTGCCAAACACTCTTAAAAACCGAAAGTGACCAAAGTTAATCTGTGAGACTTGGAACTTTCAAGAACTGAAGTTTCAACATTCAAATGACTCTCAAATCGCCTAGTAATTACTTATAACACTCATTAACACCAGAAGGTAAACAAGAATTCACCAAAGATCATGAAAAGCTAAAACTCGCAATAAAATGGAATTTAAAAAAAAAAGCCAATGCATTAACTGAAATGTAAAATTACACGGAAATTTAAATGACAATTTAAGTAAATGACATTGAAAGTAAATTGGAACTAGAACTTGAATTTCTAGACTAAAACTAAAAACTAAATTAAAACTAAAAAAAACTAACTAGATAACTTTTCTTCTATGGCTACGACTATTTATCTCACCGGACTATCCTTCTCTCAATTCGCCATTGGATTAGGTCCTTTTGATCTTAACCGCTGAGTCACGCTTTGCCAAAACTTGTTGCAATTGGGTCCCATAACTTTACATGCGGCGGGAGCATTAAATGCAATTTGTCCGTATATTTGAAAGGAATAAGAGTGGTGAAGGTGATGGAGGCTAAGGAGCAAGTGGTATTGGTGGTTTGGAGGGAAATGGTTGGCACGGTTTGTGGTATTGTTTTCATCGGTTTTTTTATAGGATAATGGGAAGGGTATTTTTTATTGGATAATGGTTATAAATAGAAAAAGGTTTATTTGGGTATCCGGATCCAAAATGGTGATTTTGGTTTTATTTTAGGTTTAAGGATCGGTTGTTTTTCCCACTAAAAAGCGGTTCGTCTTAAATTGATCAACAATCAAGAAAATCACAACCCAAGATCGGCCAAAGATCACTTTTCTTTTGATTTTTGCTCGATTTTGTCCGCTTTTTTCTCTGCTTTCAATCCTTTGTACCCCAAGACACAAAACACACCGAGGATATTTTAACATATTTTGAAGCATTTCTTAGTGTTTTTAAATGTTTTTGCAGTGTAGAAGGAACAAAAATGATGAGTATTTAGATACTCATCAGTCCTCATGTTATTGCTTCATCATCGCTTGCTTAGTCCAAGTGGTTTTGTATTCTTCCATGCCACCGGGTTGGGCATGAGCTTTCCACCAAGACAATGCATCCTCTAGTAGAGTACCAATAGCAAATTTCACCTTGCAATCTCGAGCAATCACTTTAGAAACACGCCGGATCTTCGAACCAAAATAAGGCCAACAAATTTCCCTTGAAGAAGGTTTTCAATTCATGAACTCCTTGTATCCACATTTGCGATTCACCATAGTTTCATTCTGGTTGGCTTGATTTGGGGCTTCGTTTGTTCGAACCACCTCGCCAGGTCTCTGCGGAAAGCATCACCAATCTCATTAGTAACCACCTCCGTCGTGGGTCATCTCGAGTTGGAGTAGGAGTAGCGGTAGCCCTTGTTCTTGCCATTTTCTAAGGACATGCACTTTATTTTGAATCATTCAACATAAGTGAGAATTATTATAAAAATGATTTCATAATAGTCAAGATCATCACATTATATCAATAGAGTATAATCATCATAAGAAAGAATCACAACATGTTAGAACCACACAAGAGGGTATATATAAATGATCACTTCAATTTATATAAGCCGATAAATAAGAAAGATCACCATAAATAAGAACATAAGAAAGACAACCATAATGTCATAGGTCCATCATCCATACATAGTGATACGATAACCATAAAATGTCACATCAATAGCTTGTTCGATGTTAGCCTCTAACTACAAACACGCTGGAATAAAAGTACTAGTAGACTAAGTAGGTGAATCCGATCTAGGGATCCGTGTGCCACCCACTGACGCCCAGATCACTTAACAAGCTCGGCCAAGTCATCCATCTCGATCCCCGCCCAATCACCGGTCGCAAGATGTAGTCTCCATGATCACTATCCGGCGTGACTGTCACTCGCACAACTTCACTCTCCTAACTCGTCCATCGGCTCTAACCTCCTCCGACTCCATCCTCCTTCCTCCGGCCATTTCACTCGGACTGAAAGAGCACCAATCCTATGAAGCACTGCCTCTATCGCGGTCCTCCCGATAATGAGATCCCCAACCTCGTCCTCTATGTTCTCGATCCGATTGGAACCTCATCGACGAATGACATAGCCTCCTTAAACTGATCCTCACACGCATAACTTCGCAGTAACTAACAATGGAATGTGTATGGTAGGTTCTCTGCAATGTGAAAGAGTCTCAAAGAAGAAGAAAAAATGATCTCCAAGCTTCATAGCATTCGGTGAACCCTCCTCCGACCCCCATAATGACGGCATCAAGAAGGACCAACGTCTGCCGCCAACCCATGGGGTCCCTACCGCGGTACAAGTCACGCGATAATGATATGGGGTCGGAATGTGAAGTGAGAAATGGACTCTCTCCTAAGCGGTATCACGCTTAGTATGCATCACCAAAGGTGATGATGCAGGGATGGAGACGAAACTGGTACGTAGTGGTCCCGGTAGATGAAGGTGGTAGGTGGTGGTAGTGGTGAAGTGGGTATAGGTGATGATGTAGGTGAAGCTAGTGGTGGGAAAGGTGAGATGATGGTATGTCGCAAGAGGTGAAACAAAGGTGATAAGTGCCTTCACTCGCTTCCAGCGGTATGTATTAAGATCGCACCATCCCATGGTATATTTGTCGATGGCAGTTCGTAGTGGGTTTGAGAACCCTAGCTTCATTACCGCCGAATAGGTAGTGAAGATGAGTGAGAAATGGTGGAGAGTACGAAGTAGTAGCGTGTGAGGTGACATAACGTCCGGTGGGACAACCAATCACGTGACTCAAGATAATCGATCATAGGTGGGGACCAAATAGGCAACTGCATGACCGTGAAAGGTGTGGATAGAGCGACCTCACCCTCCCCAAAGGGTTCTGGCCTCCGATGTCGCAGATGGGGACCCAGTGTTAGAACGGTCAGTATCTGGAGTAGTAGGACATGGTGTCCTCGACCTGTCGAGGTCGATCAATAGGGTGTAAGCGTAAGACATGGTACATGAACAACCCAAAAGAAAATATGCATTTATAAGTATAAGTAACATGCGTAAATAAGATTTAGTTAGTCGCATAACCGCCACGCAAATCTAAATGCCTAACTAAATGAAAGCTAGCATTATAACTTTTCATCATGCAAATTTTTACTAGTCATGTATTATCTGCTAAACGAATCTCATACATGTTATCGGCAGATGGCGCGGAGGGCGTGAAGTGGTGGTGTAAACGTCCGTTTGAAAACGTGGTTATAGTCCAATTTGTTTTGAAAGTACAAGTTGGTTCTCTATAACCTAGGCTCTGATGCCAATCTGTAACACCCCCAAAATCACAATGTGACAGTGGAAGACTATTTGGGGTATTACTTGGAGGATCACAGTCATAAGTCATAGAAAACGACTCCATAAGAGACGTTTTTAATAAAAGATTGTTACCATTTCATAAAACTCAATGTTTTGGAACACAAGAGAAAATTCCACAAGTTTTGAAGTGACACAAAAGATAGTTCAAATGTTTACGAAATGATAACTTTATTTAAAAACACCACTTCTAGCATCCCAAGACGTCCACTCCGTGCCTTCATGATATCCTAATTAGTACCTGAGATAAACATGCTTAAAAAGATCAACAAAAATGTTGAGTGATATTCATAGGTTTAATAAATGGTTGAACACAAGTAAGAGATGATAATTGCTTCAAAGACAATTACCATAGAAAACAGAGATTATTATTATGCACTAAGCTCATGACACCAATACTAACTGCATACACCTAATACGGTGTAGTAATAATATTGCCCCGGATGGAATTGCCAATTCCATAGTTAACCAAATATAGTGCTACCTTGGTTATTTCGATAACCGAGTCAGTCGTTAATTCCCATAGTACTATCCACAATATTCGCGTTCACTCGCAAGTGATTAATGGTTCATGATAAAAGGGACTTTTGGCACGCAACTTAGGCTATAATAATAATAATCAGGAAAGCATACATTTAAGAAAAGACTTGTGTTCTAGTTTATAGCATGCGTCTCCCTCGCGGGTGTTGAAAAATAAGTAAAAGCGAGGCTATGAACTCACCTTAGCAAAGTAGTATCCGAGTAGTGAAAAAGATCAAGTAGTATATGCACAAAGTACCGTCACGCGACCTATAGTTAATATAACAATGCTTTAATTACTATCTTTATACTTTGACTCGACAATATTTAAATATATCAAAAGTTTAAGTTATTTATGTCGTGTGTTGTTCATTTGCATTATTGAACATTGGCTAGCTTTGGCTCATGGAAGTGCTTAGGTATACCTGTTCAAAATAAAAGAATTAAAACGAATGAGTCTTGGGTTTAACGCAACCGAAAGATGATGTACCGAAAATATCGCATATAAGTAGTAAACATATTTAAATTATAAAGACGTCGCTTAAAATATATATATAAGGGAAGTAATAGTTTTATTATAATGGTAAAAATAAAAAAATTCCATTTATATGTTATAATGGTCTTTTAGAAAAATGGGTATGACTCGTTTATATGCCTAAAATATATTTGGTGACTAAGTGTAGGAAATTATTATTGTGTTAAAATAAATCTCGTTTAGTATGAATTAAGAGTTAATTGTATTTCGTTATTCGTTTATATCATATGTTTACAAAATGAGGTATTGTCGTGAAATAATATTGAAAGTAATTATGTCAAAACGGGTGGCGCGCGAGGTTGTAGGCAGTAACGCAGGCTGAGAAGGATCGAAAAGACAAGTAATCGTAGTACGTTTAGAATGACGATTTTTGTTATACTTAGTGTTATGAAGTTTATTTGTTTGCCTCAACTTTGTAAACTCTTATGTTTAAAAAAATGGAATTGTACACATATTTGTTTTCGTGAAATCAGTACATGGACGCACATTAAGTGGGCTTCAGCCCAACAGGCCCTCGACATGGACTTAGGCCCAAGAATCCTAACTTTGAAATGTGACTTTGATAGCAAATGGGTGTGGGAGTTATTTTTGACACAAGGAGGCTAAAGCTGGACATAATGTACGCCAAGGACATCGAGACCCTCTTGGTTTAGTGAGCACATAGTCAAGACTAATATGGTCACTTCCGTGGTCTACAACCATATGTGGTAACGAGAACCCTTCGAGGTGTTTTACACTTGTGACTCGAAGCATAATAAACAAACTTAACCAATACACTCCTTTAAGGTTTATTCTTACTCCGAACACACGACAAGAAGTTAACAATTTTACACTCACTCGCCACCACTTACCACTATAGAATTAGAGGCTGTACAGCCGGATCAAGACATGTAGGAGAGAAAGGGAAATACCCTTCGAGTGGCTGCGTTACAGCAGATACACACCCCTTTGGGTGGCTGCGTTGCAGCAGATACAAACCCCTTTGGGTGGCTGCAAATAAGTGGAATAAACGCCCTTTGGGGTCCCCTTTGCACAACGAAAAACAACGTAATAACCATAACCGTAACCACCTAGACAAGTACCCTCGAATGAGGTCTCGTCACAGCCAAAACAAAACACGAACAAGCCACGGGGATAAGCAAGAAGGTAAGCCGAATACACCAACGAATAAACGAGGGAAAGCAGGTCGATCAAGACTTCTAGTGAGCTAAAAAATTAAGCCGAAAAGATAAGCCAATACAAGCACATGATACATTCTTTTAGGTTCTTACCACACAACAACTACAACAACAACACTAGCCCCCATTAAGATAATAAGCTTTTGACATAAGTAATTTCATCTACTTACATAAGCAGGTTTTATTATTTTTGGACTAGGCTTTAATCTCACACCACCAATAAGCAAATGTCAATATTAAGCACTTCTTTTAGCCAATAAGCCAAGGATTATATCACCCAAATTATTATATTATCAAAACCAAATTTCACAAAGAAAGTTATTATGGATCGATTAGAACAATAAATCATAACCATTTCCTTTCTTCATAACCAAAACACCAAATCTACAAATGATTAAAATAATAACATTCAAGAAGAAGAATCAATGAAACCTTACAAATAAGGAGTCGATCGGAAGGGGAAACAACAAAGTATAAAACGAATCCACCAACCCGAATCCACATGAACCACCAAGCACTTCAAATACTTTTTTTTTTCTTTTTTTTTCTATTTGTTGTGAGTTCTGGTATCAACATGTGAATCGATTGGGGTATATAAAAGGGTAGAAATGGTTGGTTTGACTTGTACATGCTAATGTGGGGAAAAGGTATGAGTCCTCTTTGAGCAATATCACTAGGTCTTCACGTGACTCTCCTGGCCTCTGTCTTCAACCGCGACCATAGAGACAAGAAACATGGACGGGGACCTCTGATTCTTGTCAATTCTCTTCCGAATTATAGTGGAGCATGGTGTGGTCAAGGTGGTGAAGCGTTTATCTTCCTTGACCTTCTGAGGGTGTCAGCCAAGTCTTATTCGAAATGGGTAAATGGGTTTTTGGAGATGAGGGAGTTTTGTGTACTACTTTTCTTGAAGAAGGAGGTGAGGTGAGAGAGAGAGGGGATGCAGGTGGGCGTGGGGTTGTGTGGGGATAAGGGTAGGATTTTTATTTTTATTTTTATTTTAATTGGTTAATATATGTTGTAGTTATTTATTTTGTGTATAGATTTGGTACTTAATGTATTCGTATTCCGCTGTTTAGTTAGTAACAGTATACTGCTTAATGTGAAAATTATAATACTTATACTTCCGGACACGTTTTAAATAAACTGTCACGATGATGTAATTTTTGATTTTTATTAGTTCGTTTTTATTTTTCTGGGTTTTCTTTTATTATATTGGTACGCGTGCGGTTCCACAAGACAAGAAAGTTTCCTTGTGAGACTGATTGAGCTATCAGTAATTACTAGGCATAGTTAAATAAAACTACTCGGATATGCATAAATTTTTATGCAAGAGAATGAAATGTACATGCTAAATGCTCAACTTAGATCAAATAAATTTTGATAATTTGAAGATTAAAATAGCGAAAATTTTCTGGTGGCTACAGGTTTCATGATGTACCATTAGTTGCATACACTTCGGATGGATTAAGCATGATGGTAACGAAAATTGGTACTCCTATGATGTTAGATTCGTATACAAGCAACATGTGTTTGGATTCATGGGGGAGAAGTAGCTATGCTAGAGCTTTGATTGAAATAAATGCTTGTAATGATTTAAAAGATAAACTAGTAGTGGGTGTTTCAAAGCTTGAGGGAGATAGATGTACGAAAGAGGCTATTCGCAATGAATATGATTGGGAACCCCCTCGTTGTGGTACTTGCATGTTATATGGTCATTCTCTTGATGATTGTCCCAAAGCTGCTCCTAATCGTGTGGTGAATGGGTTTGATAAAGGCAAGAGTCAAAGTTCGGGTGTATCAAAGAAGGTTTCTGATTCTAATGATTGGTTAAGGTTGTGAAGCGGAAACGAATTGATCCCAAGAAGTTTAATGATGTCCTAATGAACAAGTTTGCGTATAGGCTTGTAATTACCAAGACTTCTAACTCAAAAGATAATACAAAGAAGGCTTCTACATCTAGATAACCGAAAATCGATGTTAAAATGGTAACTACTTCTAATGCATTTGATGTTCCAGGTGATTTGAGTGATGCTTCTAATGTTAATGTAGAACCTAGTAGTTATGTCCCCACATATTTGGTTGGTACGACATATGGAAGTTTAAGTACTAGATATTTGGCTGAAAAGATTAATGATCTGAAAAGTCAGATGATTAATAGGAAGCTTGTGTTACTGGGTGATGATGGGAAGCCGCTATCTAAAAAGGCTGTTGATTCGGATAATATGGATAGCGATGATGATGTGTTAGAGGTTTACGATGAAACTGCCACTTTTATTGCTTCTACGAGCTCAAATGTTAACAAAGCTTCTTAAAGTGGCAGTTGAGGAGGACATAAAAGCTTGTATGAACAATGGAAAGGAGATTATTATGAAGATCCGTACAATGATGATGAATTTGATTATCATGGTTTGACTAATGCTCAAATGGTTTGCTGATACTTTTGATATTAGTCTTTGTGGTCAACTTACATAGCGTCTGTAATTGGGTCTCGTAAGTGTGACATATCATTCTTGATAGGTTAGGTTTGAAGCATAGTGGGTGTGTTTGTTTTCGCTTATTTTTGGGGCTGAGATGTGAGATTTCACCCACATTCCTTATACTTAATTATTTTTTGGAGTAATAAATATACCAAGGAAAATCCCTTTACCTAGAAAAAATGTATAGTTACAAATAATTTAATTGATTATGAAATTTCAAAATCAAGGGAACTAAATTAGCAAATTATGTGTTGAAGATGAATCCAATCGTAACTTTGAAGTTTCATTATGGACATTGGTATCTATAATTGCATCTAAACATCGACAAAACCCTCAAGAAAAGATTACATTATAAAATGTCACTTCCAGGATACCTACCAAAGTCCACCCATAATTTATTGAGATATCCTTTTCGTTACATAAAGCATATTGTAATATGACTTAGGATCTAGGAATGTAATTAAGAACTAGAAATTCTAAAATGACGCAAGGTCCGTAAAACTGTTCACGAATCACACCTACGCTTGGAATTGTCTACCTTGTGTTCAAGCCAGATATCAAAACAACTTGTTTGTACTTTGTACGAACTCTTACATATAAGAAGCACTCTTTGGCTGTTCACGAAAAAAAAGGTTACGGATCCTCACAAGACTCAGTCTCAACCTGGCTCTGCCCTAGTAGATATCCACGTTGATATGACTTTTAGTTTATTTATTTTGTTAGATATATGGGTTATTCTTATAAATGTCTGCTTGGTTAACGTTTCTTTTTCATACACCATCCAGTGTTTTTCAATTCTTCTTTTAATATCATGCATTTGCAATGAAAAAGAAGACTATACTCAAAAATTAAAAACATATTAAGACGTCATAAATACACAATTTGGTATATACAAATTAATTAAACTACGCCAAAAAAAACTGTATATTAGCTGCCCATTATCAAGCATGCTTACGTTTTAGTTTATGTTGAAGACTTTAAGATCTCGGCTCATGCGATCACTAATGCCAAATCAAGCTATTAGAAATACAACCAATTTATATTGCCTATGATTTGAAGTTACGTTCACTACTAGAAAAAAATAGAACGGGCTACAGAAACTTTGGCTGGCCACACATTATCGTCGGCAAATAACACTAAACTAAACGACAAACAATCCACGTGACCGTGACCAACTCGCGTTAAATTTTTTGATAAATAAAATCCCAACGACATGTCGTCGGGATCATTTTGGTCAAATTTGACTTTTCCCCGCCTCTGAATAATTACGAATAATTAGGCGGGTTTTTCCCCGCCAACGTGGTACCAACAAGTTGTCGTCGGTACAATGTTTCACCAAAAGCTTGAACGTAATTAGTGTTTGATTAGCGCTAACCATGATAATTATGGTTATTTCCCTACGACATGTAGTCGGGATGTATTTTGGTCAATTTTGACCTTCACCCGCCTGTAAATAATAGCGAATAATTTGGTGGAATTTGTTCAGTGTTCCCTACGACATGTCGTAGGGAAAACTTTCCCGCCACATTGCAACTTTATCCCGCTAATTTTTTACGTATATATAACCGATCATCCTTAATTCGCCAAAACACATATAACCCAATCCTCAATTCCCACACACACAACAATGGTTAGTTACACGCCGGAAGAGGAGTGGTCAAAGTTTTTATCGAACCTAGCACTCTTTGATAAAGTTCTTAATATATATGCCGATGAAATTATTTATGAATATGATTCTTATAAGAACATTAGCGCGTGGATGATAGATGTTATTCTGAAATGGTTAAGGAAAAAGCCATACTACAGAAAAATGTTGGCCGGTGATAAAGAAAGCAAGTTATCAAAACATGATGAACTGAGAATGAGGATAACAAATCTTGAAGCTTTGTTTAAACATTTCATCAAGCAAAAGAAGGAAATGGAGGGGAATGGTGGTGCATGTTCTAGCAAAGTGGAAAGTACCAGCAAAAAATAATGAATGAGCGATGTTTGTTCTAGTCTTTGTCGTGTGTTAAGTTGTGTCATTCGAGTTGTTTCGTTTGCTTGTCAAGTTGTTTCGTTTGAGTCTCTGTATGAAATGCGTTTGAGAAATCTTACGTGTTTTAAATAAAAGATTTTCTTTCGTGTTTGTTAATTGTGATATTGTTCCTTCAGTACCATTCTTTATGCATATGTAATTTAGTGTTGGAAAAATGCATATTTGAAATACCCTGCAGTTTAAAGGGGTGTTTGGATATGGATTTTACAAGCAGATGATTAATGTCAAATACCAAGTGTAAAATACATACGAATTACATTACAAAACGGATTACATTACAAATCGAATTACATTACAAGCAGATGAATGAGTCTATTTAAAGGGGTTTTTGGATATGTAAAATACAAACGAACTACCATCGCCGACGATAAATAAGACAACACCACCACACCTCATGTAAAATACATATTATTTAAAGCATACATAATTACATTACAAATCGATAAACGTCCAAAATTTAAGCGTACGAATTACAATACAGATCAATAAAAGTTCAAACATTAAAGTATACGAATTACATTACAGATCGATTATAGTTTAAATATTAAAGCATACGAATTACTCCAAACCAAGTTTTTCCATGTAATTATAAAGGTCGTAAAATAGGGCAGCTGAATCAACTGTGTGGTTCTGGGATGCATGTACATTTCTAGCATTTTCTCGGGTACCTTTATTTTTCCATTCAATTTGATGCAGTTTGAACATACTGCATTTCAAGGACTCAGTGTTGAAGGTCCAACATTGTAAAACCCTAAAATCTAAAGCTTGTGAAAAGACTATTTTACCCTTAAATTAATATTTCTAAAATATGTATAATACGTCAAGCTCATTAAATATATTCTTAACCTAACTCATAAGTAACCAACTTGTACAAAATAATAAAATCGACACACCTTACATATATCACACGTTTAAGGTTTGCAGGCCGAAATAATTATGCATGTACCAAGAAAATGTAACTTAAAATCAAGCCCATCATATTTGTAATTTGGAAACTAGATTTCTGTTTTGATCCCCATTATGTTCGGCCGATACTTTCCCCATTGATCCCACTTTCTCTCATTTTATTAACCTATCTTTAACCTTTTTCACATTTCACTCATTCAAAAAGCACCTACAAAACCCTAGCTACAAAAGTGACGGAAAACATCTTATTTCTCTATTCGATTCGATCAAAGGCAAAGGTTTGTGATCGTGGGTTTCAACTTCGAGGGCGTGGCTATGTTGGTTTTGGCTGTGGTCGTAGGTACTAGGTCGAAAGGGGGTCGCTTGTTTTCAATTGCTTTGTTTCTTGTTTCCATTTCCTTTTTGTTTCTCTAAATCGTGTGTGATGAGAACCCATCCGAATGCATGCTAAAATACGTTAAAACCTTCACATAAAATGATAACTCGTCACATGAAATCATAACACGACATATACATGTTATCTTTAAAATGGTATCGAGCTAAAATGGGTAAATATACATGTTTATATCTTGGCTTAATTAGAGGTTTCAGATTTGTTTTTGTGTTTGTCGAATGGAATGGTTAGGATTTGAACATGTCTCGAATGAAAATGGCACATAAGAAGGGTCGTATAATCTTGTTTGGAATTGGATTTGATTTTTTTGAAAATGGAAATGGGTGTCATGTATAGTTAGGGTTTCAAAAAGAGTTTTGGTTTTAATAAAAGATAAGGACTAATTTCGTTAATAGTAAAACATGAGGGTGATTCGCTAAAAATAGTAAAATAATGGACTAAATTCGTAAAATAAGTAATCTTGGGATATTTAAACTTTTAACCCTATACTTTGTGATAATGACACTTTAGACCCTAAACTATTATAACTTGTCATAAATGAACCCTAAACTATAATAATAAATTTTCATCATTTTAACCTAAGTTGAAATTAATTATATCATAAATGACTAAACCTGCTAATTATGGAAAACTGCTATTTTTGGAAAGCTACTTATTATGGAAACTTACTAAATCGGGAAACCTGTCTAAAATACAAACCTGCCTAAAATAGAAAGCTGCCTAAAATAGAAAGTTACCCAAAATGAAAAGTTACTTAAAATGGTTAGGTTACTTAAAATGGAAACTTACTAAATAAGGAAAGTTACTATATTTGGAAAGTTACTAAAAACGGAATGATTCTTATAAACCTAAAAGACTTAATCTAAAGAAAAACACTTTAACTACATCTAATAGATGTATATCCTTTTCACTTGTAGATCCCCTATATGATCTCTTCCTTTCTTGTGATTCCATCTGCTTGTGTTTTCTTACCGCTGAATAAGGTACATATATTTCACCCTTGAGGTTTCTCATTCGCATGGATTCTATTATCATCTTTTATATTAGCTTTGACCCGTTATGCCTTCTTTGCTTCCAGCCAAACTATTATGGCTTTCTTATATGATCTGGTATTATGCCTTATTGGACCTTTGCTATGCACCCTCTAGATTGGTGAACCTTTGATATTAATCCTTGCTTTGAATATGTAATATGAACCTTTATATTATGACTTTTCTTGACCCTTCAGTTTGATACCCGAGCCAATATGTTTCCTAGCCATGAAGGTAACATGGTCGTGTCATTGATGCACCAATGGCATGACTCTGGGAGTGTAGGTGATGTTCCGTCCCGTCCCTTTTTTATGATATTATCTTGCTTTATATTATGATTATGGCCACTAAGATTTGTACAGGGGCGTATGGATGCATCCTAGATTTGTTATGATATGATATGATTTATATGGTGATTGATGTTGTGTGCAATACATGTCTTTCACATTCTAGGACCTGATCACTCTATTGGTTACTTATGCTATATGATATGATATGATATGTTTGGGCTCGTGGTAGATTACTGATTGTTAAATCTAAGATCCGGACTCAACTAGAGTGTATAGTAACAATGATTGAATATGCACAGCGGAATAATAAGAACACAATCAAAGTTACCAACAAGGTTTTTCTTATACAAACAATGATCCTCTATGGATCTTTACACCCTCTCTATAGAGGTTTTTCTTCAATGTTTTTTTTTTATCGAAAAAAGTTCTCTCATCAATAGACCTAAGTTCCTTTTATAGACAAAGGAACCTATTCCCTTTGGGAAAAGAACAAGCATGCAAATAAATAAATGCAAACACATATAGACTACATGCACCCGGACAAGCATGCAACTAAGCATTTGTTTTGTGTCCCATACATGTGCCCATGCTACCTTAGAGTACAATAATAAAGATGGGCTAATATATATAAATAATACGACTTGCCTTTCTTACGTGGATTCAAATATAAACCGAAGAAGAATCACTCTTTACTACATCAGATTCAGCTTCCTACTTGTGAATACTGCGGCTTCACTACTTTGGCAGTCATGGCCGTGCCCGGTACGCTTCACTTCGCCGGTGGAATTCCAGCTTGATACTTTGCTTGATTACGCCTTGATCTTGTTAACTTCTTCTTATTGATTCACATTGTGCCGATTAGACCTATCTCCACTACTTGGTGAATAACTTGACATAGTTCCACTACTTGTATGTTTATAGTACTTGTGAGAAAACTCTTCTTGTGAGAATCCATTGTTTCTCGATGCAGAATCCTTTGACTGCGGAATTCCCAACAATCCTCCCTAAACTGGAATTTAAATGAGGCGGTGTAGAATCCAGAGGATTGTATCATTTAAGTTCGGTTTCGGATCTTTAAAGTCTTGAACTAAGGATTGTACTCGAGTTGCCAATGACAAAGAAACAAAATAATTACTCTATGATGACACAACTTTGAAACACGGATCTTTGCGTGACAAATAAACATGTACATCAAAACTATAAGTTTGGAACTATTCTCATCACTGGTGTGTTAACTCGTGAGAGGTGAATCATTGAAAATAATGGGTTTGATGTCTCTTCCAATAACCATCATCACGGAGTAGTCATATGTTTGAGTTGAAAACTATGGTACATTGATAACCATCATCGATTTATTGGCAAACCGGCAACCATATAAGCAGTTTGATATGTCTTTACCGTAGCCGTTTGCTGGGACTAGCCAACCCTTTGATGGAATGCCGTCATCATCATGGTGAGTTGATTACCATTTATGGATTTCCGCGGCCTTTACCACAAGCCATAATCTTGTGGGCTAACCAGTAACCTGTCGAGGAAAGACATGGTGAGATGAAAACCATGAGTGGTGTAGTAATGAACCAACACCAAAACATGACAAGGAAAGAAAGCTGAACTGAGGCAGAGTTAGAGTTTTTTTTTTTTTTTTTTTTTTTTTTTAATATAAAATTAAGAAAGAATAAAATAACAAGACATGTACAAGATACCAACAAGCGTGAGAAACCAAAGACAATTGTAGTGTCGTGAAACAAAACTCCCTCCAGGCGTATGAGGATCCAACATTTGCAAAATGGTTAGACTAAAAAAATTACAACAATAAGCCTCCCCACTTGGCTTATGCCTCCCTCAATCAATGCACACTGACAGGACTTTTGTTCTTGGGAACCCAGAATGAGCGTTTCTTTGAGTTTCCAAGAATAACATGTAGGGAAGCAATAATATTTGCCACCTTCACCACGTGCCTTGGTCATATGAGATACATAAGGTGTATATGACTGAAAATAAGAACTTTCAGGTCTATAAGGCATAAGCCTAGCCTTCTTGTTCCACCAAGATGAGTCACTGGTGAAGAATATCCTCCACAGGAGGGAACTGGAAAAGGCCTATGAGCACTTTAGCATGACGTCTACACCTTTGTTTGGGTAGGAACTTGTTTGCTCTCATATGTGATTTGGGAACAAATGGAGGAATACTAGCAACATTAGTCCATGGGTCTAGAAGTCTTATGGAGGAGAAACACTCATCGTTTTCTCATGATAATCACAATCTATAATAAGATGGAGTTTACTACCACACACAAAACAAGATTTCTTCTTAAATGACTTATTCTAACCTGACTTTGTTTATTACATTTAAACTTATCAAAAACAGATCTAGAAGCAAGATTGTGTTTAACAGAATAGCAAGCGGCTTTGTTTTGAGCTCATCATCGTCTACTATGGACTTGGGTGAGGTCATGGGTGTGCTTAGGTGAGTAAGACTTCCACTTGAATCATGAGGCATAGTCGATGGACTTTGGTTACGATGACTTGTCAATTGAAGAACAAGAGGCGATTCATTAGTTTTACTAAGGGTAATCACTTGACTTTTGCTATATAAATGGTGTGATCCATCAAAGTCATATGGAATGGGCGGGTCATAGGCATGAATTCACCTCTAATAGGTCCACTCGACATCTGAATAACCTTCTTTTACAAAATTAGCTAATCCTGCGGTTGTAGATTTCACGAGTGTCATCCTAGCTTCTATTCCTACATTTCTTAAACCTAAGCCTATAGATATTAGGATTTTGACTAATGGACCTTCTAACTTGTTTCCATTCAACAACCATTCTTTATGCCTAGTAATTTCTTCATCTAGTTTCTCTTTTAGCACTAGGTTTGAGACTACTGATGCCTTTTCTTTCTCGGTCGCTTTAAATCAATTCTAGCAAATTCTAGATCACTTTCTAGCACCCTAATCTTTTCATCATAAGCCACATGATTCTTTTGAAACCACTTTTTTCTTTCTAAGGTTTTAAAGCATGTTTATAAGCTTCATTGTCAACATAGCATGCATTAAACTTAGGTTTCATATCATCATATGCTTCTTTTAGTTCATTATATCTCTCTTTACAACTATAATCACAAGTATGTACTGAGAGATGCCATGAAAACAAATGGCGGACTAGCAAATCCTTGACAGCCTTGACATCAACTTCCTTGCTCATCTTCTTGAAATCGGCTTTTCACCAAACCTTGCTTTGATAGCATTCCATATAAGTCCATCATCATATGGAAAAAATGTCTGCTACATCAGCAGAATAGATTTAACCAAGATAGTTGCGACCTTTGACTCTCTTTTATGCAATGATGTGTTCATCCCGCTGATCGTTGGAGGACGAATAATGAAGTTACCATCACGATCATTTCC
Organism: Chrysanthemum makinoi; assembly: GCA_910596185.1. Classification (NCBI taxonomy): domain Eukaryota; kingdom Viridiplantae; phylum Streptophyta; class Magnoliopsida; order Asterales; family Asteraceae; genus Chrysanthemum; species Chrysanthemum makinoi. Next base: position 146,325,523 of record OU343223.1, on the reverse strand, counting down.
AACCCTTTTTAAAGCATGCCATTTTGGATCACCTTCGGATATTCATATCATTATTCTTGATTCATGTGTTCCATCTTCTTAACTTGAACCCATTACTCATCATCCATTAAATAAGGAAACGTACCATCATCCCATTGATTATCAAATATAGCCATTTAATAAGTTATTAGATAGCAGCAACCAAAATAACTACCAAGAAAGTGTGTCTGCAGCAGTTTTCTAAACCTTATATCTTTTCACGTGGATCTCAGATCAGCGATCTGGTGAAACCTTCCTTGGTATACCAAGAACTTGAGTTCAAATTTTATGCCGATCAACGGTTAGCGAAGAAGATATGGCTGTTTCAGCCAGTCTTTGAAGAAACCGGAACTTTTTGGAGACTTTGACGACTTATAGCTTTTGATTGGAACATCGATTGACAATCCCTCCGGTGAAGCGTTAGATTACAATATAGAGATGCACGAGAACAAAATTGTAGCTCGATCCATGGCTCAAGAAAAGTTATATTTGTTCTAAAACAGGCCGAACACTAAAATTGCTAACAACCGAGTTTTAAATCTTTTCTTGAAAACCTTGTAAACTCAAATCGAGAGCCACCACTCACGATACCAATTGTTAAATCTAAGATGCAGACTCAACTAGAGTGTATAACAATGATTGAATATGCACGTGAATAATAAGAACAATCAAAGTTACCAACAAGGTTTTTCTTATACAAACAATGATCCTCTATGGATCTTTACACCCTCTCTATAAGTTTTTTCTTCAATGTTTTTTATTATCGAAAAAAGTTCTCTCAATCCAATAGACCTAAGTTCCTTTTATAGACAAGGAACACTATTCCTTTTCTTGGGAAAAGAACAAGCATGCAAATAAATAAATGCAAAACACATATAGATACGTACCAGGACAAGCATGCAACTAAAGCATTTGTTTGTCCCATACACATGCCATACTACCTTAGGCGATTGATAATAAAGATGGGCTAATATATAAATAATCGGATACGCCTTTTTTACGTGGATTGAATATAACCGTAGAATCCGCTCTTTACTACATCGGCCCGATTCCATAGCTTCACCGCCGGAATGCGGCCTTCACTACTGGCAGGAATCCATGGCCCGATTGCCAATTTCTTCACTACTTGATGGATTCCGGCCGATGCTAGCGATTCCTTGCTTGATGCCGATTTTGCTTCACTACTTATTGACTTGATCACTTGGTGAGACCTATCTCCACTACTTGGTAGAATAACAGCATAGTTCCTACTTTTGTATGTTTATAGTACCAGTGAAACTCTTCTTAGTGAGAATCCATTGTTTCTCGATCAGCAGAATCACTATTTCACAGAATTCCCAACACTGATCTTTCTTTATACTTCGTTATTCGTTTGATTATGCGTTATGATTTGCCACAATGCACCACATGCTATATTACTTCTTTCCTTACCTTTCGATTATTCGTTTTGTTATATATATCTGTTCACTGAGCTTTTTAATCTCAGCCGCATTTTCTTTTCATGCGGTAGGTATCTAAGCTAGGAGGTGGGGATTTGCTTGGGTTGAGTGATGAGCTTGTGTGGAGACTTTGCCCTAGTCATCTTAGATTCCATTTGCTTATGTTATGACTTTATTTAGACTTGGATTTCGTTATTTCTTTCCTTGGAGTATTTTCCTTTTTCTTGAACTTATGTATTGTTTAAGTCGTGTTGACTTAACTCCTTTGATTATTTATGCTTAAGACTTCCGCTATTGCTTTATGTTCGTTATGTATGCTTTGATATGACCCCAAACTGTGATGCTTCTACCCTTTTCGGGTTGGGGTGTTACAATTATGGTATCAGAGCCAGGTTACGACTTATAGTTATGACCTGTGAACATATGGGCCCTAGGATTTGACCTTTAGAGCTTAGGCTTTGACTTGTGAGGATTTGGGTAGACACTAGGTTTCTTTTTCATCTGTTCCTTTCATGCTTTTCCTTCCTGTTTTCTGACCTTTGCTAATCTTTTTGATAATCGTTCAGATGGTGTTGATGCATAGAAATGGTGATCCTAATGGGGATGATGCCCCTAAGTTCGAGGCTATGATAGCCCTTACTTTGGACTATGCTCTTCCAAATCTCTCTGCTGAGTTGATGACCAGTATCACCAATAACATCAGGAATGGTGCTGGTTCATCGGGTGGTGATGCTCCACCCACTGAGATTCATGTTTGGATTGAGAGGTTCACCAAGCTTAATCCTCTTTCTTTCTGATCTTCTGCCACCCCCACGGAGGCAAAAGATTGGATCACGCATATGGAGAAGTTGTTCAAGGTTTTGGGTTGTCTTGTGAATGCAAGGCAGCGGTTGGCTACTTTCAAGTTGGAAGGAGATCTCGTTGAGTTGGTGGAAGGCGTATCTTCTGCACTAGGAGGACAATTTTTGTGACACTTGCATGGAACACTCGTGAAATCTTATAAGCGATATTTTCCGACTATAAGCGGCAAAGGTATGAGCCTTGAGTATGGGCTATTTATCATTTGTCGGGGAATCATGGTGAGTACATGTAGCGGTTTTGAGGTTGGCTAGTTTTGTTAGTGCATTGCTTTGGTGATGCTTCGAGGCGGTAGGCAAAGTGGGGTTGAAGAAGTGGGTTTTGGACCGGCTTTCGTTAATAATAATTCACACATGATGTGGCCTTGGATTCGAGTCTGAGTTACTTCATTCGATAGGGGTTCAAACAAGAGAAGATGGTGGCCGGGTTTACTATAGGGTCATGGACCCGAGTTATTATAGCGAGAGCGTTAAAGAACCCGATTATGAGCAGAGAATTCGTCGGGACCGGGGTTATGAGCACTGGCCGGTCGTGAGACAGTTTATGAGCATAGGGGTTCGACGGACCGGGGTTTTGATTCGGCGGCAGGAGTCGGGGATAGGATGGGAGGTTATTGGTAGGAATGGAATGGCAGTCCGGTCATGGTTACAACAATGCGGCGTAAATACGGGGATCAGTCGACTCGGGGTTCTCATCAGGATCGTGCTACAGGTTCTTCAGGTCAGAGGAGGCTTACGGAGAACTTTACCTCCTCCACCACTTTGTACTACTTGTGGAAATCCTCACCCGGGCATTTGTCGCAAGGCTACAGGATGATGTTTTTCTTGTTCGCCCACTACTCACAAGGTGAAGGATTGTCCTCAGGGGAGGCACATTGCACTAGTGAACTCGACTAAGCCTGCTCCTACTATGGGTCGTGTTTATGCTCTTCTAAATGATGTTGCGTAACTCACGGTACCATTACGGTATTCTTTACATTGGCGATCGTACTGTTTTTGCATTATTTGATACCGGTGCCACACATTCCATTATATCTGTTGCATTTGCCAAGAAACTTAATATGACCCCAACATTATTAACAAATCATTATCCATTTCCACACCAATGAAAAACCATGTGATTATCGATCATGAATATGTGAATTGTCCTTTATGGTTTGACGACGGTATTCGTTCAGCGAATTTACTTCCTTTGGATATGATTGACTTTGATGTGATTCTTGGTATGGGTGGTTGGCTTCATAGAGCTACCATTGGTCATGCTAGAAATGTGATCTTTGGCAATATTCGCCATCGATTTTGTTTATCATGGTTCTCAACCTCTCAGTCCTTCTAAGATTATTTCGGCTATGAAAGCCAACTTCGATTTCTCATGGTTGCCAAGGCTTCACGGCATCCATTAAAGATACTTCTTTGGAAAGTCCGAGTATTGAAATTCTTTCCATTGTACGTGGATTCTCTGATGTGTTTCCCGATGAACTTCCTGGTATTCCTCCGGCTAGGGAAGTTGAATTTGGCATCAAATTGATTCCTGGTGCCGAACCTATTTCTAAAGCTTCTATCCGTATGAAACCTATTGAATTGAAGGAGTTTAAGGAGCAATTACAGGAACTCTTAGAGAATGGTTTCATCCGACCCAGTGTTTCTCCTTGAGGTGCAACTATTTTATTCGTTAAGAAGAAGGACGAGAGTATGCGTTTGTGTATTGATTATCGTGAGCTTAACCAAATCACTATCTGTAATCGTTATCCTCTTCCACGTATCAGCGATCTGTTTGACCAGTTGCAGGGGGCCAAATTCTTTTCGAAGATTGATTTGAGGTTCGGTTACCATCAGCTGCGTGTGAAGGAGCAAGATGTTCCTGAAACCGCGTTCTGTACCCGTTATGGTCACTACGAGTTTCTGGTTATGCCTTTTGGTTTGACTCATGCTCCTGATGTTTTCATGGATCTTATGAATCGGGTGTTTCACGAGTACCTCAACAAGTTTGTGATTGTCTTCATCGATGATATTCTTGTTTATTCCAAGAGTGAGGAAGAACATGAGCAACACCTCCGTATTGTTTTGGAGACTCTTCGATAGCAGAAGTTGTATGCCAAGTTTTCCAAGTGTGAATTTTGGTTGAGCCAAGTAATATAATAAAAACTTGACTTTTACCCCCAAAATTTTTAGTGTCCCGCCAAAGCGCTAAACGACAAAGTGTTAAAATAAATCCCGACGACATGTCGTCGAGGAAAAACATAGTCTAAATTAATAGGTACCAAAAACAAATCTGAGATAAACACTTAGAAAAAGAATATCATCACGACACCACACCACACCGGCGATTATTATCACCACCACCACACCATCGACACTATCATCACAACCCCACTACTACATCATCACAGCTCCACCACTATACCACCACAACTCAACCACTCCTCCACTAGATGAGCACCACTATGCACTTTTCATCCTCATCTTCTCCTGTTTAATTATTTCCTCAACCCCTATTCTTCTTCATCTTCTTCCTCCCTTTTTCTTTTCTGCGAGACCCAAGTGTATGTATTTCTAAGTTTTGTTAATTTATTTATTTTTGTGAAATGTAATATGTTAGAAATTAATAGTATGTGTTTTATGTTTTTTTTAAATATTTTTTTATTTTTTTTATATTGGCAACCATATGGTAGAGGCAAGAGGTAGAAAGCGAGACGGTAGGGTCCACATTCATCGCCCAAAGGTATTATTTTTTATTGTCTTTATGTCTATAGCGAGACCATTTCATCGTCAAAAGTTTTATTTGATTAATTTGTGTTTGTGTGACCACGGTCGAGACTAGCTGGACCAGCCGAGAGCCTAGATCGGCCAAGAGCTAAGACCGGCAGAGAGCCAATACCAACTGAGAGTCGAGACCAGCCCGCCGAGACAACATGTATGCTTTTTTGTTAAATCTGTAAATGATCTAATTCGTTTGGTTCGTATAATGTGTATATATTTGTAAATGATACCAGCTGAGAGCCGAGACTAGCCTGTCGAGACTTTGTTTCAAAAGCTTGTCAAGTTATTTAGAAATATAATGCGTATGTAACATGTATATATTAGTCGTTTTGTGCATATGAGTTTGGAATTTTAGTCGGTTGTAAATGTTTGAAGTGCTTGAAGCCTCATGCTAAGTACTCCCTCACATCCGATAAAAGAAAACTGTCTTGTCAATATATAAAAACAATTAAACTACCAGATGGGTTCAGATCCAAGTTCAAGTCAAAAGTGACCAAAGATGATAACAATGTAACAGGAATGAAGTCTCATGGCTGTCATATAATGATGCAACAGTTACTTTCTTATGGACTTCAACAATACATGGACGCACACACTTATACACCATTAATTGAGCTTTGTTCATTCTTTAAGAAAAAATTTGCTCGAACTTTGATGGTGAATGAGATGGTGAAAACCAGAGACCAGTTGATCAATATTTTTTGCAGTCTCGAGCAAATATATCCTTCTGCTTTTTTTGACATTATAATTCACTTGGTTATGCATTTACCTGAAGAGGCTATTGAAGGCAGGCCTATTTCATTCAGGTGGTTGTATCCATTTAAATAGCAGAGGGTTATGTTGTAGACGAAGCATTAATTTTATGTTCTTATTATTTTTGGGGTGTTGGGATGAAATTTAATCGTCCCAGCCAAAATCCGAATTGTCCTCGCCCAACAAGTCATTTCCAGGTGTTCTGATCAATATGTAGTAAGTCTAGTAAACAACCATTGATTCAGTTAGATCTCTACGAAATGAAGAAATTGATATGGTATGTACTTCACAACAGTCCTGAGATCGACACATACCTGAAGGCGTTCGAGAGGTATGCGTTTTTATTTTAAAGTTTTTTTCTCCTAAGTTATCTTTTCGATTTATTCTAATATCATGAACATTTTCATGGAATTTCCTAATAGTGACATGCAAGAAGAATTTGCTAGCTGGTTTGAGCCGAAAGTAAACTTATTGTACGTATTTCCCTATATAAATAACGACTATTACTCATCTCTATCTATTCTTATATTTTTTCATAGATTCGTAACCTTTACATAGGCAATGACCCAAGTTGTACTCCCGAATTATGTGCTTTGGCTTGTAGACCATCACCGACCCCAATCTCAGTCAACTTTTTTGTAGTCAACGATGTGAAGTTTGTCATACACGTACCGCGATGAAAAACGTACAACTCAAAACAACAGAGTTTGTTCACCTGGTGAGAAGAAAGGAGAAATGTATTATGGTCAGCTAGAAGAAATTCTGGAGTTTGCGTATACCCAGTTCAAAGCTGTGTTGTTTCAATTTAAGTGGTTCTACTTATGTAACAAAAACTATAAAGTCAAATGTTTTACCACTAAAAAACAACATGACACAAATTTTGGCATGTAGTTATGTGTTTGAAGATTAACCTTACATTCTCGCAACACAAGCCAAACAAATCTTCTACCTTGGAGATCCTGCCAGACGACCATTCCATTGGAAGGTTGTCCAAGATGTGAATCACAACACAACCTGGAATGTCATTGTGGTAGAAGATGATGATGATGTGATACATGGAAATAACTCATCTGATCTTGAACTGTCTGCTAATTTGAAAGATTTGGAATTTTAAATCTTGAATATCGATGGTCAATCAACTGAAGTTGAGGCACCACCACCACCACCAATCATTCTTGTTGATGACGACGATGATTTTATTGATGATGAAGACGACGATCCTTATGATTTAGCAGCTTCTGATAATGAAGTCGTAAACGATTTTAATGATGAATTTGAAGTTGAAGTTGAAATTGAAGTTGTGACTAATCTTTTTTATGATAGTGATTATGATTTAGATGATTGATCTTAAATTGTAACTTGTAAAACGACACTATCCCTAATGATGGATTATAAGTCATTCCAGAGCTATCTATGAAAGGTTTTCCTAGAACTACATGGGACAAGCTGGGATCTATAGCCGTAGTAATATCTTCCACAATCATGACATACGTTAGGTACGTGAAGCTTCGTACATAGACGGGCAATCCCTTAACTCCACCGAGGAAATTACATCTTATTCTAGGATCTTCAGGATCTTTCCTACTTGAGATAGGTTTTTTCATCACCCAATTATAGCATGTGCTAGTCATGATGTTTATTGGGGACTTGCGATCGATTTAGGCCTTTTCCACGAAAAGATGTCCTATGCAACAATGTATGTTGCGGTTTCTAGGATTTCTAAAGGTAGTGTATGGGCATATAATAGTATTAAAGGGACGAAGGTCGCGTACTAGGTGTGGGTGGTATGAAAGTTCCTCTTCCATAAGAAACTTGTTGAAGTATTCGTCACCTACTTCGTCTACTTCTTTAGCTGTTTCATCTTTAGGAGTCTCACTAACCTCAAGCACCGTCTCATGGTTTCCTTCATCATTATTCCTATTTGGTCTCACTAGGGTGATGTCATTTACGAAGTGAACGTGTTTTGATAAAGGCGGGTCCCTAGTTCCATTGCCTAGTTGTGAGTGAGCAAAGAACTTGCTTGGGTCCTTAATCTTTACAAAGGAGCTTTTTCGGAGGAGTGAGTCAAGATGGCATTAACCTTTTCGCTTTTCATCCTATCATGATTGTTAATGGCTTTCAAGAGGTTATATATCTTCCTATCCATCTTGGTTTTTTGTGGATTAAAGTGATATGAAAGCTTGGCTATTTGGGCTTCTTGAGATGTCGCGAAGTTTCACATCATCCCTTCCAAGTTATGTTGACTAGGGCCATGAGGGCTTGAATTGTGTTGTTGGGGCCATGGGGAGTCGTTAGAGGTGAATTCTTTAGTTTGACTCCAATAATATTCTGGTTTGCCCTTCCATGCCTCTCATGCTTCGTTGTAAGTCCTAGGTCCGGGGGTTATGGGGAATCTTCCTCCCGCTCTGTTGGTACGCGAGGATGCAAGTCCATGGAAGCTTGTTCAGAGAGTCTCATGCAATTAAGAGTGTCGTGGGGACCACTACATAACTCACACAAGGAAGAGACCTTGTTCACTTGGCATGAAGGTTTATGAGCTTTGTAGAAACTCATTAGGAATTTGACTTGATCTTCAAGTTCGAGCATCCTACGATTGGAAGGATGTGAGTCGATTGGAGGCAAGGATATTGTCTTTATTGTTTTGGGTAACTCACAGGGGTCATTCCAACATTCTTTGTTATAGAGGGCAAGGTCCTCTATTTTACCCCACGACTCTTCCGCGGTTAGTTCACTAAGCTTACCACCGGCCGCTTGGTCAATGGTTTTCATTGTGGAGAGATTGACATGATCATCAAAGAATTGGACTTAGAGCCAAAGATCAATGTCGTGGTGAGAGAATTTGTGGAGTAAGTCCTTGAATCGAGTCCATGCATCATAAAGGGTTTCACCTTGACGTTGTTGGAACATCAAGATGTCATTCCTTAGCTTGGTGGTTCTCCCCGGTGGAAAAAATTGGGCGAGGAAACGGGTGGTGAGATCATCCTAACTTAAGATGGATCCTACGGGAAGACGCCAAAGCCAATTACTAGCTTGGTCCCGTAAAGGGAATTGGAAGATACGCAATTACGTGGTCTCTCGTGAGGTAGCATCAAGGTCAATGGAGTCAATGATTTTAAGGAAATCCTTGAGATACTGATTAGGATCTTCGGAACAAATACCATGGAATGCACATCCGTTTTGCACCAATCGGATGGTGTCGGATCGCAGGGCCGTAGTTTGAGTTTGAAGTGGAAGCTCGATGGTGTTCCTATAGCCTTGATGGCTCAGTCTAGAGTATTCACCAAGAGTATGGCCTCTTGGCGGGTCTAGTGGTGGTTGATTGGGTGGTGGTAGTGGATGATGTGGTGGATCGTTGTTGGGTGGATTATCACCTTGCATGATGAAAAGTGATGAGGTTACGAACAAAAACACAAAGAAGGGGATCGACTAAAAGAAATCTAAGAAAAAAGAAAAAAAACCTCACTTGATAGGAATCAAGTGAGTAGACCTAATCGAGATAGAAAACTAACTAGCTATTCTATTCCCCGACAGCGATGCCAAAAACTTGATGCGTAGGTTCGGGGTCGAAAGACTTCCTTTTCAACGAGCAAACTTTACAACCCACTAGGCAGTATACCTAACCATTGCAGTGTAGTATGGGTAAGCCCAGGGGGTTGATCGTTCTCTAGGGGAATAGAGATGCTAGGTAGAGATGTATGACGAGAAGGTAAGGTTGAGGGAGATTCTTTTTAGTCTTTTTATGTTTTTTGAAAGCAAGTAAATATCTCGAGGTATAGGAGTGGGGGGTGGTACTTCTACAAATTTTAACCACTAATTAATTAAACTAATAACTAATTAAACTAATTAAAATTGAAAGATAGGCTATGTATTGTAAAGTGTGCTCTTATGATGATTAAAAGTGTGTTTACTTAGATGTTCTTACTCTCTAGTTATCTCTTATTGGTCCGTTGAATTGTCATATCCTCATCTTAATTGGTGCATTGTATTCCGTGTGGTCATAGGGGGTGCCTATTTCCCTAGTTCTATGAATTGTAACTCTCCTCTAGACTATCTGGGATCGCTAAGTACCATAGTCTCTCCCCCGAATACTCTATTATCCTAAAGCTACAACTCACGTAATAAACATAACGATGGCTCAAGTTTACTCTCAAGCTTTATGCTATTTAGGACGTTCAAGCTCGCAACAATTAAAGAAGAAACCAGTTTTCCTTACTCTAATGTCTACCAATAAATACAAGAGACAACCAAACAATAATTAACAACTAGGTTTCATAGATCTAAGCAAACACAATAGTAATTTAGGTACTCATGATAAATAAGCAAGCATACACACAAACAATTGAACATATGGTAGCCATAATGATATGATGGATTCACAAACTTATCTTATGATGTAAAGAAGGGTTTGGAACCCTAAAGTACTATCCAAGTCGGACTACACACAAGTTAGGGTTTGCTCTCCAATATTCTACCTCTTTAAATGTAGAAAAATCGAGTTCTATATATAGATTTACAAGTGTGACGGCGTCCCCTTTTGTTGGTGATGTCGTCTGGTTGCCATCTTTAGGGTTTCGTTTGGGCCAAGTCATCATTGGGACGGCGTCAGTTGATGAGTGTGACGCCGTCTGTCTTCATGAAGGACGTCGTCTTGAGAGGTTTCTTGGACGTTTGGTGTAGAAACTAAGGGAGACGCCTTCTAGATTTTAGGCGTGACGCCGTCATGCTTTAGAACCTCTTTTTCAGCGGAGCCATCGCTTGCATTCTCATTAGAAAAATTCTTGAGGGACGGCGTTGCCTTTGGTTGGGACGCCCTCAGGCTTGTAGATTTGCCTTTGATCTTGACTTTTCCTTTTTCTTCATATTTTCGCTCCTTTTCGTCCAAATATGCTTCATTCCAGCATTTTGCTTCCAAAAGACCTAAAATGTGAAAAGGAATGATTTTAAGTAGTAACGGATATAAAATGTGTCGATTTAGGGCTTAAATGACCCCCTAAAAACGTATGTTTTAAATCCTTATAAACAATCACGTAACGCCAAAGTCAATTTAGTCTAGGGTGGGGCCTATTTGTATCCGGGATACGGGTCTAAAAATTCTACCCCCTTAATTAGATTTCGTCCCCGAAATCTCCCGTCTAAAACTAACCAAAACTTGGCACATTTTACTCCCTTAGCACTTACAATATCCTAACTACTTCGTTGCAATGACCTAAGTGATCTTGCAACTCAAATCATACTATAACACATCCCAATTCCTTAATCTACTTCACTCCTCTCGTAGTTTCTATTACCGTACGACTCTTACTATGGTCACTACGTCATCCAAGACATATCTACTATAACCAGTTATCACTTTTAACCCTTTCTATTACCATTACACTAAATTCTCACTCGCTTTATTCTAAATTTCCCGTCAATGACTATATGTCACTTGAGAAAGTCATACTAATTTGACTTTACATAAGTCAAATTTGACCAACACTTTCACCTTCTACTGTAGCCATTCCCAATTTCTTTAACATCTTCACTATAATACATCATTACATCTACTTCTTTTTTACAAATTTCTCGTCAAGGTCTATAAGTCACACAGGAAAATTTTGATACATTTGTCTTTATAAGGTCAAATGATAAGGATTTAAAACGTACACTTTTAAGGGGTCATTTAAGCCTTTAATCGCCCACTTTTATATCCGTTACTGCTTAATTTCATTCCTTTTCAGTTTTTAGGTCTCTTGGAAGCAAAATGCTGGAATGATGCATTTCTGGACGAAAAGGAGTGAATATGTGAAGAAAATGGCTAAGTCAAGATCAAGACACTCAAGCTGCTGGAATTACACCTGACGGCGTCCCAAACAGAGGGCGACGCCGTCCTTCTTTATGTAATTGAATTTGTGACGACTCAGTAGCGATTTTGCTAATTTGCACCTGACGGCGTCAGGCTTTGAAGAGTAAGGGCGTCACGAAGTCTTTTCTCCTCAGACGGCCTAGATCCAGATTCAGACGACTTCACTGCTAAAGACTGATGGCGTCACAACCACAACGTGACGCCGTCCCAATGTTGACTTGGCCAAGACGAAACCCTAATGACGGCGATCTGACGGCGTCCCAACTATAAGGTGACGCCGTCGCAGATGTAAAATTATATACAAAAATCGAATTTTTAGAATTTTAGGAGGTAGACTTGTGGAGTAAAAACCTAAAATGATTTAGGTCCGGTTTGGACAATATCTTAGGGTTCTCATACCCTATTTTACATCAAGATAAGTAATTTACTTCATTGATTTCATTATGTATTCGATTGTATGTGTGTATGCTTGAATGTTTAACATGTCCGGCTAAATTTCTTGTGTGTTTTCTTAGATCTATGAAACCTAGTTATTAATTATTGATTGGTTGTCTCTTATCTTAATTGTAATTGGCTTAGGAGTGCAATAGGCCATCGTTGTGTTTTTAATGCTTGAGTAATAACCACCTAGCGTAATTGTAGACTAAACATCCAAAGATAACCTTAGAGTTAGTTGATGAATCCTAGAGATTTTGTAGGCAATAACCTTAAGGTAGTCTCAAAGACTTAGGGATAAAAGCATTCCCTACTACCTTAGAAAACACAACGCGTTAAGAATAAGGACGTGGCAATTCAACCACCAATAAAAGATAACTAGGGAGTTATAGTATCTAGGTATACACATTTTTTAATCATCATACGAGCACACATCAATAGACATAGACTACCCCTTAGTTTAGATAATTAGATAGTAGAGTAATCGGTAGAAGTATCAACCCCCAAATCCAAACCCCGAGATTTTACCCTTAGCTTTCTAAAAAAAATATATAAAAAGATAAAAAATAATCTTCCTCAACCTCAAACCTTAGCGTAGTACATCTCTCACTAGCATTCCTATTCCCCTAGAGAACGATATCAATACCCGAGGCTTACCCAATACTACACTACAACGATTAGGTTCACTGCCTAGGGTGTTGAAAAACTTGCTCGACAAAAAGGAAGTTCCTTTGACCCCGAACGCGTTATAAGCGCATCAAGTTTTTAGTGTCGCTGCCAGGGAATAGAATAGCTAGTTAGATTTCCATCTCGTTTAGGTTTCCTTGCTTGATTCCTATCAAGTAAGATTTTTTCTCATTTTTAGCTTCCTCGTAGTCTATCCCCCTTCTTTGTGACTTTGTTAGTAATCCCATCACTTTTCATCATGGAAGGTGATAACCCGCCACCACTCATCGATCCATCAATCATTGACCCGCCAAGAGGCCATACTTTTGGTGAATACTCTAGACCAAGCCACCAAGGCTATAGGAACACTATTGAGCTCCCAGATCAAGCTCAAACTACGGCCCTACGATCCGACGCCATCCGGTTGGTGCAAAACAGATGTGCATTCCATGGACTTCGTTCCGAAGATCCTAATCAGCATCTCAAGGACTTCCTTAAAATCGTTGATTCCATCGACCTTGATGCTACCACACGGGGAGACCACGCGCTTGCGTCTCTTCCAATTTTCTCTACGGGACCAAGCTAGTAATTGGCTTGAGCGACTTTCCGCCGGATCCATCTCAAGTTAGGATGATCTCACTACTCGTTTCCTTGCCCAATTTTTGTCACCAAGGAGAACTACCAAACTAAGGAATGAAATCTTGATGTTCCAACAAAGTCAAGGTGAATCTCTCTACGAGGCATGGACTCGATTCAAGGACTTGCTCCGTAAAGTCCCTCATCACGGCATTGATCTTTGGCTCCAAGTCCAAATATTTTATGATCATGTCAACTTCTCAACGAAGCAATCCATCGACCAAGTGGCCGGTGACAAACTTAGTGATCTCACCGCGGAAGAATCATGGGGTACAATAGAGGACCTTGCCCTCTATGACTACGAAAGTTGGAATGACCCCCGTGAGTTGCCCAAAACCGTCAAGGCAATCTCCTTGCCTCCCATTGACTCACAAACTTCCGATCATAGGATGCTCGAGCTTGAAGATCAAGTCAAATTCTTAATGAGCTCTTACGAAAATCCTAAGCCTTCACATCAAGTGAACAAAATCACTCTACCTTGTGAGTTATGTAGTGGTCCTCACGACACTCGTAATTGCACAAGACTCCCCGAATAAGCTTTTGCGGACTAAGCCTCCACGCGTACTGACAAAGCGGGAGAGAAGTGGCACACTTTCAAGCCTGAACAAAACAACTTAGGAAAATCCTACAACCCCTCATGGAGGAATCACCCTAATCTTAGGTGGAGCCAAAACTCAAACCCACCCCAAAGCTCATCTAGTTCACCCAATAGGTCCAACCCTCCAATTACCGGGAATTCCACTAGTCTTGAGGCAATTGTGTCTAGATTCATGTCATCTCAAGGAACCCGATTGACTAAGCTTGAAGCCGATTTCAATCAACGACAAGGCGAGATGACAAACAAGCTCGACGCCCTCTTAAAAGTATTCAACGACCGGGAAATTGGAGCACTACCAAGTGACACTGTAAAGAACCCAAATGTGAATTCGATCTCATCGACTTCATGTTCTTGCTCACCTTGGGAGAGTGCATATCTATGCCCTTCACACCCGAAAGTTCATCCGGTTAACGCCATCAACACGGGTTCCAAGCTATCCCTTATGAAGTACCAAGGACCCGAACCATTGGTCCAACCAACTCTTCAGAAACCCATTAACCAAGAACCCAAACCTAGTCTAGAAGAGGAATACAAGGAACTCCACCAAGAAAAATGGGTTCTTGAAGTCTTGACTCATGGGCGTTATTATAATGCATTAAAAGAAAAATATGAGCAAGTACTTAAATTAGGAGAACGTGGGTCCGCATTTGTGCAAAATAAGTTACCTAAGAAAATAGATGATCCCGGGCTATTCATTCTTCCGTGTAGGCTTGGAAATTCCAAACCTTTCAACACTTTAGCTGACTTAGGATCAAGCATCAATCTTCTTCCATTGTCCCTCCATAGAAACCTTAACCTAGGTAAGATAGAACCAACAGAAACCATCTTAGGTCTAGCGGACGGTAGTATGGCATATCCGGTAGGGATAATAGAAGACATGGTAGTACACGTAGGTCAATTGACTCTTTTGGTGGATTTCCATGTGCTAGACATGAACAAAGACCCGACATGCCCATTATTAGTAGGAAGAGGATTCTTAGCTACCGCTAGTGCCATAATTGATTGTAAGATGTCAAAGATAGTGGTAGGAGAAGGGAATAATAGGTCAGTTTATGATGTCAAGAAGCATATCTACTACAAAGAGGAAGAAATTCCCTACGAGATCATGCTGGATAGAAAACCATCTAGATATGGACCTTGGACTAGTAAAGATTATAGGTCCTCAACGACCTTTCTATCTAGAGGAAGCTTTTGTAAGTGACTCACCTTTCCATGAGCAAGAATTGGCTAGGGATATAGAAGTGAACCCGTTCGAGGATGCCTTAGTGTTTAGGAAGATGACCGAGTTCCTAGGAACCTTGCCTGTTAATCTTAACATGAATAAGTGGAAAGTTGAGAGTGAGAAGCCTAAGCATAATTGGAATTGGCATAGACCACCTAATAATGGAAATGGAGAATGGCACATTAGGATGACAATCTATGACCCCGATGGAGAAAAGTTTGAAAAGGCATACCGGACTAAGCATACCACTAGGAACTTAAAAGATAATTTTGATCGCTATGACATTCTTGAGGATAAACTTACTTACATAGGTACGTAGGAGCACGACTTCGAGTCTAGCTACAAGACTCATAAATAAAGAAAAACGCTTCGTAGAAGGCAACCCATGCTTAATTGTTTGCTTGTTTGTGTGTCATATATCTCTTCATTATTGTATGTTCTCATGTTTGAATTTGTGAAAATGCTTTATTTTGTCTTTAACCTCGTCTTAATTACATATAAAGGTATTTTACAAAAAGCATAAGTGTAGGGAGGATTACATACGTTTTCAAAAGAATGTGAACATGAGAACTACAATTACTGAAAATGATATATATGTCTGTTTGTTAGAGTCAAATACTTGTATCGAGTCATAATGGATGTTTTGCAGGAATTTTTCCAGATTTTAAAGGTGTAATTTTTCCAGAAAAATGCAGCAGACCAGTTTCTGTCAGGATAACCTGACGGCGTCAGGATTACAACCTGACGGCGTCAGGAGGAGCAGAAACAACTTATCTACTTTCTCTCGTTTTCTGTGCTACTTATAAATTTTTGGAAATTATCAGGTCTTAATTTTCCAGAAAATCTGCAAACATCCATTCCACAAGCATTATATCCTAGTTTAGTAGAGTCATATATAGTTTTATCGCCGATTTTATGCGAAGGTTTCGTCTATTTTTTTAAGTGTGCAGGTTTTATTTATCAAGAAGAAGAAACATAAGATTGGATGAAGCTTTTCACGCATACATTCTTCTTGGAAAGAATTTAACCACTACTTCACACGGATCCTACCGAGCTAATCAGGGTAGTATTAGTTTCTTTCTCTTTTAATTACCTTCCGTTATCATAACTTTGCTACTTTCGGGGAACATTGGGGACAATGTTCAGTTTAAGTGTAGGGAGGGATCATAAAACGGGAACTTTGAAACTATGCTTATCCTTGATTATTTGTCTTTTCCTATTTCATTTTTGTAATAAACCATGAGAAATATTTGTTAGGGCAATTTTAGCGCCAAATTTAAAAATTTTCATGACATGTACGGGTGGGACTTTAGTCTTAATAAAGCGTCTCATGGATAGGAGTTATATGACTAGCACAAAAACCCTTTACCACTCAAATTCCACCCCAAAAATGTGAGGTTCGCCCCTCGATCTATAGGAATTAAAGCATTCCCCTTTATTGCTTCAAGAGTGTACCAGTAGTATAATAGATTCTAGAACATTTTTTCTGATGCATTCCGAGATCGCTAGTGAGAGTACACTTGTGTAGTTAGGAATAACTAAATGATAAGAGGCATTAGGATAACCCTTGTTTGATACCCGTATTATAATTCCTTCTTCCACATCGGTTGAGTAATTCCCCCACACCCTTGCGATGTACTCATCTTTAGTACATGATACCCCTAGTTAAGCCCTTAGGGCCTATCCTTTTCGCGGTTCTCGTGATGTTTTGGTTTTTCGGAATATCAATGAAAGGCATTGTTTACAATCCACCCCCAAATGTACACCCAAATCGCCTTAGCCTACCTTGTATGCACTCACTTTTAGTGCATCATTGTTATCATACTAAACCCTTAGTTCAATTATCTAGTTACTTGCATGGTTGCTAAGTCGAGTCATATCTTTTGTACACAGTTTTTGGACGATTGGGACTCATGGGTAAAGTTAAATTTTATGGAGTGACGGGAAAGAACGTTAAATTCAAATTCCCTTTATTTACGTAATAATGTACTCCAAGTGTTTTGATCTTTTCAATTCGGGTCAAATTAGTGTTAGAATAATAAAAACTCAAGTGTAGGGATGCTCCTATAAATCCATTATATTTTGATGTTATCATAGAGGATGGTAGAGTAAAAATGTATAAAGAAATCGAAAAAAAAGAAAAAAAAAAGTGTCGAAAAAAAATGAGAAAAACATACGGGCTACCATCCTACATCTATCTTTATATTTATGTATGTTTGTTTCAAATTTATCTAGAGTTTAGAGAGTCGAGTCTTGCCTTAGCAACGCCATTTTTCTCATGCTTGTAACATAAAGATTTTTGACTTGCCACCACTAAATCGCCTATCCAACCAAACCCTTTGTTTCCCTAACCGTAAGCCTAACGTTACAACCCCTTAAAGGACCTCTTAGATAGTTGTTCCTAGGTGCTTACGCCAAAGCGGTGGAGGTTTGATCTAGTCTCAAGCCTATGGTAATCTATGTACTATGACCGGTTAATGAGTGTTTATCTTCCATTTCCATTTACTATATTTCATATACACCCGCGAGATGAGAGAATCCAAACACCACTTGTGAGGTGCTAGTATATAATTTCCGTGCTTGTTATGAATATTGCGGTGCTTTTACTTGTTGTGAATTATGTTAAACCAATGCTTTGTACCCCCTAACTTATAAATTAATTGGCCAAAAGCACATTTGCTTTAGGACAAGCAAATACCAAGTGTAGGGATATTTGATAAGGATTTAAAACGTACACTTTTAAGGGGTCATTTAAGCCCTTAATAACCCACTTTTATATCCGTTACTGCTTAATTTTGTTCCTTTTCACTTTTTAGGTCTCTTGGAAGCAAAATGCTGGAATGATGCATTTTTTGACGAAAAGGAGTGAATATGTGAAGAAAATGGCTAAGTCAAGATCAAGACACTCAAGCTGCTGGAATTACACCTGACGGTGTCCCAAACAGAGGGCGACGTCATCCCTCTTTATGTAATTGAATTTGTGACGACTCAGTAGCGATTTTGCTAATTTGCACCTTACGGCATCAGGCTTGGAAGAGTAAGGGCGTCACGAAGATTTTTCTCCTCAGACGGCCTAGATCCAGATTCAGACAACGTCACTGCTAAAGACTGACGGCGTCACAACCACAACGTGACGTCGTCCCAATGTTGACTTGGCCAAGATGAAACCCTAATGATCTGACGGCGTCCCAACTATAAGGTGACGCCGTCGCAGATGTAAAATTATATATATAAATCAAATTTTCAGAATTTTAGGAGGTAGACTTGAGGAGTAAAAACCTAAAATGATTTTGGTCCAGTTTGGACAGTATCTTAGGGTTCTCATACCCTATTTTACATCAAGATAAGTAATTTACTTCATTGATTTCATTACGTCTTCGATTGTATGTGTGTATGCTTGCATGTTTAACATGTCCGGCTAAATTTCTTATGTGTTTGCTTAGATCTAAGAAACCTAGTTATTAATTATTGATTGGTTGTCTCTTATCTTAATTGTAATTGGCTTAGGAGTTCAAGAGGCCATCATTGTGTTTTTAATGCTTGAGTAATCTTTGTGAACCTTAGTTTATAACCACCTAGCGTAATTGTAGACTAAACATCCAAATATAACCTTAGAGTTAGTTTATGAATCCTAGAGATTTTGTAGGCAATAACCTTAAGGTAGTCTCAAAGAGTTAGGGATAAAAGCATACCCTACGTCCTTAGAAAACACAACGCGTTAAGAATAAGGACGTGACAATTCAACCACCAATAAAAGATAACTAGGGAGTAATAGTATCTAGGTATACACATTTTTTAATCATCATACGAGCACACATCAATAGACATAGACTACCCCTTAGTTTAGATAATTAGATAGTAGAGTAATCGGTAGAAGTACCAACCCCCAAATCCAAACCCCGAGATTTTACCATTAGCTTTCTAAAAAGAATATAAAAAAAGATAAAAAATAATCTTCCTCAACCTCAAACCTTAGCGTAGTATGGCATATCCGGTAGGGATAATAAAACGTACACTTTTAAGGGGTCATTTAAGTCTTTAATCGCCCACTTTTATATCTGTTACTGCTTAATTTCGTTCTTTTTCACTTTTTAGGTCTCTTGGAAGCAAAATGCTAGAATGATGCATTTCTGGACGAAAAGGAGTGAATATGTGAAGAAAATGGCTAAGTCAAGATCAAGACACTCAAGCTGCTGGAATTACACCTAACGGTGTCCCAAACAGAGGGCGACGCCGTCCTTCTTTATGTAATTGAATTTGTGACGACTCAGTAGCGATTTTGCTAATTTGCACCTGACGGCGTCAGGCTTTGAAGAGTAAGGGCGTCACGAAGACTTTTATCCTTAGACACCCTAGATCCAGATTCAGACGACTTCACTGCTAAAGACTGACGGCGTCACAACCACAACGTGACGCCGTCCCAATGTTGAATTGGCCAAGACGAAACCCTAATGACGGCGATCTGACGGCGTCCCAACTATAAGGTGACGCCGTCGCAGATGTAAAATTATAAACAGAAATCGAATTTTTAGAATTTTAGGAGGTAGACTTGTGGAGTAAAAACCTAAAACGATTTTGGTCCGGTTTGGACAATATCTTAGGGTTCTCATACCCTATTTTACATTAAGATAAGTAATTTACTTCATTGATTTCATTATGTATTCGATTGTATGTGTGTATGCTTGCATGTTTAACATGTCCGGCTAAATTTCTTGTGTGTTTTCTTAGATCTATGAAACCTAGTTATTAATTATTGATTGGTTGTCTCTTATCTTAATTGTAATTGGCTTAGGAGTGCAATAGGCCATCGTTGTGTTTTTAATGCTTGAGTAATCTTTGTGAACCTTAGTTTATAACCACCTAGCGTAATTGTAGACTAAACATCCAAAGATAACCTTAGAGTTAGTTGATGAATCCTAGATATTTTGTAGGCAATAACCTTAAGGTAGTCTCAAAAAGTTAGGGATAAAAGCATTCCCTACTACCTTAAAAAAACACAACGCGTTAAGAATAAGGACGTGGCAATTCAACCACCAATAAAAGATAACTAGGGAGTAATAGAATCTAGGAATACATATTTTTTAATCATCATACGAGCACACATCAATAGACATAGACTACCCCTTAGTTTAGATAATTAGATAGTAGAGTAATCGGTAGAAGTATCAACCCCCAAATCGAAACCCCGAGATTTTACCCTTATCTTTCTTAAAAAAATATAAAAAAAGATAAAAAATAATCTTCCTCAACCTCAAACCTTAGCGTAATACATCTCTCACTAGCATTCCTATTCCCCTAGCGAACGATATCAATACCCGAGGCTTACCTAATACTACACTACAACGATTAGGTTCACTGCCTAGGGTGTTGAAAAACTTGCTCGACAAAAAGGAAGTTCCTTTGACCCCGAACGCGTTATACGCGCATCAAGTTTTTAGCGCCGCTGCCGCGGAATAGAATAGCTAGTTAGATTTCCATCTCATTTAGGTTTCCTTGCTTGATTCCTATCAAGTAAGATTTTTTTTATCATTTTTAGCTTCCTCGTAGTCTATCCCCCTTCTTTGTGACTTTGTTAGTAATCTCATCACTTTTCATCATGGAAGGTGATAACCCGCCACCACTCATCGATCCATCAATCATTGACCCGCCAAGAGGCCGTACTTTTGGTGAATACTCTAGACCAAGCCACCAAGGCTATAGGAACACTATTGAGCTCCTAGATCAAGCTCAAACTACGGCCCTGCGATCCGACACCATCCGGTTGGTGCAAAACAGATGTGCATTCCATGGACTTCGTTCCGAAGATCCTAATCAACATCTCAAGGACTTCCTTAAAATCGTTGATTCCATCGACCTTGATGCTACCACACGGGAGACCACGCGCTTGCGTCTCTTCCAATTCTCTCTACGGGACCAAGCTAGTAATTGGCTTGAGCGACTTTCCGCCGGATCCATCTCAAGTTAGGATGATCTCACTACTCGTTTCCTTGCCCAATTTTTCCCACCAAGGAGAACTACCAAACTAAGGAATGAAATCTTGATGTTCCAACTAAGTCAAGGTGAATCTCTCTACGAGGCATGGACTCGATTCAAGGACTTGCTCCGTAAAGTCCCTCATCACGGCATTGATCTTTGGCTCCAAGTCCAAATATTTTATGATCATGTCAACTTCTCAACGAAGCAATCCATCGACCAAGTGGATCCGTGGCAAACTTAGTGATCTCACTGCGGTACAATAGAGGACCTTGCCCTCTATGACAATGAAAGTTGGAATGACCCCCGTGAGTTGCCCAAAACCGTCAAGGCAATCTCCTTGCCTCCCATTGACTCACAAACTTCCGATCATAGGATGCTCGAGCTTGAAGATCAAGTCAAATTCTTAATGAGCTATTACGAAAATACTAAGCCTTCACATCAAGTGAACAAAATCACTCTACCTTGTGAGTTATGTAGTGGTCCTCATGACACTCGTATTTGCACAAGACTCCCCGAACAAGCTTTTGCGGACTACGCCTCCACGCGTACTGACAAAGCGGGAGAGAAGTGGTACACTTTCAAGCCTGAACAAAACAACTTAGGAAACTCCTACAACCCCTCATGGAGGAATCACCCTAATCTTAGGTGGAGCCAAAACTCAAACCCACCCCAAAGCTCATCTAGTTCACCCAATAGGTCCAACCCTCCAATTACCGAGAATTCCACTAGTCTTGAGGCAATTGTGTCTAGATTCATGTCATCTCAAGGAACCCGATTGACTAAGCTTGAAGCCGATTTCAATCAACGACAAGGCGAGATGACAAACAAGCTCGACGCCCTCTTAAAAGTCTTCAACGACCGGGAAATTGGAGCACTACCAAGTGACACTATAAAGAACCCAAAAGTGAATTCGATCTCATCGACTTCATGTTCTTGCTCACCTTGGGAGAGTGCATATCTATGCCCTTCACACCCAAAAGTTCATCTGGTTAACGCCATCAACACGGGTTCCAAGCTATCCCTTATGAAGTACCAAGCACCCGAACCATTGGTCCAACCAACTCTTCAGAAACCCATTAACCAAGAACCCAAACCTAATCTAGAAGAGGAATACAAGGAACTCCACCAAGAAAAATGGGTTCTTGAAGTCTTGACTCATGCGCCTTATTATAATGCATTAAAAGAAAAATATGAGCAAGTACTTAAGTTAGGAGAACGTGGGTCCGCATTTGTGCAAAATAAGTTACCTAAGAAAATAGATGATCCCGGGCTATTCATTCTTCCGTGTAGGCTTGGAAATTCCAAACCTTTCAACACTTTAGCCGACTTATGATCAAGCATCAATCTTCTTCCATTGTCCCTCCATAGAAACCTTAACCTAGGTAAGATAGAACCAACATAAACCATCTTAGGTCTAGCGGACGGTAGTATGGCATATCCGGTAGGGATAATAGAAGACATGGTAGTACACGTAGGTCAATTGACTCTTTTGGTGGATTTCCATGTGCTAGACATGAACAAAGACCCGACATGCCCATTATTAGTAGGAAGAGGATTCTTAGCTACCGCTAGTGCCATAATTGATTGTAAGATGTCAAAGATAGTGGTAGGAGAAGGGAATAATAGGTCAGTTTATGATGTCAACAAGCATATCTACTACAAAGAGGAAGAAATTCCCTACGAGATCATGTTGGATAGATGATTCGCTCCCGAACCGTCAAGTTTTATCACACGAGCTGACCACTTGTGAATGGCCAACCGTAACAAACTTAAAACAGCTCAGGAGGCAAATGCAATGAAGATCAGGAGAGTATAGTGTTTCTCCTGGTCGTTATGTCCCAACGAGCTGTGCAAGAATAATCAAACGTGTAGTGATCGAGAGATTTGAACGGAAAAGAGTTTGATTTAATTATAACTAAAGAGAAAGTATACAAATTACAGGGGCTTAAATGCAAATTAAAGAAAATTAAAAAGATAAAAAATATTAAATAAACGCTATCACTATTTGCAAAATGATGTTTTTGATTTTATGTTTTTATAAAACTTGAATTAAAAACTACGTTACGTACAAAAGAAAATGTAAAGCTGAAACAATATTAATCCTAAAAATATGAAAATGACATTTTTACAAACCTAATGATAAAAGAAAATTTATAGAAAAATAAAATTATTTTTAAAACTATTTATCTAATTATTATTAATTAAAAACTAATTTTAACTATTTAATTATACCCTAAAATACAAGAAAATAGGAAATAAAGCTAGAAAAATAAAATTATGACTTAGAAAAATCTAAAATAACCAAAAAGAATTTTCAAAACTATTTTTATATTTTTCTGATTATTTTTCTATTTTCTATGAATTAAAAACTATTTAAAACTACTTAAATTGCTTAAAAATACAAATTTAACTAAGAAAATTCTGGAAAAATATTTTTTTTGACTTTTATATTTATCTTAACTTAAGAAAAATGAAAACTTATTTTTTTGAAACTTTTCTGAATTAATTGTATTAAATGCTAATTAAAAAGTACTAAAAATTGATTAAAATGAAGAAAAATACTAAACAGACCTAGAAAAATCTGAAAAATTCAAGATAAGTCTAAAATAATATTATGAATCTAATAAAAATATAAAAACAGAGAGTGGTGTGCAAGAATATGGAACTGCAATGTAAAGTGCTTATCAATAAGCACTTAGAATAAGCCACAAGCCACAAATGGGCACCAAACTTATACAGAAGCTATAATATGTTATAAATACCCAACTGCAACTAATCTCAACTGCTCTTAACCTCTAAAATGCAACTTCAACAGATTTAAGGTTTTGGCTTATGTGCTAAAAACAGGTTTTAGGCTACTACTTGCAGCCCAAGAATAAGCTACCAAATAAGCTGAGACTCAAAAACCAGAAATGGGAACCTACACTAGACCTGGCCAAGAGCTTGTAAACCAAAAACTAGACTTGGACAAGCTCTTATGAGCTCTGTGCAAGCCCTGCACAAGACCTGTGCACACTCAGTTAATACTGAGTTTGTGCACAGGGGAAATGAGACCCAATTGACAAGCTCATTTGAAGCTTTTAAAAATTTGAAAAAATTCTACAAAAATAACAATAAGAAAATAGACCAAGTGAAGTTTAAAAACACCAAGTTTCACTTGATTTGGCTCAGAAATGAGGCAATGAAAAATCCTTTCAGTATGGCTCAAAATGACTTTTCCAAGTTTTGACTTTTGCAACAGAAATGAAATGTTGACTTATGTGAACTTTGATTCCAATTCTTGGACTGATATTGATGTAATATGATGAAACAAACTCAATGCAAGCAATGTCTATGAATTTTAAAAACAAAATAAGTTTTTGTTTTCCAAAAACTCTAACAGTTAAGATTTAAAGACAAATGAGATGAGATTTTGACTTTTGTGGTTTGCAGGCACAATTTATTGACAGATATGAGTACATATGAGTTAAACAAGCCTAAAGCAACAATAATCTACCACTGAATAAACCTAAATCATAGATTAAGCAGCAAATCCAAACACACCTTTATATCACTGATTTACAATCAAAACTGAGCTAATCACTTAACTAGCTAATATTAATGATCAAACTGAGTTTAACTAACTTAAATACCACTTAATAAACAGATTAGAACTAATCTAAACCACAAATATAGATTATGCAATTTCTTGAAAACCACTTACAATTGGTCCTAGCCACAATGGCTTGAAATCAGACAAACACAGAACCTCTATCCTATATATATCAACCCATTGAACTCAGAATCAACCCAAATCCAGCACTGCTACACCCATATCCATTTCATACCCATTTCTTCTTCTCTCGTTGACTTTTGTTGACTTTTTACCAAAGTTGCTTAAAACTTAGAATTAAGCTAACTAAAAGCTTTAAGGAACTTTAATAAGCTTATTTGAGCTTAGAAATAAGTTGTTTAAAACTTTAACATCAGAGTTTGAAATTGAAAATTGCAACAGTGACCATGAAACATGAAATTTAAGTAAACTATGAAATTGATGATTAAAAGTAGATTACACTGATCATGTGACTTTAGTTTAGTACAATGAAACAAAATATTACAACTTTAAAGCTTAATTAAAACATAATCATAAAAACGACATACATTTTTAAAAATAAACTAAGTGCTCTCCCTTCCTCCTCTCTTCTTCCTCTTTTTATATGCAAAATGCTTTCCACGTGTCTTCTGAGCTTTTCCCACTTCTTTTCAGAGCCGTTGGATGAGAAGACTTGATATTAGCCGTTTGATGACTTTTGGCGGGAAAGAGATATATGCCAGTTGGGACAGGGAAGGGGTGCATTAAATGCTGCTTGGATGTTGTTGAGGTGGAGGGACATGTATGTGTGGAGTAGGGTGGCTGGAGTTGGAGGTGTTGCAGACAAAGTGGTCGGGGAAGACAGAGGAAAAAGGAGGGTGTTTGGCGGTTTTATTTTAAACCGTGGGTGGGTAAACGGGTTGGATGGGTAAAAGGGATTGGACCGGGTATTAGGGGTGTTGGGCTTGGGGGTTTCATTTTGGGCTTGGACTAGGATAGCTTAGGATCCATTTAATAATCTAGGGACCAAATGTGTATAATTCGAATCTCCAGGGACCAAAACTGTAACTTCTGAAATTGTAGTCCAAGGGTTGGTCTTGCCAATCTCCAATAGATCAAGGGCCAAACTTGCCAATTGTGAAACTCCAAGGACTAAACATGACCATTTTTAAAATCCAAGGATCAAAACTGTAATTTCTCAAAACTTTTGGACTTTTCACCAAAGGACTAATTATGACAATTTATGATTCCAAAAGGACCTTTGGTGACTTTTCTTATAAAATAAGTGCTCAGGGACTATTTCTGACAACTTTTGAAACTTGGGGGACTGAAACTGCCAATTATGTAAACTTTGCTCGTTTTTCATCTGATTTTAAGCATTTTGCATCTGAAACATATAAAATGCAATTTTGAGATATTTTCAGTATTTTGATGCATTACTGAGCATTTTTAAACGTTTTGCAGTTCAGATTTGACCAAAAATGATGAGTATTTACACACTCATCAATAGAAAACCATCTAGATATGGACCTTGGACTAGTAAAGATTATAGGTCCTCAACGACCTTTCTATCTAGAGGAAGCTTTTGTAAGTGACTCACCTTTCCATGAGCAAGAATTGGCTAGGGATATGGAAGTGAACCCGTTCGAGGATTCCTTAGTGTTTAGGAAAATGACTGAGTTCCTAGGAACCTTGCCTGTTAATCTTAACATGAATAAGTGGAAAGTTTAGAGTGAGAAGCCTAAGCATAATTGGAATTGGCATAGACCACCTAATGATGGAAATGGAGAATGGCACATTAGGATGACAATCTATGACCCCGATGGAGAAAAGTTTGAAAAGGCATACCGGACTAAGCATACCACTAGGAACTTAAAAGATAATTTTGATCGCTATGACATTCTTGAGGATAAACTTACTTACATAGGTACGTAGGAGCACGACTTCGAGTCTAGCTACAAGACTCATAAATAAAGAAAAATGCTTTGTAGAAGGCAACCCATGCTTAATTGTTTGCTTGTTTGTGTGTCATATATCTCTTCATTATTGTATGTTCTCATGTTTGAATTTGTGAGAATGCTTTATTTTGTCTTTAACCTCGTCTTAATTACATATAAAGGTATTTTACAAAAAGCATAAGTGTAGGGAGGATTACATACGTTTTCAAAAGAATGTGAACATGAGAACTACAATTACTGAAAATGATATATATGTCTGTTTGTTAGAGTCAAATACTTGTATCGAGTCATAATGGATGTTTTGCAGGAATTTTTCCAGATTTTAAAGGTGTAATTTTTCCAGAAAAATGCAGCAGACCAGTTTCTGTCAGGATAACCTGACGGCGTCAGGATTACAACCTGACGACGTCAGGAGGAGCAGAAACAACTTATCTACTTTCTCTCGTTTTCTGTGCTACTTATAAATTTTTGGAAATTCTCAGGTCTTAATTTTCCAGAAAATCTGCAAACATCCATTCCACAAGCATTATATCCTAGTTTAGTAGAGTCATATATAGTTTTATCGCCGATTTTATGCGAAGGTTTCGTCTATTTTTTTAAGTGTGCAGGTTTTATTTATCAAGAAGAAGAAACATAAGATTGGATGAAGCTTTTCACGCATACATTCTTCTTGGAAAGAATTTAACCACTACTTCACACGGATCGTACCGAGCTAATCAGGGGAGTATTAGTTTCTTTCTCTTTTAATTACTTTCCGTTATCATAACTTTGATACTTTCGGGGAACATTGGGGACAATGTTCAGTTTAAGTGTAGGGAGGGATCATAAAACGGGAACTTTGAAACTATGCTTATCCTTGATTATTTGTCTTGTCCTATTTCATTTGTGTAATAAACCATGAGAAATATTTGCTAGGGCAATTTTAGCGCCAAATTTAAAAATTTTCATGACATGTACGGGTGGGACTTTAATCTTAATAAAGCGTCTCATGGATATGAGTTATATGACTAGCACAAAAACCCTTTACCACTCAAATTCCACCCCAAAAATGTGAGGTTCGCCCCTAGATCTATAGGAATTAAAGCATTCCCCTTTAATGCTTCGAGAGTGTACCAGTAGTATAATAGATTCTAGAACGTTTTTTGTGATGCATTCCGAGATCGCTAGTGAGACTACACTTGTGTAGTTAGGAATAACTAAATGATAAGAGGCATTAGGATAACCCTTGTTTGATACCCGTATTATAATTACTTCTTCCACATCGGTTGAGTAATTCCCCCACACACTTGCGATGTACTCATCTTTAGTACAGGATACCCCTATTTAATCCCTTAGGGCCTATCCTTTTCGCAGTTCTCGTGATGTTTTGGTTTTTCGGAATATCAATGAAAGGCATTGTTTACAATCCACCCCCAAATGTACACCCAAATCGCCTTAGCCTACCTTGTATGCACTCACTTTTAGTGCATCATTGTTATCATACTAAACCCTTAGTTCAATTATCTAGTTACATGCATGGTTGCTAAGTCAAGTCATATCTTTTGTACACAGTTTTTGGACGATTGGGACTCATGGGTAAAGTTAAATTTTATGGAGTGACAGGAAAGAACGTTAAATTCAAATTCCCTTTATTTACGTAATAATGTACTCCAAGTGTTTTGATCTTTTCAATTCGGGTCAAATTAGTGTTAGAATAATAAAAACTCAAGTGTAGGGATGCTCTTATAAATCCATTATATTTTGATGTTATCATAGAGGATGGTAGAGTAAAAATGTATAAAGAAATCGAAAAAAAAGAAAAAAAAAGTGTCGAAAAAAAAATGAGAAAAACATACGGGCTACCATCCTGCATATATCTTTATATTTATGTATGTTTGTTTCAAATTTATCTAGAGTTTAGAGAGTCGAGTCTTGCCTTAGCAATGCCATTTTTCTCATGCTTGTAACATAAAGATTTTTTTACTTGCCACCACTAAATCGCCTATCCAACCAAACCCTTTGTTTCCCTAACCGTAAGCCTAACGTTACAACCCCTTAAAAGACCTCTTAGATAGTTGTTCCTAGGTGCTTACGCCAAAGCGGTGGAGGTTTGATCTAGTCTCAAGCCTATGGTAATCTATGTACTATGACCGGTTAATGAGTGTTTATCTTCCATTTCCATTTACTATATTTCATATACACCCGCGAGATGAGAGAATCCAAACACCACTTGTGAGGTGCTAGTATATAATTTCCGTGCTTGTTATGAATATTGTGGTGCTTTTACTTGTTGTGAATTATGTTAAACCAATGCTTTGTACCCCCTAACTTATAAATTAATTGGCCAAAAGCACATTTGCTTGAGGACAAGCAAATACCAAGTGTAGGGATATTTGATAAGGATTTAAAACGTACACTTTTAAGGGGTCATTTTAGCCCTTAATCACCCACTTTTATATCCGTTACTGCTTAATTTCGTTCCTTTTCACTTTTTAGGTCTCTTGGAAGCAAAATGCTGGAATGATGCATTTTTGGACGAAAAGGAGTGAATATGTGAAGAAAATGGCTAAGTCAAGATCAAGACACTCAAGCTGCTGGAATTACACCTGACGGTGTCCCAAACAGAGGGCGACGTCATCCCTCTTTATGTAATTGAATTTGTGACGACTCAGTAGCGATTTTGCTAATTTGCACCTGACGGCATCAGGCTTTGAAGAGTAAGGGCGTCACGAAGACTTTTCTCCTCAGATGGCCTAGATCCAGATTCAGACGACGTCACTGCTAAAGACTGACGGCGTCACAACCACAATGTGACGTCGTCCCAATGTTGACTTGGCCAAGACGAAACCCTAATGACGGCGATCTGACGACGTCCCAACTATAAGGTGACACCGTCGTAGATATAAAATTATATATAGAAATCGAATTTTCAGAATTTTAGGAGGTAGACTTGTGGAGTAAAAAGCTAAAATGATTTTGGTCCAGTTTGGACAGTATCTTAGGGTTCTCATACCCTATTTTACATCAAGATAAGTAATTTACTTCATTGATTTCATTATGTCTTCGATTGTATGTGTGTATGCTTGCATGTTTAACATGTCCGGCTAAATTTCTTATGTGTTTGCTTAGATCTATGAAGCATAGTTATTAATTATTGATTGGTTGTCTCTTATCTTAATTGTAATTGGCTTAGGAGTTCAAGAGGCCATCGTTGTGTTTTTAATGTTTGAGTAATCTTTGTGAACCTTAGTTTATAACCACCTAGCGTAATTGTAGACTAAACATCCAAATATAACCTTAGAGTTAGTTTATGAATCCTAGAGATTTTGTAGGCAATAACCTTAAGGTAGTCTCAAAGAGTTAGGGATAAAAGCATACCCTACGACCTTAGAAAACACAACGCGTTAAGAATAAGGACGTGACAATTCAACCACCAATAAAAGATAACTAGGGAGTAATAGTATCTAGGTAGACACATTTTTTAATCATCATACGAGCACACATCAATAGACATAGACTACCCCTTAGTTTAGATAATTAGATAGTAGAGTAATCGGTAGAAGTACCAACCCTCAAATCAAAACCCCGAGATTTTACCATTAGCTTTCTAAAAAGAATATAAAAAAAGATAAAAAATAATCTTCCTCAACCTCAAACCTTAGCGTAGTACATCTCTCACTAGCATTCCTATTCCCCTAGAGAACGATATCAATACCCGAGGCTTACCCAATACTATACTACAACGATTAGGTTCACTGCCTAGGGTGTTCCTTTGACGAAAAGGAAGTTCCTTTGACCCCGAACGCATTATATGCGCATCATCAAACCTCTTCTAATACCTTCATGATTCACTTAATAATGATAATAATACTTAGCATCTATCACGACCATTACTCACATTTCCATTATTCCATATTGCATACTATAACATCGTTTAACACTTTAATCCTGCAGCTTATACTTTAACACTTAAGTCGCAAGTTTCACATAGCAACTGCTACATAAGGTCGCAAACTAATTCTCTATCCCACTTATCTTACTCTCTTAAAACATCTACCTAGTTTAAGACTCACATTTCCTACACCTCTACTCCTAACCATGCCATATTGGGAATACATAAGCCCACTTATTTATACTTTCTCATTTACATCATTCGGCGATTCACAAATTATTTATCTAAAGGAAAATCTCATATCATTTAAATAAGGAAACCATCAATCATCCTACTTATACACTTCTGACATAACATTAACACCTATTTCACACTTTAACTTTTCTTTCTTTTTATCATTTTATGTTCATCGTTCAAAAATTAAACATTTCGATTTCACTTTTCTCTTTTCTTGCTTGGATCCATTTTTCCAAAACATTTCAAGCTCGGCCATCCGGAGTATACTATATTTAACATCATTAAATCGGTCATCCCGAAGGATACCATCTTTAACATTCATCTCGAATGATCTTTAAAATTCATCCCGAAGGATTTCTTAACATTCATCTCCAAGGATTTCTTTAAGATTAACACTGTAACACTTTAACCATGGATCAAAGTTATTTACATTTTAAAACACGCCCTATCACATCCATTTTATTTAGTTAAAGAAAGCGCCATAGGGCATATGAAACCTACTTATTATTTTTACGCATTTTCTATGTGTTTACCCGTCTTACCACATTGCCTTTACTATTACTTCTTTAGCCTACTTGATTCTTTTTCCATATCTAACCTTACATAGGTTAATTTGATACCACATTCATTGACATTATTCATTTATTCTTCTTACTCATTTTGAACATGTTTTACTATTCAACATTTTCACTATAATTAGCTGGGATATAATAATTTCAGGTCATTACCTTAACCTCGTACTTACTTATTAGATTTAACTACGAAACACATCATTTCTTACATTCTTAACTCGTCTCTTTTTAGTTTTCAACACTTTAGCTATACCATTTCTATCTCATCGTTATATGTTATCATTCCTTCACACCATTTTATAACTTTCATATTAATAGACACTTAACAATTACTATGTCAATTCCCATCTTACCTTCATGCTTTATGCTATAACACACACTTACCATTACTGCATTTTCATTCTAACACATCATGCACTTTAACTCGCTATTAACCCATCTCTAATACTACTTATTGGTCATCACTAGACATAACTTGCTAATAAGACCATATGTTGGTCATCACTATCACCCGAGTCATCCATCCTTACTGTAGAAAACTAGAATGGGAGTTGAATAGCTTTTGTTGATTTAAATTTAGTTTATAAAACTTTAGAATTGTAGTATGTAAAACCTTTGGATGTTGAGATATAGATAATGTAAGTTAGTATAAAAAGAAATAAATACGATAATCATAAAGAACAAAAAGGATAGAAACGTGACACAACGATTTATAGTGGTTCGGCTATGAGGGCACCTTCCTTGCCCTACTCCACTCCCCGAGTATCCAACTCGAGAGTTCTTAAGCACTAGGTCAACAAGCTCATTCAACTGGTGGAGAAACCTCACAACGTCGCTTACACTTTTTTCGGTACAAAGCTAAATACCAGGTTCTTAACACAAACGGAAGAACCAATCCGATCATAACTATCACAACTAACTTTATTAATACAAGAAGATGTATCAACAATAAGAAACAGCTCGGTGGTCTAGAAGTGATGAATAAGTCGAGCAAACTATTCTCTTGAAGAATGGATGACTCGTATGCAAGAAATGTGATCTCGTCTTGAAAGAAGATCCTTGAGAAACACAAGAGAAAGAAAGCTACAAGAATGATCCTTGGATCAGAGGTTAGAGAGAGATATAACAATGAGAGAAGAAGTATGTTAGAATGTGTAAGAAACAAGGAAGAAATGGTTTACTATCCTGACCACCGTTCACCTAGATCTGGTGGATCCCTTGGAAAATGGATCCGGTCAGTGAAAACCCAGGGATCCAGCACACTGGGTAAACTAGTCCGGATTTTGGGTTACAAACCGGGTTTTGGGTTATGGGTCATGGGTACCTAACTAGATACAATGTATGTAGACAATGGGTCATGGGTTTTGGGTCATGGGTGATGAACTTTGGGTCTCATTGTGATGTCATGCATGATGCAATGAGAATGAGCCATGGGTCATGGGTCATGGGTTTGGGTTTTGGATTATACCCAAGACATTTACCTACATTTTATATTTACACAATAATATATAAATAAACAAATGTAAGTAAGAAACATGTAATCTTTAGATTTGTACTTGACAAAATTTTATGTTATTATCGACAAAACTTAGAAAGATCGAGAAATATTAATAAACGTTTTTACGGTTTATTTGTATTAACAATCTCCCTCTTTTTGTTGATAACCAAACATTAAATTATAATGAGTAAAACTTAAGAATTAGATGTTTCAAGGTTTTTGAAAAAGATTTAAGTTTTACTCTCTTCTCTCCTTTTTGTAGAAACAAAAATAGTGTCAAAGAGACAATATTGCGGGATATGAATCCCAAATTCAAAACTCCCCCTTGACGTTAGCTCCCCCCAGATTAGGATGTCAAGTAAAAATATTGGAGTCTAAAGACGAGAAGTAAGATGAGAGAGAGCCAAGGTACGTAAGACTAATCCTTGTAATAAAAATGACAAAAATGTAGTGGTATTTAGGCCACATACATTTGTAAAAATAAGAACAAGAATATTTTCTTAAAGACTTAAAGAAAATAAAACATAACAAGAAACAAAGATGTTAATACAAATAATGTCTAAAAACGTTATTTCTATTTTTTTGACATCTCTATATTTTGATGATAATAAAATGTAAAAAGACTTTACGTCAAAATTAACATAAACAAGTTTTTTTCTCGAAATATCATGTTTTACATAAATCACTCTAGTTAAGAACAAACAAATTTACAACTTGACAAATGATTAAAAAATTGAATTTGTTTTCTAAACCTCACATTTTTAATGTGACAACATTTTTCAAAAAATACATTTTACAAATTATTTTTGAATTAAAAAGAAATATCTTAATAGGAAAAATAAGTTTGAAATCACCAGCAACTATTTTTCCTCCCAAAACAGCTCCAAACTTCCCCAAATAAACCGTCACCACTAAAAACAAAAAGTGGAGCGTTTTTGTCGCCCACAGTACCAATAAAAACTTACGGTACCATTAAATTTAGTGATACTGTATAGACTTTAGTGGTACCATCTGTCTGCAATGGCTATATTGCTTTTGCCTATAAATACTAGCCTATTTCACAGATTTTGGTCATCCTTTTTGACATAAAATTTTCTAAGTTAAATCCCTCTATCACATTTATAATTGCTTGATCATTTAGATAGTTTTATTTTGTTTAAGAGTGATCCAATCATCTAACCAAGTGATCACCTACATTCCTCTACTTGTGCAAGAGCAAAACACAAAGTATCAAGAAGATACAAAGTGTTGTAGTGTTAGTGTTGTGCACTCGTAAACTTTATTATGTATTTGTTGTATCTAGGCGTACATGAAGTTGTATATCATATTCTTTAGCTTGTGTTTGTGGATTATTGTGATCTTTTAGAGATCTTGGAGATCTCGTGTAGATTGTGTTGATAGTGTGTGGATCAAGTGGATCGAGGCTAGATCGTGTGGATCTTGTAGAACGTGTGATTAGTAAGGATCAAGTAAATCTTGTGAGATATTGGTACTAGATATATTAGTACTCGACATTTAGCTTAGTATCGGAAATAGTGATAAGCGACGTTGTATTGTTTTCTCCGCCTGAAGGGATTTTGTTGACATAGTACTTAGAACTCTAGAGTTGGGTACTCGAGGAGTGGAGTAGGGCTAAAAGGAGCTTTGTTATCGAACCACTATAAATCTCCGTGTCTTGGTTTGACCTTTCCGTCTCTAAATTTTTATCTTGCAATTTACAATTTGGTAGTCATAATTTACTTATCTTAGCATAGACATCATATTGCATTAGTTTGATTTCATAAAGAATCGAATTAAAGTTTTTTCCTAAAGTAAATTTTATAATGAAGCCAACAACGGTAAAACTATTCAACCCTCCCTTCTAGTTTTTCACAAAAGAAGAAGAAAATATAGAAGAATATATTATTGGTCTTGGATGCTTGCATATCCTTTTAGGGATGGAAGTTTCGGTGGGTGAGGTTGTTAATGCGGATCTAGGATGTGTCGAAGAGGGAAGTGCATTTAGTCCCTAATTTCTAGAGAAACTTGTCTAGACATTGACAATGTTCGCATAATATATAGTGTGGAAGTGGAGGTAAAAGATCATTGATCCAAGAAGGTTCATATGGTTGCGGATGTGATGGTGGAATGATTGGTAAAGGTGTGTCCTCATCCATAATATCGGGAAATGAGGGTGGTGGATTGACATTCCTAGGTGGAATTTCTTGGAGATCATCAAAAGGATTTGGAGAAGTAGGAGGTGTGGAAAAGACAAGTTATTTGATCATTATGTTAGATGGTAGAGGTGGTGTGGACTTAGATATTTGAGTTGGAGCGGGTGGTGAAGTAGATAATGGTAGTGGATTGCTTTTTGGAGTCTTGAGGAGTTCCTCTAGAGTGGTTAGTATTGGAGAGCACGGTGATGAATTGATTTTAGAAGTTGTGAAAGTCCTAGATGGTGAGTTTTGTGGAGATGGTGGACGTGCTATGATATTGTATTTTGGAGGTGAAGAATTGCTTGGTGGTGGTGAGTTTTTGGAAGAAGATAGTGGACTGATAAAACGACATGGTCGGACACTAATCCGGGTGGTTTTCCTTGCTTTCGGTGGAGGAATAGTGGATGGTGGTAGGATGAATTTTGATCTTTGAACATGAGTGGGTTCTTGGTTGTGTTGTTCAAGTATGCTGGTGATGTTTTGAAGATTGTTAATTTCACTAACTATATTTAAGCGGTTTTGACAGGAATGAAATCTTTTGGATGCCATAGCTCGCTATGTTTTTGAGAATTTAAGAGGTTGAGGATGATGGAGATGCAAGCATTTTGAGACCTTATTTATATATAGAAATCATGAATTGAAATGAATGCTAAAACTACAAAATGAGTCATAATTTAATGATTAGATATGGATTGAATGCAAGTAACCATAAGAGGTTAAGCACAAAGTCTTAAACTTAGTAAATATAAAGTAGAAAGTTGTAAAAGTAAGAAATTTCAAGTTAAAAACATCATAATAAAGACTAAACTGTCTGATGTGCACCCGGTTCCCACGGATCCATCCCAGAAGGGATCCGGCCTACTTTAATGCAGGGATCCAGATATCTGATGCAGTCAAAACCAAATATTTTCATAGAAAATACATTAGGACTAGTGTGTGCCTATATGTAAACTATGTGAAGTTGCGGTTATCTCGACTCTAGAGGAAAGAAAAAGATAGTATTGTAAAATACATACATATATACGTGAGATAACCCAAAGACTCCTTAATTCAATGTATCTACGTTAGAATGTACCCGGAAATACATATTGGTTATGGATTCCCTTTAGCATTCAAGTGACATATGAGATGATGTATGAGAAAAAAGTTTTTACTTTGTATTAACTATGTGAGAAAGACGTGAGTGTCCTAAACGTGAGAATATTTTGATTTTGAAAGTCCGGAGTGTAAGTTTCGAAAAATCGATTTGCTAAAGATTAGGTGCAAATTTTCTCTAAGAAAAGTATATACTTGAACATAAATCCCCGTAGATTTTAATGTTTGTGATTTTTGCGAAATAGAGATCTTAGACTCAGAAGAAGAATTATAAGTGCGTACCTTGTAGAAAGAAGAGTTAGAAGAGAGTTTACGACGATTGTTCCATAAGACCTAGTCCTAATCGTAGTAAGTTGAATGGTTCACCATTCAATGGCTTTGTGCGAATATCGGCAATGTTGTCTTCGGAAGAGACTTTCTAGATAGAAATATTCCCTTTTTGAACATTATATCTTTGGAAGTGGTGACGTATTTCTATATGTTTGGTGCGAGAATGTAAGCTTGGATTCTTTCTAAGGTCGATAGCGCCTTTGTTGTCGCAAAAGATGGAAATGTCACTTAGTCGGATGTCGTAGTCAACAAGAGCTTGTTTCATCCATATTACTTGTTGGCATACTTTGCCCGCGGAAACATATTCTGCTTCGGTAGTAGATATGGCTATTGCGGTTTGCTTCTAGAGAACCACGATGTTAGGAAACATCCCATAAATGTACAAACAACACTTGTACTTTTGCGATCAACATAATTATATGCATGGTTAGAATCTGCGTATATAATAGTGTCTACCCCCGTCCCTTTAGGATACCATAATCCCAATTGAGTTGTACCTTTTATGTACCTAAATATTCTTTTGACGGCTTCAAGATGTGCATATTTAGGATCTTCTTGAAATCGAACATATAAACAAATACTAAACATGATATTCGGCCGACTAGCCGTGAGATAAAGTGAACTAACAATCATACCATGGTATTTGGTGTTATCAACGGATTCACCGTCTTCATCTTTGGTAGGTTTAGCATTGGATTAAATTGGTGTTTCAATTGGTTTAGAATCTTCTGGTCCAAATTTCTTTAACATTTCTTTAATATACTTAGATTGGTTAAAGAAGATAGCATCTTCTAACTATTTGATTTGTAGACTGAGAAAGAAGTTCAATTCTCCCATCATACTCATTTCGAACTCGTCATGCATAATTTTAGAAAAATCATCACACAATTCTTGACAAGTAAATCTGAATATAATATCGTCCACATATATTTGAACAATGAAAATACGTGATTTGTTTTTCTTGGTGAATAATGTGTTATGTACTAGACCCATTGTAGATATATTTCTACGAGACAAGTTTTAAGTCTATCATACCAAGCTTTAGGAGCTTTTTTAAGACCATATAGAGCTTTTCTAAGTTTGTATACATATTCTGGTTTTTCAAAATCTATGAATCCGCGAGGTTATGACACGAACACTTCTTCATTTATGAACCCGTTGAGAAAAGCACTTTTAACATCCATTTGATAAAGCTTGATATCTTTAGCACAAGAATAAGCTAGAAGGATTTTTATAGATTCTAATCTAGCTACGGGAGCATAGGTCTCATCAAAATCTATTTCTTCTTGTTGATCATAACCTTGCGCAACAAGTCTAGCTTTGTTGTGGGATACTATCTCATTTTCATCTAGTTTTTTTGAAGACCCATTTAGTGCCTATTATGGTTTGATTTTTAGGAGGTGGAACAAGATTCCAAACATCATTTGTTACAAATTGATTTAATTCTTCTTGCATAGTCATCATCTAACTTTCATCTTTAATAGTTTCTTAAATGTTTCTGGGTTTTAAGAAGACACAAAACAAAAAATATTACTTTGATTGTGAGCTTGAGAATGTAAGGTTCTTTCATTTAATTTTTGTATGATTATTTCTATTTAGACTCTTTAACATTAACTATTTCTTTATTTAATAGTTCATCTTCGTTGTTATTAGTTTCATTAACTTGATTTTTAAGGATTTGGCTTTCTATTATATAATCATCTACGAGTGTTTGGGATTTAGGAGGAGGACTTTCATCAAACTTGACATTTAGAGACACTTCTATTTTCATGGCTTCTTTGTTTAAGACTACGTAGGCTTTACTATTTGGAAATTATCCTAACAAAACTCCTTCGGTGGATTTAGGATCGAATTTGGTTAGGTAATCTTTGGTGTTTAAAATGAAGCACTTCCTTCCAAAGGCTTTGAAGTAATCTAGCGACGGCTTTTTACCTTTAAATAACTCATACGGAGTCATACCTAAGAAGAGTCTAATTAGAATTTTATTTAAGATGTGGGTAGAAGGGTCGACGACATTACACCAAAATGTTTGAGGGACTGATTGTTCATTTAGCATGGTTCGACTCATTTCTTGTAAGTACGATTCTTACGTTCAACTACCTCATTTGATTGCAGAGTACGTGGAGCCGTAAAATTGGGAGTAATACCATTAGCGTCACAAAAATCTCTGAATTGTACTTTGTTATCAAACTCCCAACCATGATCCGTACGGATTGACACTATTGGAGAACCTGGTTGTTTTTTAATTTTCTTACTTAAGATTTCAAAGTGATCAAAAGTTTTGGTTTTGTTTTTCAAAAATCTAGTTCATGTATACCTTGAATAGTCATCAACTATTACCAAAGTATAGAAGTTTCTTCTGTAACTTTGAATAGCCGACGGACAAAATAAATCTATGTGTAAAATTTCTAGACACTTATTAGTTGAAACCATATTTTTAGCTTTATGACTAGCATGGAATTGTTTTCCTATGTTACAAGCATCGCAAAAATGTTTCTCATATTTTAATTTCGGTAAGTTTCTAACAAGATCTTTAGATTATAGCGATTGAATAAGCCGCATATATTGGCGTGAACCAATCTTCGATGCCATAGGTTCGAAGTATCATTTATCAAAGTTATAGAAAGATTATCTTTAGGCGAGTTGCCGATTTTCCTTATAAAAAGACCATTCTCCTAACCCCTTTTCCTATGGTAATCCCGTCTTTAAGTATTTTACTTCCGGTTTCACTAAATAAAACTTTACACTTTTTATCCACTATTTGACTAATACTTAGTAAGTTAAATCCTAGATTATCTACGTGACAAACATTGTTAATGGTTAGAGAGTTATGTGAGATTGTACCTTTGCCAATGATCTTGATTTTTCCATTACCGAATGTTATGATACCTCTGTCACAAGCCTTGTAGGATAAGAATAGCCTTTTGTTACCAGTCATATGTCTTGTGCAACCGCTATCTTTAATCCATTCATTTGGTTCTAGATCAACCTTTAGACAAACCTATAAACACAAGACAACTCAAGTGTCTGGTCCCCAATATTTCATGGGTCCACGTGCGTTATGCAAACCATTTATTTGTTTCACAAATGATAATTGATTCCAAGATTCAAAGTTAGGTACTTGGAATTGGTAACCGTTGTGAAATCCGTTGTTCCACCCAATTTGATCAAAATTATTTTTTTGGGTAAGGAGTGTTTGGTCTTCTAAATTGTGTGGTGGAAGTTGGTCATAAGTTAGGCCTATGTCTTGGAATTCCTTTACCATGACGTGCTACATTGACATTTCTAGTGGTAGTATTAGGAAACTTCTTTTTAGTTACAAGTACGAACTCACTTCTAGATGATTTAGTCGAGTCAAGTTTAGCTTTTGTTATACCAGATGGCCGGATCCCTTGATTTTTCCTGGCTGGATCCCTTTTCAAAGGATCCGCCGGATCCGCCCCATCAAAGTTATACATTCTGTAAAACCTAGAACACTCTTGTTGTTCTTTATTTCTGATTTTCATGTATCTCATCTAAACATTTAGTACTAAGTCTATCTAGTTTAGATTCAAGATAACCAATTATCGTGAGAAGGTTTACACAAAGTTTGCATTCTAAATTACTTTCTTTGCCTTTTTCAAATTTCTTTATCCTTTCTTTTAACTCAAAAACTTCATTTTCTAAAAGTCCACTTTTACTTTTTAGATGTTTATTTTTGTTAATGACTTTAAGACTAATTTTGCAAAGTTTGTTATATTCTTAGTTTAATGATTCAACATCTAAAGATGAGCTACTATAGTAATAAGAGTCGGAAGGTAACTCGTTGGAGTCTTTGACCATGAGACAAATCTCATCTTTCTCTTCTTCACTTGGACACCATGAACCACTAACAAACGTCGTTTGCTCATTACTTGGGTCTTTGCGACAATTACTAATGAAGTGATTTGGATCACCGTACTTGAAACACTTTCGGTCATCTTTTCCCTTTTTTTCTTCCTTGAACATTCAGAAGCCTTTCTTGTCATCATAAGGTTGTTTTACAAACCTTCCTCTTCTTCTAAAGAACTTCTTGAAATCTCTTACCGCTATAGCATATACTTCATCGTCGCTATCTGTTAGGAGTTGGAAATTCCATAAGAAAGTGTCGGTCACCCCAATTATAGTCTAGCATATGTTAGCTCGTAGACTTGTCGCTATTTACGTTATTTAGTAGTTAATTAGTTAGTTAGTAGCGTAGATTAGTTTAGAGTAACACCGTGGAGGAAGGACGGGTCTTTACCCACTGTATGCCTGATTCACAGTCCGACAGGAGGACGTAGTGTCTATAACTATAAATACCC
Source organism: Chrysanthemum makinoi (assembly GCA_910596185.1). Classification (NCBI taxonomy): domain Eukaryota; kingdom Viridiplantae; phylum Streptophyta; class Magnoliopsida; order Asterales; family Asteraceae; genus Chrysanthemum; species Chrysanthemum makinoi. The sequence continues at coordinate 146,284,669 of OU343223.1, read as the reverse complement.
CTTCCATCCTTGGAAGGGGTGGTGCTTCTCTTTTAATCTAACCTTTCTTTTTTTGTTTATCTCTCTAGAATCACCCTCTCCTCTCTTCATCTCTCTAAACATGGCTCTCTTGTTTAATCATAATCCTAGACCACCCGAATCATCTAAACAACATAAAATATACAATCCTACAATTGGTATCAGAGCCTTGGTTTTGTTGTTTGTGTTGATTCGAATGATTTGTATGCGGTTTGTGCGACTCTCTTGTATGCGATTTGATCCGTATGACTTTTGGTATAAATGTTTTGATAGTAGTTATATTGGTCAAATATTTTTTTTGAAGCATATTAACTGTTTCTGTGTTGATATTTGTTGACGTTTTGAAGTTTAAATGGTCAAAAACACAAAAGTCTCATGCTTTATTTAGTTTCATATAACTGGTTTGTGTCACTTGGTGTCTAAACAGTCTCATGGCTTTATTTTTATGACTTGTTTTTGTTACCACTTACATGATTTTTGTTACCAAACGGTCAATCTGTCATTTTACTGGTCAACATGGTTAATCTGTATGGTCAAAATGCGTATTCTGAAGCAGCTTTATCTGGGATATGATAATATGGGTTTGAAATTGTAAAGTTTCTTGAATGCGATTTGTGTGAATATGTCAAGAAGCGAGTTGTCTAAAATGTTTTTTTGAAAGCATTTTGATGATTTATTATGTGCGGTTTGTCATCCGAGTTTTGACTCGGATTCGGTTGGTTAAGATATGGTCAAAAAGTCAAGTGCGACTTGTCAATATTTCTGGTATGCGACTTGTGTCAAAACAAGTTTGCGACTTGTGTCAAATATGTTCCTTGCGTTTTGACGCTAGTGGTATGCGATTTGTCAAACTGTAAAATGGCAAGCGATTTGTCATGTTAAAAAACTGGTATGCGAGTTGTATTAATGATGGTTGAAAGCGATTTGTTTTGAAAAGGGGATGCGGTTTGTCTAGTTTTACATGTGCGACTTGTTGACCTTATCTCAACCAAATCATTACCAGCTTCCACACATGAATCAAGATACAATCATCACATTCAAGGATACGATTTCATCAATAAAGTTTTGAATCTTAACCTATCAACATACATCATTCAATTTTTTTATAATATCCTCATCCTATAACAACCACATCAGTAAGAAATCACATATCAATATCATCAACTATGAACATCAGCCATCTCAACTGAGTTCAATCATTACATATCTATGGCTACATCTACAAGTTTCATTCTAATCTCTAAGCATAAATGAAAATCAAACTGAATCTTAGTATGTTCGTTGTTACCACTAAACCTCGAGGGTCACCTTTATCACGAAACATCATCACAGATCCAAAACTTAATTTAAATTGTAAGACTCGGATTTCTTTTTGTGTGAGATCTCAGATATTCCTTTCGTGTTTTAAGAGATTTATCAAGACCTTTATAAGATCAAACACACGAAAGAGAAGTCATCATAGATATATATTAGACTCATCACAGATCTTAGTGTACCTTTCGTTGCAATCAATGTAATACGAGACCTTGAAAGGTCAAATATACGAAGGCTACATCATCACAGATCTATCTTAGAATCGTACTCAAAAAGAAATAATCAAGACCATCATGACAAGGACTCAGACTCCGGTTTGACTTATGAAGCCTAGCTTCAATTAATGTTCGAACAAGAAAGTAAAATAAATTAACAAATCTGTTAACTCTTTTAACCTTGGTTCGTTATTATTTGATACCTACCTAGAAGATGTCCTTGAAGCCATGTCCTATCCTCGAGCCATCCCTGTGGCGAATCTATGTCCTTGAAGCCGATTCAAAGGTCCAAGCCAACCCTGTGGCAATCTCATGATGAGATTCGTATTTTTCTTTATTCATACGAGCTTAAGTATAATTAAGATTAATCTTTGTTTTAGGGAAAGGATTTGTTTTAGAGAGAGGCGGACTGGTGTTTATATTTTAGGGTTTGAGGAATGGTTGTGTTTGATTGAGAGTGAGAAAAGGGAGGCGTTTTGTGTGTGGAAAAAATTAGGGATAAGGTTCTTATGGGTGCGTTTTATATCCATGTTATTAGGGTTGTTTGCACTTTGGATTTCACTTGGTCCGAATGGTGGTTTGTATTTGTGAGTGGGCCTCTGGTTTAATTACATCACTTGGGCCTTAATTTGGGCCTTACGTGTAGACAAAGCTTAAATGAACCGTGGGATTATTTGTGTAACGTTATCATCCACATTTTGGTATCACTTGGACTATTGGACTCAAGACCCTAAGTTGATAAGTTAGACATCGTGGGTGTTGAAATAATTAGTCATCTGAGACAGTTATATGAGATGGTGGTAATACTATTGGTGCAATCCGAAATTTACTGTCTCATATAATGTGGATGCATAAGTGTTTATTTTCTCGAGAATGAGTGATATGACAAAGATTTAAACCAAATATGTGCTTTGATTATATGAGATTTGGTAATATTAGATTTTATGAGACTCGGACACTATGAGATTTGATGACAATGAGATTTGGAGTGATAATGAGATTTGTTGTGCTATACAGTTTGATACTTTGGTCTATTCATTTTCACGAAAAATATTATGCAGCGGCTTGGATTAATAATTGAACAAGGTTGACTACGGGGTTGTTTGGACGGTATTCCTTATTTGGATTTGGAGTGAGGTCTTTCAGGCGCGTTTACTTATTTTTGTCTTCTTTCTTTCTACCCGACCGCGAAAATGACTTGTTTGGGTATTTATAGAGTGTGATAAAGACTTGGCGATCTAGTTACGTTTGTGACTCTTCATCACTTATGCCATAAAGTAGCTACACTTTCGGTGTCTCACGCAGTTGAGGTTTCATCAAGAGGTCTTGTACATTAGGTACACCGTTTCTTTTTCACAAGGATTAGTACAAGCTTAAGTAGCAAATCTGGGGAATTCCATTTCATGTTCAAATTTGGTATATCAGGTTTACTTCACCAAGTATTCAATACAATAGCCGTCATAATGCGTGGATGAAGTGTTTACCAAAGTGTCTAATGGTTGAGATGTGATCAGCAATTCCCATTGAATTTTCAATGCCACTGAATGACAATGATACTTCACAATCTAAGCAAAATCTTTCAAGATTCTTCAGCGTCAGTCATGAATTTTCAAGATGTTTGCTTATGACAAGAACTTTTCGTGCAAATGATCATACACGTCAATGATGCTTCCAAAAGTTCAAAACCATCATGGGGAAGAATCGTGTACTTTGATGTTTTACGGTCAACCTCAGGGGGAAGTAGTGTATACTACTCGACTTAGTATGGTTTGTGAATTTGTCTACATATGGGTAAAGAATTGTTGAAGATATTGTTGATGTTGGATAATGAACCGCTGCATGTTCCCCTAAAATAGATATTCACCGAAACCAAAGTTGTCATAACACGTTCAAACTAACATTTTTTACGGTTTAGTCTTGATTTTGTAAAATCCCGCAAAAGAAACTATTTCTCGGTTTAAATCATAGATTTGTAAAATCCCGTGACAATGGAAACATCCTGGTAATTGTTAAGTGCATTTCCGGATCTATCTTACGGTTTATTCTTGGTTTTGCAAAATCCCGCGAAAGAAACTATTTCTCGGTTTAAACCATAGAATTGTAAAATCCCGTGATGATGGAACCATCCTGGAGAAAGGAAAGTGTATTTCGGGATCTTATCTGATGCTGGTGCCATGGTTTCTACTTCGAAGAAGGGATAAAAGGGTGTACTTCATGAATTGGGTGATTGTTTGGATATTCTTCATGGTAGTTTGGTTATTACAAGGTTTTACGGGGTTATGTGCTATTAACCATGGTCTGGATGAAACCATTATCATAGTTCACTTAAAACGTAAAGGAGGCTAGAGTTGAGATTTTAACCAGAAGATGTAACAACGTCGTTAATTCACTATTATTTATTTGAGGTTGAAGTAAAATATCACGGGCAAGTGTACTTAGTATCTGAAGGTATCGGGGATGGTTGGATGAAGATTCTTCATGATCCTTGTTCGAGCTTAGTATCAAAAACGAAGACTTGGAAATCTAGTTATTGTTGGGTGACTTTTCCTTTTCTTTTACCACTTGGGGGAATTGGGCTCTTACCACCACAAAATAACTATCACTTTAAGGAGTTACGTTGTAGTGCTCAGTGTCACATTGAATTGTGGATTTTCAAGAGGTGATGTACGTCTAATACTTGATGGTTGGTTGGATGAAGAGTATAGAGTACTTAGAGATTCAATGGAGGATGAAATATCGGCACCGCTCTTTGTTACATATGTGCAAGTTTAAGTCACGAGTTCGGGTTGTTTTACTTCGGGGTCAAATTCATCATATTGGGTTTTCTCAATCAGCTGTCACAACAAAGAGCCTACTGAATGATAATGGGGTGATTACAAGTTTTGCCAAGAGATGCTGAGGAAAGAGAGATTATAACGTTTGAACACAACAGTTCAAGCCTCATACTCTAAAGAAAAGAAATGTGTATGCTTCACTGCGCATTATCTTCTGAAGAAGAGAAATCTTCTTATTTATGACCATTCTCGTCAACATGCTTCATACTTTTTCCATGTGCGTTCAGTTATCAAGTGAATTAGACTACTGTTGATTGTTTTCTTATTCCACTTTCTCAATTATAATGACGATGGCGACATCATATGCTACTTTTGAGGGGGAGAAGTGTGAATAGACTACATTTGTTGAAGATATTCACTAGTTTAATCAAGAATGGCAACTCCATATACAATTCTTGAGGGGGAGAAGAAGTGTGAATTTACAGCATGTTGATTGACGTCGGAGTATAAATGGTCATACGGCTCCTAACTCATGTAAGAACCGAGCTTCTTCTTATCGGGTCATCTTTACATGGAGTTTCTTCTAAGATCCGTTGGTTGACATCTTCACACGGACTGTTGAGTTTAATGACAAAGTGCTTCTAGTTGCGGGGCTGATTTCCTTTATGAACATCTTTCTGTTCTTGTTTAATTGGGAGGGATTTGAATTAAGCGGATTTGCTATTTACAAGTTAATGGGAAAAGAAGATGTTAACTGTCTATTTCCCCATTCGGACAATCTTGAAGAAGGTCGAGTCTACAGTCTATTCTACATTTTCTGATACATGTTAGAAGACTAAAGACGAATTGCATTTAACGATCTAAAGAGTTCTTCTTATTTCGGGCACTCATTATAAAGATTGTCGGTTTAGGGGAGAGCACTAATTGGGGGAGAGTGAAATGTCAAGATTCAATCCCCAATTAGACTTGCTCACATTCTTTCTTCAGCAAGTTGATTCTCAGAGATTCAATGGTATTCTTCTCACAAGATTTCAAGTGTTTGGGCTTATAAAGAGTTGCTGATTCTGAAGTATCAAAACCAGCAAGGGGGAAGGAGACACGCATCTAAACGCGATTAAACTTGATGAGCTTAATACTTCTAAGTGATTGAAGATATCCCGGGAAGACTAATGTCATTACCGCAGAGAAACTCAAGGTTTGACTCATGGCGTTTAGTGTCCTTATTCCAACTATGTGGGGGAAGAGATGGAAGAGTTAGTTTCTGAAGATAAAAGAGGTACACAAGTATGACATATTCAGGGGAGATAAATGTGTAACATGAGGGAGGTGTTATCAGTTATTTCTTCCTTGGGTATTGGTGTACTTCGGGTTCTTGAGCTTCATACACGATCATTAGGGAAGAAAAATGTGAACATTGGGGAGGTGTTTTCATTCCCCTCATGATGTGTATTCGGGAGAGTTCTTGGGTATTGGTGTACTTTGGGTTCTTGAGCTTCACACACGATCATCAGGGAAGAAAAATCTGAACATTGGGGAGGTGTTTTCATTCCCCTCATGATGTGTATTTGGGAGAGTTCTTGAGCATTATTCAAAGAGACTGACTGCATCAATTCAACAACTTGGGGGAATTGTTCTCTTGACACCTTTTGGTATGGATCGCCATTGCACGCGTAGAAAAGAAATATGAGAAGATTGTTTTATTTGTGGGATGATATGTTGTTGTTCTATTGGATGATATAACCTCGTACGAAGAATCACGATGATTATTCTTAAAAGGAGCAGCAAGATCGATGATAATGGTGTGCTTCTTTGTGCACCTGGCTAAGGAAATCTTGAAATAGAGCTTCGAATCTGCTCAACAAAAGGATTTACGGTTTGGGGGGAAGCTGCCAAAGTCTCACTTTCAGATGGTTCAATTTCTCTCAATTCAGGAGCCTCGAAAGCTTTGGTGGTGAATGTTTAAGAGATGATGACTTCTATCTTATACAACGATGCTGAATGATATCCTTATCTCGGTATTCGTATCATCATCTTTCTTAAACTATATCATCTACTCTATCTTCGTAAATATTTATCAAAAACCAAAATACAAAAATATAAAACCAACTAAAACAAAATAGAAAAATATAAAACCAACAAAAACCCATAAAAATAAAAAAATTTGAAAATACCAAAAATATTGTTTTTCTCTGACATGTCTTCTGGTATCGATAACATCTACGGTCTTAGAAATTTCATTCAATAATGGCACGGGACCATAGATGAAGTTCGAGCAGGAGGTGTAAATATTTCTTTTCAAAACATGTCTCAAACTATGGCTTACAGTTACTTCAGACTGTAACCCACGCTTAAACCATGGTTTGCTATTATTTCAGATAGCAACCCGCTCTTCAAGAAAGGAAAGTGCTGGGCTAAACCAATTTTCAAATATTTCGTGCACTTATCCTAAAACAAAATGAGGAAAGTATGTCGAAGGACTGCTGCTCCTACTCAAATATTTTTCCTTCTAAAATTCTTCAGAAAAATATTTGTTTGAACAAAATGGTGGTAAATGAGTTGCTTGAAAATCAATCAGAATCAAGTTTTCATAAAATTGCAAAAACTCAATCAATGACTTCAGCGCTTTTAAAACTTTTCAAGAGAAAAAGTCATTGATTGAGGGGGAGAATTTTTTCAAATTTATATCATCTAATGGGCTTATCTAATTATCCTATATGCTTAACTGAAAAAGATGTTAACCTATGTTGAAGGACTAGGAATCTAGGATGTGATTATTAAGATTAGATGATTAGAGTTTGATAAACATATAATTCCCATGCCTTTGTATGATCTGATTGATATGTTGGATTGACTTTTATTAGTCGATTGTTGTTTGGGTGATGTCGACCACCATATATCTATTTGTGTTGACTAACGTATGCAGATAAGATGGTTAATAAGAATGTTCCCGATCCGGATCTCACAGTTGAAGATGATTGGCTGCCGAAAAGAAAGGGTAACTATTTCTTGAGTCGACAAAAGAAGAAACGAAGCTTAATTTGATCTCTCCATGGATAGTTGGCAAGATAGATGCAACTTCAGAGATCTCACTGCATCAGCAGATGGTTTTCTTTCATCCTCTCAGCAACAACAAAAGCAGCTTGTGATTCTCTCCACCTAACGTATCTTTGTGCAGGAAAAGTAGTGAATGGGAAAAATATTGTTTTGAAAATAAATTGAACTCAAACTTTGGAAATCAACCGGACTTCATTTTGAAACATAAGTCACTCAATCAACGACTACGGTAATTGATTTAGGGGGAGAGTGATTTCAAACTTAAGTATTTTCAAATGATATTTCTTCATAAAAGTCCGTTTGTATGTAATAAAGTGGTGATCTAAAGATTTAATGTTATGTCATGGTCTGATTTTCTTTGAAACTCTAAGATCTTTCAAAATGATTTTTTTTTTCTCTTCTTGTCTGATTGTGAAATTGTTTTATTTTACTTAAAGATCTTTTAAAAACGGTCATACCTGACACTAACAATCTTTAATGTCAAAAAATTGATCCTTATCAATCATTTTTCAAAATTAAATCGAGCCACGTCTTTCCCCTAAAATTTTCTAAATGTTTTAAATCATTGGGGATCACTAATCTCAAATGGTTTGATATTTTTGATCGGGGGAGAGATCGTGATTTAAATCTCAAATCGGTTTTAAAGGATGACTCTTTCAAAAGCACTCCTTCCTTCATGTGCCAAACGATTTCAAACACATAATGCACATGATTGAGGAGGAGCATTTAACCAAAAAAAACCAGAAGAGTATTTAAACAAGGCCACATTTTCTCCCATGTTTTTTAAACCTTATTAAATCACTTGGGATCCAAAATCTCAAAGGGTTTGATATTTTTGATCGGGGGAGAATTTGTGATTTAATTATGAAATCTAATAAATGATGATCGATTTGATTCAAAAGTGCAGGCTGCTCTCCCATATGTGCTAAACGCTTTCGAATCTCGAAGCACATATTGAGGGGGAGCATTTCAAAAGAAAATAAACTATCAAGGTACAAATGCTTTTATGTTTTAACATAAAGTACCTTGATTGATTTTCTAAATGGTGTCTTAATGGCCTTTGTGATCGTGGATGTACTTCAAAAGAACTCCTTCCTCTATGTGATAAAATTATTTCAAATATCCTTCGCACATATTGAGGGGGAGAATTTACCCAAGAAATTCAAATGGCTTTTTCTACGGAAATTGTGATAAAGAATACATTTCAAAGATCTCTTGCCTCCATGTGTTAAACAATTTCAAAATCATATGCACATGTTGAGGGGGCGCATTTCTAAATGATCAAAACAATTAAGGTACAAAATGCTTTGATTTTATATCACAAGTACCTTGATTGATTTTCCAAATGATTTTTCAATTGGTTTTGAGAAGGAACGAACAATACCAAAAGACAGACCAATTTACTTTATGCATGGAGTTATAAGGATGGTTAGGTTAGGTATTCGTTCCCACGATCCAGCGAGAGCCGGAGGGATCTACCCAGGGACAATCCACTAGATAGTGTAGAAGTCCTTAGGTATGATGAAAAAAGGAGAAAAGTGAGAAATGGGAAGAGTGCGGACTGAGAAAGAGCTAGAACTGGAATAAACCCAACAAGGTTCTAGTAATGAAGTCTCAGTAAGCACTGAAGGGGTTGAAGAATGAAAAAGAATTGAATGTGAAAAGGGTGAAAAGAAATAGCCCTCCATTAATTCAACCTTAGGGCAGAAACCGAGTTCAATACATATGCTACTGGTGGTTACTAAGGTAACACTAGTATTGAAGACAAGACGTCATGGACCCAGTGACGCACTGCACCTAACTTCCCAAGCTACTCAAGTTCCTCTTAGAAGGGCTTGTTTCATTCTCACGGGGAACCTACGTAATCTATCGACTTTCTCTTAGAGATTGTTGATATTGAAGAAGGAGACCCTCTCCCTAGTCTCCGGCATAGGAAACCAAATGTGCACAATTGAGTCTAGAGCCAAGAGATCATCCACAAAATATCATTAGGACACAAAATTATTGAAAACTTACTGTTTCACACAATGTGGAAAGTAAGTATATATTTAGAGTCCTACGCGTTATACTTGTGATATTGCCAGAACATCCGAGTGATATGTAATAGTATTCACGTTTAAGATGGAAATCCTTCAAGAGCCAACATCAAACAAGCTCTTGGTGGGTGACATGTGAGATCTTTCCAAAAGATCAAGCTTGTGACAACTGGATAGAAACGATGGGGCGATTCATTCTTGAATCAACCTTGGTCCAGGAAATGAATTGACGAATACTTTTGGAAAAACCGTTCGATGTGCAAATCTTCTTTTCTCTAGCACATTGAATGTGTATTCATGTTTTCAAACACAAAAAGTATCTCTGATTGAAAAAAATACTTTTGGAAAAACCGTTTGATGTGCAAATCTCTTCTTTTCTCTAGCACATCGAATGTGTAATCTTTTTCAAATACAAAAAGTATTTTTGATTGAAATTTGATCTTTCTCATAAAACCTTCGTCGTATTGCAACACTCTTTCTTCAAGCAATACGCGATTGTTTTCAAATCAATTTTTCATCAATCAGTGAATCTCAATTCGTTGGTTCACTCATTCCGTGTTGTCTTCCTTCAGACGTTCCGGTTTGAGAACTGCTAGAACAGCTGCGAAACCCTGTCAAGGAGATTCTTCGGAATTATACCTGATCACAGGCAGTACTTGTACAGATCAACGGGGAACCGTGGGCCGTGTACCTTGATTTGCAGTGAACGAGGCAACGTCAAGCTTGACTCACACAAGCTAGCCACTTGTGAATGACTAACCGTAAGAAGCTTAAAACGGCTCGGACATTAACGACCAATAATGAGAAGTGTAGTAATAGTGGGTAACTCAAACGTGTTAGGTTTGAGCACCGAGATCGTTCCGAACGAGGGTTGAATGTAATTTTCAACTCACGTCCTCAATAATCGGATTTGAATACGAAGGGGATAATATGATATATTCTAAACTACGGGATAAGGAAAGCATAAGGAACTAAAATCTATGAGAAATCCTAAGAACTAAGGCAAACTACGCAATTCTACATTAAAACGCAAATACGGAAATTAAACGAAACGCGAATAAAAAGCAACTATGACCAATCTAACTCCTAAAAATAACCTAAAACTACTTTTATGCTAAGAATAATATTAGAAAACTACTTATGAATTAAAACTATTTTTTAGGAATTTTCTTGATTTTATTTTAATTAAAAACTAATTATTAACTTATAAAAATAAACTAATTATCTAAAAGTTATGAAAGAGAGAGGGAAAATTATGGAATTACTTTTCAAAATCATAAAGACTTTTAAAACTATTTTTGTATTTTTCAGATTAATTTTCTATTTTCTATGAATTTAAATCTATTTAAATCTAATTTAAATTATTAAAAATACCAAATAAAAGGAGAAAAATAAGGAAAAATAATTTTTATGCTTTTTATATTTATCTTAAACTGTTGAAATTGAAAAATTATTTTTTGGAACTTTTTCTTAATTATTTGTAATTAAAACTATTTAAAAAGGCTTAAAAACTGAATTTAATCTAAAAAAATAGTGAACAGTAACTAAAAATTATGAAAACTTCAGGGAAATTCTAAAATCTTATTCTAAAGCTATAAAAAATATAAAAACATGGGCTTATGTAGGGAATTTAAGGGCTGCTATGTAAACTGATAAGGAATAAGCTCTAAAAATAAGTTAATAAGCACTATCTTGAACCAAACTACTACAGAAGCTATAATATCCTATATCTACTCTAAAGCAACTTATAGCACCTACTCCTAACACCTAATGAGCATACTACCTTTGATTTAGCTAACTGAACTTAATAAGCAAAACATGGCTTGACCCCAACTGTTTGAGCTTATCTAGTGCTTCTCCAATAAGCTAAAGGGAAACCAACGTGGACTCAAAAATACCTGGCAGAGATCATAAATCCAAAGTTTAAGCTAATAAGGACTAGCATTAAGGAAGTTAAAGGGCAAAACAAAAGTGGCTAAGGGGCATGAGACTGCTGATTGCAGCAAACAGGAGACAGGTAAGCAAGTTTGAGCTTATTTAACTACTTATCCAATAAGCAAATGAGAAAACCAGATAAGTGGTCTTAAAGACCACCTAGCCAACTGCAAATTTGCCAAATCTTAGACCCTAATAAGCTAAAATGAACATTGTACAAGGCTTGCATTTTCTGCAAAAACTGATATAGAAATGCTTTTGACACAGTTGACTATTTGAAGAACAGATTAAAAGCTGACTAAAATGAGATTCAAATGCAAATTTAATACTGAGATGGATGAATGATGATGAAATAAAACTATAACAAGCTGGTTTTATTGATTCTAAACCTATATGCCTAAGTTTTACTACTGATTTTTAACAGAATTGAAGTCAAGAGCAGCTCTTGTGATTTTGACTTTAAAACTCAAATGACAGCAAACCAAGGACAGATATGGTAATAATAGACTATAGCAAGAATAATGCAACTGATCTAATTCAACAGTTAACCTCTAAAACAGTTTGAAACACTTAAACCAAACACTCCTTTAATATCCTAAACCATACTTTTAAATAAAAACTTGATGAGAATTTAACTAAAACTGAATTAAAAACTTATATAAACATGAAACTTATCATTTTAACAAACTAAAACCAGAGATTAACATGAAATAGGGTGACTTTTGATCTTTGACTTTTGTTTGACTTTTACCAAAACTGACTTGAAGAACAATTCAATACACAACTAGCTCACATAAGCTTATTAAAGCTTATGTGAGCTCCTACAAACAGAGATTAAGCACTTCTAAACACTGAATGAATTTGAAAACAATTGAGCATTAAATGGAAAGAGGGACATTTGCATTAATGAAAATGAGATTACAAAGCTTGATTTGAAATACAAAACTTTAAACTACTGAAAACATGTAAAAATGACAGGAAATAAAGAGGTCAAAATTCCTCTAAGAATTAAGGAATTGGACAAGAAATCTATTGTGATGAGAGGTCTTTATATATCCGAGCTAGGAGAGGCCTTGGGATCCCTTGAGAAGAGCCTAGAAGCTCAATAGCAGCCACACATTCATCCCTTGGTCACCATATCCAATCAGAGTGCACCAAATCAATCAATGATGTGTCATGGCCAATAGGAGTGCTTGGAAAGGCCACGTAGGCATCACTCCTAACCAGTCAGTGATTCTAGAAACTTTTGATAGATGCTTAGTACGATGTGTGATGTTTGGGTGTTGGTAAAATAGAGGGAAACGGGTGTGTTTGGCTATGGGGAAGAAGACCACTGTTTGGGGCGCGTTTATGTTTGTTTATTATATTTCAAAGTGGGTTGAGTGGTCGGGTTAAATGGGTGGATAACCGGGTTGGGATTAATAAAGGGGACGGGTTGGATTATTAAGTGGCCGGGTTGTGGGGGTAATGGGATTGGGCCGAGAGTTTTGTGAATTGGATAAATGGGTATAACTTGGACTAGTGTATATATTGGATTTGGATTAAACAATTAGTAACCATAGGGACCAAGCATGTAAATTCTGAATTATGAGGGACCAAACATGTAAATCTGACATTATCTTCCAAGGACCATCTTTGTCAATCTTCAATAGACCAGGGATGAATTTGCAACATTTGAATCTTCAGGGCCTTTCTGCCAATTCTCAAGTTGAGGGGCCATTTTTTGCCAATTCATCAAACTTGATTAAAACTTCCAAAAATCATCCTCGGAGAATAAAATCATCATAAATGCACAATTCTGCTCTTCCGGCTCAGCTTAAGCTCTCTTAATCTCTCGTGCTCGGTTTTCTTCCGGTTTTGGCTTCTTTTTGCGTGTTTTTACATATCCGTACCTGCACATGCACAAACTCAAGAAAACCACAAATATTAGCAATAAACGGCTCTTTCTTGGTTGTTTTGGGTCAGTTTTGATAACAAAAAGGTATGTGTTTTAGCACATACCATACCTCAATTCAACGAAAGTGATCAAAGACACTTTCGTATGTTTTATTGCTAACTGTTGTTTGCAGGTACATTTGGATGGTTGCAGCTGATCAGAATTGAGAAGTCAATCCAAAGCCGCATGCTCACAGCATCCACACTTAATTGAAGAAAATCATGACAATCAAAGATATACAAAGATGCTTCCGCTACTCTGATGAAAAGATGACATGATCCCGATTGTGTGAGCATGTCGGTCCAAAAGTCACAACATCACACGAAGGCAACACAATAATGGGTGATCCAGAGATTTGTTGTGGCTGATGATCTCAAACAAAGCTTAAAGATCATCAAGATGTGGATCAGTTCAAAGACCTCCACTTAAAGTACAAAGCAGTCAGACTTTGAAGAATCCCTACTCAAGCACAAAGAATACGGAAATTGAAGAACTGAAGTCTACGAGCTTGGAACTAAAGACAAAGAAAGAATGCTAGGATTCAAAATGTAAATCATGTGGTGACCTCCCTTAGGGGGAGATTGTTAGGAATTGGAAATTCCATAAGAAAGTGTCGGTCACCCCAATTATAGTCTAGCATTTGTTAGCTCGTAGACTTGTTGTTATTTATGTTATTTAGTAGTTAATTAGTTAGTTAGTAGCTTAGATTAGTTTAGAGTAACACCGTCAAGGAAGGAAGGGTCTTTACCCACTGTATGCCTAATCCACAATCCGACAGGAGGACGTAGAGTCTGTAACTATAAATAACCCTTCCATCCTTGGAAGGGGTGGTGCTTCTCATTTAATCTAACCTTTCTCTTTTTGTTTATCTCTCTAGAATCACCCTCTCCTCTCTTCATCTCTCTAAACATGGCTCTCTTGTTTAATCATAATCCTAGACCACCCGAATCATCTAAACAACATAAAATATATGATCCTACACTATCCGAGCATGAAGTGTCATCATCACTTGACTCCATTTTAGCCTTTAGGGCTAGTGACTTGTATTTCTCTTTCTTTTCTTTTGAAGCCTCGGTGTATTTTGCCAACACAACTTCATAAACCTTTAGGTTTCCAATGAGCTCGTCGAGAGAAAGGATTGTCAAATCCTTTTATTCTTCTATTGTCATTACCTTTGGTCTCTGATGTGCTACGTGTGTACAAGTTTTAAATTTATAAAAGGTGAATTAACAATATTACCAATAACACATACGAGCAAGTATACTCGTCCATTATAGCAAGATTATGAAGGTAAGTCGGGATCGTTCGCAGGGATTTGAGTGAATCTAAACACAAGTTTGAATCAACAGAGTATATCCAAAACATATAGCAAAGCAAATAGATATAATGAAATTTAGATGATTAAAAACTACACTTGCTTAAACTAGTTTCATATCATAGATTAATGTGATTGTGTTAACCTCTTAACATGTTGGTTATGATAATTAGTTGGAAGACTAATCTATTGTTCTTACAAGTTAAACCTTCGACAAGATTTTAGTTCATAAAAACAAGCATTACGTTTAACCAATCAATTCAAGATCAATTCAAGTTTCATAAGTCTACATACATAAACTTAAACACAAAAACATCCACTTGTTTCATCAAATTGCTTAAGAAATGGTCAATACAAAAGGTAACCGATCATAGACAAAAGGCTACAATTGATTCTCAACAACTAACCTTACGACCTTTTAGATGTTTCCAACCAATCCAATTTGATAATCAAAAAGCGTTTCTATTACAACCACACCTTAGTTCCTTTGTATAATTAAGAATAATGGGTAAAAACAATCATCAATAGACAAAATGATTATGACTAGTTGAATAACAATAAGTTCTTTCGACCTCTACGATTACTATCAACTAGTCAAACTTGATTAACAAATGTCACTACGAAACTTTAGCACAATTGGATCTTAGAATCAACTTGAAATTGAATTAAAACATGTTAACACAATCACTAACTAATCATATGATAATCAACATCATTTAAGCAAGTGTATAAAGAAACTAGCCACTCATAGCAAACATGAACATAAACTCAGAACTTTGAACATTAGAAAACATGATTAAAAGTCTTACAATGCTTGGAATAAGATTACAAATGGTGAAGTAATGATTCCCAAAGAATTGGGGTAGACTTCTTGGTGATTTGGCCTCCAAATGTGGAACTTCTGGAACTCCAAACTTCCCTGGACTTCTAAGGACGAATTTGAGAGCTTAAAGCTTTGTTTGATGAGTAGAGAGATTTGTATTTTGAAGTGTGTGTCTCATATGCTCACAAATGGCCTCTATTTATACTAATTCCAAAGCCTAGGGTATTAATTGCTGAACTTGGCCTCCGAGGAGTAAGGAAGGAACTAGAATACACCAAGAGAAGGACCTAGAATCATTTGGATGCAAAGGGGAAACTTAATGATGAAGATTTGGCAGATGCAGCTTCTCCAACTGGATCAGTTATATGCCCAACCGATCCGGTTGGTATTCTACAAAAGGGCCAACCGTTCCGGTTGCGGGTGGTGACCGAACGGTTGGTGATGGCATTTTAGCGTTTCTGGTCATATTCCAACCGATCCGGTTGCACTTGCAACCGATCCGGTTGGATTTCCTGAGTTACGGAAACTTGATCTTTTCTTTCTTTATCTTGTAGAACTTGGTTCTTCAATCACTATGGTCTTTAAAGGTCCTTGAGATGCTGATTTAGGCTTCACTAAAGCGGGAATCTTCCATTTGCTTAACATTTCTTTACTTTCCTTCCGTTTCCCTGCACTTGGTTATAAACACTAGACAAACATCTTTTGATGCGTTTAAGCACTATAATCACGCAAATATAACCAAATAACATATACAAAATCACACATAACGCTACTAGAAACATGCACAATCTGAGCGTTATCAGTCTCCATTTTGCCGGAAGTGCTCTCAAGAATCTCCTGACATGATTACGTTTGAAAAAAGTTTCATTAAGTGCTTGTAATGAAGTAATAAATGTATTAAATCTAGAAAATGCATTATCAATACTTTCATCATCTGATATTGAGTGTTGCTCATATTGTTGAACAAATAAATCAATTTTGTTGTTTTGCACTTGTTTGTTTCCTTGATGAGTAATCACTAAGCAATTCCAAATATCTTTAGCATTTTATGCATAAAAATTCTTTCATATTTCTTTGTAGGTAAAGCATTCTATAAAACCATTTTTACCTCATTATTTTTGGAAAGCATTTTCTTTTGTTCATATTTTAGACTCGAAGAAACGACCTCATTTTTGTCGGTAGAGATGTTCTCAAATGTCAGCCCATAATCCCCATCAACAATAATATTCCAAAGATCAATATCTTTAGATTTCACATATGTTTCGATTCTGTATTTCCAATATATAAAGCCATTGGCTTCAAAGAGTGTGGTCTTTGCATATATTGCCCTTCTTTGTAGTTTTCAAAATCCATTTGATCGAAAAAGTTTAAATATACAATTTACTTAAAAAATTTTAACAAAACCTTCTACTGATGCCAATTGTAGAAAACTAGAAGGGGGGTTGAACAGTTTTTACCAATTTAAATTTAGTTTATAAAACTTTAGATTGATAGTATGTGAAACCTTTAGATGTTGAGATATAGATAATGCAAGTTAGTATGAAAAGAAATAAATATGATAATAGCAAGGAAAGAAAAGGATAGAAATGTTACACAATGATTTATAGTGGTTCGGCTACAAGGATACCATCCTTGCCCTACTCCACTCCCCGAGTATCCAACTCGAGATTTCTTTAGCACTATTTCAACAAGCTCCTTCAACCGGTGGAGAAACCTCACAATACCGCTTACACTTTTTCCAGCACAAAGCTAAATATCAGGTTCTTAACACAAACGGAAGAACCAATCCGATCACAACTATCACAACTAACTTTATTAATACAGGAAGATGTATCAACAATACGAAACAGCTCAATGGTCTTGAGGTGATGAAGAAGTCGAGCAAACTCTTCTCTTGAATAATGGATGACTCGTAAGCAAGAAATGTGATCTCGTTTTGAAAGAAGAACCTTGAGAAACACAAGAGAAGGAAAGCTACAAGAATGATCCTTGGATCAAAGTTTAGAGAGAGATATAATAATGAGATAAGAAGTATGTTAGAATGTGTGAGAAATAAGGAAGAAATGGTTCACCATTTATAGTCTTACTGACCACTATTCACCCGGATCCGGCGGATCCCTTGGATCTGTGTAAACCCAGGGATCCGGCACACTAGGTAAACCAGTCCGGATTTTGGGTTACAAACAGGGTTTTGGGTTATGGTTCATGGATCTTGGGTCATGGGTACCCAACTAGATACAATGTATGTAGACATTGGGTTATGGGTTTTGGGTCATGGGTCATGGACTTGACCCCTTGTGATGTCATGCATGATGCAATGAGCATGGGCCATGGGTCATGGGTTTTGGATTATACACAACACAATTACATACATTTTATATTTACAAAACAATATAGAACTAAACAAACGTAAGTTAGAAACATGTAATATTTAGACATTTACTTGATATAATTTTACGTTGTTATCGACAAAACTTAGAGCGATCAAGAAGTATTAATAAACGTTTTTACGGTTTATTTGTATTAACACTTACATTATCCATCTAAAAATCTCTTCTATAATGACATTCGATTCACGTCATTCTATAAGCAACTCTACCACTTATCATCCTACTCACATTCTATTACCGTTACTATAATATCCATACATATAACCATCACCGTCACTATTCGAGGTGCACGGTGATCTCATCCCTTAAATATACCAAGTCCATCAAGGACTCACATTACACACACAACAACACTATAGAACATATACAACACTTCTCAACTTAAGCTCACATAGCATATCACATAATCTGTCTCATAAATTAACATTTACTTTTCCGCATTCCTTACACTTACGCTCAACGCATCTACTAGTGGTTTAAGTCTAGTCAATCTATTAGGGAAACCTAATTCACATACACTGAAGCTCTGATACCAAGTTGTTACACCCCGTGCTCGATTTGACCAAAAATTTAAAATCTTTGCGCGGAAATGACTTGACTATAATGGACCTCCTGTTACTCTTTTATAAAATGATAAAAATATAATACAAATGAACCCTTATAAGTACCTTTAAATGAAAAATAGACTTAATCACCTTTAAAACGACGAGTGGCACGACTTTCAACGAGCCATGGTTAATTTTATACGAAATAAACAAAATGACCAAAAACTATAGCATATGGCTTTATGCTTTTGGGCATACATCCATATGGTCTACTCAGAAAACATGTCTAAAAACAAATGATGTAGCATACGGCTTTACTCTTAAAAGTTTACAGCCATATGGTCTATTCATAAAACATTTCCTATAGCATACAACCATATGCTCAAACACGTATGGCTTTATGGTTCTGTCAGAAACTTATGTAACTGGCGTACAACCATATACTCCAAAGGGTATGGATTTATGCCCCTGTACCAGGTACTATCAAAAATAATACTTTACATATTTTTTCCGAAAACGACTTCTACAACTCGACATACCATCAAAACATACAGAAGTCTTTAATATAACATAATAAATTATTTCCATAACCATGCGATCTGTTGAACCCCAAAATGGGTATATTTATACTATAATCCAAACACCCCTTTTAAACTTAGCATATACACTTTAACCATAGCAATAACATACCATTTGACAACCAAGATACTTTAACGACCATAACATGAACTTTGAAACTCGATGACATACATACAAACCATTTAAAACTTCCGGGGATTACAACATTTTCTTTGAGCTCAATATCTAATTCTAACTTCATATGCGTCATCAAGCACATCCAATTCATCCAAAGCTTCTAATCAACACTCCTTATTTCGAGGTCTTACTTATGTTATAACAACCTACACAAATCATCAACAACTAAAGGGGTAAGCTTATGCTTAGTAAGTACCCTACAATAATAAGCCATCATATATGACATAACCAATGCATATGTACATATCAGATCATATCTATCAACGTACATACATTAAACTTACCTACAAAATCACAACTATTACAAAAGTATCTCTAGCATCTCATGTACACTACTCCTTAACACTATATGCAAAACATTAAGCATAATCAAATCACATACTCAAATTTTCCCATGACTAGACCAAGAACACTCCTAAATATTCAATCTATAAATCTAGTTCCAACTTGTTAGTGCAAATATTACAATATTTAATCAATACAGTATCATTTGTTTTGATTAATGACAAACATGTAACTTGTAATATATAACGTAAAATGTACAAGTTACTCGTAATAACATTTTGTCCCAACATACATTCAACATTTCTTGATGTCTCAAGTCCTCGTATGTTACAACACAGGTTTGTACATGTTTGTTATGTGGCATTATGATCAAACCCCTTAACAAATCATTTAGAATGTTTAAAATACGTTTAGAGTCACTAAGTATTTTAATAGGTTAACCATTCTATTTCGAACCTCATTTTACATTTTGCATTCACAAGTATTTTATACAAATACATCTTTTGTAAAATGTCTAACAAATGTATAATTTTATTTGTACAAGTAAACTAACTATAATATTCATACAAGTACTAAAGTTTACTTACACTTGACAAAATATATTTTATTTTGACAAGTACTTAAGTAGACATTTTATTTTATAAAAGGCAACTAGACTTTTTTTCAACTAGTTAAATAATACATTTTACAAGTTTATTTTCATGAACATTTTAATCTAAATGAAAATGCATTTTTACATAATTCCATGCATCATCATATCTCTATAAATAGAACCCATTGTCTTCTCATTTTCTCATCCCTTTCAACACATATTCTCTCTATCTTTCTTTCATCTTTTACATCTATAGATAACCATGTAGTAACATACATTAATCACTCTCATCATCACATAATCATAATTATTTTAACATTCATCTTTGTTGTAAGCATACTTTACATTTTGATCAACTAAGAAAAGCTTGGAGATCTAGCCATCCTCATTCATCAAGCATACATACATAGATATCTATCACATCAAGCTTGGGGAGCTTGTGATCTTCATCATTTGAAGGCTTCCTATCAATGGAAGTTCATTTAGAAGTAGTCATTCATATCCATTAGCTATTTATGTCATGGATCATCATTGTAAACATTATTGCATCATCACAACACTTTCACCAAACTAGATTAGATGGTTTATGTGTTTGTACTATAAAACACAAGGTTTGTTATGTTGGGCCTTAAAACATAATGGGAGTGGTTGTACCCGGAAAGAACTCGACATCTAGCTTAGTGTCAGAAATATTGTATAGGCGATGTTAGGTTGGTTCTACCTCGAACTAGAACCCGGTATTTAGCTTTGTACCGGATAAAGTGTAAGTGACGATTGTAAGGTTTTCTCCACCGAGAAGGGAGCTTGTTGATCTAGTGAAGTAACTCTCGAGTTGGGTACTTGGGGAGTGGAGTAGGGCGGAGAGGAGATCCGTGACCGAACCACTATAAATCCCCATGTTCGGTTTGGACTTTCCTTTCTTTATCTCTCTACTATTGCACTATACTAATGCTTGTGTTGCGGTTTGATGTTTGTGTGACAACTTGGTTTACTATCTTTAAACTAGTCACAAACGATAATTGACACTTTCATATTATAACAAACTTCATAAGTGATTTGATACTAAAGATCTAAAGGTTTTAATCGATAACGTATTCACCCCCCCCCCTCCCCCCTATGTTTTCAAAATTGGTACCAGAGCCTCGTAGCTCTTATTTTGAAAACAAATGGTTTTTAAAATGGAGCACGATCCATGTATCAAATTACCATTGAAGCGAAATATAATATGTAAAATGTTTTGCTAATTATACTTATAAATTTTGTGTTAAATGTTTAGATAAGTCACATTAGTAAAAATAATAAATAAAATATGTGTATTATATTTTTTTCTATCAAATCTAGTAAGTCCTACACTTTCTCGCTATGCGTAAGTACATTTTTCATCATTCTGTTAAGACCACGGATTGGGCGGAACCAAAAAAAGGGTTCCTTCCTTGAAAAATTTTGGTTCCTTACACAGTATGCAGTTTTTTGGCCAACTTCAAAAAATTATAACTAATTGACCGTAAGTCCGTACGAGTTGAGCTACCTATCATTTTAAAGAGAATTGAGTCTACTTTCATTTAAAAATATTCTCATAGCCTGGGTATAACTTTAAATAAGTGAAATAGACCAAATACTATAGTATGTCCAAGATATTAAGTTTCGCTTTAACATAAAAACTCAAATTTTTTAGTCAAGCAATTTAAGTAGGTATTCTTAGAGCATTGATACAATTTCATTTGAAACTAATTAATTTGGTAATATGCTTATAAGAAACTAATCATGCTTGGTATACATCGTCATATTTAAACGTAAAATGACAAAAAGTGTTTTTCTTTTTATGCTATGCTAAATGACTACTTGTTTATGTTGTTTACTTGTTTTCAAATTGTTGTTTAAACTTGTTTGTTTGTATAGTATAAGTGTCAATCTTGCCATGTCATATATTTGCTTGTTTGTCGATTTCTTGTTTATGCAATGTAGGACATTTGCTAGATTTTCTGCACTAAGTCGGAAAATTGTTTTACCATCGCTTATACACTTAGATCACTTTATTTGCATAGGTCATACTAACATCTCACATAACTTATGAAATGTCCTAACTCGCTTAGCAATGAGTACTAAGTAAATTAGTCAAGTACTTTGAAAAATGAAGGTTTTAAAGAGTGTTTGGTACAAGAATAAAAACAATGATGTATGACATATTTTATGTATTTTCGCTTTCTAGGATGATAACTAAACTTAAAACAATCATGTGAACTAACTTTTCCGTGCAGGGGGATAACATTTTGATGTTATCAAATTTTCACGGTTTTCACTATTTAGTGAAAATCGCTAGCCCCTATTAGAAATACATGCTCCTGTATGTTTATATGTGCATTATTGCTTGTTCCTAACTAAAATAATTATCTCCACATGTTTTAAGAAAAATTTCAGGATTCGGAAAAGTTCCCGACGGTTAAAAAACGACTCTGTGAACGTTTTTGCATAGCACGAATCTGACGGACCCAAAAATTTTGTTCCGTCCGTGTTAATATTTGGTGCCGCCATATTCTAACTGCCGGACCAGACGAACAAAATTTGGGTTCCATCCGTGTAAATTTTTGGTTCCGTGGGTGACCTGCAGGTATGTTTTTAAAAGTTTGTTTAATCCCGCACTCTAGTTCACTTTTTGTTATTAGAATACCTTTTACTGCTATTCACTCACATTAGGATAACTTTTGCTCTCTTAGACCATTAGGATATGCATTTCTCATCAAAATTTCAAAAATCTCAAAATCCACCAAGGAACCTTTTCCAATAAAGGAAGGAACCATAAATTTGGTTCCTTACAATACGTGGGTGTCTGACTTCTAAGATTTTGCATTGATTGAAGTTCATTTACTGCATATCTTTCATATCTCACTTAACACATCCTCAATGGATTGACTTAGGATTTTTGACATGCTCTTAAACACTTCCATCTCATTAGAAGCAACCATCTTTGTATGGATTAACATCAATCAAACACATTTCTTCATGAATCCTTATTTCCATAAATTAACTCATTCAGGATGGTCATTTTCACACCTTCACTATTACTTCTCCTTAAGCTTAGCATTTCTTAAAGGAAAGTCAAAATGATTAAATCCTCAACCTCAAACAAGCCACTTAAGATAACCACTAGGATTAGCATTCGATCTTGTTGATTCGTTAACTTGTACTCTTCATCCTCAGACTCGTCACCTCTCAACATCTCATCACCCATTCATGATGAGAACTTTCTAAACTTAAGTACTCCAACTCCACCACCAAAATCACCCACCATTATGACTACTTCACAACCATCCAAAACACCTTCACTACCAAAGTCTCTAAAACTTGTACCTATCAAACTTTGTGCAACACCACCAACATCTCCTCTCTATTTGCGGATGACTTAGATGACTTGCCACCTAGACTAACAAATCCGGACTCATTATTTGCAAAGATATCATAAACAAGTTTAACATATGACTATAGATATTGTTTTATATCTACATGTTTTGCCTCACTTGGTTAACATGAAAATAATGTGTCATCCTCTAAGACGATAAGGATTTACATCGATTCATAACTCACATGTATGTTAAAGATGTATTATCAAGTCTTGCTATCTTTGAGTGCAATCTAAGCTCTATAATCTTAACAAGGTAGGATTGACAAATTAAGTATTTCATCCGAAATATTCAAGTATATGTGGCTTATGATTGTAGTCATTAAAAGTCATATCCTAAAAATCAACATCCAAGTATTTTAACAACACTTGTTAAAACACTAATCCCAAAATGAATCAAACACTTATCCTATCTCAAATAGAACACTCATCCAAAACAAACAAGCCACTGTGGCACTTATCCCTCTTTGACACCTACTATGGCACTTATTCCACTTTGCCACCTTCGGTGGCACTTGTCCTAACACTCTCTCAATCAATAATAATAAAGAAAATGTCAATAGGTCTTCATCCTTGAACATTTACCAGTTAAGCTTAATTGTTCTTCCACCATTATCTCATCACATTCACCTCTGTGATATATCTCAGCCCCTAAGCTTCACAAACATGACCAAAACTTCAAGCACTTCACCCACTAGTTGTACGAACCAATGAACCATAAGAATTAGTATCCATACTTGCTGTGCTCAACATCTATGGACAAATAATCAACCTGAGTACTCCCATAGCACAAAAAACCTCTACATCACCGCATCCTTATTTAGACACACTAGAAGACCTACCACCTAGATCAACCACTCCACCATCCTTATCATCATTTGAATTCGTTGAGTGCATTGCTCAAAAAGCCCTTGTGTCTAACACTAGTACTAAGTCACATACACGTTGAACAAACTCAACCATACATTCCCACCTATAAGAACTTAGCTGGTTCATTATGGCTAGAATCTCAACTATCAAATAAGCATGATGCTCCTGGTAACTTTTGTCAAATTCCACTAGGTATAAGTAGTACTACCTTCATAAATTATCAAAGTATTAGTAATAATTTGTCGTTAAACTTTTGCATAAATTTCGTTAAACCTTAAATCAACATTTTAATAACATATGTTAAAAGGCTATCTCAAAGCCAACATCATACACCCCGAGCAACAATGACTCTTTAGGAGTATACATAAGAAACTCGAGTGAACTCCTCTTGTCATCATCTAGTGAATATAATCTTGAGACCAAGTATATTTAGGATAGGACTATCTGATTCAAACACTTTGGTTTCATATCTTCATTTAGGAAAACATGATGTTTTGAAAAACATTATGCCTAAGAAATCATGTGTTAAGTTTTCATCTTGTTAAAAGGATATTGTATATCCTATGCATCATTCTCTCCTTGCGACATAAATGTTTGTGTTTCAATAGATTTCATTACACCTCATTAGCTAAATGATCTTGAAACAAACATCTACATGTTCTATGAACTAGCGTATCCAATTCATCTTGTCATACTTATTTTCATAAGCATGATAACTTTATCCTATATGATAATCTCATTTGTTGAAAGATACTATTTGTATCTATTTCCTTTCAAGCGTGCATCATAACCTAATCTTGCTCATACCCTGTGCATATCCAAGGTTAAAACTACACATCTCTAGAGCATACACAAGATCTATTGAAGTTGGTAACCTATAACACCATGAAACCGGGCCTAAGCATTTTATTACAATAATGCCATTTGACTAAGTTGACTACAACTTTTATAAGTTTTAAGGACTCACGGGATTGGTTGCTCAAACCCGGTAGTCAAATGATAAGTATTAAATGTTATGTAAATGATTATAGAAAATATGATGTGTCACAATCATAAGAAAGGTGGACTAAAGGGACTAATGTTGCTATGAAGTAAACTAGTAGTAAAGTTATTGTAGCCACAAAGGGTCTTGAGGGACCATAGTTTCCAAATAGACAAACCATCACAACTAACATATACTCGAGAATTATAGGTTT
This sequence comes from Chrysanthemum makinoi, assembly GCA_910596185.1. NCBI lineage: Eukaryota > Viridiplantae > Streptophyta > Magnoliopsida > Asterales > Asteraceae > Chrysanthemum > Chrysanthemum makinoi. The sequence goes on along the minus strand of OU343223.1, from coordinate 146,259,218 downwards.
TTGAAAAAAAAGTGTGTGTGTGATGGATGTGTCGGTTTTACAAGAGAAAAAAAGGAGAGAGACCAAAGCTTGATGATCACTTTGTGAAGAAGAGTAGTCTACTAATTTTAAGATGAAGCCCTAACAATGATCCTTGCAAGTAAGTGACTCCCAATTAATGTTTAATTGTTACTATAAGAATTAGGGTTCTTACACCTAATTTGGGATTTTGGGTAATTATGATTCTAATACAAGAATTGAAGTGTTGATGATGATGGGTTAAAGGTTAATTAATGAATTTAGTGAAATTAAAGGTTTTCATCATATGATCAAGGTATGATCATATGATGTTAAGTAATTGTCAAATGATGTTTAAGCTAATTAAATGGGTTTAAAGATTATGAAACTAATGGTACTGATTCAAAGTGGGTAATTTTATAAGATGGCTATCATATAATCAATATATGATTATATGATGGAATTAAGTATTAAGAAATGGGTTAATGGTTGAATAACCATTGTTATGGTTATTTGGTAGTGTAATTAAATGTTTATCTTATTATGATAATGGTTAGGATGCTTAAAGAGATCGATGATGATGGTGATGATGCCTTGAATTTCTTAGCTTGGGGCTAAGGTAAGTGAAACAACGTTTACATGCTATTATGTGGATTCTAACATGTATTATGTTACATGTTTGTAGTAGAAGGAATTAAGGTAGGATGGACCTAGTCTTACTATAGGTTGATCTTAGTTTTGTAAGCAAGAGAAGTGACTAAAGTAATGGTGGATGTTCAATATATGAAAGGTTAGGTATTTCGATGTTCTACGTTATGAAAGGTTATGTGCTCAAGCAATATGATGATTTTATATGTTCTAATGCTTACATGTTATTTGATATATATAATGACATGTTATGTCTTTTTCTTACTAAGCCTCGTGCTTACGGTTTAAGATGTTAATGTTTTGTAGGTCTATATGTGATGGTAAAGGTAATGCTTGGATTATGGGCTAAGGGACTAGAAGATTAGAAGATTGGTAAGAAGTAGATCTTAGGTAGATACTGAGCTCAATGACAATGTTGTACCCCCGTTGGTCCTGCATTGGGTTAAATATTTGTAATGTCAAGTCTTTGAAATGCTTTAAGAGTCACTTTATAGGTCCTAAAGTATGTTAAAGAGTTATGTATAAGTGGTGTATTCAAACGGGTCAAAACGGGTATTTTGGCATAATATCCGTCACTTTGTAAAGCACGTTTCCGTGGGTCATTATGACCAAGTTTAAGAATATATTTGATGTTTATAATGACCTAATGATTTCTGGAAGTTTTGGTGTTATGTCATGTTATTGAAGTCGTTTTCCGGAAAATGGGTCAAAAGTACAAAAAAGGGTTATGCAGAAAAAGGGGTATTTGGGACAAGGTCTATTTTAACCCATTTTGGGTCAAACGGGTCAAGAATGTTTGGAAAAACAATGTATATGGTTAAGTGTTTGTAAAGTGGTTAAAATGAGAACTAGTGGAGAACTAGTTGGAGAACTAGTTGGAAAACTAGTGGAGAACTAGTTGGAGAACTTGTCGAAGTCAGTTTTCGAAAAATCATATCTTTAAAATGGTAAGTCGTCACGGAACCCGCCACCCGGCGTTTTGAAGGTAATTGATTCTAGTTTCATGTAAAAATACTTTCAAGGGTCAGTTTGTTACAGAATTATATCAGTTTAATGATTAGCAACAGCAGGTCAGTTTCAAGTCAAGTCTTTTTCGCGTAGAAGTTCAAATTTTAATGATTTTAAGCCGTGTCGTTCACGGGCTGTAACATAAACTTACTTAGATTCTTGTTGAATAAAAATCCAAATAGCTTTCTTGATAATGTTCTTAATTTAACATATTCCATTCCCTGGTCTTAGATGATCAAATCACATTTAGAATACACACTTCAACTCAACATAAAAGATGTCATCCATCAGATCATACAATTAGCAATGTAATTTGAACAACCTTAGATTCTAAACACAAGATTAAAAACATATCGTTTGTTTTCTAATAATCAACACACCATTGTTAAATCTTTTTTGTATATTATGACATCTTCATCACCTTAGTTATATTGCATATTAGTTAAGTCACATTAAGCCAAGTATTGGTAAACTATCATCTTTTATACACTTTAATAGGCAAAAATAGGAGTTCTCATCTTTCTACCATGAAAATAACTACTAGAGAACCTATTGCACTAGAAACTTAATTTGACCTAACGGTTGAATTGCTTCCAGGAGAGAAGTTAGCCTTAAATGAGCACCGCTAGTAATAGTCTCATATTCATTCTCTAACTGGAAAAATCTGTTTTCCTATACTTGCGTAAAGTAAGTGTTAAAATAATGATAGTTTGCCTCGCTTTAGGAATACCAATCAAACAAGTAGAAGATATGACTTTTCTTCTTTAAGTTTATTTAAACCACTTGAATTACACATACATGTTCTGATTACATGTTCTTGTTTAAAATGATCAATTTTCTTGACATTTTCTTGGTGTTTGATATCTACTTGATTAATTGTCAAATGTATAAATGATAACGCTACACTCGTCGTTCGGGGTCAAAGGAAGTTCCTTTTCGTCGAGCAAGTTTTTCAGCACCCTAGGCAGTGAACCTAATTGTTGTAGTGTAGTATTAGGGTAAGCCACGGGAATTGATATCGTTCTCTAGGGTAATAGGAATGCTAGTGAGAAGTTACTATTCTAAGTTTGGGGTTGAGGAAGATTATTTTTTATCTTTTTATGTTTTTTAGGAAATGGAAAGGTACGAATCTCGGGGTTTGAATTTGGGGGGTTGGTATTTCTACCAATTACTTCTACTTATCTAATTATCTAAACTAAGGTGTATGTAGTCTATGTCTAATTATTGTGTGCTCGTATGATGATTTAAAGATGTGTTTACTTAGGTTTTATTACTCCTTAATTATCTCCTATTGATGGTTGAATTGTCACGTCCTTATTCTTAATCGCGTTGTGTGTCTAAGGTCGTAGGGTATGCGTTTATCCCTAACTCTATGAAACTACCAAAGGTTATTGCCTACAAAATCTCTAGGATTTATAAACTTAACACTAAGGTACTCTTCGGATGGTTTACCCTACAATGACTCTAGGTAACTATAAGCTAAGGTTCACAAAGATTAATCAAGCATTAACTACACAACGGATGACCTATCGCAATACTAGATCATTAACAATTAAGATAAGAGACAACCAATCAATATTCAATAATTAAGTTTCATATTACCTAAACAAACACACAAGTAAATTAGCCGGACATGGGAAACATGCAAGCATACACACAATTATACTTGAATTAATGAAGTAAAACACTTATCTTGATGTAAGATAGGGTATGGAACCCTAAAATACTGTACAAGACAGCCTTGGTTCGGTTTAGGTTTTTACTCCAAAGACTACACACTCAAAACTAAAAAAATCGGATTCTATATATAAGATTACACATGCGACTCGCCACCTTTGATTTGTGACGCCGTCGGGTCGCCGTTATTAGGGTTTTGTCTTGGCCACGTTAGTCTTGCGACGACGTCACCTTATGCCTGTGGACGCGTCCCTTCAGTCTCGACGTCGCCCTGATCAAATCTAGGCCGTCTGAGTTGCGATGCCCTACTCTTTTAAAACCTGAAGTCGTCACTTGTAAATGGGCAATTTGGCTACTGAGTCGTCACAAAAGTTGTCTGACGGCGTCGCTAGTTGTGCCTGACGCCGTCCCCTTCAGTTCCAACAACCTAAGTGTCTCGATTCTTGACTTTGTCCATTTTCTTCGTATATTCGCGCCTTTTCGTCCGAATAAGTGTCATTCCAGCATTTTGCCTTCAAGATACCTAAAAAGTGAAAAGGAACGATATTAAGTAATAACGGATACAAAATTGATCAAATAAGGGCTTAAACGACCCCTCAAAAAGGTACATTTTAAAACCTTATCAAATATCCCTACACTTGGTATTTGCTTGTCCTCAAGCAAATGTGCTTTTATCCAATCAATTTATAAGTTAGAGGTCATGAAGCATTAGTTTAGAATGATTCACAACACATATAAGCCCTGCAAAAGTCATAAAAAGCACGGAAATTACATACTTGCACCTCACATGGGGTGTTTGGATACTCACATCTCTCGGGTGTATATGAAATATAACAAGTTGGAAATGGAAGATAAACACTCATTAACCGGTCCTAGTACATAAATTACCATAGGCTTGAGACTAGATCAAACCTCCATCGCTTTGGCGTAAGCACCTAGGAAAGACTATCCAAGAGGTCTTTTAAAGGGTTGTAATGATAGGCTTACGGTAGGGAAACAAAGGGTTTGGTGGGATAGGCTATTTAGTGTTGGCAAGTCAAAAATCTTTATGTTACAAGCATGCGAAGAATGGCGTTGCTAAGCCAAGACTCGACACTCTAGATTCTAGATAACTGAAACAAACAATCATAAATTAAAGATAGATGTAGGATGGTAGCCCGTATGTTTTTTTTTTTTTTTTCAACACTCTATTTTTTCTTTTTCTCTTTTTCTATATTTTTTTTTTCGATTTTTTTTTCATACACTTTTACTCTACCATCCTCTACGATAACATCAAAATGATAGGGATTTATAGGCACATCCCTACACTTGAGTTTTTATTACTCTAACACTAATATGACCCGAATTGAAAAGATCAAAACACTTGGAGTACATTATTATGCAAATAAAGGGAATTAGAATTTAACGTTCCTTTCCCGTCATCTCATAAAATTTAACTTTTCCCATGAGTCCCAATCGTCCCAAAACTGTGTACAAAGGATATGACTCGACTTTGCAACTTATGCAAGCAACAAGATAATTGAACTAAGGGTTAAGTGTGATAACAATAATGCACTAAAAGTGAGTGCATACAAGGTAGGCTAAGGCGATTTGGGTGTACATTTGGGGGTGGATTGTAAACAATGCTCTTCATTGATATTCCAAAAAACCGAAACATCACGAGAACCGCGAAAAGGATAGGCTCTGAGGGGTTAACTAGGAGTATCGTGTACTAAAGATGAGTACAACACAAAGGTGTGGGGGAATTACTCAACCGACGTGGAAGAAGTAATTATATTACAGGTATCAAACAAGGGTTATCCTAATGCCTCTTATCGTTTAGTTATTCCTAACTACACAAGTGTAGTCTTACTAGCTATCTCGGAATGCATCACAAAACAAGTTCTAGAATCTATTATACTACCGGTTCACACTCTAAGCATTAAAGATGAATGCTTTAATTCCTTCTAATCTAATGGCGATCATCACATTTTAGGTGGAATTTTAAGTGGTAAAGGGTTTTTGTGCTAGTCATATAACTTCCTATCCATGAGACGCTTTATTAAGACTAATGGCCCACTCCTATATGTCATGAAAAATTTTAAATTTGGTGCCAAAATTACCCTAACCGATATTTCTCATTGTTTATTACACAAATGCAATTGGATAAAGCAAATATTCAAGGATAAGCATAGTTTCAAAGTTCCCGTTTTATTTTCCCTGCCTACACTTAAACTGAACATTGTCCCCAATGTTCCCCGAAAGTATCAAAGTTATGATAACGGAAGGTAATAAAAGATGAAAGAAACTAATACCCCCTGATTAGCTCGGTAGGATCCGTTTAAAGTGGTGGTTACATATTTCTTCAAGAAGAACGTTTGTGTGAAAAGCTCCTTCTCATCTTATGTATCTTCTTCTTGGTAAATTAAACCTGCACACTTGAAGAAAACAAACGAAACCTTCGCGTAAAATAGGCGGTAACAATAAATATAGGACTCTACTAAACAAGGATATAATGCTTGTGGAATGGATGTTTACAGAATTTCTGGAAAATTAAGACCTGGAAAATTCCAAAAATTTATAAGTAGCTTAGTAAACGAGAAAAAGTAAGTTGTTTCTCGCTCCTTCCTGACGCGTCCGTTACAACTGACGCCGTCAGGTTATCCCGACAATAACTGGTCTGCGATTTTCTCGGAAAAATTTCGAAAATTTACATCTTTAGAATCGGGAAAAAATTTCCAGAAAACATCCATTATGACTCGATACAAGCATTTGACTCGAACAAACACATATGTATATCTTTTAATTAATTGAAATTCTCATGTTTACGTTTCTTTTGAAAACATGTGTAATCCTCCCTACACTTATCCCTTATGTAAAATACCTTTATATGTAATTAAGACGAGGTTAAAGACAAAATAAAGCATTTTTACAAATTTAAACATGAGAATAAACAATCAATAAAAGATACACGACACAATCAAGCAAACAATTAAGCATGGGTTGCCTCCCACGAAGCGCTTTTCTTTATTTATGAGTCTTGTAGCTAGACTCGAAGTCGTGCCCCTACGTGGTCTCGTGCATGCTTACGTGCCCATACCTAAGCCATTCCAATGTTTTCTCATTCTTCTTGTAATCATCTCCTAACTCTAGGCATTTTTTATTGTACCACTCATTTATTTCATAAGTATGCCTAAGTCCACGTTGTTTATCTCTCTCACTAAGTATCGGAATGGGAGCCATCCTATAGCATGCCTCTATATCTTTGTGCTTAAACCTAGGGTGTGTACGGGGCATTTGATAGACAAAATCTTCAACTCCATCGGAGAATGTGATTAGACCATCGATCATCCGTTTATTCAACCTAGTTATTCTCTTAAATTTTGTTCCAAAGATAACTTGGGTAAGACTTCCATCAATGAATTCACCTAAATCCTCTAGGACCATGAATTCAACCACATAGGCAAAACTTCCAACAAATACATCCAAGTAAGTGATCATCGTCAACAACATTATCCCCTTTATAGGCTAATTCATCCACCTTTATTTTGTTATATAGGTTTCTGGAGATTAAGTTTAAAGGTAAGAATGATTGCAAGTTAGCATCAAAACTTTCAAATCTTATCTTACAAGGGAATTGCATGTTAAAGGGGCCATCTTTCTCAATTCTACACCTAGGTTCAAAACATTGGGAGGGGTCTTCTTCCATTTCAAAACTAACTTCATCAATGACCTCCCCGTTGTCAAGTGCTTCACCATGATCAAATTCCTCATCGGAATCTGAGTCATAGAAAGGACTTTGTTGTTGCCAATTTATCTCATTATGCCCTAGGTGATTTCCAAAGTGGTGAACGGGTAAAGGGTTTTGTGGGATTGCGTTCTCAATTTCAGGATTGGGAAGAGGATTGGGAGCGGGTAATGTGAAGAATCTTCGGCGGAAGACACGTATCATGGTGAGTGATAGGTTTTACGAACAAAGGTCACGAAGAAGGAGGATAGACTACGAGGAAGCTAAAAATGGGAAAAAAGAGCTTACTTGATAGGAATCAAGCAAGGAAACCTAAACGAGGTGGACTCCTAACTAGCTATTCTATTCCCCGGCAGCGGCGCCAAAAACTTGATAATGCTACACGCGTCGTTCGGGGTCAAAGGAACTTCCTTTACGTCGAGCAAGTTTTTTCAACACCCTAGAGTGAACCTAATCATTGTAGTGTAGTATTAGGGTAAGCCACGGGAATTGATATCGTTCTCTAGGGGAATAGGAATGCTAGTGAGAAGTTATTACGCTAAGGTTGGGGTTGAGGAAGAGTATTTTTTATCTTTTAATGTTTTTTGGGAAATGGAAACGTACGAATCATGGGGTTTGAGTTTGGGGGGTTGGTATTTCTACCGATTACTTCTACTTATCTAATTATCTAAACTAAGGTGTATGTAGTCTATGTCTAATTATTGTGTGCTCGTATGATGATTTAAAGATGTGTTTACTTAGGTTTTATTACTCCTTCATTATCTCCTATTGATGGTTGAATTGTCACGTCCTTATTCTTAATCGCGTTGTGTCTAAGGTCGTAGGGTATGCGTTTATCCCTAACTCTTTGAAACTACCAAAGGTTATTGCCTACAAAATCTCTAGGATTTATAAACTTAACACTAAGGTACTCTTCGGATGGTTTACCCTACAATAACTCTAGGTAACTATAAGCTAAGGTTCACAAAGATTAATCAAGCATTAACTACACAACGGATGACCTATCGCAATACCAGATCATTAACAATTAAGATAAGAGACAACCAATCAATATTCAATAATTAAGTTTCATATTACCTAAGCAAACACACAAGTACATTAGCCGGACATGGGAAACATGCAAGCATACACACAATTAATTGAAGACATACTTGAATTAATGAAGTAAAACACTTATCTTGATGTAAGATAGGGTATGGAACCCTAAAATACTCCAAAGACTACACACTGAAAACTAAAAAATTCGGATTCTATATATAAGATACACATACGCGACACCTTGATTTGTGACGCCGTCGGTCACGCCGTATTAGGGTTTTGTCTTGGCCACGTTAGTCTTGCGACGGCGGCCCCTTATGCCTCGTGACGCCGTCCCCTTCGCCTTTGACGTCGTTTGGATCAAATCTAGGCCCCTGAAAGGCGACGCCCTACTCTTTAAAACCTGAAGCCGTCACTTGTAAATGGGCAATTTACTACTGAGTCGTCACAAAGTTGTCCGACGGCGCTAGTAGGTCGACCGCACGCTCGTTCCTGTGCGAGTGTCTCGATTCTTGACTTTGGCCATTTTCTTCGTATATTCTCGCCTTTTCGTCCGAATAAGTGTCATTCTAGCATTTTGCCTTCAAGATACCTAAAAAGTGAAAAGGAACGATATTAAGTAATAACGGATACAAAAGTGATCAAATAAGGGCTTAAACGACCCCTCAAAAAGGTACATTTTAAAACCTTATCAATAAACCCTAGAAAGGTTTTTGTCATTATGATGCTTTATGCTAGTCTATGTTAAGCGTAAACATGATTTGCATGACATTTATAGTTTAAGAAATTATGTCCCTTGTAGGATTGTTAATACAAATAAGCCGTAATAAAGTTTATTTATATTTTATGATCTTCTAAATGTTTTGTCGAAAACAAACGTAAAATCATTTTAACGAAACAAATAAAATACATAAATGGTTTGAACCAATAGTTTTCTAACACACTTACATTTTCACATAAAACACTAAAACAAGTATAAGTGATTTTATGATTTAGTAATACATATGTAACACAACTAGTGTTTACATATTGGGAAAATAAATAGATAATTAGTATGTATTATAATGGGTAATACAATTGGGTAGAAACGTAAGTATTTGACCCATTGACCAAATACAATGAATGTAGTTGGGTACAACCCAAAGTCCATGACACATACCCATGGAACTTGACCCATAACCCATTGCATGACATCATGCTTATGTCATATATGGATAATATCCATGACCCATGGTTTTAATCCATGGCCCATAGTTTTAATCCATGAACCATGGACTAGATGCATTGCATCTTGAAAGTACATTGAACCTACTTGATATCCATGACCCATAACCCATGACCCAAAACCCATGGGAAAAAGGTAGCGTCCCACGAATCCTAGTTAATACACTGGACGGATCCCTCAAGGGAGGGATCCGTGGGATCCGGGGAACAATAGTTATTTTCTCTCAATAAATAGTGAGCCATTTCTTCATTGTTTCTCAACCCTTTCTCATATATTTTCTCTTTTATTTACAAACTCTCTAACCTCAAATCCAAGTGATCTATGTATGTAGTTTTGTTTTCATTAGATTCTCTAGGTTCCTCTTAAAGGCGAGATCACCATCTTTTGAAGACAAGCAAGCTCAAGTCCATGAGTTGCCATGCTTCGTTATCATGAAGACTACTGAGGTTCTCTTGTTGATTGTTTTCTTCTTTCTCATAAGAAGTGTAGTGTTGAAGACATTAGTGAAAGATGTCTCAAGTGTCAAGACGAAGATATTAGTGAAGGGTGTCGATCATCCGTATTGAAAGCACTAGTGAAGGGTGCTTAGAAGTCAAGGCTAGAGGCATTAGTGAAGAGTGCCTAGAAGTCAAGTCACAAGACATTAGTTAAGGGTGTCTTCAAGATCGAGTCAAAGGCATTAGTGAAAGATGCCTAAGATGTACATTCGATATGGTGTGATTCGATGTGCATGATAGATTAGTATTGGGTCAAAGGATATTGTTATCCTTGATGATGTTATTATAAGGAGTAGATATCCTTTGAGTTTAGTTGTTGTGTAGTGTTGGGTAGTAGTTCCTCCATTGTAATGGAACTTGGTACTTAGCCTAGTATCGGATAAAGGGTAGGCGACGTTGTGGTAGGTGTGGTTCTCCTTGGTAAAAGAACCCGGTGGTTAGCCTAGTACCGGAAAAAGAGTAGGCGACGCTGTGAAGGCTTCTCCGCCATAAGGAGTTGGTGTTGTGTAGTGATTACAAAGTCTCGAGTAGGTGAATCGGGGAGTGGAGTAGGGCAAGGAAGGTGTCCTTGTAGCCGAACCACTATAATTACTCGCGTTGTGGTTTTGTGCTTCTAACTCTTTATCTTTTTCATTACATATTTATATTTCTATATGTTTGTTTATCAACATCCAACACACATCCAAAATAGATTGACATAAGTCGATCTAAATAATTTAAAACAAAATTTTAATTGGCAAAACTATTCAACCCCCCCCCCCTTCTAGTTTTCCACAATTGGCATCAGAGCTTCGTTACCAAGTTCCTTAAAGTATATTGTACTTTAAAAACTTGATACGATCCATGGTTAATTGAAAACTATAAAGAAGGTCTTTTATAAAAATAAATACCATGTTTTTAAAACTCTTTGTTTGGATGTTGGTTAGATGACAACATTTTTTTTCTTCTTATTATTTATTTAATTGCACTAATCATCTTTGTCATGTTGCTTAGTTAAAGCTCATACCTACCAAGCCATATAGGAATTGCTTGGTAACAAGAATACATTCCCTAAGAAGGTATCCTAAACACAAAGGAGCCAGAATTGTCTACTGACATTTGTTGTGTCATTTGTAAAGACATTCCTAAGTGCATTAGAGGTATGACTTTCCACTTATCTCTAAATAACATTTTCTTGATAAATAAGTATGCTTACATAGGTATTTATATGATTATCTTTTGTGCATATTCATATATTACATGTAGCTTCATTAGGAAGTTTTTCTCGCATATGTGTTACTTTTTCGTCTAAAGTCGAGGTTTTTAAAACTTGTTGTTTATTTTCATTTAATCCAAAAATCATATCTTTTTAATAATAAAACAAAACACAACTCTCAAAAATTCCTCCTTCCCCATAAATATCCCGCTTGATCGCTTCTTCACCAAATCCTCACTTTTTCAAATCTTCCATTTTCAAAAATTATCTCTCGTTCAAAAACTTCATCTTCCTCCTCATCTCATCCCATCTCAAACCAAAACCAACAAGGTTCGTCATCAACATGGTTTACATCGCCCTCGTACTCATCGCCGTAACACTCATCGCTCTCGTGTTCCCTATGATGAAGTTCTCATATGGAGACATATACTTTGTGATGGTAATCTACATTAGTATTATATACCCAATCATTTGTATCGTTCTTACCATTGAAATGAAATATTACTAATATTCTAGCTTATCTAGTTTATTATCATAATGTGTTTGTCATTTCTTTTGATTTATATCTTTCGTACTTTTTTATACATTAGAAACCATTAATGCATGCTAAAAGAAAATATAGGCTAATACACATATCTTGGGGTAAAACTATAAAATCTAAAAACCTATGTTTTTATCAAAAATAAGTTTCTGTTACTACAGATCCACGGATCCCTGTAAGTATACTAGCCGGATCCCTTATGGGAGGGAACCGTGTGGACCGTCCTTCTGGATAACAGTTTTTCATGCAAAATAAAAACCGTTTTATTCCTAAAAGAAATGTTCCACTAGAATGTCAAACATTGAGTAAGTTATCATTGTTAATAAACATCTTGTAAAAACGTTAGGTAATCATTGTTTTGTCCGTAATACGTCACATCCTATTAACTCTTCTTCACAATAGGTTTTGCTATGTCGCATGAGTATGAGTTCGATTTTTCACTCACTAGCGTCTACACTCCTAATATTTCTCTTGAGCCCAACACACCTGGCAATCATGTCCGTGGGTTCAATAATCATGAAACCCGTCACTTCCATGGACGATTGTAACTCCTCTATAATACTAAGAAGTTATCAATACCTCCTTCCGAACCTATAGGATTGGAATGTCTTCGAAATTAACGAAAATATGTCCAAGGTTTGTATTGGAATTCTTCCGTCAAGTCGAACTCGTTCGTAACGAGGATCGATCTCTATCTCTTTTGGTTTTGGATCAAAAACCAAAAGTTTGTTTTAACCCTTGGGCAATTTGCTCACATCCTCCAGATTCCAAATCATGGACAATGTGCCTTCATCGAAGATTGGTCTCTTGATTCTCTCTTCAACTTTCGTGAAGAAAATAGTCCATATTGTACACACATACCTTCCCCAGAAGACTTGAATCGCATAATATGCAAACCCCATTACTCCGATCCAAACATTATCTATACACGGGATATCCGAGAAGAGTACAAGGCTCTTGCACTCATCCTACATGAAAATGTTTGGAGTCTTAGGGGAAATCGAGAAATCCTTCCGCTTGTTGTGCTCACATAATGTACCTTTGCTAACACAACAACCATACAATCTTCTACTTCTTCGCAAGGCTTAATTGTAAATCTTCAAGGCTCCAAGAACAAACTAATCCCCTATGGAATGTTCTTGACATGCCTTTATCATCACATCATGTACTTCCACCCACAATTTTAAAGTCTGTTGTACGTACTTGTGAACAAGATGATGGAACCATTAAACACATCTCTCATGAATACTTTCTTCATTCCTCAATCAGCAAACACTCATCAACCATTTGATGATCCATCTAGCGAAAACGTTCAAGGAACTTAGTTTTCTTTCAAATAGGGACAATCCTTAGTATCCATCAATGTAATGCAATTTCGTTCATGTAATAAAATATCTTACATTTGATATCTCTACTATATTAGTGTTAGAACTTCTTAGAAAACACTAACCTTGAAATATAATGCCTTGCATACCTTCTGTAAAGGTTCTGCTTAGCAGAAAGACGGATCCCAACGTTTGTGCTAGACGGATCCCTAATCTTAGGGAACCGTGGGATCCGGCAAACAGAAATGCAATTGCAATCATTTTATTTCAAAACATGTCATTAGATCACTTCACACTAAGCTAGACATAGTGCCTTAGGACAAATTGAATCCTTATCAAGTTGAGTAAATGTTTCATACTCACGCTTAACTCACTTATATCACACTCTAAAAGCTTGTAGATCTATCGTCTCACCAAAAACTCATTACTCTTCCGCTCTTATACTCATACATGATCCCTCACACGTTAATACATCTAGCTTTAGAAATCTTTCAACTTTAGCAAATTGATTATAGTCATCCTTACCTCAAAAAAGGTCAAAATGGATCAAACTCTAGTCTTTCCATCTTAAACTTTTAGGATATCTTCCAAAAGGTTATCTTAAGTTACTATCTAATCTCTAGGATCATTTAGATACATTTGACACTCTAAAGTCTTTAGTGTCATCCTTGTTGATAAGGTTTTAAAATGTACCTTTTTGAGGGGTCGTTTAAGCCCTTATTTGATCACTTTTGTATCCGTTATTACTTAATATCGTTCCTTTTCACTTTTTAGGTATCTTGAAGGCAAAATGCTGGAATGACACTTATTCAGATCGAAAAGGCTACTATAACGAAGAAAATGGCCAAAGTCAAGAATCGTGACACTCAGCTGCTGGAGTTGAAGGGACGCGGCCAGAACAAATTAGTGACGCGTCGGACAACTTTTGTGACGCCTCGAGCCAAATTGCTCATTTGCAAGTGACGCCTTCGAGTTTTAAAAGAGTAGGTCGCCGCAACTCGACGCCTAGATTTGATCCGCACGACGCCGACTGAAGGGACGACGTCACAAGTATAAGGTGACACCGTTACAAGACTAACGCCAAGACAAGAAACCCTAATGATTCGACCGACGGCCACAAATCAGTGACGCCGTCGCATTTGTAATCTTATATATAGAATCCTGAATTTTTTAGTTTTCGGTGTAGTATTTTGGGTAAAACCTAAACCGAACCAAGGCTGTCTTGTACAGTATTTTAGGGTTCCATACCCTATCTTATATCAAGATAAGTGTTTTACTTCATTAATTTAATTATGTCTTCAATTAATTGTGTGTATGCTTGCATGTCTCCCATGTCCGGCTAATTTATTTGTGTGTTTGCTTAGGAATATGAAACTTAATTATTGAATATTGATTGGTTGTCTCTTATCTTAATTGTTAATGATCTAGTATTGCGATAGGTCATCCGTTGTGTAGTTAATGCTTGATTAATCTTTGTGAACCTTAGCTTATAGTACCTAGAGTCATTGTAGGCTAAACCATCAGAAGAGTACCTTAGAGTTAAAGTTTATAAATCCTAGAGATTTTGTAGTCATTAACCTTTGGTAGTTTCAAAGAGATAGGGATAAACGCATACCCTACGACCTTAGACACACAACGCGATTAACAATAAGGACGTGACAATTCAACCATCAATAGGAGATAATTAAGGAGTAATAAAACCTAAGTAAACACATCTTTATATCATCATACGAGCACACAATATTTAGACATAGACTACATATACCTTAGTTTAGATAATTAGATAAGTAGACGTAATCGGTAGAAATACCAAGCCCAAAAATTCAAACCCTGAGATTCGTACCTTTCCATTTCCTAAAAAACATAAAAAGATAAAAAAATAATCTTCCTCAACCCCAACCTTAGCGTAGTAACTTCTCACTAGCATTCCTATTCCCCTAGAGAATGATATCAATTCCCGTGGCTTACCCTAATACTACACTACAACGATTAGGTTCACTGCCTAGGGTGTTGAAAAACTTGCTCGACGAAAATGAAGTTTCCTTTGACCCAGACGACGCCGCGGTAGCGTGTGTTATCAAGTTTTTACGCGGAATAGAATAGCTAGTTAGGAGTCCACCTCGTTTAGGTTTCCTTGCTTGATTCCTATCAAGTAAGCTTTTTTCCCATTTTTAGCTTCCTCGTAGTCTATCCCCCCTTCTTCGTGACCTTTGTTAGTAATCCCATCACTTTTCATCATGGAAGGTGATAACCAACCACCATTCATCAACCTACCACCAAATGACCCGCCAAGAGCCCGTACTCTTGGTGAATACTCGAGACCAAGCCACCTAGGCTATAGGTACACCATTGAGCTTCCACCTGACCCAAACTACGGCTCCTGATCCGACACCATCCGGTTGGTGCAAACGGATGTGCATTCCATGGACTTCGTTCCGAAGATCCTAATCAGCATCTTAAGGATTTCCTTAAAATTGTCGATTCCATCGACCTCGATGCTACTACTCAGGAGACCACGCGTCTGCATTGTTTCTTCCACCTCTCTACACACAGCTAGTAATTGGCTTGAGTGACTTCCTACCGGCTCCATCTCAAGTTGGGATGATCTCACCTCTCGCTTCCTTGCTCAATTTTCCCACCTGGGAGAACCACTAAACTAAGACGAGACATCTTGACGTTTCAACAACTTCAAGGAGAGTCTCTCTACAAAGCATGGACTCGATTCAAGGACTTACTCCATAAAGTCCCTCATCATGGTATTGATCTTTGGCTTCTAATCCAAATCTTCTATGATGATACCGATTTCATCACAAGGCGATCCATTGATCAAGCCGCCGGTGGAAGGTTAGCGACTTTAACGCAAAGGAATCTAGGGATATTATAGAAGTGCTTGCCGATCGAAGCTACGAAGATTGGAATGAATCCCCTAAAACTCCCGTTAAAGTGGTTAATGCCATATCAAGCCCTCTTGAATCTTCCAACGTCACCGAGGAGCAAATGAGTGCTCTTGAGAGAAGGATTGATTATCTGATAGAAAGACATAAGAGAGCTCCCGTACAAATCCCTCGGGAAATAGTCAATTCCGCTGATTTCACCAACCACCCAACACCTTTCTCTGAATCCCCAAGTCGTGAGCAAAATCTTAATTCCGAACGGCGGTTCCGTTCTACCTCCCCAATACCACTCTCACCAAGCTTTAAGGAATAAATGAGGGAGTACATGGCAGCTCATATGGAGAGATTAGCAAAATTTGAAGAAGAGGTTTATAGGAAAAGAGAGGAAATGCAGGCAAAGATGACGGAAATGATGAACCTGGTAAAAGAATATACCAAGACAAAGTTCCTAAAAGGTACTAGTGAGAAGCAATGATTATCCTCCCATTCGCTTTGTTAACGCCATTTCCATTATGCCTGAAGATGGAAAGGTTGAGGAGAAGAAAACCGAGAAAAGCAAGAGGGAGGAGGCTGAACCTAATAATGAGCCCGAGACCATTGAGTACTACCTTAAGCACGAAATTAACAAAAAACCCATTGTTAACCAAGTGAACAACTTTTGGTACAACGAGGTTCTTGGGAAGCCCTCAAGGAAAAATAAGAAGAGTATGACTGAAATGACACTGCTGGGACCTCTGTATGAGTGGTTCTAAAACCAAGAACAAAAACAAGACACCACAGTGGAACTTCGTGATACCATGTAGCATAGGTGACATTGATAATATAAATGCCTTAGCTGATCAAGGGTCTGATGTAAATATAATGCCATCATCAATCTATAATAAGTTGACAAGGGAGAAGCCAACTAAGACCGATCCTAGACTTTCCTTAGCAAATCACACCTGTGTCTACCCCATAGGAATCATAGTGGATGTTTTAATAGAGGTGGCTAATATCGTTTATCCGGTGGATTTCGTGATCATTGACATTGAGGAAGATAGAAACATGCCACTCATTCTTGGGACACCTTTTCTGGCCACTGCCAAAGCAACCATCAAATGCGGGGAGGGCATCATGATACTTAAAAGCGGAAAAGGGTACGCTAGGATACCCCTTGTTCCAAGGTATCCTCTTAAGATCATGGAGAAGATTACGGATGAGAATCCACAAGTCCCTAACAATGTGGTTAAGAAGAAAATGAACGGTTGGGAAAAAGGGCTTAGAGATTTCATGGTTCAAGGACTACATGCAACATTGTGGAAGCACGATAGAAAGTTAGGAAATAATCCCACTTCAATACCAAAAACACAAAAGAACCCTAAGGAATTTTTAAAGGGAGAGAAAGTACTCTTATACAAATCACGAATAAGGGCATTACGAGGTAGAAACAAACCAAGATTGTTTGGGCCTTATACGGTGAAGGAAACCAATCTAAAGGATAGAACCGTTACCATAATAGATGACGCAGTAAAGGAATCCACGGTAAGCATACAACGTCCTACGCCCTTGACTAGAAAGCGGCGGAAGGAAGGTTGATGACTAATGAAGTCACGTGAGGGCAACGAACTTCAGTCTAGCTACAAGACTCATAAATAAAGAAAAGCGCTTCGTGGGAGGTAACCCATGCTTAATTGTTTGCTTGTTTGTGTCGTATATCTTTTATTGATTGTTTATTCGCATGTTTAAATTTGTAAAAATGCTTTATTTTGTCTTTAACCTCGTCTTAATTACATATAAAGGTATTTTACATAAGGGATAAGTGTAGGGAGGATTACACACGTTTTCAAAAGAAACGTAAACATAAGAATTACAATTATGTAAAAGATATACATGTGTGTTTGTTTGAGTCAAATGCTTGTATCGAGTCATAATGGATGTTTTGCAGGAAAGTTTTCCAGATTCTAAAGATGTAAATTTTCCAGAATTTTTCCAAGAAAATCGCAGACCAGTTTTTGTCAGGATAACCTGACAACATCGGATCGCAACCCGATGGCGTCCGAAGGAGCAAAAACAACTGATTACTTTTTTCGTTTTCGAAGCACTTATAATTTTTTGGAATTTTCAGGTCTTAATTTTCCGAAATTCTGTAAACATCCATTCCACAAGCATTATATCCTAGTTTAGTAGAGTCCTATATATACTATTACCGCCGATTTTACGCGAAAGTTTCGTTTGTTTTCTTGTGTGCGTGTTTAATTTACCAAGAAGAAGATACATAAGATGAGAAGGAGCTTTTCACGCAAACGTTCTTCTTGAAGAAACATGTAACCACCACTTTACACGGATCCTACCGAGCTAATCAGGGGAGTATTAGTTTCTTTAATCTTTCATTACCTTCCATTATCATAACTTTGATACTTTCGGGAACATTAGGGGACAACATTTAAGTGTATGGAGGAAAATAAACGGAACTTTGAAACTATGCTTATCCTTGAATATTTGCTTTGTCCAATTGCATTTGTGTAATAAACCATGAGAAAATGTCGGTTAGGGTAATTTTGGCACCAAATTTAAAATTTTTCATGACATATAGGAGTGGGCCATTAGTCTTAATAAAGCATCTCATAGATAGGAAGTTATATGACTAGCACAAAAACCCTTTACCACTTAAATTCCACTCAAAATATGAGGATCGCCCTTAGATTAGTAGGAATTAAAGCATTCATCTTTAATGCTTAGAGTGTGAACCGGTAGTATATTAGATTCTAGAACTTGTTTTGTGATGCATCCCGAGATCGCTAGTAAGACTACACTTGTGTAGTTAGGAATAACTAAATGATAAGAGGCATTAGGATAACCCTTGTTTGATACCTGTAATATAATTACTTCTTCCACATGGGTTGAGTAATTCCCCCACACCCATGCGTTGTACTCATCTTTAGTACACGATACCCCTAGTTAACCCCTCTGAGCCTATATTTTTTGTGGTTCTCGTGATGTTTCGGTTTTCCGGAATATGAATGAAGAGCATTGTTTACACCCCAACCCCAAATGTACACCCAAATCGCCTTAGCCTACCTTGTATGCACTCACTTTTAGTGCATTATTGTTATCACACTAAATCCTTAGTTCAATTATCTAGTTGCTTGCATAAGTTGCTAAGTCAAGTCATATCCTTTGTACACAGTTTTGGGACGATTGGGACTCATGGGAAAAGTTAAAGTTTATGAAATGACGGGAGGGGAACGTTAAATTCAAATTCCCTTTATTTGCATAATAATGTACTCCAAGTGTGTTGATCTTTTCAATTCGGGTCATATTAGTGTTAGAGTAATAAAAACTCAAGTGTAGGGATATGCCTATAAATCCCTATTATTTTGATGTTATCGTAGAGGATGGTAGAGTAAAAGTGTATGAATGAAAAAAAAAATCAAAAAAAATAGAAAAAAAGAAAAAAAAAATAGTTAAAAAAAATACGGGCTACCATCCTACATCTATCTTTTGATTTATGTTTGTTTGTTTCACTTATCTAGAGTCTAGAGTGTCGAGTCTTGGCTTAGCAACGCCATTCTTCGCATGCTTGTAACATAAAGATTTTTGACTTGCCACCACTAAATAGCCTATCCCACCAAATCCTTTGTTTCCCTACCGTAAGCCTTACATTACAACCCTTTAAAAGACCTCTTGGATAGTCTTTCCTAGGTGCTTACGCCAAAGCGATGGAGGTTTGATCTAGTCTCAAGCCTATGGTAATCTATGTACTAGGACCGTTAATGAGTGTTTATCTTCCATTTCCAACTTGTTATATTTCATATACACCCGTGAGATGTGAGTATCCAAACACCCCATGTGAGGTGCTAGTATATAATTTTCGTGGTTGTTATGACTTTCATGGGCTTATATGTGTTGTGAATTGTTCTAAACTAATGCTTCATGACCTCTAACTTATAAATTGATTGGCTAAAAGCACATTTCTTGAGGACAAGCAAATACCAAGTGTAGGGATATTTGATAAGGTTTTAAAATGTACCTTTTTGAGGGTCGTTTAAGCCCTTATTTGATCACTTTTGTATCCGTTATTACTTAATATCGTTCATTTTCACTTCTTAGGTATCTTAAAGGCAAAATGCTGGAATGACATTTATTCGGACGAAAAGGTGCGAATATAAGAAAAATGGCCAAAGTCAAGAATCGACACTCAGCCGTGGAGTCAAGGGACGCGGCCGCACAAATTAGTGACGGACAACTTTTGACGGCTCAAGAGCCAAATTTCTCATTTACAAGTGACGGCTTCAGTTTTAAAAGAGTAGGTCGTCGCAACTCGACGGCCTAGATTTGATCCGCACGACGCCGAGCTGAAGGGACGCGTCACAGCATAAGGTGACGCCGTCGCAAGATTAACGTGCCAAGACGAAACCCTAATGACGGACCCGACGGCCACAAATCAAAGCGGTGATTGCCGCATTTGTAATCTTATATATAGAATCCAATCTTTAGTTTTCAATGTGTAGTCTTTTTGGAGTAAAACCTAAACCGAACCAAGGCTGCTTGTAAAGATTTTAGGGTTCCATACCCTATCTTACATCAAGATAAGTGTTTTACTCCATTAATTTAATTATGTCTTCAATTAATTGTGTGTATGCTTGCATGTTTTCCATGTCCGGCTAATTTACTTGTGTGTTTGCTTAGGAATATGAAACTTAATTATTGAATATTGATTGGTTGTCTCTTATCTTAATTGTTAATGATCTAGTATTGCGATAGGTCATCCGTTGTGTAGTTAATGCTTGATTAATCTTTGTGAACCTTAGCTTATAGTACCTAGAGTCATTGTAGGCTAAACCATCCTAAGAGTACCTTAGAGTTAAAGTTTATAAATCCTAGAGATTTTGTAGTCATTAACCTTTGGTAGTTTCAAAGAGATAAGGATAAACGCATACCCTACTCTTAGACACACAACGCATTAAGAATAAGGACGTGACAATTCAACCATCAATAGGAGATAATTAAGGAGTAATAAAACCTAAGTAAACACATCTTTAAATCATCATATGAGCACACAATAATTAGACATAGACTACATACACCTTAGTTTAGATAATTAGATAAGTAGAAGTAATCGGTAGAAATACCAACCCCCAAATCCAAACCCCGAGATTCATACCTTTCTATTTCCTAAAAAACATAAAAAGATAAAAATAATCTTCCTCAACCCCAACCTTAGCGTAGTAACTTCTCACTAGCATTCTTATTCCCCTACAGAACGATATCAATTCCCGTGGCTTACCCTAATACTACACTACAACGATTAGGTTCACTGCCTAGGGTGTTGAAAAACTTGCTCGACGAAAAAGAAGTTCCTTTGACCCCGAACAACGCATATAGCGTTATCACTTGTTCATTCATTGGTACTCATAAAAGTTCTAATTTCTTCCATAAAAGGCAATCATTAGCTACATCACTCATTGCCCTTAAGCATTTACGTACCTTTTCATTTAAGACACTTAGATGGACTGAAACACTCAAGAAGGTATAGGCATTAGACCTTACAAACATCATTGTTATCTATTCTTAGCTGCTGAGAGATGGATCCCTAGGATTAGCCTAGACGGATCCCTAATTGGAGGGAACCGTGGGATCCGTATGACAGATTCATGTCAACTCTAGCTAAAAGAATCATTTCAAGCTCATCTTGCTAACTTGAACACTCCATCTCATCTGAATTAAGTTCCTAGATCAAGCATACAACTCAAGTTGACTCTTGTGCATGCTAATCATCACATTCCAAGGAAACTTTAGTGGCTTAAGTCTTGAATACACTTGCCAAATCCCTTGCTTTATAAACCACATTGTTAGGACTCCTAAAGTCATAATCTTCATCTTCATTTTCAAGACTTAGAAATCTTTACAAACCTCTTTGAATCATCTCATCATGAGGAAAGCTCCAAGTGGTAACTCATCCACCAAAGGACCACCTAAGAAAATTGCTCGTGTTGTACACGAAATCTCCTCAACCGAATCATCTCCGGTTAAATCCAAAAATGGTAGGATTTCTCCTCCAATCAAACCAATCCCTAAAAGGATAGTTCCCACAAAACTAAAAATACCAAACACCACCATACCTCCTAGACCAAACAATCCCATTTCCACTAAACCATCACCATTGGTGCCTAGAGCTCTATCATTTACCACTCCACTCTCATCACCACACCTCTATAATCTAGAGGATCCGCCTCCTAGGCCGTCTCATCCTCCACCACTGGCAACACTCTCCTCATTAGGAGGAATAATGGAACAAAATCAAAGTGTTGAGTCAAAACTAGCTCTGGCTTCCTTTTCGCCGTCACCATCAAATAATCCCATTTGGATTATGGGGAATTATCAAAGTCAACCACCCGACCACATGGAAGTTTACACCTCTCTACCACCACCATCATTCTTGGTCGAGCCATCTTCAAATGCGCCTCCACCAATCCCTCCATCGTTTGAGGCTCCTCAACCCGCTTCACTTGATCCTTCACATCAAGCAATTTCATTTCTACCATCACCACTACCTAGCCATGACAAAGATTGTTATCATTGTCAACATGTTGAAAGTTTGATACATGAAGTACGAGAAGATCAATGTTTCATGTTTTATCACCTCCTTGAACGTTTCGACGAGATTAAACGTAAACAAACTTGATCTAGAGGATTTTAGTGGTGTCCTAGTATCAAGCGTAACTTAGATATTCTAGTAACTCCAAGTCATGTATCGTTCATTTTCTTAGTTTTTAGAGTCATGTATATCATATCTCTAGTTTTATTAAATGAAATTACATGATATTTGCTATATTTTTGAGTATATGATTATTTGGTATAATACATATCTCACTTTGATGTTAACATTATCTGTTATATCACCATTGTCAATCTTGTCATCGACATTGGATCTCTCGAATTTGCCTAGACGGATCCCTCCAAGAAGGGAACCGTGGAATCCGTGCAACAGAAGACCAATTTTCTACTAACTTGAGTCTTATTTGCAGGAAATTATGCACTATATACTTGTTTTCTAACCTTTGTTTTGTAGATTTTCAATTTACACATGAAGACTTTGACACACTAAGCTAGGGGGAGCTTTGTGTCAAACCAATACATTGCAAATTCACTTGGAAAAATTAGGAATACAATTCATGACATCCCTTTGCAAAGTTGCAATCATGAAGGGGGAGTATTATCGTCGCTAAGACGAAACTATTTTCAAAACTTCATTGCAAAGCATTAGATTAGTAGTTTTTATTTACTTGACGCCCTCACAAAGGGATGGACTCATCAAGGGGGAGTTAACACAAGAACTCTTCCCGTCACTTGCTCTTTATATTTTTTTTCTATTTTTGATGAGTGCTTATTCACTCATCATTTTTACCCATCTAAGCCCACAAAAATGTCTAAAAACACTGAAATATAACCAATTATGCTACAGATATCCTTGGAATGTGTTTTTATGTATTTCAGGTACAAAGGATCGAAACAGACAAAAACGTATTGTAAATGAGCTCCTCGGATTGAATGCGGTTTTGTAGATCGGAGCCGGATGATGATTTTCTACATTTTCAGAACCCGAGATACCATTTGGGAGTGAGCTTGGGGAATCGATCAAAACCTATCCCTAAATCCAAATTACCAATTTACCCTCACCCGGACCCAAAATTACCATATTCTACTTTTTTTTCTACAAAAATCCTAAAATATCATTTCTTTTCTTAATCCTTATTTTTATTTAAAACCACTATTTTTCAAAACCAATTTTATAAAAAGTTTCTTTCAAAAAAAAAAGTTTTAAAACAAAATCACAAAATCTGTTTTAACTTTTTAAAACAAAATACAAAGGTTAAAAACCTTTAACCCCTTTTAAACCCCTTCACTTTTAAAAACCACTTGACCCCTCATAACCTCTTATTTATGACCCTCTTCTTCTTATTTCCCAAAACTGATAAAACACATCCTAAACCCAAATTTCTTACCATTTGGCCTAAACTAATTCCCTCTCACCCTCTTCTTTGTCTTCTTCTCCCCATGTCCCTCTCTAAAACCCCGGTCCCAAGCTAACTTTTCCCCACACCCACATGGGTCTTTATTGCCATGTTGGCAATCCAACACACCCTCATTGGACATCAAGAAGATCCACGGCCAAGATGTGTTTGAGTGCCCAAGCTTAATGGATGGCTTAGATGAATCTTAAGAAACAAACAAGCTCCTCTCATTTGTCTCACAAGAAAAGCACACAAGCAAAGTCTTGAAGACCAAGTCGCTAGTATAAATAGATGCTCATTATCAGCCATTGAAAGGCACCTAGGATTTTTAGTAGCTTTAATCTTGTTTTTCGTAGTTTAAATTTAGTGTAATGTTTTACTTTTATTAATGAAAAGTTCTTTTTATTGCCTATCTTATTTTCTGCTTATACGGAAATAAGCACTTTGGTGCTTATTTGCTTATTGTCACTAATCATTTGTTCTAAAGTCTCCTTTTAAAGTTACAAGTTAGTCTTTACAAAAGAAAATCTAAGTTTAGTACCGGTAAACAGCTTGTAAAAGAAATTCAACCCATAAAGGGTGTTTTGGTTCATGCTTATTTTTTTTGTCCAAAATCGCTTTTTACCCACTTTGACTCTCAAAGTCAAAGTGTCTTAAGGTTCAAATCACTTTGCAACTAGAATTTAACTTGTATCACCAAGTTTGCAAGTTTTGTTTATAAAAAAATCACATATCTGCTCGTCTCGCACTTAACAAGAAATGTTTCGTGGAGTCAGCTGGTTCACAGCCTTTCTCCACAGCCTTATTTTTGGTCCAAAATTCTTCCAAATCATTTTTCTTGTATCTTTACTTACCCACCTAGATATAGCATAGCTTATTTAGCACTTAGTTTAGCTCTAGCTCATTTAAATTGCTTTTAAAATCATCCCAAACCATATTTGTACAAACACTGCTCGCAGTTCGAGCATAATGGCCAAAGTCCACTTGTTGATTTTTTAATTTGCTTATTACTAGGTTTTAGCATTTGAAAATTGGTATGCTCAATCTAGGCTAGGTAGTCAAGACATAAGTGATTTTTGTTTATTTTTCCAACAGCTTATTATAGCTTATTTATAAGCTCAAATTGATTCCCACAGGACTCCCAGCGTAGAAACGCAATTGCGACCCTTGTTTTAGCTTATTTAAATTTCCCATTAGCTTATTTAGGATACCTTAGTGCTTTTTAGGTTATATAGATTAGGTGTACCAGTTTTTAGCTTATTTAATGCTTATTTAGTGCTTGTTTAATCATTTATAGCTTATTAACTTATTGCATGTCTCTTTCCATTATCTTGTGAACATCCCAATGCTTATTCTCCCCTTTAAAGTAGTCCATTTCCTTTATTTCTAGCTTATTCAAGTTCCTTATTATGCCTAGTAGCTTATTCCTCGCTCCAATCGCTTATTCCATCATTAGCTTGTATTCAAAAGTTTGCTAAAAAGTTGTTTGTTCCCTTGCTTAACTGTCCATAACTGAAAACAATAAGCAGTCTTAACTGCTTATTGCTAGCTTTTTACAAGTTGAGTTTTCACAAATAGTCATTGCTTATTTCCATACTTAAGCTGTCCAAAAAGAAAATTGAAAAAAATAGTTTGCAAAAGGTGCCTAACCGTGTTCGAACTGTGTCTCTAGCTTCACATACCCAACACACACACCATTCACCAACTGCCCTAGGAACTTTATTCGTTAGAAGACCTAAACACTTATCTCTTTAAATACAAAACAGCTTTTTAGCTTACTAGCTTATTTAGTTTTTAACATCGATTTCAAAAGTGTAATTCACTTTTATATTTTTCTTACAACCAGTAGGACCTAAAGTATTTTTAGTGAAATTTTCAGATTTTTCCAAAATAGTTTAGTATTTTATATAATTAAATTAGATTAAATTAGTTTTTAAATCATACTCCCTCCGTCCCAAAATTATAGTCCCCTTTCAACTTTTTCGGTATTTCTTTTACCACTTTGACCTTATTTGTGTTATATAATACTTGATGCAAAATATATGAATGGATTGAGTTTTTAATGT
Organism: Chrysanthemum makinoi; assembly: GCA_910596185.1. NCBI lineage: Eukaryota > Viridiplantae > Streptophyta > Magnoliopsida > Asterales > Asteraceae > Chrysanthemum > Chrysanthemum makinoi. The sequence goes on along the minus strand of OU343223.1, from coordinate 146,233,386 downwards.
ATTTTCATTTGGTATTATTTTCATCAACTATTGTATAACATAAACAAAAATATTTAAGGTCAAAGTTGAAAAGACCAAAAGTCAAACGGGACTATAATTTTGGGACTGAGGTAGTAATAAATAATTTAAAGTCGAAAAAATAATCCGGCTTTTTCCTAAAATTATTTTTAAGTCGCTTAGAAGCGTAGGGAAAATTAGTTTCACATCCTTAGGTTTTAAAATTGCATTAATTTTACTTTTTGAGTATTCGGGATTAGCTGGGTTTTCACATTTTTGCATATTATCACTCTAGGACTTAATTTAGCATCATTTTATCATTTCATATGCTTAGTAGTAGTTAGATTATCATTTACTTTGTTCCCGTAGCCTTAATTACTTTCCTTTAGTTATTTTAGAAAACGTAACCAAAACCAAAAACCCGTAACATCGAGCATTTTAATAACAAACCTCAAACGAGATTCTCAATTCACACCTGCGTTGGGAACGCACCGGATATCCTTATCCGGGTATCACATATCACATTCGTGGGTTTTGGCACGCTTAACCTTTTCCTAAAAGGTTGATTTGTCGATTCTCGCGTGTATCTTATATTTGATATATTTTCTTAAACGAATCAAATTTTGGCCAAGGTTCGGGGAGGTTATGTTGCGACAATATCGTTACGGGTTTGATGATTAGTGACTCGAGATCCTTCCTTCGTGAAGTTATTGTTTTATAAAACCAAAAGTAAAAAATATTTTCCTTTTTCTTTGTATATATATATAAAAGATAAAAATACAAAAAGATTTTCCCTTTTGTTTTAAATAAAATAGAAGACACAATCAATATAACATTTCTCAACTTGAGTGTTATTATAAGTTCCAACAAAAGATTAAAAACTTGCCTTTGTGTCGTCGTGATTTGGTTTACTTCTAATCGGTTTAACAAACTATGTGAGGGTATAAGGACTACCGACATTAAATTGCGGCTGAAAAGAGACGGGTTTTAATAAGCTTCACGGTGACCTACTAAGTCTCTCCGCCTCCTTGTATGCTTTTACTTATAAAGTGATCATTTCACGTGGGATTATTGGTATAAGTTCATCGTTTTGCCTCGGTCTTGTTTTAATTTGTTGTTTTTGGAAGTATGCGCACTCGTTCTTCTAATTCTTCTACCCCTCTTGAACTCGCCACAATTCGCGAAGATCAAATAGACGTCTCCCGCCAATAGTCGAACCCGAGATTCGTGACTAATCCCAACCCCATTCCTAAATGGCATGGACCGAACCATGTCCTGAGTTACTTCAAGCTCCCTGTAGGGCGGCTACGGTGATGCTATCGTCGTTCCACCAATTGACACCGAAAATTTTGAACTTAAAACTAATTTTATTCAATTGGTTTCATCTAAACCTTTTTGCGGTCTTGATAGGGATGAGCCCATGCCCATATCCGTTGGTTTAATCAGTGGCTTCCACTATTAACTCTTCGGTCCTCATGAGTCGATCAAGTTGATGTTATTCCCGTTTTCCATCGAGGCGGCCGGTTGGCTTGAGAAAGAACCCCTTCAATCACGACATGGAAGACCTCTAAGAAATTAGTTAACCAATTTTTCCCTCCGGCCGAAAACTACAATGTTGAAATGAAATAACCAATTTCCGGGCAAAAGATTCGACGAGAGTTTGATTGGCGTGGGATAGATTCAAAGAACTTCTCTGAAAATGCCCACACCAGCTTCCAGGCCTTCATCGGTCGATCGTTCTCTGATAGCTCTTCATCCGGACCAAGATTAAGCTAGCGGCGACGGGTGGTAATATCTTGAGTCATGCGCCAGGATATTAGAGCGATTATCGAGAACAAATCAAAGGTTCCAACCTCCGAAGCAGGCGGTTGTTGCTAAAGTCACTACCAATTCTTCTTCATCCGTTGTGAGTCAAATGGAAGGACTTACCGCGCCATTCATAGCATGATAAAGGTTAAAGATTCGAAAACGAGGAACCCGTGAAAAGCCGCTTATCGAAACTTGTTGTTATTTAAGGTGGTCCCCATCCGTAATTACAATTGTCAAGCCACCGATGGTGACGTCGAGAAGTGGCAGCTGCTAATCACAATCACAATCCTAATCGAATCAAGATACCTTGCTAATCAAATGGGACCACCGGTTTTCCTCAACCTAACAATCAAAATAGGTTCAATCAAAATCAAGTGAAAGGGAAAAAATGTTCCATATCAAGATGGTGTACCCTTGAGAATAATCTCAATCATGGTTATCAAGCTTCTAATTACCAAACCCAGTTGGCCCTCTATTGAACTTTCCAACTACATTAAGTCTAATGAGGTTACAATTAGGGGTTTGCAAAGCCAAATCACTACTTTGAGAAATGATTTCCAAACTTCAATGTCAAAACAAGGTAATGAGTTAAAAATGAATTGAACAAAACAAACAACAAAATTGATCAAAATCAATACAAAATTGAAAATATGTTCAATAGTATCATGTGTCAAATGAATCAAGCTTCAACTACTAAAACCCTTCCGGTATCACGATTCCAAATCCGAAAGGAGAGAGTTGAATACTATTGCCACAGTGGTAAGACATATGATGGACTCGATGCCACACCTGGGGTGAGGGAGGTAGCACAAAAACCGGAGTGACAAAGGACAAGGCGATTCTACAAGCCCTTGAAAGTACTGCTGCA
>OU343223.1:146185816-146230612 GCA_910596185.1 Chrysanthemum makinoi | reverse complement strand
AGGATAAGCATAGTTTCAAAGTTCGTTTATTTTCCTCCACACTTAAAGGCTGACGTTGTCCCACGATGTTCCCGAAAGTATCAAAGTTATGATTTTGGAAGGTAATAAAGATGAAAAGAAACTAATACTCCCACTGATTGGCTCGGCAGGATCAGTGTAAAGTGGTGGTTACATCTTTCTTGAAACCGATTAAACACATCAAACCTCTTTTTGTATGTAAATATTGTTTAGGTCACAAGGTTTACCACAACTTATAAGAAAGATGATGATTGAACAAGTATCCAAACACACACACCACGATATAGATATAGGTTATGTGTAGAGAGTGAGTGAAGAGAAAAATTGAACAACCAACCTTCAAATGAAGGTTTACAAGGTATTTATAGGAGGGAAGCTAGGGCAACACTCCTAGTTCCTTCCTTTTCCTTATTGGGCTAGGCCTAGGCTTATGGGCCTTCTACATAAGCTTAAGTATTAAACATAAAAAGCATAATAAAGCTACTATTACATATGAGTAACTAACACTTGAATAAGGTTTAGGAGTGATTCCAACAATCTCCCCCTCCAGTGTTATTACATATGAGTAACAAACACTCAAGTGTTGGTGATGAAAACGGTGAAAGCGTTGATGTAATAGTAGCTTTGGCGTCTTCTGACATTCTTCTTTCTTGCGAGAAGAATTGCCTTGATTAAACAATCTCCCGGTGTAGAGATAGTTTATTTTGAGCGGTTATGCTTTGGCGTCATCTTTAACTTTGTTCTTTGATCATTGTTCTTTGTGGTGAAAGTGATAATATGTTGTTGTTGTCGCATCAAGTGCGCCTCAGTGCTTCCCTTTCTGATGTCTCACGTCATTCTTCAACATGCTCACCGCTCTTTGGCGTTGGAATTCATCTTGATGGAGTTCTTTAAGTCTTTAACTTTGTAGATTCTCGTATTGAAGAATCATTCATTTGTTGTGTTGCTTTTGAATAGAACTTCCATTAGTGATGATGTTGGCGTGAGCATGAGAAGAGTCAACACGATCATTCCGCTCGGGCTTCCATAAGAAGAAAACATTTAAGCGGTTAGTAATAAGCGGTTCCGCACTTACAAGTTTGAACCGAGTGTTAACGGCATAGTGTGAAAACACAACTCTAATTCTTACAAAGGCGGTTTCTGAATCGGAGTCCCACAAGTGAGATAACACGATGTGCCGAAGTACACCACGATTGGATGAGTCGTTGAGGTACAGAAGCATCACCTATGACGTAGGCCGGATTTGAGACCACTAATCCACGGGGAGTTCTTGAGCGACTTCTGTCATTTTGTTTGATGTTGACCTGGCGGAGTTTCCATTCAATCGCGATCACAAATGTGAACCTCTCATAAATGTTCTCGGCAGATTGCTAAGATCTGTGAAGGACTCGATATGAACCACTGATAACCTTATTGTTGATCATCAAGTGATTAAATGTCAAGTGTACCTAAGAGATCTTTTGATGAATCTAGTGGCTCTAGACTCAATAGTGCGTTTTGGTTTTCTGGCGGAGACTAGGGAGGGTCTCCTTCTTCAATACCGACAATCTCTAAGAAAGCCGATAGTTTCGTAGGGTTCCGTGAGAATGAAACAAGCTTACGGTAAGAGAAACTTGAGTGGATAAGAAGGTTTAGTGCATCGTCCTTTGGGTCCATGGCGACTTTTAATCTTCAATACCGGCGTCACTAAGTGACAACCAGTAGCATATGAATTGAACCCGATCTGCGCCTAAGTTGAATAATCTGGAGGGCTATTTCTTTTCACCCTTTTCTTTGCATTTCTTTTTAATTCTTCAACTCCTTCTTTCTCCGATTCTCATTTTCTCCTTTTTACAATCATACCTAAGGACTTCTAAATACAAACTATTTGTGGTGTCACGGGGTAGATCCCCTCGGCTCTGGCGGATCATAGGACGGTTATTCTAACCTTAGTCACCTTATAACTCCATGACTAACCTATGTTGCCATAAAACCATTGATATGAAAAATCTCTCAATGTTTATGAATGAAAAACATTTTAGTACCATTGTGAGATAAGATTTTGCATAAATACTCCCCTCCACATGTGCTTAGAGTTTTAACGGTTAAAATGCCTGATGAGGAAAAGAAGCGTGCACATTTTGAATTGATTCCCTCAAGATAGACAATCCCCGCGAGACACGGTTCGTGGCATAGTTAAAGAGTTGCATTGTCAGCTTTTAGGTGACAACTAGCTCTAATAACTACCTTGAAGGAGTAGACAATCCTCGAAGGTCAAACGTCCGAGTTCATGTTTATCAAGAGTTTCTCGAATGGTACATTCCTTTCGGACAAGTCCTTTGCGAGACACGTTTACATCACTAGCGAACTAGCTTGAAATTATTACCCGTCCGGGACAAGTCTTTTCGAGTTACTAACAGTTAAGTATCGTCAATTAGTTGGTTAAGTCACGAGATCGCACAAATTCATTTGCATTTATACAACATATTTCTTATCACATATTTTCTCCCCTTCAAAAATGGCATATTAAAGTGTTATTTTTGAAGCGTTTGAGAATAAATATGACCATTTAAGTGTTGCGGGAAGAATGACCACAGAACAATTTGAACAAAGTTTTGAATCAAGTACTCCCCTCAACGAGTGATATAAACGGTTGAGGTTTTGAAAATCATAAAGGAAAGTACTTGTTCTTTTGAGCAAAACCTTAAAAAGTGAAAGGTTTGATAGATTTTACTCAAAAGTAAACTTTAGCTCCTTTTATAAGGATTGTGGCAGGCGTACCACGGGGTCCTTTATTGACAAATACGGGTTGTACGCGTAATGTGTGCACAAGCCATAGACATAATTTAATCAAACATCCAAAATGATATGAGGAAAACAATTCAAGGGTACCGGAAGTGATGATGTTCCCGAGTGTGCCGCAGGCGTTGAAATCGGTTATGTTTCACTGGTGCGACCACCAGACATAACTCTCAATCGTCACAGGCGATCCCTTGAAACAACCGTTCATCAATCATTGTGATGATCCGTCTCACATCCCTCCTTTCACGAGAATTCCGTTTAGGAGACCCGATTTTCACGGCGTATATCCTTCAACACAGTATGCCAATCCATCCCTAACCAGCTTCAAAGTATGATCCCGAACTTGAGTTAAGCTGCACGCATTAAGCGGTTTCTTTGAAGTTCACTCTGATGGCAACTTAGAAAGGTTTCTTGATGAGTGTATATTGAGATATTTGGTTGAGATGTCGGAAGAGTAAGCGTTGGAGGAGTGAAGTTGACAGCGTCGATAAGATTCAACGGCCATCGGAGATCTTCAACACGTTCTTTTATGACATCCGTCTATGAAGATGAAAGTGACTTGATAAATTCTCGTTGAATTTGGTTGAAAATTGTCTCATGCGACCACGTACTTTGGCAAGGTACATGTCTTGATATCGTTGAGAGACAAATTCTCAAAAGTCGACTTCAGAGAATGCATAGTCCCTCATCGTCTTTTGACCTGATCTTAAGAATGTGTAGTCCCATTTGGATGAAAGATCAACGTGTTGATAGCGATGTCTTTAGAACTAAACACTGCATGTTGAGACTTGAACGGCGGCTTACGTAGTAGATTCGTTCGGCGACGGCGATGATGAATCCCATACAATGCATCGGTCATATGCTTCCAGCGTGTTGGAGAACAAGTGATTGGCGTTCCTCAATGGCTATGCGGTTTGAGTAAATAGTGCCGGGGAATGGAAGTCAATGATGTAGCGTATTTCCTTGAACCATAAGCCACCGTGGAGAAAATTCGAGTCTTTGTTGAAGAAATATCGAAGGAATCCTTGGTTCATCTGGTTGGCCAATGTGTCGGTGAGGTTTGGTCCAATCGGTGTAGTATGGAGGGTTGTCCCTTTGTGTGAAGTCAATGTTTGCTTACGGGTTGAGCCAATCCATGTTGTTAGACATAGCTCGAGCAATGTTCTCAAGGTGATATTCGACCTCGAGGGCACTTTGGGCCTCTTTTAGAAGTTGAAAGCTTCATTCTTGATTCGTCTTCAATTGATTTCGTCATTTTCTTCACATGGAACTTTTCTTGCAGAATTTTTGAATTCTCCAATGTAGAACCTACACCAATCTTGACCTTCATCGAGGGTAGGAGTTTGATTGACAAGTGTGAGAACCATTCAAACTCTTGGTTTTATCGTCATCTAGCCATGATCGACTCATCTGAGTCGTCTTCTTCTTCTTTTTGAAGGCCTTGATGATGATTACGGTTTCTTCCTTGTTTGGGAGAGGTGGGTTGTTGTAGGGGCTCAAGGACCTCTTCATCGTCACCACCTGTTTACTCAAAGTGATCACGGTTTTACGAGTCGGGGGTGGTAACTTCGGAATCGTCACGAGGTTTATCGGTAGAAGGCGAGGAGGAGATGTTTGTTGAGCAGGAGCCGTTGTGGAGGAGGTTGCATCAAAGAAGATTCACGGTGCCCGGCGTTTAGGTCGCGAGTCTTTATCCTTATCCTTGTCTTCATTCGTCTCTAGGGCGTTTAGACTTTTCTTCAAATCTACAAGCTTCGAAGTTGGTAGTCGGCAATGCTTGAAACATTTCCCTTCATGAAGTAAATGTCGGTCGTCTGAGACATTTGTGTGACAAGCTTAGCCACCAATTCATTATCCGAGAAAACAACCGGATCGGTTGGATTGATTGTGACGGTTAATGGCGTTGATCGAATAGTTTGCTTGCGTCTGCATAAGATTTGGATAAAGTTGTTTGGTGAACAACTCCTTTGTGACTTTAGGAGCGATATTCGAAGGTACTTTTTAGGTAGCCGATCATTTAGATTCGATTCCTCTTGGCGGTGATTTTCATGAATTCTGAACAAACTTCCTTTTCTCCTTTTATCTTTTCATGCTCGTCATACATATCTTTGTATGTGATCGACAAAGAAATTTAGCTTTTGTTGAGCGTTTTCTTCGACTTGTTTGGCGGCTTTGGTAATCCGTTCATGAGCTTGAAATCCAAGATTTAGATGGTTTCTTCAGCGATTTGGATGATGATTTTGTTGACTTCTTTGATGGTGGTGGTGAGGTGAGAGGCGAATCGATGAGGAGGGACATGAGGAGATTGGGGTCCTTTGGAGGTCGAAGTATCCTCCTTGGAGCAGGTTGGACTATTGAGAAGAAAGTCATCATAATCTTCTTAGTCATCATGTCGATTTAGCCTTTTCTTCGGATCCTTAGCTTCTTCTGATTTTCTCTTCCTCGGTCTTATTCTTTTCGATTCCTCAATGTTAAGATCAGTAGACTCCTTCTGGCGTTTGTTGTTGCAAGAGTGGTGGCACCGAATCCCTTATCGGGTTGATTAACGCATCAGGGACACGGTGAAGAGTGGGCGACACCACTTCGATCCTCGGGACCACCCATTGGTCTTTAGCAAATTCTTGACTTTTTGAAGGTGTCTACTTGATAAACTTCCTATGATATCCGGTTGCTCTTCTTCTTGATCTTTCATCATAGTACAAGTACATGAGAGTCTTTCCTTTTCCTTTGTCAATTGGTGGACTTGGAGGTTTAGGCTCTTGAAGGAGGTATTCTGATTCGGTTCGAGTAGGTAATCTCTTCATACGTATCGTTCCTTGAGCTTTCGTCCACAAGCTTTCTTTGCGGTTGTTAGGATGTGGAATAGGTTAAACTTCTTCGATGGAACAATCCTTTTTGAGGAGGATTCCTTTTGGAACTTCTATAAGATCTGTACTTGTAACACTTCACGCACTTCCTCTTACGGTTCTCCTACGGGTGTTCGAAGATTTTTCATCGAGATGACCAACTTTGCCTTGTCTTTGCTTCGAGATACCTTTTATGCGTTTGAGCTTTTCGACATCTTAGGTTAGAAATGTCACGGCAACCTGACACTTGTTTCTTTGTAGAGCGATTCCTTGATTACGAGATAGAATGGGTTCGATCACATATCGTGATTATGGGGGTCATTGAGCCTCTTGGGAATGTCGGGATGAAGTCAAGTGCTCTCGGATCAACAATTGGTATATCGATGTAGGGAATCTTTGAGCCAAGTTTGTTGAGAAATGACATCATGTCATCCCAAATCGAGCTTGATTTCGATGTGTTTCTTGTTGACCAATGCGAAATATTTGCAGTTCCATGAGCTTAGGATGCTCATAGCCATGTCCGCGACCGAGCTTGAGACTTGGTGATGATCATGTAGAGTTCTCCATGGTTGAGGAATACTCTTAAGCTCACGTGAGAATGCTTGGTGATTACTCACGAAGCCTCGTCATAAGATATTGATTAAGAATTGGAGAGTGAGCTCTTGGTGTGGCATAAAGTTTGGTTGGTTGACATGGGAATTAGAAACAGCCCTTAAGTCTGCGGGTGTGGTGACTTGTTTGTGATTGGAGTCACCGTCCACGGATTTGTCCCTGACCCTTTCCATAGTGTTCCGAAGCTGTGGATGTAGATCTAGAGCTTGTTCTGCGAGTGAGTGCATGTTACGTCTGGATGAGTCCTCGAGAATATCAATAGCATTAAACCGAAGATTCACGAGCAGTGGAGGGTGTCAAAGTCAACACGGAGATTATTCTTTCCTATCTTCATTGGATTGCCATGAGGATAGATATCGACAATGGAGAACGGATGCATCCATATTCATTTGTTGACCATGTCGTGATGAAATAACATTAGCCAAAAGAACCAACATATCGAAAGACATAATGTTAGTCAACAGAAGGTCTTATTGTCTAGTTATTGAATGTAAAGTGTCAATGATTGTTCTGAGTCCTAAGTCACTTGTTTGTTCAATAGTCAATGATGTCGTGAAATGTTTCTTGAGTTAGTTAACTTTAAGTTTTAAAGTTTATGTTATCACTTATTGTTCACAACATATCAAGCGATTAAGTTTATTAGTGACATTATTGGATTAATTGACGTTATGATTAGTTTATTTACAAGTTTGTACACGTAACAATTCATCATGAAGGTTAATCCAGGGTTAAGCGTAGTATTGGCAAAGTTTAAGCGTAAACCCGGTATTGACATATCTCCGTGAAACTTAATACGTAGGATCTAACTTCTGGCGTAAAAATGTTCGCGTAGGAAAAGGGCCTTATCGTGGGAAACTACGGCGTGAAGCGTATATATATATACCCTTGCAGCGTGGGCTTCATGAAGTAGACCTTATGCGTAGAGGTCATTCTTTACGCATATCCTTCCTGGGAATCTGCGTGGTCCATTGCAGAACATACAGCGTGCTTGTTATGCGTGAAGTTAATCTGCGTAACATGATACAGTAGGGTGAAATCCTTATGCGTGGGATTGCAATAACCTTGATTATGAAATTCACGAGTAAGCAAACACAAATATCATCATAAGATCAATATGCTTGCTAAACACTCATTTCTATATCCGGATCATGGCATGGCGGTATATCGAGCATTATCATAAGAAAACCTTGCACTAGCTAAAACCACTGATAGTTCATAGTTTCATAAGAATTTTAGCCATGAAGTTTGCACCAAAGTGTTCTGGGAGGTCTAGAAACTGTCACAATTATGTTTAGCAAGTTTTAACATCAAATAAATACATGAATAAAAATTGAATTAAGTATGAACTAGAGCCCTAATTTTCAATTAATGATTCCTTATTGTTTTAAATTTGATTCACGGGTTTAAATATGTCAATTCAACTTGAAAAGCTTACCTCATATAACAATCTTTATTGCCAAAAAGCGTTCGTTTAAGAAAACACCCAAATTAGCATAAGCCTAATAATTAATCAATTAGGTGTTTACGGGTATGTTTAGCGATGAAGATGTATTCATTTTTGATGTAATAAAACATTTTGGCAGTATCATTTCACTTTCCTTAAACACCTCAAAATATAATTCTGTGATGCCATTCGCGTGATCCTTGATGAAATGATATGAGAAGATCGATGTGCTTTGATTTCGAGTCTTGAACCAGTTGCAATTACTGGCTCGATTGTCATGATACATCGAGGATTACATCAAATACGTAACCATAGTCTTTGAGTTGTGTTCTCATCCATATGACTTGAGCACAACATGCGGACATGGCTACATATTACTGCGGTTGAGTTGCGATGTACAATCCTGCTTCTTCGATTGCCATGACACGATTTATCAAGAAATTGTAAAGCTCACGGTGCTTTTCAGGTGAGTCTAAGCATCTGCGTGGTCGGCGTCGGAAAAGCGATTAGTTCAAACCGAATCAGCCGGATACGGATCCCCAAGTTAATGGTTCCCTTTATGTATCGGAGGATTTTTTAGCCTCTGAGAGGTGGGTTTCGTTAGTGTGGCCGATAGCGGGAGATAGATAACGGCAAAGACAATATCAGTCTACGCTGGTATTAGATACATGAGACCCAATAATACTACGGTATTTTGTAGGGTCCACCAATTTCCCATGTAAATCGGCGTCTAGCTTCTTGGTATGAGCCATTGGTGTGGCATAGGTGTCCGAGTTTTTCATTCCAAATTTGTTTAACAATTCAAGGGCATATTTGGGTGTCAAGAAAATACCACGGGGTGATTGATGAACTTGCGGTCAGAAAGAATGTAAGTTCACCCATCATGGACATTTCAAAATTTTTCTTCATTAGTTTTGCAAAGCGATTGAAAACTTTTTATGTGTAGACCCAAAAATGATGTCATCCATGTAAATTTGAACAATTAAGATATGTTCCCGTGATATTGTATAAAAGAGTTGGGTCAACCAACCTTTGGTGAAATTATGCAATGAGGAAGGATGATAGCTTATCATTACCATGCAGGAGCTTGTTTGAGACCATCTGAGCTTTGTTGGTTTGTAGGCGTGATTGAACTTCGGGATCAGCGAATCCATCGGGTTGGTGACATAAACCGTTTCTTTAAGTTGTCCATTGAAAGCGGTTTTGACATCCATCGATAGACCGTCATATTCATATGAGCAGCGCGAATGCTAGAAATATCGAAGCGACCTCAAGGCGAGCAGAGCAAAAGATTCTTCAAAGTCAATACCCTCTTCACGGCGATAACCCTTAGCCACGGGCGTGACTTATTTCGATAACATTTCTTGACATCAATTTGTTTTCCAAATCCATTTTAGACCAATGGCGTAGACTCTGTTGGTCTTTCAACCGTTCCCATACTTCAAGACGTTTGAATTGGTTGAGTTCTTCTTGCATGGATTCAATCCATGTGTCTTTTGTCATTGCGTCTTTGATGTTTTAGGTTGAATTGAGGGCGGTGAGTGCATAAATGCAATGTTCACGTCGTGTGAAGCGTTGTCTAAATGTATTGGTTGATTCGGGTTGCCAATAATATTTTCCAGAGGATGGTCTTTTGTCCATCTATGTGTGGAGGGTTGATGTTGGTATACATTGTGCGGTCGAGGATTCAAATGGTTTGTTGAAGATTCAGCGACATCAGTGCGGCGATCTCATTAGCAAGCGGGTTGAAGAGCGCATTTGGATCAAAATCTGCAGGTGGGGTACTTCATTGAGAATATCATCGTGGTTCATCATTGTTGGGCGGTTTGTTCAAGTGTTGTGTTGGAGTCAGCTGGGTAGGTGCATCTTCAGCGATAGTTGTTGTAGCGAGGTGTATCAGTAAAAGAATATGATCGGTTGTGCGTGAAGCGGCGGATACACACGGAGCACGTTCATCAATATCGATCGAGCAGTGGAGCAAATAACCTTTCCATTTGTTGTGAGTAAAGTGGGGCTTTGTTCGGTGATGATGGGGTTTGAGGGAAGTTTAGCGGTTGTGACGGGTTCTAAGCTGTTATACTCGAAGCCATTCCGTAAGTTCATCGAAATGAGCATGAATCGTTTCCATCACTGTTTTGTCGGCGATTCCGGTTCGGAAACCTTTGGAATTATCCGCGATATCAGATAAAGACTCAATGTCGGCTTTGGCTTTGAGCTTTCCAAAGTCATCACGATCATTATAGCAAAGAGATCCAAATACATGAAAGTGTTTTAGATTCGGTTTTACGTTATGGGACAAGCTCGAAAGGTGTTTTGTTGTGGCATTTTGTAATCATATAACGGTTTTGAGTATAGCATGCGATGGATACAACTACGCCCATAAGTAATCTGGAAGTTTAGCATTGATTAACATTGTTCTCGCAGCTTCCACTAGCGTTCGGTTTAGATCTTTCAACAACTCCGTTTTGTTCGTTATGCGTGCAATAGATGTTTGATCTTTGAATTCCCACTTTCTCAGAATTCACGAAGAGTTTGATTAACAAATTCGGTTCCTTTATCTGCATTCGATTATTGGCGGTGTTTCGTAGGCGAACTTGTATTTTTGTGAAAGGTGATGATCATTTGTGGAGCTTGATCTTTGCTTCGAAGAAAGTAGACCCAAGTTCGGCGTGAATAGTCATCAACAATTACTAAGATGTAGCGTTTGCCATTGATCGTTTGCACGCGCATCGGGCCACACAAATCCATGTGTAGAAGATGAAGCACATCTTTGAGTCGTGTTCCACCTTTGAAGGAAAATGAGCACGAGTGCTTTTGCCTTGTTCACAGGCTGAGCAAAGATGATCTTTAGAATACCGAAACCGTGGAGTCCTTCAACTAGTTTGTGTCGAGCAAGGTTGGTGATGGTTTGAAAGTTTAGATGTGAGAGACAGCGGTGCCATAGCCGGGGATTTTGTTGATGTTGCCTTTGAAAGTAAGCATATGGGAGATGAAGCAACCATGTCTTTCATAGAGATAGTGTAGAGACTAGAATTACGCAATCCAGACATAAGGTCATTTCCTTGTAGATCACGAATGAAACAAGTTTTCTCCCGAAAGCAACCTCCAAATCTCCATCACAAAAGCCGACCTCTTGAAAGCAGTTATGACCAGGGCCTTCCACATAGTAAACACTGCTGATTTCGATGTTCCCATTGACATAGTCTCCGTAGCCCATGATAGGCTGGTGATCATTCCCGAACACGACGGTGCCAATGAACTTTGCAATAAAGTTTGATAGTTTATTATTTTGTCATGTGCCGGGAACATCCGTATCAACAATCGAGTGAATGTATCACACTGCATTACACACGACACGGATGGAATAGAAGTAGATGTGGAACCGAAATGTTAGAGGGTTCCGTAGCAATATAAGTAGATATACACACATCAATAGCTTTAGGTATCCACTTAAATCCTAGTGTGTTATATATCCATTTCCGCCATCTATAACTACTCTTTGCTTTAGTCTTAGTGAATGCACTAGGTGGTACTACATTCCTAGGAGGTGACACGAGAGCTGCGAGGGGCAGCAATGCGTTTCTTAGAATCTAAAGATGGCGGTCTACCAAGCACGGACTTAGAAAGATTAGTGGGCCTAGAGGTATTCTGGTTCTTAGGATTCCGAGAGATGATAGCTTTAGCAACACATTTATCATGGCGGGAATTCATACTTTTACGACAAATAACACAAGGTGCATCGGACTGAATATCAAAAGTACTTAACGGTTTAGCATTCGTTACATCACTATTTCTATTACATTTGCAAGGCTTAATATCTATAGTGGAGGCAGCGTGAGTCTTATTCATAGTCCTAGGGTGTTCTTCTACTTTAGCATTCCTAATTGATCTTTTCTTGAGTGTGAACTTCCTATTCTTGATTGAGTGCTCTTAGGCGTGAAGTCTCGGACGTTTGGAAAAAGCTCAACTATTCTGTTTAGGTAGAAGGAAGCACGCGTTAGCTACTTGTGATTTGGGGTAGAATTCTAGGTTCATGATTACTAAGTGTTACTGGGGCTAATCTCTTAATGATGGTTGGTGGAAGTTGTTCATACTTTCCTAACATTTCTCTTAACTTGAGGATAGTGTGAATCGATCTTGATTTTCGTGAGAACATTTCGGCAAAACATAACTTCTTTAGTGTGTGCAAGATAATGATCAAGTTCATTTGATGCTTCATCACGAGTCTTTTGAGTAAATCAAATATGACACCATATTCCTTTTAACTTTTACAAGTTCTTGTTCATATTTTGAGATTTGACACTTAAAAGACACGTTTTGATCATCTAGGTTCTCAATTTTAGGATCGAGAAGGTTTTGCATACGTGGCGATTTTGTGTTGAAAAACAAGTTGTTGATCATGAATATCTTTTTGACACCAATTAAAATGACGAATTGCATTTGAAAGTTCGTTTGACAATCGTTTGTTTTCAACTTTTAAGGACTCGATCAGAAGCACATTATCGGTGTTCTCAACATTTACAAATTCAACGATGTCAGTGAGATATAATCAAATGCATATGACAAAGATTCAGCACAACATTATGGACATCGGCCGAGATGACATCTTCCAAGAGTCGATCAACATCTTTTCTCAACATTTTCTTTTACGTTTAGTATTAGAAATAGATGTTTCTGTTTTCAAAACGTTTTCATCACTCCAAGTTCCTTATGAAATCCTTTTCCCGGCAAGCAATGCACAATTTTCAAGTTTTTAACATTAGGTAAAGATTTTTACGAAAAATGTCTCTTTGTTCTCGCGCTAGAGGCGATTGAAAATGATCAATTTTGATTTCAGAGCGATATTCTATCTCATGTTGTAAAATTTTGAGGTCAGCCATGAAGATGTCAAAATATCTAAGAATTTTTCGATTTTCGGGTTTTGAATTTACTTCACTGATGGAAGGTAAAGGACCATAAATTTGTGAATAATCTAGTTGGGGATTATTAGAAGACTCGGTGTTTTGATGATAACCCTTGGTGTGTTAGTAGAATCCGTTGGTGTGACGAAAGTGACCGCTTTTGAATAGTTAAAAGGTTTGTTGTAAACAACTTTTGTTAATTTTGATCGACTCGTCTTACGCATCTAATTCCTCTTGACGATGATATTCAACAACATTCATATGAATTATCAATTTATATTCCTTGCTGAAACCGAGGATTTGGTTTGAATGCTTTTGTTGAAAGCTTAGGTTTGTGTCGGCAAGATTGGGTCCATATCCATTTGGATTGGGTTTTAAAGTAAACTTTCAATGGCTGTGACCTTCGCCATGTTTGTAAACAACAGATTTAAACTCTTTAAGTTTGTTTTGCAAGCCGATGATTTCTTCAAGATGATCATCTATTCGGTTTGTTGAATGCTTTTTTGTATCAGAGAATTTTTGACAAGTTAACAACTCGGCCTTAGCTTTTGATTTTCCAAGGTGAAGCGTTAATTTGCTTTTTATGTTCATGTTTGATTGTTCTATTTGACAACAAAGCATTCTTAGGCGGCTAGATCGCATGTCTTTCTAAATATTTTTCATTTGATAAGATTTGGCAAAGCGCTTCAAACCGTTTTCACGTTTTCTTGAGTTTTGAAAAAGTTGAGTTGCTTTTGTAAACATTCAAAATCCTTGGTTAACAGAGCATTTTTGCATTTTAAGTCCACGATTAATGGCACGACATTCTTCCACTATGGTTTGTTGGTCTTGTATTAAACGAGCAAAATCTGGATGAGGCAAAAGTTTGGCGTGTTCAACGTGAGTCTCAACATGATCATTACTAAGATCCTCAAGTATAACCACGGCGTCAATTTGATTATCAAGGGAAGCTGGTTGGTCATCTTGATCGCGTCAAATATAACTCTGAGGTTTAGTTGAAAATCGTCGGAATGAGATGTGATGACTCATTTTGAACATTCCGAATCTGGGATCAGGATGTTGGCGGAGATATGAGATCGAGATAAATATGGTTTGTTGAATTTTGAACAAGCCATCAATGTCATCACTTGGGCTGTGTCACTCATGTGCAACTCGCATATTAGCCATCAACATTGTTGCATTGGCTGCAAGTCCTCCATATCATCATCGAGTCAAATTTGCCATAAAATCTATTCTTTGTAGTGAGAGTTCCACCACTTCATCCTTAAGAGCCAAAAGAAGCCTCTTTGAAATAAGCCGCTTAGTCCTTGGCTTTGGGCATGCATTAGCAGTGTCCCTTCTCATTGCGGTTGGCATGAAGACCATTCAACCCATGAAGGCATTTCCCTGTTCCACCACTGAGCTCGTTGTTATTCCTACCCAGCATTAAACCCTTGACCACCGCCCATCGGCGACCATAACCGATTGAACTTCAACTCGTCCATTGTTCACAACGGCTTGATTCCTGTGATAGATGAGGAATGAATCTGATTGTTGGATTTGTTGGTATAACGGCTAAAGGCATTAGCAATCATAGCAAATCCTTGTTGCAATGCTTCGGACGGATCGGATTCCTCATTATGAAGTGCTTGATCATTGTTGTTGTAAGGGACCAATTGATTTTGTTGAGGTTGATGTGATTGATCGTTTGGTGGGTTTAGCGTTTGGTTGAGTTGCTTTGGTTGAGGAGAATAATTTTGTTGAGCATATAAGGCAAGTTGTTGATTTTCTGGATGTGTGGGTGGAGCAATTTGAGCACGGAGAATCCTTTCCTGATCAACTTCCTTTTCATGAGGCTTCAAGTAATCGTCAATGTCCAAGTAGGTAAAATGCATGTTTTAGCTTGGCGGAGAAAATGACATACTTCTCCCATTCGGGACCAAGACTACTTGAACTTAGTATTCAGCGCAATTCTTGGCATGTGGATGTTGTGTTTATCCAAATCATTGATGATGTCGGAAAATCGGTGATGATAGGACTCGAGTGTCTCTCCGGGTTCAATCATGAAGTGTTCATAAGCCAAGTAAATTTTGGATTCCAAATCTTCTGATTGAGTACTGATCCTTCCATAAGAAGGGCGAATATGATCCCACATTTTCTTTGCGGTCTTTTGAGCATCAACACTACGAAGAATTAGGTTTGGTAATCCTAGGAGGATATAATCCATTGCAAGCTCATCACGCTTCATAGTGTAGAAGTTCTTGAGGATTCAAATCACATGAGAGCAATGTTCGTTTGTTCATCTCTTGGTGGAATGGCATTTGGATCTCTAGGAATGATAGTTAGCATCTCAAAGGACCTTCCAAGATAACCTTCTTTAAGAACTTTCCATGTGGCTTCTTTAGATCACAAAATCTAAAGAACCTTATCACCAATTGATCGTAGTTTCACAGGTGAGCATTGGAGGTCTATCAAGTGCCTCGACCTCATGAATTGATTGTTGGGCGCTTAAGTTTCAAACATCTTTGCAAACCAAGTGGGTTCCCTCATAGTGATCCTTGATGGATGTTGATTAAAGTCATTTGTGTATGGTTGAGCTTGAAGACTTTGTGGTGGTTGAACCATTTGAGGTTGTGGATTTGCTGCAAGTTGTGGAGTATGTTGTTGGTTAAATTGTTGTTGATAAATTGCTTGTTGTTGATTCCATTGTTGATGTTGTGGAGTTAGTTGTTGTTGGCGTTGAGGATGAGGATAAGTGTAAGGGAAATAGTTAGAGTATGGTGGTTGTGACATGTTGATAAACTTGTGTTGGTAAAATGGATCTTTGTAGTCGAATGAACCTTTGTTGATGAAGTATCCTTAGGTGTAGAAATAACCAAGAACCAAGTAGTACTTATCGTAAAAACACCAAAAGTGCAGCGTAACAATAGGGGAGTTACTAGCGTAGGTTTTAGCTTGGCGTAAGCGAGGAGAAAGGCTAAAGTTATCGCGTAGACAACAAAGTTAGGCGTGAAACTTAGGCGTGGGATTTAGCTTATCGTAAAGACAAGGCTTAGGCATAAGAAAATCTTAGGCGAGGGATTTCTCTGGCGTAAAGTTGAGCTTCTGCGTAATTTTAGGGTTTATCCCAAATGATCTTTTACACTATCACGGTTGCAAAAGATATCAAAGTCGGCGTATTTTGGACTTATCAAGTAAGAAAACACGGAATAAACCACGAAAATGAAGATCAAACCAAGGATAATCTTACGCGTAATTTTAGGGTTTCAATACGCGTAGGATTACTCGTAATTTTGATTTTGCCCAAAGATGTTTCTAAACCAGTTTTTGTGTGATGAGATAGCTTCAATAACACCAAAATAACACAAAAGTATGAGACTTGATGATCCAGCACTCCAAAGCAGTTATCGTGGAATGACACCCACGAATAAAAAACTAGTTCAAAAACAATGATCCGCGTAAAGTTTGAAACTTTTTGCCAAAACAAGTATTTTAACACCTTAAAACGTTGAAAGTACAAGAATCTTGGATTAAAAAGTGTAAAAACAAGTTTTGAAGCGTACCAAAGATCACGTTATCTTTACGCGTATAACCAAAACCCAAAAACTTCAAAACAAAGTGTGCACCCAACTATTTGGCGATTGATACCCTTTGTTAGGTCACAAGTTTACCACACAAGCTTATAAGAAAGATAGAAGGCGATTGAACAAGTATCAAACACACACACGATATAAGAGTATACGGTTATGCGTAGAGAGTTGAGTGAAGAAAACTTGACAACCAACCTTCAAATGAAGGTTTACAAAGTATTTATAGGAGGAGAAACTAGCATCACCTATTCCTTCCTCCGGCTTAGGTAGGAAGCTTATGGGCCTACATAAGTACTAATTTGTAACAAA
The DNA here is from genome assembly GCA_910596185.1 of Chrysanthemum makinoi. NCBI lineage: Eukaryota > Viridiplantae > Streptophyta > Magnoliopsida > Asterales > Asteraceae > Chrysanthemum > Chrysanthemum makinoi. The sequence continues at coordinate 146,214,132 of OU343223.1, read as the reverse complement.
CATAAAGGCCATAATAAAGCTAACTATTACATATGAGTAACTAAAACTTGAATAAGGTTTAGGAGTGATTCCAACAAATATTTTCAAAAACAAAATACAAAATTATAAAAATCGATAAAATTCAAAAAATAAAATAAAAAATAAAATAAAAAATAAAAAATAAAAAATAAAAAATAAAAATAAAAAATAAAATTCTCTATCTAATTTCTTTCAACATGAAAGGAAGTACAAATTCCGTCAACACCTTGTTCATCGAAACTTTCATTATTTTCCGACAGTGTTGAGGGAGAAAATAAGTATTTTCTGTTAAAAACATTGTATTGCATGTTACCTAAAATATGTTGTTTCTTCTAAAAATGGTGGATACGTTTCTTGTCAAATACTCTCCTCGGACTCAAATGTTTTTCAAAATTCATTATTTCAAAAGTCGAGAGGGAGTATCGTTAAGTTCTTATACAAGTGTTTTGTCTAACCTAAAGGAGGTTAAAGGATCTTGGTTTGAACCTCTTTAAGTTGGGGACTGAATGTCTACTTGGCAAATTAATTTTTAACAAAATCATTCACCTAACACATTCAATGCACCACTTCATGTGCATTTACTCCTAAACCACCAAGATCAAACGGCCCAAATCAAATCTTGAAAATCCGTTCAAGGTGTTCATAATATGTAAGTTCTAAATTGTTTTGATCAAGATTCAGACAAGGATTTCAAAAATCTTTCAAATCCAACGGTTAAAACTCTTTAAGCCCGATTTTGGAAAATTGTTCACTTTCGACTAATTGGGTGTTTATGCATTAAAGTGTTTTGGATTAAATGAGTTATGTTAAAACCTTTTTTTGTGTCTATTAAACTTGTTTCAGTCATCCAAAACCATCCAGAATCTTCAATTTCATTAATTTGGATTCTAGGGTTCTTATTTCATCTAGGGTTTTTTCTATTCGTGTTATGTTATTAGGTGGTCAAGAAAGTGTTAGAATAAGTTTATATGCATGTTTTTGAACCTTTAAATGCCATAAACATCTAAACTGTAAGAATTTAAGTTTTAGGTTTTAGGGTTCATCTCCCAATGAATCTTCGATTACGGGTGGAAATGTGTTAAATCTTGTTCCATTGCACTCATATGTCATCTGGGACCACTCGAAACATTCTTGTTTGATTTGTGTGGCTATATCTCTTACGCATAGATTAAGGGTTTAGGGTTTGAGAAATTTTAAGCCTAAGTCTTTGTGTGTGTATCCGATATGTTCTTGTGCTTGTTTTGTGATCTATAAGATGTTTGGAATAAACTGTAATCATGTTTTCATAACATGTTAACACGTTACGCATAAGGGTACAGGTGGATTTTTCGTGATTGGAAAGATATTAAACAGAGCTTGTTACGCGTAAGATTTACTCTTCGAGTAAACTTTTCGCATAACATCTAGCTTATTCCTAAGCGTAAGCCTAAAGCCTTTGAACTTGTCTTCGTAGAAAATACTTACATGAAAGCTTGGTCTTACGTTTTAGCTTACTCTTACGCGATAGCTCCTTTCACGCATAAGGATCCTTGTTACACATAAATCCTGCATTCTTACATTTTGGCCTATTACGCATATGTTACTTGTTAAATGTTACTCATAAGTCATTAATGTCTAATGTTACGCTTATGCTTACAAAAGTTAACATATTTGTGTGTAAAGTGAAGATTTGGACTTTGAAATTTCAAAAGTAACACGCTCAGTAACTATCACATCAACCTCAAATAATTGGACAAATGTGACTTAGGACTTGTAACTAACTGAAACATGTTACCATAAAACAAGGAATTAGATAATAAATCAGACTAAAACAAACACATTGTGTTTCCATATGTTTGTCTTTTTTGTCTAATGTCTTTCGATCACAAAACGGTGCAAATCAAGCAAAACATCAATGCCTTACCGAGCTCTCGATGGCAAACACATTCCTAAATTTGGATCGATAAAAAATTGGCAAGAACAATCTCCGGTCATTTTCAACAACTTCATATGCTCACGATCATCTTTGAATGCTGTGGACATCCTTGCAACAACCATTCAAATTCATGCTCACAAAGTCATCACGATGATGAGTATGATTCAATGGATGAGAAATACAATTTTGTAAGACATTAAAGCGAGAAAAGGATGGAATACCATGCTTCAACCTGGGGTTAATCAACCCTGGGGCGGGAGGAGTCAAGCAGTATCCTCCACTGGAAGATGCTTGAACAACTCTTACCCCATCCGATCCGGTTAATCAACCCGTAAGGATCGAGTGTATCACTGTCACTACAACTATTGAAATGAACCAACCACAACAACAACTTAAACAACCGCAAGAAGAAAAGCATGGTGAAGATGTGGAAATATATGACGAAGGAGATTACAATCATGATAAGGATGTAAGAGTCCCTGATGATGATAATTTGGTGGGCGAAGAGGAAATGAAAAGAAATTTGAAGAAGGCGCTAAATTTGAAGAGGAAAAGTTAAAGAAGGAATCAGACAACTACATAGTTGACAATCCAACACACAAACCTCAACAGTCTTCCCGAATCACCTTTTGACACTTCCACCAAGCCCAAATCATCATCTCAATCATCACCTCCATCAACAAAAGAAACAACTAAGTCAACAACAAAATGCATTAAAGGCAACTCCATCCAATGATTCGACAAATGATTAAGCAGATTTTCACCACTACACAACAAGCTACACAACCACCACCATCTGATCAACCAAGGGTTTTGAAACAAAACCACCAATGGAGAAACCGGGTAATCACTTTACATACCCGGTGGTGAGGATCATGACATGCGAGCCCAACTCAACCTCAACCGAGGTCAGATCAAAGTACATTCTTGCACTCCTTGTTTTCATACGCATCTAATCTAGGCGTGTTGAAGATCTCCACTCGGGTCGAATCTTACCATAAACAACTCAAATACCAACATCACTTTTACACTTCAACGAAATCAATCAAGAACCTCGGTACAAAATCGTTCATAAACCAAAGTTTGGGTTTGTCTACCTACGTGAAAATCTTCATACTTTGCTTCATGGCTTTGATGAAATTCACAAGTTCTATGACGCCGAAGATGGTTCGAGATGGATTGGCATATCGATTGAAGGACATTGAGTTGGGTATAATTCAGACGAAGAGTTGGAATTCAAAGGATCGCAAGGATGTTCTTCGGTTTATCTCTAGGATTGATGAAAGGTTGATTCATCGGATGAATGATGGTTGGAGCTATATGGGAAGACCATGCCTTCTGTCGAAATCAACGTCCTCGAGAAAGTAGGTCGCGCGTAATCATTGGGTACACTATTAGCTTTCTTGATTGTGATTTTGTATGTTTGACTTATTCATAATGGCTTGTGCACACATTACGCAACCCGTTCAACGTAATGAAGAAAGGACCGTGGTGCGCCGGTGCCACAATCCTATAAAAGGAGCGAAAGCTTCTTACTTTTGAGTAAAACTTATCAAAACTTTCATTTTCAAAGTTTTGCTCAAAAGAACAAGTACTTCCCTTATGATTTTTCTTCAAAACCTCAAAAGTTTATATCACTTTTTGAGGGGAGTATTAACCAAAATCTTTGTTCTAAAATTGTTCTTCGGTGGTAATCTTCCCCAAAACTCGAATGGACATATTCGATATCAAATTTCGTCAAAAATAACATTTATATGCCATTTTTGAGGGGGAGAAAATTATGTGATAAGAAATATGTTGTGAAATTGCAAATGAATCATTGTGCTACGTGCTTAACCAATGAATTGGCGAGATCTTAAATGTTAGTAACTCGAAAAGACTTGTCCGGGACGGGTAAAAATTTCAAGCTAGCTTTCGCTGAGTGATGCGCGTGTCTCGCGAGGACTTGTCAGTAGAATGTACCATTCGAGAAACTCTTGGTAGACATGAACCTTGACGGGTTTGACAACCTTTCGAGCTTGTCCACACCTTCAAGATAGTTATTAGAGCTACTTGTCACCTAAAAGATGACAATGTAACTCTTTAACTATGCAACGTAACCGTGTCTCGCGGGGATTGTCTATCATGAGTTGATCAATTCAAAATCTGTGCCTTCTCTCCATCTGATTTCTTCAAAATACTTAAGCACGAGTGGAGGGAGTATTTATGCAAAGTCTTAAACTCTCATTAAGTGGAATTAAATGTTTTACTCATAACCACTATGAGAGATTTTTCATGAAATGGTTTTATGCTAACATGGGTTAGTCATAGAGTTATATGGGTGACTAAGTTGAATCCTTAGTCCTATGATCCGCCAGGCGGGGAGGTCTACCTAAGGACATCACCAATAGTTAGAATTAGAAGTCCTTAGGTATGATTATAAAAGGAAAATGAGAATGAGAGAGAAGAAGGAGTTGAAGAATTAAAAAGAAAAGTAAAGAAAAAGGTGAAAAAAATGGCCCTCCGTTATTAAACTTAGGAACAAGATTCAATTAATATGCTCTTTGGTTGTCAATTGATGACCACTATTGAAGATCAAATTAGTCATGGACCCGATGGCGCATGCACTAAACCTTCTTAGCCACTCAAGTTTCTCTCAGCGAGGCTTGTTTCATTCTCAGAGGAACGCTTCACGTAAACTATCGGCTTTCTCCTAGGGATTGGTGTTATTGAAGCAAGGAGACCCTCTCTAGTCTTCGCTCGGAAAACCAAAGCGCACTATTGAGTCTAGAGCCACGAGATTCATCAAAAAGATCTCTTAGGTACACTTGACAATTCATCGCTTGTCGTTCAACAATAAGGGCAGGTGATACATTATCGAGTCCTTCAGATCTTAGCAATCTGCGAGAACATTTATAGAGGTTCACACTGTGATCCTCGTGATTGAATGGAAACTCACACGAGAATCAACATCAATGACCACGGCTGGCTGCTCACTTTGGTAACTCCGTGGATTACGCCTAGTGTGTCTCAAACGGTCTGATCGTGAGGTGATGCTTGGTGTACCTCTGACTCATCCGACTGAAGTGTACCCATTTTGCCAGCGTTATCTCACTTGTGGGACTCGGTTCGAGGAACATCCTTTGTGAGAATTAGAGTTGTGTTTTCACACTCGCATTAACACTCTCAAGTTCAAACTTGTATTTGGATTATTTCTAACCCATGTTTTATGTTTTCTTCTTATGGATGCTTGCGGGTAGAAAATATCGTGCAGATTCTCCACATGCTAATACCAACTACATCATCAAAGAAGTTCTCTAATAATCAAAGGCAACACAAAGTCAGAATGATTCTTCATCAACAGAGAATCTACAAAGTTTAAAGACTTAAAGAACTTCATCAAAGCTGAAATCCAACATTAAAACGTGTGAGCATGTTGGAGAAAGGCGATGGACACGGAGAAAGCAGCGGACGTCTCGATGGCAACAACATACTATCACTTTCACCACAAAGAACAAAGTACTTAAGAACAAAGAAATCATAAGACGTCAAAGCAGAATACTTCAAAAGATACAAGATCCCTACCTGGGAGATTGTTGAATTAAGGCACTTCTTCTCACAAGAAAGAAAATTGTTAGAAGACGTCAAAGCTACTATTACATCAGCACCGACAACATTTATCACTCCTTCATTCATCACCAACACTTAGGGGGAGATTGTTGGAATCACTCCTAAACTAGATTACAAGTGTTAGTGATTAATATGTAATAGTTAGCTTAATTAGGCCTTTATGTTTGTTATTAAGCTAAGGCTTGTGTAGAAGGCCCATGAGCCTTGGCCCAAGCCCATAAGAAGGGAAGGATGCTAGTAGTGTTGCCCTAGCTCCTTGCCCTATAAATAATCCTTGTAAACCCTCACTTGAGGGTTGGTTGTTCATTTCATTCATACTCTACGCATAAACCTTTCATATTTGCATTCGTGTGTGTTTGTTATTGTTCAACCGATCATCTTATCTTTCTTTCTTACATATTGAGGCTTGTGCTACAAACATGGTGACCTAACAGCTTTTATTTTTCATAGACTAAGTTTTGTATCCAGAAATGAGTGGGAGCCCAACTAGTGTCTCGGCTTCCCACTAATTTCTTGTAAATCCTTTTCGTTTTTTAATAAAGTGATTGTTATTAAAAAATAATAATAAATAAATAATAATAATAATAATAATAATAATAATAATAATAATAATAATAATAATAATAATAATAATAATAATAGATTATGTTTATATTTAGGGCAAATCACTTAAAAATGTACTTAACTTACCACTTATTCCCATTGTATGTAGCATTCTTTTTTTTTCCCCTTCCATTCCATGATCCTTCATTCTTTCCATTCCTTCCATCTGTCCAGTCCCTTCTCTGTCCTTCATCTTTCCATCTCAGTTTCTTACCGTTTCGTTTTTTCGTTTCCCCTACCTTTCCATTTTTCACGTTTTGTTACGTTTACCGTTTCATTCGTTTCCGCTTATTCGTGGCTTTTCCGTTTTCCATGTTTTCCAGGTTCGTTTTCCCGTTTTCATCGAGTTTGCGTTTTCATCCATTTTACATTTTGTCCATTTTGCCGTTTTCGTTCATTTTCCCTGCACGTTTTCATCCCGTTTAACTGCAGTTCGTCCGTTTTTCTGATTTCGTCCGTTTTAACTGCTGGTTTTTACGTCGTTTTTCCGCATTTTCATATGTTTTACCGTTTTCATCCCGGTTCGTTTTTGCATGTTTTCGTCGTTGCAGGTTCGTCTGATTTTACCGTTTTGTGTATGTTTAACGCGTTTTCGATCCCGTTAAATACGTTTTCATCCATTTTTCGGCTTTCATCTGTTCTACGTTTCATCCGTTTTTACCGCGTTTCAGCCCATTTTTGCCGTTTCGTCCGTTGTTTCACGTTCATCCGTTCTTACCGTTTTCATCCGTTGTTTCACGTTTTCATTGATGTTTACACATTTGTCTATTTTTCATTAATACGTTTTCAAATGTTTTTGAAAGCGTTTCTACCGTTTTCATCGGTTTTACACATCATCCCAGCAAACCGCGTTTTCATGCGTGTTTACACATGAAAAAAACTAATAAAAGCGTGAAAAAAACGAAAACGTAAAAAGACGAAAATGTCGACAACAATGGATAAACGCGGATCGTCGGTGCCGGAACGTAAAACGGATAAAAAACGACAACAAACGGATGACGGAAAAGCATGGCTTGATCACTCGGAATTCAAAACGGATAATGGAAAACGCGGATAAACGATGGATGAAAAGCATCGGATGAAACGTCAAACGGATGAAAATTCGTCGAATGATGCCGGATAAGCGCTGTCGAAAACATGATAACGATAAAGAATAGCAATAAAAAAACAGAATAAGCAATGCGGATAAATGCGGATAAGCGGAAAACATAAGCGAAAAAAGCAATGAACCATTAAACGTATGAACGTCGCCGAAATAGCGATGCAATGAACGGAAACGTTAATGAATGAAGAAACCAAATTTTAAGTTATTTTTAACGTCTGTATAGGATAATGATGATTAACCGATAACATTTAAGTTATTTATAACGGTCGGTCACCGGATCGCAATCAGTTACAATGCACGACTGATAGAGGTTTATTAATAGAATAAAGCATATCGGAAAAGTGGCAAGTTAACTACATTTTTGAGTGATTTGCCCTTATATTTATTAATACTTAAATAATCATGATGAATTAATTTTATAACTTAAATGAATATTGTAAAATAATGTTATACTAATATATAAAATAATATTATATAATATATATAATAGTAATAAAAGTAATAATGTAATATTTTTTTAATAATTTTGTTAAAAATATTTGAATCAAGTAAAATTTTTATTAATAATAATAATAATAATAATAATAATAATAATAATAATATTAATGTAATATTTTTTTAATAATTTTGTTAAAAATATTCCTTACGACCGGCTGATATATTGCTTTATTCTTGGGATGGCGGGCGTGATGTTTGTGTTGATTTTACAGGTTCGTCTCCTTTGACGCAATCCGGTTGCTTGATTTTGTGCCGAGTACGTGCGGTTAGTGGTGGCATGGCGTAAACGTGTCAAGTATGAGGCTAAATGCGAGATATGTCGATATGGGTTCCTCCCCTTTTTTCTTTTCTTCTTTGGAGAACTTGAGAAAAGAGGCGTAACCTTACTAAAAGCGTAGACTTTTCTCCTTGACTCAAGACATTGGGGCTCGTGTTGCGGTTCATATTTTTAATCGTATTAGTTTCGCTATTGCTAGAGGAGTGAGGGCCCAGTTGGTTTCTCGGCTTCCTACTAATTTCTTGTAAATCCTTTAAGTTTTAAATAAAGTGATGTTTTATAAATAAAAATAAATAAAATAAATAATAATAATAATAATAATTTCTTGTATTGCCAGTGCTCCCCTCACACCGCTGATCAAACCAGGCGGTGGTATCCGTCCTATTGCGGTGGGGCCTGAGGCGCTTAGTCTCAAGGTGGGAGCTTCCATGATTGGCCACTCTTTAGATGGATACTTGAATGATCTGGTTCGAGTTGGGGTTTTTCGGAGGTGGGGAATTGCATGCCGTGAATCGGCTTGTTGAAGCCCGTGGTGATGATGTGGGTCTTTCGATGTTGTTGGTGGATTTCAAAAATGCCTTCAATCCGGTGGACCGTGAGGTTATGTTACAAGAGGTTGCCTCCATTGTCTGCCATATCATGTTGGGTTGAATTTTGCTACTCCAAGCCAATGTGATTATATTATGGGAACACACTTTATGGTCACACCAAGGCGTTGTGCAAGGTGACCCTCTCGGACCTCTCCTTTTTGCATTGGTGCTTCATCCTTTGGCTCGCAAGATTAAAGACTCCTTTTCTCTCAAGCTTGGTACCTAGATGATGGTACGATCATTGGAGATACTCGTTTGTTGGGAAGGCCCGGAGCTCATTATGATAGATGGACCTCGTTATGGTTTACACCTCCACGCCGATAAACCGAGGTTTTGGCCAAGGGAAGATCCTGAAGCGGTTCGAAGGTGTTGCCCCCTAATATGCATTTTGCATGGTGTAAAATTGTTAGGTGGGCATGTTGGTGTAGACCTTGAGTTTAGCGATAGCTCGTTTTGAAGCGGTTTCTAAAACCATTGAACTTATGGGCCGTGTTGCTAAGCTCAATGATCCCCATATTCTTGCTTCTCCAGCATGTCTGGCATTTCCAAGATGTATTCTGTCATACATGTTCCCGTGTCTTTGAATGTGCTCAGATTTCTTCGATGAAGCACGCCTCTTTGGGTTAATTGTCAATGCCCTGCCTGGGTTTGGTAATTGGCAATGGAGATAGCCACTCTTCCCTTTGAATTTGGGGGCTTGGTGTATATGCTTCGGTGATGTTTTGAATTATGCCTTCCTTGCTTCTAAACTCCAATCGCCACCCTCTGATGAACTTCTCCGCGATCGGTGTTGGTGCTTCTTGATCTTCCTTTGATGATGCCCTGCATGTTTTTAACGAGAAAATGGAGACCGACCTTTAGGGTAGCTCTTGTGAGATTAACGCCCCAAACTCATGAAGAATTTGGCAGTTGCATATTTCACATGTTGTCACCAAAGAGGCTGAATCCACCTTCGCTTATCGCTAGGCAGATGGCCCTATGAAGATCGCGAAATGGAAGACCATACTTGATGGCTCGCAGTAGTCCCGATAGTTGGTCAGGGGCGATTATGAATGCTAAAACCTCACCGGTGTGTTTTATGCTATCGTCCAGGTGTTCCCTTTTCTCCACTCCGGATGTGGTATACTGCTTGTTCCAAGGTTTTTGTGGGTGATATCTATGGGGACCATGCTCAGTATCATCGTATTATTATTGGTAAACATCGACATGGTCGTGATACTACTACGGATATCTGCTCTAGGGTAGGGGTTTCGCTCGTAAAGAAGTTGATATCGGGCTCTGCGGAGAGGGACAAACACCTACGCCAATTTGACTTGTTCTGTGCTCATGGGAGAGAGGCCTTGATGTGTGTGTTGATCTTCTTGGGTCCGCACGCCACTTGATGGCCGTATGACCGACTTTGTGGCGTCTTTGTGGTTGAACCTGCCCAAGGCTTGTCAATCTGAAACCAAATGCGCCGATATTGGATATGGGTTCATCCCCTTCTCTTTCTCTTCGTTTGGGAACTCGAGAAAGGCGTGACCTGGTTGACGAATCCGAAAGTTCTGGTCACTCAAGATATTGGCTAGCGTGGTACTAACTATATTTTTAGTAGAGTTTGTTTTGCTATTGCTAAAGGAGTGGAGGCCCAGTTAGTTTCTCGGCTCCCCACTAATTTCTTGTAATTTCCTATGATTTTCTAATGAAGTGATGTTTTTTATAAAAATAAAAATTAATAATAATAATAATAATAATAATAATAATAATAATAATAATAATAATAATAATAATAATAATAATAATAATAATAATAATAATAATAATATGTTAATCAAAATCATCAAAACTAAAATACATATATAGTTGTAGAAACCCTAATCATCTCTCTCGAAAAACCGTAAAAATATCATACCCACAAACTAATCGATATTAGCTTTTAACAAAACACTACAATCTCAACAAACCCCAAGTATTTAAATAAAATAAACACAGTTAGAGTTCACGAACCTACAATTTGGACATGTAACTGAAGATTTGTTTGTGTAATCTTTCTCCTTTTTTAATCTCAAAATAGGCGACAATATCAAGAAACTTAATTCTAAATCTTCAGTTTCTACTCTCTCTCTCTCTCTTTCTCTCTCTCCGAACCGTTTATTAACAGTGTTATGATTTTGTGTATGGATTATTGTAAATAACGATCCAATGAACACATGTTCATGGAGGATCTGTGTTTAAGCCACGCTTGTCTCTATCGAGGACACGTATGACCAAGCTATCATAGCAGTGTTATTTGCAAGCATAAAACGGCGTCGTATGAAGGCAAGGGAAGAATAAAAAATAACATAAAATGGTGTCGTTTTGAAGGCCTTCTAAACGACATGTTTCCCACGGTAAACGTATATTAGAGTAATATTAGAGATGGATTTTTTTTGAATATTTCTTCCTCAAATCTCTAGAAATAATATGAATGGCATGTTTGGCGCAATGGGCTCGGGTTGGAGTTGGGGCTGGGGTTTATATTATAAGCTGAAAACTGAAGCTTATATTTTTATAAAGTTGTTTGGCGAATTAATTAAAACTAAAGCTTATTAATGTAAAAAACCACTAAAACATTTAGAAACAACAATTCTAGCAATAATACATTAAAAAAAAAACAAAATTAATATTTTAGCAATTAATAACCAAATAATAAATGAGTTTGGATTAATGATACACCTGATACACATTACACTAATAAATATTCCAAAACCTGATACACATTACACTTCTAATCAAAGTGTATCACCTAGGTTTCGTAATTTAAAAAAAAATCTATCGAAAATAAATGAGTTTGGATTAGTGATACACCTAATACACATTACACTAATAAATATTTCAAAACCTGATACACATACAAAAATCTGATACACATTACACTTCTAATCAAAGTGTATCACCTAGGTTTCGTAATTTTAAAAAGAAATCTATCGAAAATTTAACAATTTTAGTTTTAGTTAATAAAAAATTTATTTTTGTTGTAAGGAGAGTGTTATTTATCAAATTTTAGTTGGATCTCATTTTAACAACTTTAAATTTGATCTTATTTGATCTAGATTCTATATATATATATATATATATATATATATATATATATATATATATATATATATATATATATATATATATATATATATATATATATATCTATGATACATGCTCTTAAATGCTAAATGATTATTATGTTTTGTATGATGTTTGTATTTATTCCTTATGTGCATTTTAGATGATTTGCTTGTGCACCCACACTACGTTGTCTTGACACATAATGAATTAGATATGCCTATCCCTATAAACTCTTAGATGTCATATAGTCATAAATTAGTGTCAAAATCTATAAGTTAAAGTGGTCGGGAAATTCTCCTAATTCATTGGTTATCATTTCGAATTCTTCCAAGTGATAGATCCTTTTGTCAAGGAAAGGTTAGATACAAACCTAGTAGAACTCGGAGTAGGTTCGACAAATTAAATATTTCATCTGAAATATTCAAGTAAGTTTTACTTGTGATCGCAATTGGTAAATGTCATATCCGAAACATCATTTCAAGCCTTTTAACAACATATATTAAAAAGCTCATCCAAAAGCTAAAATCTAACATCAAACTTCGTGTCACAAAGGTCTCACGAGTTCCTACATTAATGTATTTTTAGTTTCTTTCATCCTCTTCTGAATATACACTCCTGAGGTCAAGTATAATCTTTTCTTATGTCCGTTTCATCCCCATACGTTTGTTATAGTATTTTACCGTCAAGCTCACCTCATATATAATGAGTACCTAACTTTATCCATTGGTTTTAGGGTTGTAACCAACTTATCATCCTATCTTTCCAAGAGTCCGTTAATACTTTCTTTCTTCGAATAACAAGGAATATGCCTATCCAAAGATTGATATTTTAAGTCTCTTCTTTGTTGTCAATCTTGATCACCATACCTCAATCAACTGGAATCCATCCTTATGTTCTAAATCAAGTCTCACCCACACATCTACCACCGTTGTGTCGATTAAAATACTTCATTCTTTTAGATTCTAAACCCTTCTACAAATCAGCACCATAGGCCTTGCTTTATGCCCAACAAAACCACGTGAAACACTCGTGTGCGAAGCACATTGAAATCCGTCATTTTTTATTTCACGAAAACTTCCATAAAGGAAACATCTCCATCAAAAAGGTTTTGATGGAAGATAAATCGCTGACTTATTAACCAAACCTCTCAAACTCGAACACTTCAACTATCTCCGCTTAGGACTAGGGATGATGGAACACATTCCATAAATCTTTGATTTATGTGTGTTTACAACATCTCTAGATTAGAGTCAAATCCTCTCAAACTTCGAACGACAGCTTAAATATTTCATCCAAAATATTTAAAGTAAATTTAATTTGCGAAATGCAATTAAATGTCATCCCTCGTTCTCGATTAGCGTTTGTAAAATCCTGTTGGATTTATTCTTTGAAGAATTTATTTGTTATTAGTTCTTTAAAACTCCGAGTCCAAAAAACTAACAAACTATGTGAGATTTATTCATCAAAAATCAAAAATTGAAACAAATCTGGCCAGAACAGTCCAAGACACCATTAAACATGGGACGGTACCACTACATTTAGCGGTACCGGAACGACCGTGACCTGCTAGTACCCGCTTTCTCTAACTTTTCACATTTTCACAAATTCAAACCAAATACCTTCTTAACGCTACTGTGGAGAAAAAACCATTCTAGATGGTATAAAACACACCATATATCTGGTTACTTTCGTATCCATCATCTTCTCAATTTATCTACAATTCTCAACCTCCGTTCTAAATTACCAATGCTTGTGCATCCTTTCGTCTTCCACACTTCAAGCGAGAACCGCTAGGATAAGTTAGATAACCCTTCTTATCAATATAGTTTCTTCTAGCAAAGATAACTCTACAAGAACCCTATCACCAACTCCACAACCTTGAAGATTATATCTTCTTAACCCTTAGCACATTTCCATGTTATCCGATGTCTCTTCATATGAATGTTCTATAAATATTCAAAATGATGAAGAGCTACGCACTTTCAAAGGTGAAGTTTATTGTATGCTATTCACCACTTCCGTCATGACGCTTTACTAAGCTCATAAACTACGTCAACATTTACTCATAATTTGTTGTTCAAAACATCTTGTCTGGATGGCTATCGATTAAGGGGGAGCTAAAACACATTCATACACATATAGTCTTTCACTACACACTCTCAAGAACACACAAGTGTGGTTCGTATTCCCTAAAATTCTTCACTAAGACACTCACCTCTTAAGTACCCGCTACTTAGGAAAATCTCAGTCACAAAACCACAATCGGTTCTAGCTTCCTAACCTCCACTATTTGTGATCACCTAGATATTTGTTCTATACAAACATCTTCACCCCTCACATCAAAAATAACAATAATATCATTGATCATCAAACTCAACCATTATAACTAAACTTCCCTCTTGATAGTGATATTTAGTTTAAGAACCTTCAACCCATCAATCATTACACTGAAACCTTACAACTATTCTTCATTCTTGATAGTGATAGCTAGCTCAATAACCTTCAATCCTCACAATCATTATACCCAATGAGTATAACTACATAATCACACAAAATCCTCCGTACACCAAATTATCTCTAACTCACAACTAGGATCATCCAAAACTAGAACTATAGAACTTCGTTCCTCAACGCCGTTAGATATATTCACCCATATTAGGATCACATGAACATTTTCTTTTTCTCCTTTGAAATATATCATGCATTTCATTGTCAATGCAAACGGTATATTAATCTAAACCGACTTTGTCCACCTTTTCTAAAAGGTCAAACCCAACAATTTCCTATCGTATGAAGTCATTTCGACTAATATCTTGGTGCGTGTCGTTCTCATTCTCTTTTTTGTATAACTTCCGTCGAGTCTACTTTATGGCACGACTTGTCATAATAGTAATGGCATATATCTACCTCATTTAGAGTATGTCTTTTCAACAAACTATCCTTAACATCAATCATCTTAGGTAGATGATTATGTCGTTCAAAATGTTTGTTAGAACTCCCTTTCCCAACGACAACTTGGAAGAATTCATTTATTTGTGTCAGTCAATGAATGAATCACGTTCTTGTTAGTGTGATTGATTGAAAATTACACCTTAGGTTGCCAGTCGGGTTGTGACACTCAAGTGTCTTTGAATTTCAATACGCATTCATTTTTTTTTTGTCGCTAAACTTTCTTGGGCTTTCTTCTTTGTCTTTATCCTTTTGGCACACTTTCATCATGTATCTAACCTCTTGCATACTTTGATTTTCTCACATACCTCATCAAACTCATTTTTTTTAAGTAGCTACGTTTTAACATAGTTTAACCCTGCATGTCTTCCTATGTGTATTATATCCCTATAATGTTGCTCCTATTATTATAAATATTATATTGTTAGGATTTAGTAAATCCAGTCATTAAAGAGTCGGTCACCTCAAGTATATGTAATTGTTAGAAAGCTCGTAGTCGTAGATTATTTAATGTTAAGTAGTATTTAGTTAAGTAACACCGTGGAGGACGGACGGGTCTTTACCCACTGTATGCCTGATCCACAGCCCGTAGGTGGCGATTTGTGTAAGACTATAAATACTCTCTACCTCCCAAGGTAGAGAGTTGGAGCTCATAATAATACTTTTACTTTCTCTCACTAAGTTCCCAAACCTCTAACTCTTTCTCTCTCTAAAACCTCAACTTATACGCCTATTTGTGTTTATGGTTTGATGTGTTTGTGAAATCCAATATGTTACAAATGGTATCAAGAGTCATGGTTTGAACATTTCTCTTACATATCCTTGGATTTCTAGTGGTTTTAGATGGTTTTTGAGTTTGAAAAAGTTTAGTGGTTTTTGCATCATTTGGATCATTTCTAGTGTTAAAGTTTGAATTTTGGGTGTACTTTTGTGTTTAGAATCGTTGTAAGTGCTTGGGTTTTGATTTGGTAAGCTTGAATCACTGTGGTTGAGCTTGTTTTGGATTGAAAAGTGTGTTTTTGAAATTTTTCTTGCTAGCGACTTGGTTCTTGTAGTGTTTTCCATCGTAGCGACTTGCTTCAGTAAAAGTTAGCGAGTTACAGTGTTAGTTTGTAGCGATTTGGTCCTAGCGACTTGTCTATTGAGACAAGCCGACAAACAGTACAACTTAGTGGATTCTCCACTACGGCTAGCGACTTGGTGAAGTTAGCGACTTGCTTTCAATTTTGTTAGTGACTTGTACTTAGTATTCTTAGCGACTTGGTGTTAGCGACTTGGACCTTAGCGAGTTGCTCTTTAGCGACTTGACTATGTAGCTACTTGGTGCTTTAGCGACTTGTGTCCAGCGACTTGGGTCTTAGCGACTTGGTCTTAGCGACTTGGTTCACAGGAAATTGAGATCTTAGCGAGTTGCTACTTAGCGACTTGGTTCAAGAATTCTTAGCGACTTGGTTTATTTTTTATTGTAATACGGTTTTCTCTTGATTTAGTAAAATCCCGTGAAAGAATCTATTTCCCGGTTTAATCATAGAGTTATAAAATCCCGTGTAATCTGTTAACATGTCTACCAACATATCTACAATCATCTCCATCGTTCGAGGATGTTCAGCAGCTGGTTCAGATACTCGTCCACCCATGCTTGACAGAACTGACTACGACTCTTGGGCTCAACGAATCGGATTGTACTGTCTTGGAAAGGAAAATGGGGTCAACATTCTCAAATCCATTTATGAAGGACCTTATCAGATTGAGACTACAAGAGACTTAATTGATACATATGCAGATGGAACAATGATCTATGGATTAGATAGACCAAAGACGTATGATGAGCTCAATGATAAGGAGAAAAAGAGATTCGGTGTTGATATCAGGGCTTCTAACATTATACGTCAGGGTCTTCCAAAAGATATCTACAAGCTTATCAATCACAACACTGAAGCCAAGGCTATTTGGGATAATGTCAAGATGCTTCTCTCAGGTTCTGAATTAACCAAGGAAGACAGAGAATCACAACTTTATGATGAGTTTGAGCATTTCAAGATGAAACCAGATGAGAGTGTCTATGAGTACTACGTGAGATAACACAAACTTGTGAATGATATGAGGAATATCAAAATGACAATGCCAAATATTAAGCTGAACTCAAAGTTTGTGAACAACATGAATCCCAAATGGCACAAGTTTGTCACATCTGTAAAGCTAACTAAAGGATTGAAGAACACCAATTATGAGCAACTGTATGCCTTCCTTCTTCAGAATGAGAGACATGCTATGTTTGAAAAAAGGATTCTTGGAAAGTTCAAAACCAACCAGGAAGAAACAAGCTCATCAAATGACTCAACTGCTTTCTACACCAATGTTGGTATTACAACCAAAGCTTCTCAAGTCATACCCATGGGTAATGGTAATTACAAGCTCATCCCTGATCCAGCATATAAGCCTCCCGACTCAAACACACTCATGGAAAACTTCATCAATAAACTTTTTCTCATGGTTAGTCAAAACATGAACTCTCTCCCACACACCAACAATAACCTCATAACAGCATCCAATCCACACAATCAAGCTACTGTCAGAGATGGGAAGTTTATGGTGCAACCAGTTCAAGAAAGGCAGTATGAACAGGGAAGAGGTGGAGGTGGTAGAGGATATGTAGCAATTCAGAATCGTGGAAGGAATGGAAATCAAGGTCAAGCAAAGCCAATTAAGTGCTACAACTGTGGTGGTGAAGGACATATTGCTAGAAACTACACATCTCCAAAACGTCCACAGAATGCAGAATACTTCAGAGACAAGATGTTGCTTGTGCAAGCTCAGGATAATGGAGCAGCTTTGGATGAAGAGGAGTTGTTGTTTCTTGTTGAGGGAAATGCGAAAACTATGATGCTGATGTTGATGAACAGCCAATTCAAGAGATAGGTCATAATCATCAAAATGCCTTTCAAGTAGTGACGTGATGCATTTGACTCTGATGTCGATGATGAATCTACTGCCCAAACAATCTTCATGGCTAGCATCTCACCTATGGTCTCTCCAAAGGTCTCTTCACCACAACAGGCTGGCTGATGAGTGTCTAAATACTCATCATTTTTGTATAATCTAAATTGCAAAATCATCTGAAAACACTCAAAAATACATCAAAATGATGAAAATATCACAAATCAGTGTTTTATGTGTTTTAAATGCAAAAAGATCAAAATCAGATGAAAAATGATTCAAGTTTGCAAAATTGGCAGTTTTAGTTCCCCAAGTTTTAAAAGTTGTCAAATCTAGTCCCTAGAATTCAAAAATGTGAAGTTTTGTCATTCAAGGTCCCTGAAATATTCTAAGTTGTTAAAAATGGTCCTTGAATGATTCTTTGGTCAAATGGCAGATAAGGTCCCTGAGCTTTGAAAAATTGCAAAAATAGTCCCTGGATATTTTAAAATGGAATTTTATGCAAAATTTATCCTTGTACTATCAAAGTTTGTCAAGATTGGTCCTTTTGATAATTTGGAAAAAGTTCAGTTTTGGTCCCTCAAGTTTGCAGAATTACAAAAATGGTCCTTATGCTTTATTAATATCAATTGGACCCCTTTTGTATTTAGAACCCCATCCAAAACCAAAAAGAACCCTGCCATATACCACTTGACCCCCTGTCATTATACATTGTGAACCCCCCTTTATTAATACCACTCGGTCAAAAAAAGTCAAAACCTTGACACTGTTTGTCTCCCTCACAGAAAACGCGCCAAACCAAAACCAGAGCTGGTATTGCTACTTTTTCAAATCCACTTGATCCTATCACCTCACCCCCTCCTTACCTTGTCCCCTCCACCTCCACTAGCACCAAAAAGCTTTAATTGACTCAAACCTGCTCAAGAAGAATTTGGCGCCAAAATCCACTTGGACGGATATGATGAATTAGAGAGATCCAACGGCTGGAAATTGGTGGGATACAATCAGAGATCACCATAGAGTCCAAAAAGTCATTATAAAAAGGAGGGGATGCAATGTATCAAAAAATCTAGAGTAATTTATATTTTCTTTAGTCGCTTTTTAATCTAAGCTTTCCAAAGGTATGTTTTCACTTCCAAGTACTTTGTTTAAGTTTCTCAAGTGTATTTGAATCCTTTTTAATAATCAATTTCAAGTTTTCAGTATCAAATTCAGTTTATGCAATTTTCAAGTGCTCAAAATCTCTTATGATTCGAATGTTATTGTTAGGTGTTATCATGGACTGAATAAGCACATATAGGCTCCTAGATAGCTTATAAAAGCTATTAGATATCTTAAAATCCAGTTTAGAAGCAAAAATCAAAAATCACCAAAAATACAAATTAAATAGTTGAAAAATAAAAATCCATTGGAAATGGTGTTCCAGCAAATGGAGGAGGGTAAATCTTGATGGCCTTGGGTTAGTGGCTTAGTGGTAAGCCTATAGGAGTGTTCTTGGTTCCTAGTTCTTGGTTTTCAGTTGGATAGCCTTTGTAAGCCTTTTTGTTCAATTTTGTTATTTCACTGTTTTAAAGTTTAGTAGCTTTAATCTTTGTGTTTTAGTGTTAATTAGTCTTAGTTAAGGATAATTAACCAATAAAATCGCTGGTTTGTTCTTTTAAATTTGTAGCTAGCCAAATCTCATTTTGACAGTAAAATTATTATAATCATCAGTCTTGTGTTTGATGTTGTTAGTACTATTGTTTCATGTTTATTTAGTCTCTGCATATGATAATATATGGTCTGTAATCAATCTCATGGTTTTAATTTGTGTTTAGCTTTGAAAATAATCAAAACAGTTATATCAAGGCTTGTTTGGTTTTGCTAGTTAAATTGTGTTATTGAGTGTTTGTGTTATCACTTTTGGTTGTTTTGTGTTCAACTTGGCCATACTAGTCAGTGCAAGCAAGATAAAATCAATGCTCATAAGTAAAAGTCAAAATCTCTTTTGATCAAAACTGGTGTGTCCACTGTTGGGTTTTAATGATTCATGGTCATCATTTTGTGTTTACAAGTTGTTATCATTGATCAAAATAGTCTTATTACACCTTAAAACAACAAAATCAGTGAGTAGTAGTGAATCAAAGTTCATATAAGTCAACTTCTTTTGGTTTTTATAAAAAGTCAAATTGTCATTTGGTCGTTTTTGATTAAACTTTAGGATTTCACTGTGTATTTAATAGTAAGATTTAGCTTAAAAGCTTTTGGGTTATCAAAGTTTAGTTGCTAAACAAAATTAGAAAATTACTAGTTCTTTTTTAATCAGCTTTTTAAGTGCTTATTTTCTAGCTTATTTTGAGTACTTGTCAAAATGGTGCCCCAGTACATTGGGTGGTCCAACTTGATAAGCTCACATAGAGCTTATTAGTTGCTCAAAACTTGTGATTTTTGGTTCTTTGGGTAGCTAACCTAGCCATCTTGAGATCCCAAGCTTAATTTTATATTGAGTAGCTTATTTGCTAGGGTGCTATCAGCCTTAAACTTTGTCCCATTCCAATCAGCACATACTGAGTCAATCAGTATACACTGAGTAATCAGTGTTTATGGCCTTTTTCACAAGCTCACCATAAGCTCTCTAATTGCCCTCAGTGTGTGAGCTTTGGCTTTTTGGAAAGCCAACCAGCTCATCTTGACACCTCAAGTCTTTGATTTGAACTTTTGAGCTTATTTACTTAGCTTAAATTGTCCTACAAAAAGTCCACAAGTCTGTTTGGTTTGTAAGTTTAGTATTTGTGCTTGTTAGCTTATTAGAGCTTTTCAGTGTGCTTATCTTTGTCTTTTAGCTTCATTTGAGTAGCTTTAGCTTGTTTATATCTTATTCCACTCTCGTTTCCAGTTTTCAAGCTTCTTTGAGCTTAATTCCACAAAATAAGCTCATAAGCCTACTGTTGGCTCATAAGCTTGTAAAACTGCTTATTTTAAGTTTGTAAAATTTTTGTGTTTATTAAAGTTTCATATTTTTAGTGTTTAAGTAGTGTTCCAAAAGAAAATCTAGAAAAACATCAATTTAAAAATAGTGATAGTGTTTATTTAATAGGTTTTAGCTTTTTGATTTTTCTTTTCATCTTATTAATAAGCAAATCTTGTTTTTATATTTTTCTTAGTTTTCTGTCACCTTAAGTTATTTTTAGAAAAAGTTTCATATTTTTCTCTATCTTTTTAGTATTTATTAGAATTTTTAATAGTTAAAAGTCTTAAATAATTAGTAATAAATAATTAAAAAGCATAAAAAATATCTTTTCAGATTTAAAATTAGTTTTATCATATTTTAGCTTTTTCCAAGTTGAAATTTCATTTTTCCAGGTTTATTTGATATTTTCTAGTATTTAAGTGTATTTTAAATAATAATTAATTAGTAATAAATATATAAAAAGTGTGAAAAATATATTTTTAATTTTAAAATTAGTTTTATAATATTTTAGATTTCTCTGAATCATAATTTTATTTTTCTAGCCTTATTTTGTATTTTCTTCTATTTTAGGTTATTAATAAATAGTTTAAAATAGTTTTTAATTAATAATAATTAATTAAATAGTGGTTAAAATAATTTTCTTTTTCTAATAATTTTCTTTTATTTTTAGGATTCCAAAAATGTTATTTTCATATTTTTAGGTCTTTTATTTCTTTAATCTCACTTTTTATTTTGTACGTATACGTAGTTTTTAAACGTACGTATTTACGTTTGTTGTATCTGATTGTTTTGCTTATCAATTCTGTGTCCAAATACATTCCAATCAATCAGTAGTGTAATATTCAATCCAAAACCTTTACTGATCACTATCCTTAGTGATCATTCTATCATCTGATCAAGTGTTTACACTCCATTGAGTCTCCGTGGGACTTAACGACCCGGGAATTCATTCTATTCTCTGATCTTCATTGAGTTTGTGCTTGAACTGTTTTAAGTTTGTTACGGTCGGCCATTCACAAGTGGCCGGCTTGTGTGATAAAACTTGACGGTTTGGCACAGATCAAAATTTTGGCGCCGCTGCCGGGGAGGCTTTAGCGTGTGTTAAACCTTTTTCAGACCCATTCTTGCACATATACCACCATTTGTAAAAAGTTTTTTTTCATTAGCACTTTTCCTAAAGTGTTAAAAACACCAAAAATATTTTCATTCTTTGTTTTTACATCATGTTTTTCAAAAATACCAAAAATATTCCTCTTTACCCTCTTACCCTTTTGATTCTTCATTTCTTACCCTCTAAAACCGTTTGATTCTTTCTATGTCTTATCCTCACCCTCTTGGTTGTCAATGGTGTGGTGGTCCTTATAATGGTGGCAATTGCCCCGGTTGTAGCATGGTGGAATCAGGAAACGGGTCTGTCTATAACCAGGATCCCTATTCCTACCATAACACAATTGATTTATTCCATCAGCTACCACAACTGTGAAGACTTCAGCATTTTTCTGTTGTGAGTACTGTGGTGGTTCACATTCCAGTTCGATTGTCAATCGGAAACACGCTTGTCTATGAGCAGGTTCCTAATAACAATTATGACTACAACACATACCACTCACAGCCACATCAGTTTTACTGTTGTGAGTATTGTGGAGGTCCTCACTCTAGCTCGGATTGTCAAACAAGGAATCCATTTCCTTGTAGCGATTACGGCTCTTCGTATCATGACCAACCTCTACAGTACCAGCCTGAGCCACTTCCTCAAAATATTCTCCTTGATCTTTTGGATTTAGTGAAAGATTTGAAGGAATCTAAACACTCCCAAGATAATCCAAATGAAAATCCATGGAAGTTTTGTTAGCCGAAGAAGCGGATTGCTAAATTAGATTCGCAAATTGCCTTTGAAAAATCTATTAGGGAATCAATTGCAAAAGAAAAAGCAGCCAGATCTAGCTCTCGATTCCGTTTCATTCCTGATGACGATGATGATGAAGATATCCTTGATATCCTACAATTTTATAACGGTTCATCAAATTCATCAGTTGAAACTCATTCCATGAAAAATCGGGAGAAAAAGACTATGATGGAATTACTAGCAGAAGAACAAATGGAAAGTATAAAACATATGTATGCTAGTCCTTCTAAACTCCCTCAGTCTGTTGTTATCACACCCGATATTCCCACTCACTCTCTAAACATGGGGTATGAGCATCTTGACACTGTTCCTAAAAAGGAATCTGGACGAATTTATAAAGTCGAGTGTTGAGGACCTTGTCCCAATCCCGAGAAGAGTCACAGGAATTTCTGATCATATGTGTGATTCTTCTTTCCCTCTTGAGTGTTCAAATGATCATTTTGAAACTTTCTCCGATTTTAGCGACGATTGTGCTTCTTATGGAGACATTGAGTATGTCGAGGCATCACTCCCACAGTCTGATCCTCTTCTTGAGGAGTTCACCGATGAACTCACTCACATCATTCCACTTTCATCGAAAAGTGACGATGATCTCTTTGATTTCGAAGCCGATCTTGGAGAAACTAGAAATCTCCTATATAATGATCATCCACTCGTTTCTTGTCCCATTTCCGATTCTTCCATTTCTTCTCTCTCCGGATGAGGAAGATGACAAATTTTGGAAGGAAGTCGATGATTTTCTTAGTGATGAGTCAATTCCAACAAGGATTGACAATACTTACTTTGATTCGGAGGGAGACATCCTCTTTCTTGAAAATCTGTTGATTGAAGAACCGTTTCCTACTCTCCCTCCCGGACATCTTATTGACAATCACCATATAAGCTTCAAGTTTAAGCTTAAAAATGTCAAAAATGGTGATTTGCTTCTTACTGATGAGGAATGGACTTGCATTGTGATGCATATCTTTATTCCATTCTTCACAGAGGGCGTGGTTGCTCTTTCCCTTTTCTCTTTCGGGAATGAGGACACCATCTTTGACCCCGGTATCATCCTTTATATTTTCTACTATTAACAATGCCGCGGTTGTGTCTCGTCGGTGTGGAACTTTCCGATGTTCATATGTTTATTAACATTGTGAACGAAAGTCCGATCGAGATTGGTTTTCCACGCTGCTTCCCATGAACCAATGAATTCAGGGTCGAGTCAAGCTAGCGACTCGGGAATCAAAAACAGTAGCACACACCATATGGGTTTTTCACCCATATTTCAATCTTCTTTCTCTCGTTCTACCACCCTAGTGTGGGGAGTTGCCCACATGTTATATATATATATCTAAAAAAAAAAAATGGCCGCAGTATTTCCCTTTTATGTTCTCAGTTTCGGCATAACCGCCGGTACTTTGAATATTGAGGGAAATATTCATTTCTAAGTGTGGGGGAGAATTCTCACGAATTTTATCATGTATTATCCGCCCAATTCCCCCGTTTTTGGCCAAAATTTTTTTTGGAATAAGTGTTTTTCACTTATTCATCATATGGTAATCAGTCCGCCATGTCTAAAAAACAAAAGGATTGGCTAATCCAGGAGCAAACGGCTCTTGGTAAAGATTTCTCAAATCCGTTTATATGGCTTGCACTTTGCCCAAAATTGTATGGTTCTCAACTCACCATATCCTAAAAAGTGAAGAGTTGGCTAGCCCGCAAGTTTATGGCTTGTGGTAAAGGCAGTGGAAAATCCATAATTGGTATTCAGCTCACCAAAGATAATACTGATAATTTATCTAAGAGTTGGCTAGTCCAGAGCAAACGGCTTCTGGTAAAGACAAATCAAATCCGTTTACAGCTTATGATTTGCTCAAAATCATTTGGTTATCGTTGTACCAAGGTTCTTACTTGAATCAAAACAATTGGCTACTCCAGAAGTGATGGCTTTTGGTAAAGAGTTTTAAAATCCATTAAAGATCTAAATCATTGCTAGGGACTAGCAATATCTCAGTGTGGGGGATTGATGAGTGTCTAAATACTCATCATTTTTGTATAATCTAAACTGCAAAATCATCTGAAAACACTCAAAAATACATCAAAATGATGAAAATATCACAAATCAGTGTTTTATGTGTTTTAAATGCAAAAAGATCAAAATCAGATGAAAAATGATTCAAGTTTGCAAAATTGGCAGTTTTAGTTCTCCAAGTTTTAAAAGTTGTCAAATCTAGTCCCTAGAATTCAAAAATGTGAAGTTTTGTCATTCAAGGTCCCTGAAATATTCTAAGTTGTTAAAAATGGTCCTTGAATGATTCTTTGGTCAAATGGCAGATAAGGTCCCTGAGCTTTGAAAAATTGCAAAAATAGTCCCTGGATATTTTAAAATGGAATTTTATGCAAAAGTTATCCTTGTACTATCAAAGTTTGTCAAGATTGGTCCTTTTGATAATTTGGAAAAAGTTCAGTTTTGGTCCCTCAAGTTTGCAGAATTACAAAAATGGTCCTTATGCTTTATTAATATCAATTGGACCCCTTTTGTATTTAGAACCCCATCCAAAACCAAAAAGAACCCTGCCATATACCACTTGACCCCCTGTCATTATACATTGTGAACCCCCCTTTATTAATACCACTCGGTCAAAAAAAGTCAAAACCTTGACACTGTTTGTCTCCCTCACAGAAAACGCGCCAAACCAAAACCAGAGCTGGTATTGCTACTTTTTCAAATCCACTTGATCCTATCACCTCACCCCCTCCTTACCTTGTCCCCTCCACCTCCACTAGCACCAAAAAGCTTTAATTGACTCAAACCTGCTCAAGAAGAATTTGGCGCCAAAATCCACTTGGACGGATATGGTGAATTAGAGAGATCCAATGGCTGGAAATTGGTGGGATACAATCAGAGATCACCATAGAGTCCAAAAAGTCATTATAAAAAGGAGGGGATGCAATGTATCAAAAAATCTAGAGTAATTTATATTTTCTTTAGTCGTTTTTTTAATCTAAGCTTTCCAGTGTATGTTTTCACTTCCAAGTACTTTGTTTAAGTTTCTCAAGTGTATTTGAATCCTTTTTAATAATCAATTTCAAGTTTTCAGTATCAAATTCAGTTTATGCAATTTTCAAGTGCTCAAAATCTCTTATGATTCGAATGTTATTGTTAGGTGTTATCATGGACTGAATAAGCACATATAGGCTCCTAGATAGCTTATAAAAGCTATTAGATATCTTAAAATCCAGTTTAGAAGCAAAAATCAAAAATCACCAAAAATACAAATTAAATAGTTGAAAAATAAAAAATCCATTAGAAATGGTGTTCACAGCTGGAGCAGGGTAAATCTTGGATGGCCTTGGGTTAGTGGCTTAGTGGTAAGCCTATAGGAGTGTTCTTGGTTCCTAGTTCTTGGTTTTCAGTTGGATAGCCTTTGTAAGCCTTTTTGTTCAATTTTGTTATTTCAATCGTTTTAAAGTTTAGTAGCTTTAATCTTTGTGTTTTAGTGTTAATTAGTCTTAGTTAAGGATAATTAACCAATAAAATCAGTGGTTTGTTCTTTTAAATTTGTAGCTAGCCAAATCTCATTTTGACAGTAAAATTATTATAATCATCAGTCTTGTGTTTGATGTTGTTAGTACTATTGTTTCATGTTTATTTAGTCTCTGCATATGATAATATATGGTCTGTAATCAATCTCATG
This sequence comes from Chrysanthemum makinoi, assembly GCA_910596185.1. Taxonomy (NCBI): domain Eukaryota; kingdom Viridiplantae; phylum Streptophyta; class Magnoliopsida; order Asterales; family Asteraceae; genus Chrysanthemum; species Chrysanthemum makinoi. The sequence continues at coordinate 146,188,014 of OU343223.1, read as the reverse complement.
GTTTAAATTTGTGTTTAGCTTTGAAAATAATCAAAACAGTTATATCAAGGCTTGTTTGGTTTTGCTAGTTAAATTGTGTTATTGAGTGTTTGTGTTATCACTTTTGGTTGTTTTGTGTTCAACTTGGCCATACTAGTCAGTGCAAGCAAGATAAAATCAGTGCTCATATGCAAAAGTCAAAATCTCTTTTGATCAAAACTGGTGTGTCCACTGTTGGGTTTTAATGATTCATGGTCATCATTTTGTGTTTACAAGTTGTTATCATTGATCAAAATAGTCTTATTACACCTTAAAACAACAAAATCAGTGAGTAGTAGTGAATCAAAGTTCATATAAGTCAACTTCTTTTGGTTTTTATAAAAAGTCAAATTGTCATTTGGTCGTTTTTGATTAAACTTTAGGATTTCACTGTGTATTTAATAGTAAGATTTAGCTTAAAAGCTTTTGGGTTATCAAAGTTTAGTTGCTAAACAAAATTAGAAAATTACTAGTTCTTTTTTAATCAGCTTTTTAAGTGCTTATTTTCTAGCTTATTTTGAGTACTTTTCTGAAAATGGTGCCCTGTACACAGTTGGGTGGTCCAACTTGATAAGCTCACATAGAGCTTATTAGTTGCTCAAAACTTGTGATTTTTGGTTCTTTGGGTAGCTAACCTAGCCATCTTGAGATCCCAAGCTTAATTTTATATTGAGTAGCTTATTTGCTAGGGCTGCTATCAGCTTAAACTTTGTCCCATTCCAATCAGCACATACTGAGTCAATCAGTATACACTGAGTAATCAGTGTTTATGGCCTTTTTCACAAGCTCACCATAAGCTCTCTAGTTGCCCTCAGTGTGTGAGCTTTGGCTTTTTGGAAAGCCAACCAGCTCATCTTGACACCTCAAGTCTTTGATTTGAACTTTTGAGCTTATTTACTTAGCTTAAATTGTCCTACAAAAAGTCCACAAGTCTGTTTGGTTTGTAAGTTTAGTATTTGTGCTTGTTAGCTTATTAGAGCTTTTCAGTGTGCTTATCTTTGTCTTTTAGCTTCATTTGAGTAGCTTTAGCTTGTTTATATCTTATTCCACTCTTGTTTCCAGTTTTCAAGCTTCTTTGAGCTTAATTCCACAAAATAAGCTCATAAGCCTACTGTTGGCTCATAAGCTTGTAAAACTGTTTATTTTAAGTTTGTAAAATTTTTGTGTTTATTAAAGTTTCATATTTTTAGTGTTTAAGTAGTGTTCCAAAAGAAAATCTAGAAAAACATCAATTTAAAAATAGTGATAGTGTTTATTTAATAGGTTTTAGCTTTTTGATTTTTCTTTTCATCTTATTAATAAGCAAATCTTGTTTTTATATTTTTCTTAGTTTTCTGTCACCTTAAGTTATTTTTAGAAAAAGTTTCATATTTTTCTCTATCTTTTTAGTATTTATTAGAATTTTTAATAGTTAAAAGTCTTAAATAATTAGTAATAAATAATTAAAAAGCATAAAAAATATATTTTCAGTTTTAAAATTAGTTTTATCATATTTTAGCTTTTTCCAAGTTGAAATTTCATTTTTCCAGGTTTATTTGATATTTTCTAGTATTTAAGTGTATTTTAAATAATAATTAATTAGTAATAAATATATAAAAAGTGTGAAAAATATATTTTTAATTTTAAAATTAGTTTTATAATATTTTAGATTTCTCTGAATCATAATTTTATTTTTCTAGCCTTATTTTGTATTTTCTTCTATTTTAGGTTATTAATAAATAGTTTAAAATAGTTTTTAATTAAGAATAATTAATTAAATAGTGGTAAAAATAATTTTCTTTTTCTAATAATTTTCTTTTATTTTTAGGATTCCAAAAATGTTATTTTCATATTTTTAGGTCTTTTATTTCTTTAATCTCACTTTTTATTTTGTACGTATACGTAGTTTTTAAACGTACGTATTTACGTTTGTTGTATCTGATTGTTTTGCTTATCAATTCTGTGTCCAAATACATTCCAATCAATCAGTAGTGTAATATTCAATCCAAAACCTTTACTGATCACTATCCTTAGTGATCATTCTATCATCTGATCAAGTGTTTACACACCATTGAGTCTCCGTGGGACTCAACGACCCGGGAATTCATTCTATTCTATGATCTTCATTGAGTTTGTGCTTGAACTGTTTTAAGTTTGTTACGGTCGGCCATTCACAAGTGGCCGGCTTGTGTGATAAAACT
>OU343223.1:145962571-146185716 GCA_910596185.1 Chrysanthemum makinoi | reverse complement strand
ACGACCGACCGCTTGTATAGCGGAGTTGGAATAAATTAATTACGGTTGCTTAAACTTTGCCGAAACTCATTTTTAAACCACATTTGGACAAAATCACCATCTTTAACCCTTATTATCTTTATGTTCGAGACCTTTTTGACGAAAACTCCTGAACTGAAACTTTTAGATTTCGATACAAACTTTCCAAAACTGTCGAGTTCGTTCTCTAACGTTCGACGTACACCATTTTACGACTAGTTTTCGAAAGCCATTTTTGTCACTTTTATGAAAATTCGGCGACATTGTTTCACGACGAAAAGTGAAAATTTCACCATAAATCATTCTGAAACCATTGTAGGATGACATTTTAACGAAAATACTTGTAAAGTGATTTTTGAATGGTCAAGACGTCAAAAGAGTATTTTTCGACGATAAGTATTATTTTTCCAAAAACTCGTAAATGGTATAAATAACATACGAAATGCATGCATAACATTACATTGCAACTCATTACATATCATATCATTCCTAATAGGTCATTTTCGAGATTCACGCTCTATTTCAGTGTATCCACTTTTGTCATCGTAATCATTCAACAGAGTTCATAGCCCCACTTTTACTCTTTTAACTGTTTACAAACTCTTGGGGGAGATACATGCTACATTTTTAATCAAACACAAATGCTTTGAACTACATGTTATATCCGAATGTTTTATTGTCACTAAGTATTTGCCATGTTCGAAGTCCCTACATCATGCACCATTAGTCACTTTGCGAAAGTGAGCGAATATTGTGAATAGGCCTATTGGAATTAACACCCCATTCTTTATTGACCCAGGTTAGGGGAAATCGAATGCACTTTTATATTGAACCAAGTAAGGTAATTTGGCAAGTTACCTATTAGGGCAGTGATGAAACGATGATTACCAATTTTTATTGGTGCGATGTTACGCTTTGGTGTCATGAACTTAGTGAAATAAATACGATTTTGTTTTTAACGATGAGTGTGAAACGATTTAACTCACACTAGGATGATTGTGTTCAAACGAATTACTTAAACCTATGGATTTCACTCAACCTTTGTGTTGACCTTTATAAGCATGTTTTATCTCGTGTATCTAAGGCATTCCATTCATGGCATGCATTTGGACACATCATGGAGTCGCGGTGACGACGCGTCTCACTTGGGTTTTATGAACTTTAAAACATCGTTTGACTTGTACTAAACTTATTTTCCGTGCATAGTAACTTTCATGTGGACCTATCTTTGTAAACTCGATTGTTTTATTAAATCAAACGATGTATTTTCCAAGCGACACTTTAGGTCGTTCAATATAACTGTGATTGTGATGCTATGACGATCAATCCCCGTGAATTCCATTCCACAAGCAAAGCAGTAATTTGGGGTGTGACCGATTGGCATCAGAGCTTCGGTTATAGAGAACTAGGTTGCATCATTGACCCTAGACTATAACCACATCATCATAGCATCTCATCATATCATTATAAGTGCACATTCTTTATACATGCGGACTTATGACTCAACACCAAACATCATATGAGTCGATTAGTTCAAGCATTGCATAGTTACTCCTAAATTATACATAGCCTGATCACCTATGTCTAATTCGGGAAGAATCATGCAATGAAGGGAGTAGTAGTCTCATATGTGTAATAACAATCCAAATGTCAAAGCCAAATTTTCAAAAGATTTTCTTCAAACCACTTGTTTCCGGTTGATCCGAAAGTGACGCATTCTTGTTTGATGAGTTGCAAAGATCGAAGCTAGAAACAAGTTCGTTACCTAAACCGATTTAGCCTAATCGTTATGATTCTTGTTTGATGAGTTGTGGGATTAAGCAAAAATCTACGGTTACCAAAAGTCTTTTAAAAATTTTGCTTGGGAATGGGAAAGCTTATCTCATTGAGCCTAATCATAAGAAAGCATGTATTTAGGATGGGAATTGCTCAATGCATAGCACGTGAACGTATCTTGTGGGCCGAGTAACTCATATGCATGAGCATTGACATAATCATTTAGACCATACACGAGCATAAACTTTTAGAACCCTTGTCGAGGTTCGAACCATAGTATCATCGATTGAATCACGAGGACGTGATTCCTCTGACATGGGAAGAATGTCACAATTCTCAATTTTTGGTCATTTCTTAAAACAATTCATGCCTCACAATTTCAACATTTATCGTAAACTTGGTTTACTTGTTCCAAATTCGCGAACCTTTTGTTTAGCGGTGAATTCATGATCATATCATCACGAACATTTCATATGGACTAAGATTAGTCTACATTTCATTGACATCATTTGCATCATGATAATTCATTCATGACATTTCATTTCACATTAAACGCGTAAATTTTATATTAAATAAACGTTATCGCGTGAGTTATTATTTTGAACATTTAATCCACTTTTAAAAATGATCCCGATATATTTTTATACTTACATTAGTTTATAAAAACTATATTTTGAGTTTTCCTAGTGTTTTAAATTTATTTTGTATACAAATCGTTAAATTTATATTATTACAACGTTTTTCTTAAAAACGCGCACGATAATTATTTTATCACTCAAATTTTACAAGAAATGTATTTTTACAATTTTATAACAACAATATACTTTACTTTGATCCCCTAAAACTTATTTTAATCCATATGACTTTAACTTCACATCTATGTACAAGTTACATTTTCCTACATTTATAACATTTACTCACACATTTTTATCAAGTACATACAAGTAAAAAAAAAAAATTATTGTGGGAAAACATATCCCCTAAAATCCGCCTGGGGGGATAAGTCCTTGAGTTGGTAAGAAAATTTGCAACAAGTATAGATATGTACTCTAAGACATTTATTCATTCATCCAACCACAAATAATTCACAAGTTCATAAAAATCTTCTTCTCTCTTGCTCATCATCCATAGAACCGGCCATAATAGGTGTTACAAGGGATCAACAAAAATTTTTCTCAAGCTCAAGTATTTACAATCTAGATAACACTCTTGATAAGGTTTTGAAATAAAAACCTAGGGTGTTTAGGTTAATCTTTGGTTCTAATCACCTCATCATATCACTAGTAAGCATCTCATGTTTATTTTCATCTTACATATTCATTTCATACTCATCTTATCATTTTGAGCAAAAACATGCAAGACTTGTGTTGTTTATACCATTTTACTTTGATTTTTAGAGTTTTATACATATAAAGTCATCCTATAATTATTCCCTTGGTATATATTGGTCTTGATGATGTCTAGGAACCCATGACACCCTAAAAAGGTGTATGGTAGGATTAGATTAGTTTTGGAGTTGATTTGAAGGGATTAGAATAGGTTTTGTCCGAGAAAAACTATTTTCGATAAGTATATATTGTGTTCTGTCCTTGTTTTGATTTTCTGGAAAATCCGACAGTAGGCACGAAATTTTGGCCTTGATATTTAGAAAATATACTTTAAAACGAATCCGTGGCCGCTTGAACGGATTAAAACGGAGTTATAACGAAGAAGTTATGAATTTTTCAAGTTTAACGACGAAATATATATTTTTCTGAAATTTCAGCAAAGTGTTTTTGTTTTGTACGAGTCAAAAATGAGCCTTAAGCTTCATAAATTATTTCGACTTGTCAAAAATATATTAGTATACTTTGATACGAAGCTAAGGACGTATAATACGTAGAAAACGGATTTGAAACGACTAAGATATGCACGCTTTCATAAAATTGCCGTAACTATTATTTTTAGAAAGACTATATTATTTTTAATGACAAGTGTTACGGTAACTAAACGACACCATGTTGAAGGCTGTTTTAACGATGATGTAGAACTTTTGTAAAGAAATGTCTTCTAATAAAATCGAGATCATCAAGCATATTTTTCAAAGCGACCGATCGCTTGTATAGCGGAGTTTTAATAAATTAATTACGGTTGCTTAAACTTTGCCGAAACTCATTTTTAAACCACATTTGGACAAAATCACCATCTTTAACCCTTATTATCTTTATATTCGAGACCTTTTTGACGAAAACTCCTGAACTGAAACTTTTAGATTTCGATACAAACTTTCCAAAACTGTCGGTTTCGTTTCTCTAACGCTCAAGCGTACACCATTTTACGACTAGTTTTCCAAAGCCATTTTTGTCACTTTTATGAAAATTCACGACATTGTTTTTCTTTACTGACGAAAAGTGAAAATTTCACCATAAATCATTACTTAAACCATTGTAGGATGACATTTTGACGAAAATACTTGTAAAGTGATTTTGAATGGTCAAGACGCCAAAAAGAGTATTTTTTCGACGATAAGTATTATTTTTCCAAAAACCGAAAATGGTATAAATAACATACGAAATGCATGCATAACATTACATTGCAACTCATTACATATCATATCATTCCTAATAGGTCATTTTCGAGATTCACGCTCTATTTCAGTGTATCCACTTTTGTCATCGTAATCATTGCAACAGGTGAGTTCATAGCCCCACTTTTTTTTTACTCTTTTAACTGCTTTTACAAACTCGGGGAGATACATGCTACATTTTTAATCAAACACAAATGCTTTGAACTACATGTTATATCCGAATGTTTTATTGTCACTAAGTATTTGCCATGTTCGAAGTCCCTACATCATGCACCATTAGTCACTTGCGAAAGGAGCGAATATTGTGAATAGGCTATTGGAATTAACACTCCCGCCTTATTGACCCGTTAGGGAAATCGAAGACTATATTTGAACCAAGTAAGGTAATTTGGCAAATTACCTATTAGGGCGGCGATGAAACGATGATTACCAATTTTATTGGTGCGATGTTTACGCTTTGGTGTCATGAACTTAGTGAAATAAATACGATTTTGTTTTTAACGATGAGTGTGAAACGATTTAACTCACACTAGGATGATTGTGTTCAAACGAATTACTTAAACCTATGGATTTACTCAACCTTGTGTTGACCTTATAAGCATGTTTTATCTCGTGTATCTAAGGCATTCAATTCATGGCATGCATTTGGACACATCATGGAGTCGCTGGTGACGACGCCTCACTTGGTTTTATGAACTTTTAAAAACATCGCTTGACTTGTACTAAACATATTTTCCGTGCATAGTAACTTTCATGGGACCTATCTTTGTAAACTCGATTGTTTTATTAAATCAAGCTTTATGTATTTTTCAAACGACACTTTTAGGTCGCTCAATATAACTGCGGATTGTGATGCTATGACAAATAATCCCTGTGAATCTCATTGAACAAAACTTGTAAAAGTTAAAAAGGAATATGGTGTCATATTTGATTTACTCAAAAAGGCTCGTGATGAAGCATCAGATGAACTTGATCATTATCTTGCACACACTAAAGAAGTTATACATTTTGCCGAAATGTTTGGCTCCGAAAATCAAGATCCATTCACACTATCTTCAAGTTAAGAGAAATGTTAGAAAGTATGAACAACTTCCACAACCATCATTAAGAGATTAGCCCCGAACACTTAGTACTCATGAACCTAGAATCTCTAATGCCAAATCACAAGTAGCTAACGCGTGCTTCCTTCTCTAACAAACAGAATAGTTGAGCCTTTTCCAAACGTCCACACTTCAACGTTCTAGGAGCACTAATCAAGAATAGGAAGTTGCGACCTAAGAAAAGATCAATCAAGAATGCTAAATTAGAAGAACACCCTAGGACTATGAATAAGACTCACGCTGCTCCACTATAGATATTAAGGCCTGCAAATGTAATAGAAATAGTGATGTAACTAATGCTAAACCATTAAGTACTTTTGATATTCACCAATGCACCTTGTGTTATTTGTGGTAAAAGTATGAATTCCGATTGCCATGATAAATGTGTTGCTAAAGCTATCATCTCTCGTTTAAGGAATCCTAAGAACCGAATACCTCTAGGCCCACTAATCTTTCTAAGTCTGTGCTTGGTAGACCGCCATCTTTAGATTCTAAGATACGCATTGCTGTCCTCGTAGCTCATGTCACCTCCTAGGAATGTAGTACCACCTCGTGCATTCACTAAGACTAAAGCAAATACTAGTTGAGATGGCGTAAATGGATATATAACATACTTGGATTTAAATGGATACCTAAAGCTATTGATGTGTGTATATCTACTATAAATCGCAACGGAACCCTCTAACATTTCGGTTCCAAATCTACTTCTATTCCATCCGTGTCGCCTGCGGTGTAATGCAGTGATACATATCATTCTCTCGATTGTTGATAGCGGATGTTCCCGCCACATGACAGGCAATCTTAAACTGTTATCAAACTTTATTGCAAAGTTCATTGGCACCGCAGGTTGGAATGATCACTTCGCAGATATCATGGGCTACGGAGATTATGTCAATGGGAACATCGAAATTAGCAGTGTTTACTATGTGGAAGGCCTCGGTCATAATGCTTTCAAGAGGTCAGCTTTTGTGATGGAGATTTGGAGGTTGCTTTCCGGAGAAAACTTGTTTCATTCGTGATCTACAAGGAAATGACCTTATGTCCGATCGCGTAATTTAGTCTCTACACTATTTCTAAGAAAGACATGGTTGCTTCATCTCCCATATGTTTACTTTCAAAGGCAACATCAACAAAATCCTCGCTATGGCACCGCTGTCTCTCACATCTAAACTTTCAAACCATCACCAACCTTGCTCGACACAAACTAGTTGAAGGACTCCCACGTTTCGGTATTCTAAAGATCACCTTTGCTCAGCTTGTGAACAAGGCAAAAGCACTCGTGCTCATTTTCCTTCAAAGGTGGAACACGCTCTCAAAGATGTGCTTCATCTTCTTCACATGGATTTGTGTGGCCCGATGCGCTGCGGCAAACGATCAATGGCAAATGCTACATCTTAGTAATTGTTGATGACTATTCACGCTGAACTTGGGTCTACTTTCTTTCAAGCAAAGATCAAGCTCCACGATGATCATCACCTTCACAAAAATACAAGTTCAGCTACGCAACACCGCTCACTAATCGTAACGTATAGAGGCAACCAATTTGTTAATCAAACTCTTCGTGAATTCTATGAGAAAGTGGGAATTAGATCGCACATCTATTGCACGCACACCGAACAAAACGGAGTTGTCGAAAGACGAAACCAACGCTAGTGGAAGCCGCAAGAACAATGTTAATCAATGCTAAACTTCCAGATTACTTATGGGCGTAAGTCGATTCATGCGCTATACTCAAAACCAATCTATGATTACAAAACGCCACAACAAAACACCTTTCGAGCTTGTCCATAACAGAAAACCGAATCTAAAACACTTTCATGTATTTGGATCTCTTTGCTATCCTAATAATGATCGTGATGACTTTGGAAAGCTCAAAGCCAAAGCCGACATTGAGTCTTTATCGGATACCGTGATAATTCAAAAGGTTTCCGACCGAATCGCCGTAAAAAGTGTGATGGAAACGATTCATGCTCATTTTGATGAACTTACGGAAATGGCTTCCGAGTATAACAGCTTGGAACCCGGACACAACCGCTTAAACTTCCCCCAAACCCCATCATCACCAACAAAGCCCCCACTTACTCGCCAACAAATGGAAAGGTTATTTGTCTACTGCTCGCTGATCATATTGATGAACGTGCCTGTGTATCCGCAAGCCGGCCAAGCCAACCTAATAATACTCTTATACCCGATACACTCGCACAACAACTACTGCGATGCACCTACACCGCTGACTCCACTACAACAAGTTGAACAAACCGCCCAACAATGATGAAGTTGTTGATGATATTCTCAATGAAGTACCCCACCGCAGATTTTGATCCAAATGCTCTTCAACCCGCTGCTAATGAGACCGCCGCACCGTGATGTCGCGAATCTTCAACAAACCATTTGAATCCTCGACCGCACAATGTATATCAACATCAACCCTCCACACATAGATGGACTAAAGACCATCCTCTGAAAACATTATTGGCAACCCGATCAACCACCGTTACAAGACAACGTCTTCACACGACGGTGAACATTGCATTTATGCACTCACCGTCCGCCAATCAACCTAAAACATCAAAGACGAATGACAAAAGACAACCTGATTGAATCCATGCAAGAAGAACTCAACCAATTCAAACGCCTTGAAGTATGGGAACCGTTGAAAGACCAACAGAGTCTACGCCATTGGTCTAAAATGGATTTGGAAAACAAATTGATGTCAAGGAAATGTTATCCAAAATAAGTCACGCCCGTGGCTAAGGGTTATCATCGTGAAGAGGAATAGACTTTGAAGAATCTTTTGCTCCGCTGCTCGCCTTGAGGTCGCTCGATATTTCTAGCATTCGCTGCTCATATGCGAATATGACTCGCCTATCAAGCTCCTCTAAAGCGAAAATGAGCTAAGCTATCATCCTTCCTCATTGCTAATAATTTCACCAAAGGTTCGGTTGACCCAACTCTTTTATACAATATCACGGGGCACATATCTTAATTGTTCAAATTTACGTGGATGACATCATTTTGGGTCTACACATAAAAAGTTTTCAATCGCTTTGCAAAACTAATGAAGAAAAATTTTGAAATGTCCATGATGGGTGAACTCACGCTCTTTCTCGGACCTAAAGTTCATCAATCACCCCTGGTATTTTCTTGAGTCACCCAAATATGCCCTTGAATTGTTAAACAAATTTGGAATGAAACCTGTGACACCTATGCCACACCAATGGCTCATACCAAGAAGCTAGACGCCGATTTACATGGGAAATTGGTGGACCCTACAAAAATACCGTAGTATTATTGGGTCTCTCATGTATCTAACAGCCAGCGACTGATATTGTCTTTGCCGCTATCTATGCTCCCGCTATCGCCGCGACCAACTCAAACCCACCTCTCTCGAGGCTAAAAGAATCCTCGATACATAAAGGGAACCATTAACTTTGGGATCCGTATCCGGCGATTCGGTTTTGAACTAATCGCTTTGACGTCGACCACGCAGATGCTTAGACTCACGGAAAAGTACTTGTGAGCTTTACAATTTCTTGGTGATAAACCGTGTCATGGCAATCGGAAGCAGGATTGTACATCGCCGTCCTCAACCGGCAAAATATGTAGCCATGTCGGCGGTTGTGTCATTTGATGAGAACACAACTCAAAGACTATGGTTACGTATTTGATGTAATCGATCGATGTATTGACAATCGAGTGCCATTGATCTCGCGCAACTCGGCCAAAGACTCGAAATCAAAGCACATCGATCTCGATATCATTTCATCAAGGATCACGGGAATGTGGTACCGTTGAATTATATTTTGGGGAACGTAATACCAATTGGCGATCTTCTCACCAAAGCCTTGCCTCCCGCTAGGTTTAATGAGTTGGTCCACCGGATTGGTATGAGGTGTTTGACTCAAGAGGAATTGATAACCTCCTAAAACAGCCTTAAAAACCTGTCAAACACCAAAATCTCTTTTGTAAATAAATTTTTCCAAAACAAAATACAAAAATATAAAACCTGATAAAACAACAAAAATATTCTTCTATCTATTTTCTTTCAACATTGCAAGTACGTTTCTTCCGTCAACACTATAATCTTTCAAAATTCAATATTTTTCGATCTAGTGTTGAGGGGAGAAAATTATGACTTTAACTGCTTTCAAATCATCTGTGTACTTGCATGTTATCTTATCTCCGTTGTTTCTTTTAACAAATGGTGGTAAAGTTTCTGGTACAATGACACTCCTCGACTAAAATTTATAACCTTTCATTATTTTCAAGTCGAGTGTCGCAAGTTTCTTTCTAAAAAATCTTTGTTTGGTAACCAAAATGGAAGTTAAATGGCTTTGTATGAAAAAGGAAAAGGTGGAGGGACCAAACTGCCAAAATGTTAAAGTTATTTTTAATAAAACACCTCCCACCTAACTTTTCTATTCACATTTAATACCTCAACCTAAAAAGATCCTACACCTAAGAATCAATTGAGAAACTGCACTTTAGATCATCATTTTGTAAGTGATTTCATGATTTAACATGTTTTTAAGCAATGGTTTTGAATTTTTCAAAAATCCAACGGTTAAAACGTTGTATAATCTTGATTTTGTGTTCTACGATGCATGTATGAACACATGAATCAAGATTGGGTGTTTATGGTTAAAAGATGTGTCAAAACGCTTTAATACATCAATGATATCATTTTAATCATCAAAACACCCATAAACACGAATTGAATGATTTATGAAATTAGGTTTATGCGGATTTGGGTGTTTTCAAATGTGAAGGTTTTGGTCAAAAAGATTGTTGTGGGATGTCTATATCATGTTGAATTAATGATTTCCGTGCTCTATAACCACCCGAAACCTAATTGATTAAAAATTGGATGTTAGGGTTTAAAGTTCTTGAGTTTGGGTATTTTTATTCTCTCACGATTTAGATGTTATAACTTAATAGACTCTCACAACATCCAAGACCTACCGAATTAAATTGGTGCAAATCCTATGGCTAAAAATCTTATGCGTAGTCTTAACTATTAGGGTTTAGCTCTACGCGATAATGACTTTACGCTGTAAAATGTTTAACAAGTCTCATGCTATGATCTGTTGTAAAATGAATATATGTGTTATGATTGATGATGTGATGACTTTATTTCGTGCTTGCTACGCATAATATTCGTAATCAAGGTCATTTGTTAATCTACGATAAGGATTACCCACGCGTAGAAAGTTATGCGTAGAGAAATTTTACGCTAACTATTACGCGCCGTTCTACAATGGGACTACGCGACTCGTGAAGGATATGTAACAAAGGACCTCTACGCGATAAGGTCTACTCTTACGGTAAGCCTTACGCCGTAAGGTTCTTATACGCCAGCGTAAGCTCTACGCATAAGGTCCCTTTTCCTACACGCTGTAACATTTCACGCTGTAAGTTAGGATCCTACGCGATAAGCTTTCAACTACGCAGATATCATTCTCGCTACGCTTAACTTTGCCATTCCTACGCTTAAGCCTTGATTGACCTTCATTATGAATTGTTACGTGTACAAACTTGTAAATAAACTAATCATATCGTCACGAATCCAATAATGTCACTAATAAACTTAAACGCTTGATATGTTGTGAACAATAAGTGATAACATAAACTTTAAAACTTAAAGTTAACTAACTCACTAAACATTTCACGACGTCATTGGACTATTGGACAAACAAGTGACTTAGGACTCGTAACAATCATTAACACTGCATTCAATAACTAGACAATAAGACCTCTCGTTGACTAACATTATGTCTTTCGATATGTTGGTTCTTTTGGCTAATGTTATTTCATCGCATCACATGGTGAACAAATGAATGGGATGCATCGGTTCTTACAATTGCTGATATCTTCCAGAGGGTTATCCGAGAAAGATTGGAAAGAACAACCTTAGGGTTGACTTTGACACCCTCACATGCTCAAAATCTTCTTGTCTCATTGCGTTGGATATTCTCGTGAATCATCCCTACCGTAACATGCTCTCACACTCGCCACAGTTCCGAGGTCTACATTCAACAATTCTGGATTTATGCAGAGGATCATGGTCAAAGTGCGTTGAATGTGACACTTAATCACAAACAAGTCACTATCACTCCGCCGACTTACGGGTCGTTCTCATCATTCCTCGCTGACGCTCCAACCGACTTTGCCCCTAACAAGACAAATTCACGAAATTCTTGATAGATATTGGTTATGATGAAGCTTCAGGAATCATTACTAAGCACTCTCACGTGGAGCTCAAGTATATTCCTCAACCATGGAGAACACTCTACATGATCATCACCAAATCGGCTCCTCGGTCGCGGATAAAGGCTATGAGCATCCCAAGCTCATGGAACTGCAAATTTTCCGGTCGTTGATCAACAAGAAGGACATTGAAATCAAGCACTGATATGGGAGGACATGATGGTATTTCACAAGAAGCTTGGCTCCAAGATTCCCTATGTCGATACACCAAACCGTTGATCCAGAGAGCACTTGGACTTCATCCTGATATCCCCATGAGGCTCAATGACCCGGATAATCACGACATATTGATCCAACCCACTATCTATCGTAATCAAAGAATCGCCAACAAAGAAACAGGTACGGTATTACCGATCACCTTCTAACCACCGAAATCAAAAAGCTTGAAACATATAAAAGGTATCGGTTAGTCAGTAAAAGGCAAAGTTGGTCATCTTGATGAAAAATCTTCGGTACACCTACCGGAGGACCGTAAGAGGCGTGCTCGAAGTGTCACAAGTATGATATTTATAGGAAGCTTCCCAAAAGGAATCCTCCTCGTAAAAGGATTGTTCCCGTAAAGGAAGTTGAACCTATTCCTACACCTGAACCGCAAAGAAAGCTTGTGGACGAGAGCTCAAGAAACACAATCGCATGAAGAGGTACACTACTCAAACGAAAGGATGACTTCCATCGCAATTGCCAAAACCTCCAAGTCCAATAGCCAACAAGGCAAAGGAAAGACTCAGATTGTACCTTATGATGAAAGCTCGGAAAGTGATGAAGAGCCACCAGTAAATGTATACAAGAAGACGATCAAATTCCTTAGACACCAACACAAAGTCAAGAATTTGCTAAAGACCAAATGGGTGGTCCCGAGGATCAAGTGGTGTCGCCCACTGAACCATCTCCCCGATGCGTTAATCAACCCGATAAGTGGAGTCGTGCCACCACTCTTATTCAACAACAAAAGCTTGTGGAGGATACTATCGTATATGAGTTTGAGGTACCGAACCGAGAAGTCCGAAAAAGATAAAGATGTTGATTATGATAAGTTTCTCCTAGATAGTCCCCGCACGATCAAAGGAAGAAACCTCTCAACCTCCGGGGATCCGTAGTCCTCATATCTCTTCATCATCGATTCGCCTTCTCCTCGCCACCACCAACAAAGAAGTCAACCAAATCATCATCCAAATCCGTGAAGAAACCATCTAAATCTTGGATTTCTCAAGCTCATGAACGGATTACCAAAGCTGTCAAACAAGTTGATGAGTGCTTATTCACTCATCATTTTTACCCATCTAAGCCCACAAAATGTCTAAAAACACTGAAATATAACCAATTATGCTACAGATATCCTTGAATGTGTTTTACTTGTTTCTCGTGTACAAAGGATCGAAAACAGACAAAACGTACGAAATGAGCTCGGATTGGAAAACGTGCTTTGTAGATGGAGCTTAAGCTTGATTTTCTGCGATTTTCGTGAGCTTCCGATACACATTTGGGAGTGAGTTGGGAATCCGATCAAAACCTATCCCTAAATCCAAATTACTAAGTTACCCTCTACCCGAACCCAAAATTACCATTTTACCCTTTTTGCAAAATCCAAAACTACTCTCTTTTAAAACCTCATTTTTATTTTACAACAATTATTTTTTTTTTAAAACCAATTTTATTAAAATTATTTTCTTTCTAAAAAAAAAATACAAAGTTTTAAAAATACAAAAGTTTTTACTTAAACCTTTTTAACCCCTAAACCTTTAACCCATTTACCCATTTTTACCCAATTCCCCTTCTTCCCTGATATTACCCAAACAAAGAACCCAGCTTCACAAAAAATGGCGCCAAACCATTTTCCCTCCTCACCCTTGTCCTCTACCTCCTCGTCTCCTCTCAAACCCTCGTCCCCAAAGCTCACACCCTCCCCCACACCCACATGGGTGAGATGCCATGTTGGCAATCCTCAAACTCCCCATTGGAGCTCATTAAATCCACTACCAAGATTAAAGGAGTGGTGCCCAAGTTCAAATGAATGGCTGAGATTGAAGCTGAAGAAGCACAAGGATGCCCATTTCCTTCAATTGTCTCACCAAAGAAACACAAGCTCAAGTCTTGAAGACCTAGTTATTCCAGTAGTATAAATAGTAGCTTGTAAGCCTTTCAAAGGCATGAGGATTTATTAGGTTTTAGTTATTTTAAAATTTAGTTTCTGTTTTTTATTAGGTGTATTGTTTTCTTTATGAATGAAAAAAAAAAGTTTTACATTATTGTTTTTACTAATAAGCACTTTGGAAGCTTATTAGCTTATTGTTCTCATCTATTTAGTTTTTAAGTCTCATTCAAGGTACATTTTAGTTTTTACTTAAGAAAATTTCTCGTTAAGCTTTGAAAATGGTTCTTTTTTAGTTAACACCCCATTAAGGGTGTTTGGTTTAAGCTTATTTGAAGAACAAAAATCACTTTTTACCCATATGACTTTCAAGTCAAACTCAGCTTAGGTTTTAGTTAGTTTTTACAATTTTGAAATTGGTTTAGCAAGATTTGTAAAAGTTGGTTTGAAAAGCTCACTTCATTTTGTTCAAGACCTGAAACAAAGAAGAATGCCAGCTCTGTTAAACCCCATTTTAACAGCTTATTTATCATCAAATCTTTTTCCAAATAGCTTTTCTTAAGTCCTCACATACCCACCTAGATATAGCTTTAGCTTATTTGGCACTTAGGATAGTTTAGCTTAGCTCAAATTGCTTCAAAAATCAGTCTAAACTCATTTTCGGCCAATCAAGCCAAAGAAGTACATCACCCAAGTAGCTTTTTTCTTTTGAAGTCTAATTTGCTTAATAATAGGACTTAGACTTTGAAATTTGGTATACTCGGTATTCCCTAGGTTAGCTTTAAGATAGTATTATTTATAGTATTGAAATAGTGCTTATTAGAGCTTATTTTTAAGCTCAAATGTTCTTAGACCCTCAAGCAAATGCTACAGAGCCATTGCGTACTCTTGTTTTAGCTTATTTAAACTTTCCTTCAGCTTATTTTAGATACCTTAGTGCTTATTAGGTGACATAGATTAGGTGTACCAGTTTTTAGCTTATTTTATGCTTATTTAGTGCTTATTTAGCTTGTTAGAATAAATTTTATCATCTCATTGTATGTTCATGTCTCATGATAGTTTAGGATTCCCCAACCGCTATCACCCTCATCCTTTAGCTTATCTCGTTTGCTTCTCGCTTTATTTCTGTATTAAAGTGCTTAATTCCATGTTCCTTGTGCTTATTCATAGTTCATTTAGCTTAAAAACTGTTAAAGGGGTGTTTGTTTGTTTGCTTCTGCCCCTAGCTGATGGAAATAAGCCATAAAATCGCTATTCCAAGTTTTTGTAAAAGTTTTTCACAAAAAGTCCTTGATTTAGTCTTATAATTAAGTTGCTAAAAGAAAATTTGAAAAAAAAAATAATAATAGTTTGCAAAAAAAGGTGCTACCACAGATTCGAACCTGACCTCTTGCTCAAACACCCAACACACACATCTCACAACCAACTGCCCTAGGGTCTTTATTCATTAGAAGACATTTCTTGCAACATTAATCTCTTATATACAAAAACAGCTTTCTATATTAGCTAGCTTATTTAGCTTTTAACATCTATTTCAAAAAGCAAGTACCCAGCTTTTTATTTTTCTACAACCAAGTAGGACCTTAAAGTATTTTTAGTGAAATTTTCAGATTTTTCCAAAATAGTTTAGTATTTTATATAATTAAATTAGATTAAAAAAATATACTCTCCGTTTATAGTCCCCTTTCAAATCATACCTTAAGTATTTTTGTTTGTGTTATATAATACTTGATAAATATATTAAAAGTCATTTGGTAAAATCAACTATTGTATAACATAAACAAAAATATTTAAGGTCCCAAAAAAGTCAAACGCTTTTTTGGGACGGAGGTAGTAATAAATAATTTAAAAGTCGAAAAAATACCCGGCTTTTTCCTAAAATTATTTTTAGTCGTTTAGAACGTAGGAAAATTAGTTTCACATCCTTAGGTTTTAAATTGCATTAATTTTACTTTTTGAGGCTCGGGATTAGCCCGGGTTTTCACATTTTTGCATATTATCACTCTAGGACTTAATTTAGCATCATTTTATCATTTCATATGCTTAGTAGTAGTTAGATTATCATTTACTTTGTTCCATAGCCTTAATTTACTTTCCCTTTAGTTAATTTGTAGAAAACATAACCAAAACAAAAACCCGTAACATCGAGCATTTTAATAACAAACCTCAAACGAAATTCTCAATTCACACCTCGTTGGAAACGACCGGATATCCTTATCCGGTATCACATATCACATATTTGAGGGTTTTGGGCTATCCTTTTCCTAAAAGGTTGATTTGTCGATTCTCGGTATTTGTATTTGATATTTCATATATATATTATTTGATAATGAATCAAATTTTTGGCGCCGTTGCCGGGGAGGTTATGTTGCGACAATATCGTTACGGTTTGACGATTAGTGACTCGAGATCCTTCCTTCGTGAAGTTATTGTTTTTATAAAAACCAAAAAAGTAAAAAAATATTTTCCTTTTTCTTTGTATATATATATAAAAGATAAAAATACAAAAAGATTTTCCCTTTTGTTTTAAATAAAATAGAAGACACAATCAATATAACACTTCTCAACTTGAGTGTTATCATTATAAGTTCCCGAACAAAAGATTAAAAACTTGCCTTTGTGTCGCTTGTGATTTATTTATTTCTATCGGACAAACAAACCGTATGGGCGGTATAAGGACGGGACATTAAATTGCGGCTGAGAGAAGCGGGTTTTTAATAAGCTTTACGCGCTGACCTACAAAGCTTCTCCTCCTTTGCTGCTTTTTAGTCTTTATAAAAGTGATCATTTCACTTGGGATTATTGGTATAAGTTCACTGTGTTTTGCCTCGGTCTTGTTTTAATTGAAAGTGTGTTTTGGAAGTGCATGTGCACTCGTTCTTCTAATTCTTCTACCCCTCTTCTTGAACTCGCCACAATTTCGCGAAGACGAAATAGACGTCCCCCGCCAATAGTCGAACCCGAGATTCGTACTAATCCCAACCCCATTCCCGAAATGGCGGATACCCGAACCATGTCTGAGTTACTTCAAGCTCCCGTAGACGGCTACGGTGATGCTATCGTCGTTCCACCAATTGACACCGAAAATTTTGAACTTAAAACTAATTTGATTCAATTTGTTTCATCTAAACCTTTTTGCGGTCTTGATAGGGATGAGCCCCATGCCCATATCCGTTGGTTTAATCAAGTGGCTTCCACTATTAACTTTCGGGCGCCCCTCATGAATCGATCAAGTTGATGTTATTCCCGCTTTTCCATCGAGGGCAGCCGGATTTGGCTTGAGAAAGAACCCCTCGTTCAATCACAACATAGGAAGACCTCTCTAAGAAATTGTTAACCAATTTTTCCTCCGTCCGAAAAACTACAATGTTAAGAAATGAAATAACCAATTTCCGACAAAGATTCGACGAGATTTTCGTGGAAGCGGGATAGATTCAAAGAACTTCTACGAAAATGCCCACACCATGGCTTCTCCGACCTTTCATCGATCGATACGTTCTACAATGCTTTAACCCCATCGACCAAGATTCGCTTAACGCCACGGTGGTAATATCTTGAATCGTATGCCCGGGGATATTAGAACGATTATCGAGAACAAATCAAAGGTTCCAACCTCCAAACAGAAAGCAGTTGTTGCTAAAGTTACTACCAATTCTTCTTCATCCGTTGTGGAGTCAAAATTGGAAGGACTTACCGATGCTATTCATAGCATGATAAAAGAGTTAAAGATCTCGAAAACGGAACCCGTAAAAGCCGTATCGAAACTTGTGTTATTTGCGGTGGTCCCCATCCGATTACATAATTGTCAAGCCAACCGATGGTGACGCCGAAATGCCACCGCGGCCCCCGTACTGCTAATCACAATCACAATCCTAATCCGAATCAAGGATACCTTGCTAATCAAATGGGACCACCTGGTTTTCCTCAACCTAACAATCAAAATAGGTTCAATCAAAATCAAGTGAAAGGGCAAAATGTTCCATATCAAGCCCCGATGAACTAATACCTCCCCAAGGGGGTAATCTCAATCATGGTTATCAAGCTTCTAATTACCAAACCCCAGTTGGCCCCTCTATTGAACTTTCCAACTACATTAAGTCTAATGAGGTTACAATTAGGGGTTTGCAAAGCCAAATCACTACTTTGAGAAATGATTTCCAAACTTCAATGTCAAAACAAGGTAATGAGTTAAAAAATGAATTGAACAAAACAAACAACAAAATTGATCAAAATCAATACAAAATTGAAAATATGTTCAATAGTATCATGTGTCAAATGAATCAAGCTTCAACTTCTAAAACCCTTCCGGCTAATACGATTCCAAATCCGAAGGGAGAGTTGAATGCTATTGCCACCTGAAGTGGTAAGACATATGATGGACCCTCGATGCCTACACCCTCTCCGGTGAGGGAGGTAGCACAAGAAACCGAGGTGACAAAGGACAAGGTGCATTCTACAAGCCCACAAAGTACCGCACACGTCCAACCTCCGGTAGTCCACATCCCCATTCCGGAGCCGATGTTCAAGATTAAGCCTTCAATCCCTTATCCTTCAAGGCTTAATGATCAAAAGGCCCGCGACAAAACTAATCAACAAATGGAAAAGCTTATCCAAATCTTTCAAGATACTCACTTCGAGATTAGTTTCATGAGGCTCTCCTTCTAACGCCCAAGTTTGGTCCGACGATCAAAAGCTTGTTGAGCAACAAAGAAAAAATTTCTGAGTTGGCTAAAACTTCCTTGAATGAGAATTGTTCGGTGGTTATCCTTAAAAAACTTCCCGAAAAGTTAGGAGACCCCGACAAATTCCTCATCCCGTGTGATTTTCAAGGATTAATTCAATGCTCCGCCGCTTTGCGATCTTGGCGAGCATATAACTTGATGCCACACTCCGTGTGGAAAAGCTTGTTACCCCCACTCACACCTGTTGTTATGATCCTCGAGCTTGCCGAATCGACGAATTTCATCCGTTAGGTATAGCCGAGGATGTCCGTGGTAGGAAAATTTTTCCCGACGACTTTGTTGTCGCCGATTTCGATGCCGATCCCCGAGTGCCCTCATCCTTGGGAGGTGCTTCTAAAACGGGTCGCATTGATCGATGTTGATGAAGGGAAATCACGCTGAGGGTAAACAAAGAAGCAGAACTTTCAATGTTAACCAATATTTGAAATCTATGCCTACCATTTGTGGTATTGATAAAGTTGAAAGCCGTAAACCTCGCGGATAACCAGATTTCCGGTCATTTTTCTAATACCCATTCATGTCTCATTATCTCAACATTTATAGTAAACTTGGTTTACTTGTTTCAAATTCGCGTAACCTTGGAGGTTTAGCGGCGAATTCATGATCATGACATCACGTACATTTCATATGGACTATGATTAGTCTACATTCCATGGACATCATTTGCATCATATCAAGTGCATGCATAACATTACATTGCAACTCATGACATATCATATCATTGATAATAGGTCCCGGTTAACGCATCACATTAAACCTCGGTGTACTCACTTTTGCCATTATTCCAGTTTATCCAAGTGAGTTTTCATAGCCCCGTTTTACATGCTTTCGATTATTTTCAAACCCACGGGGGAGAATACATTGCACTACATTTTTCTTTGTACGATACCAAGTATGTTAAATTCATTACATTGCTTAAGTTACCGAATTTGCCAATTTGAAAGTCCCCATTTCTTGAACATGAACCGTTAATCTTTGAAGCGAGGATGAGTGGATAGATCTATCGAGGGTGACGCCTCCATCCGTGTTGGTGAATCCCAACCGTGTAAACGGATGCATTTCATTTGATAACATTACGAGTTGTCTGGCAAACACTCGCTAGGGCATACATGATTGAACAGTCTAGTTTCGGGGTCATGGGCGTAAGGCAATTGTAACATTATTTTTACGTGGATGGATGGTCATGCATGATAGATACATGTGTAGTCGTATAAAACATTTACATAAACCTATGATTTCTCACCAACATTATTGTTGACCGCTTTTAGCAATGTATTTTCGTGTAATCGAGGCATTATCATCATGACATGGTTTAGGGACCTACATTTTGAGTCGCGGCGACGACTTACATTATGTACATTATGGCACTTTATTTCAAAACATCGTTTGGATTTGTATTATATTGTATTTCCGCAAACTTTGTAAACCTTTTGGGACCGATGTTGTACTCTGAATGTTTTATTATAATATCCAACGATGTGTTTTTAAAACGACACTTTAGGTCGCTCAATATAACGTGATGTGGGTGCTATGACAATCCCCCGGAATTCCATTCGCCGCAAAACAAAAATGGGGGTGTGACAGATTGGTACCAGAGCTACAGCTATAGAGAACTAGGTTGCATCATTGACCCTAGACTATAGCTACATTATCATAGCATCTCATCATTTCATCATAGTACATATTCATGTTTACCATGCGGATTCACTTACACTTTATTCGAGATTATTTACTTTTATTTCACATCGGTTGTCACAGCACATGTCTTCGATTCACATCCCATCACCATATCATCGGACTCTAGCTCGGATGATGTTCCAGATAACCCCATCATGGATGATGTTGCATCACATTCCACTGAGATCGTATCTTCCATTGGATCTACTCCACCTATCATGACGACATGAGACCGAACCCTTCGAGGCGAGGTTGCACCCACTCTCACGTTAGCCTACCACGATCCACCGGCACCACTACTAGCACCATCACCACCATCATCACCATCTCCATCATATTTTATTAGAGATCCTTTACCTACGACGGACTTGCCCCAAAGCGCGCTCGCTTTGATATCCCTACACCCCCATCTTCTGAGCCCGAGCCACCCGCTAGATTTGAGTTAGGTGAGAGTTCTAGGGCAGCTGCCGCCGATGTTTCTACCGAGGCTAGGAGCCCGTATTGATAGTCACAGATCCGAGATTGATAGTTTGACACGACGCTTGGAGGAGTTGTCGGTGATAGGATTGAACCCATCGCGAGGAGGTCGAGGGTTTGATATTAGGCGTGGTTTGTATTGACTTATCTCATCGTGAGTATTCAGATAGACATAGAGGATAGGGAGAGTATTGTTGCTTTGCAGGTCGATTGATGAGTTGAGGAGTTTGGTGGATAGTTTGGTTACTCGTGTTCGTGATCTTCGTGATCGAGCCTGAGCACCATGAGGTGCCTTATGTAGACATTTGTCATTGTATAGTTTTGACCATTATTATCCTAGTCACGGGGTGTGTGACGTAGTTTAAAGAACTTGTTGTATTTGGTTGTTGTACAAACAAATGTATCAAGTATTGACTCTACTATGTAGGAATGGTTATTATTATCTATGATATCGGTCCATGTAGGCCGAAATTTTCATGTATATTATCCACGTGTGATGTGATTATATTTGTGATATTTCGTTATTGTTCCGTTGTGATTCCATTTATCTTTATGCATGATGTGGTTGTGGATATATTTGTATGATGGTTGTTTCTACTTACGAGTTCTCATGATTGTTTCATCTTGTGATTTTGAAGAATTATGGCTCCTAAGAAAGTTACACCGGAAATGACCCAAGCAGCTATTCAAAAGTTGGTGAATGATAGCATTGCTAATGCACTAAGAGTCGAAGGGAAACAAGTGGTCGCCGGCCGCCAGGCTAGCTACCGCTAATCGGTATGCCGAGGATCTGGGGTTAAGAAATGTTCGTACAAGGATTTCAAGAGTGGCGAACCCACTAAGTTTCGAGGTACCGAGGAGCACGCAATGGTACGATGGTTTGAGAAATTGAATCGGTGTTTTGCTTTGTAACTGTCCGGATGACAGAAGGTCAAATTTGCTACGAGCACTTTACTCGATGGAGCGTTGTCATGGTGGAATTCTTACGCTCAACCGATTGGAATGGAGAATGCTTTTAAGCTTACTTGGGAGGAATTCAAGGGCTTGGTGACTAAGAAGTTTTGTCCTCGAACGGAAATCAAAAAGTTGGAGACGGAGTTCTATGAATTGGTAACCATTGGGTATGATATCGACACTTACATTCAGAGGTTCCAGGAATTGGCCGCGTTATGCCCGTCGATGGTATCGGATAATGAGAAGTTGCTAGAGGCTTTCATCGGGGACTTCCAAGTTGTTCAAGGAGATGTGCCTTCGTTTGATCCACAAACAATTGAGGAAGCTATTCGAGTGACTCAGAAGTTGATGGCACAAGTGGTGAAGCAGGTAAGTACACCACCACCAATCGAAACAACAACAACCCCAACAATCGTTACAACAACAATAACCGAGGCAACTACAACAACAATAGCAACAATAACAAGCGCAAGTGGGACAACACTAGGGGTAGGAATGCTACTCAACCACCACCTAAAAGGCAAGAGGTTGCTAAGGCTTATGTTATGGTCCAAGGAAGGAAAAGGATATACGGGGTTTTCCAAGTGTAATAAGTGTTTGAGTCATCACAACCCGGGTCGATGTCCTGATCCGTGTGAAAATTGCAAGAAAGTTGGTCACCGTGCTAGGGATTGCAAGTGGCCACAAGTTACATGTTTTAGTTATGGGAAACGGACACTACAAGAGGGATTGTAAGAAAGGAGAGAATCAAGCAAATCCGAATCAAGGAGGTTTGGCACGAGGAAGGGTTTACGTCATCGAGGGAGAAGATAGGAGGACCAATGTCATAACGGTACGTTCTTCACATCGTTACGCTTCCGTTTTATTTGATTCGGGTGCCGATAAAAGTTTTGTGTCCAATGCATTTGCACCTTTGCTCAACATTAAGCCAACCACCTTAGATACATCATACATTTTCGAATTAGCTAATGGTAATTTAGTTAGAACCAATACCATTGTCCGCGGTTGCACATTCAATTTTCTTAATCATCCCTTCAACATAGACCTCATGCCCGTAGATTTGGGTAGTTTCGACGTCATCATCGGCATGGACTGGTTATCTAAACATCGCATGAAGATCATTTGTGATGAGAAAGTTGTTCATCTTCCTACAACGGCTAAACTTTGATTATTCGTGGGAACGGTGGAACTAGACTTAGTATCATATCGTGCATCAAAACGGAGAAGTACATTAAGAAAGGTTGTCTTGCTTTCTTAGCCCATGTAACCGAGAAAAAGTCGGAGGAGAAGCGACTTGAAGATGTTCCTATTGTTCGTGAATTTCTCAAGTATTCCCGAGGATTTACGGGACTTCCACCGGACGCCAAGTAGAGTTTCATATTGACTTAGTGCCCTGAGTGCACCGACAAGGCGAGCACCGTACCGTATAGCACCATCCGAAATGCAAGAGTTGTCTAATCAATTACAAGAGCTTCTAGACAAAGGATCATTAGGCGAGTTCCTCTCCTTGGGTAGCACCGGTCTTGTTTGTGAAGAAGAAGGATGGATCCTTCCGAATGTGCATAGATTATCGAGAATTGAACAAGTTAACGGTGAAGAATCGTTACCCACTCCCCAGAATTGATGACTTGTTCGATCAGTTGCAAGGTTCTAGTATTTACTCCAAGATTGATCTTCGTTCGGGTTATTATCAGCTTCGAGTTCGGGAAGAGGATATTCCGAAAACAGCGTTTAGAACACGTTACGGTCATTACGAGTTTCAAGTGATGCCGTTTGGATTGACTAATGCACCGGCGGTATTCATGGATCTCATGAATAGAGTTTGTAAGCCGTATTTGGACAAGTTTGTTATTGTATTCATTGACGACATCTTGATCTACTCCAAGAGCAAAGAAGAGCACGAAGAGCATTTAAGGATGATTTTAAGGCTACTCAAGAATGAGAAGTTGTATGCCAAATTTTCGAAGTGTGATTTTTGGAACCACAAAGTGCAATTTCTTGGTCATGTCATTGATAGTCATGGACTACAGGTTGATCCCTCAAAGATTGAAGCAGTGAAAGATTGGGCTACTCCAACGAATCCTACAGAAATTCGTCAATTTCTAGGACTAGCCGGGTATTACCGAAGGTTCATCGAAGGTTTTTCGAAGATAGCGAGACCTTTGACCAAGTTGACACAGAAAAACAAGAAGTAAGAGTGGGGAAAGAAACAAGAAGTTGCTTTTCAGTTGTTGAAGCCAAAGCTTTGCAGTGCGCCAATTTTGGCACTACCCGAAGGCATTGAGAACTTTGTTGTATATTGGGACGCTTCGCATAAAGGACTTGGGGCTGTTTTAATGCAAAACGAGAAGGTGATAGCGTATGCTTCTCGACAACTTAAGACTCATGAGAAGAATTACACCACTCATGATCTCGAGTTAGGAGCCGTAGTTTTTCGCGCCAAGATTTGGAGACATTACCTCTACGGTACAAAGTGCACAGTGTTTACCGACCACAAGAGTTTGCAATATATTCTTGATCAAAAGGAGCTTAATATGAGGCAACGTCGTTGGTTGGAGTTACTCAGCGACTATGATTGTGAAATCAAGTATCACCCGGAAAAAGCCAATGTTGTGGCTGATGCTCTTAGTCGGAAAGAGAGGCCTAAACCTTTAAGAGTTCGATCATTGGGAATGACGATTATTTCTCCTTTACCATCGAAAATCCACGAAGCACAAGTCGAGGCACTTAAAGAGGAGAATCGACCAAGTGAAAAGCTTTATGGTATGCCCGAAAAGCGAAATGGTTTTGTAAAGAGAGTAGATGGAGTACTATGTTTCAAGGATAGAATGTGGGTTCCATTGTATGGCGGAATACGAGAATTGATTATGCATGAGTCGCATAAGTCAAAGTATTCTATTCATCCGGGATCGGATAAGATGTATCAAGATCTTAAGAAGCTTTATTGGTGGCCGAACATGAAAGCGGGAAATTGCCACGACGTTAGCAAATGTCTTACCCGCGCTAAGGTAAAAGTTGAATATCAGAAGCCTTCAGGTTTACTCCAACAACCGGAAATTCCTCAATGGAAATGGGAACGCATTACAATGGACTTTGTTACGAAACTTCCTAAGACATCGGGAGGTTACGACGCTATTTGGGTAATTGTTGATCGCCTTACCAAGTCAGCCCATTTCATACCTATTAGAGAGACTTATTCTATGGAGCAACTCACTAGACTTTATGTCAAGGAAATAGTCTCGAGGCACGGAGCACCAATTTCTATCATTTCCGACAGATAGTCGATTCACTGCAAACTTCTGGAATTCATTGCAAGATTCATTCGGAACCAGATTAGAGATGAGCACAGCATATCACCCACAAACCGACGGTCAAAGTGAAAGGACAATTCAAACATTAGAAGACATGCTGAGAGCATGTGTAATTGATTTTGGAAATGGTTGGGCTAACTATTTGCCATTGATTGAATTCTCGTACAACAATAGTTATCACACCAGTATCAAGATGGCACCATTTGAGGCACTCTATGGTCGTAAGTGCCGATCACCTGTTTGTTGGGCCGAGGTAGGAGACGCACCACTTACTGGTCCAGAAATGGTACGGGAAACCACGGAAAAGATTGTTCAAATTCGTGATAGACTCGGAACTGCAAGGAGTCGACAGAAAAGTTATGCGGATGTTAGACGCAAGGATTTGGAATTTCAAGTAGGTGACAAAGTTATGTTGAAAGTATCGCCTTGGAAGGGCGTGGTACGATTTGAAAGCGCGGAAGTTAAACCCGAGGTACATTGGACCATTCAAGATTTTGAGCAGAGTTGGTCCTGTAGCTTATCGACTTGATCTTCCATCAGCACTTAGCCATGTGCACAACACGTTTCACGTTTCAAACCTGAAGAAGTGTCTTTCGGACGAATCGCTCGTTATTCCATTGGATGAAGTTCGCTGACGACAAACTCAATGTTGTGGAAGAACCTGTAGAAATCATGGACCGCGAGGTCAAGCAGTTGAAACAGAGTCGTATTCCTATTGTGAAAGTTCGTTGGAATTCTCGAAGAGGTCCTGAGTTTACTTGGGAACGGGAAGACCAGATGCGACGCAAGTATCCTCATCTTTTCACCGACACCGTTAGACCTATCAACGATTGAATTCGAGGGACGAATTCCTTTTGATGGGCGAATGTGACCATCCGTACTTTCAGGTCATTTCTCGACACGATTCATGTCTCATTATTTCAACATTTATAGTAAACTTGGTTTACTTGTTTCAAATTCGCGTAACCTTGGAGGTTTAGCGGCGAATTCATGATCATGACATCACGTACATTTCATATGGACTATGATTAGTCTACATTTCATTGACATCATTTGCATCATATCAAGTGCATGCATAACATTACATTGCAACTCATGACATATCATATCATTGATAATAGGTCCCGGTTAACGCATCACATTAAACCTCGGTGTACTCACTTTTGCCATTATTCCAGATTATCCAAGTGAGTTTTCATAGCCCCGTTTTACATGCTTTCGATTATTTTCAAACCTACTCGGGAGAATACATTGCAATATATTTTTCTTTGTACGATACCAAGTATGTTAAATTCATTACATTGCTTAAGTTACCGCATTTGCCAATTTGAAAGTCCCCATTTCTTGAACATGAACCGTTAATCTTTGAAGCGAGGATGAGTGGATAGATCTATCGAGGGTGACGCCTCCATCCGGGTTGGTGAATCCCAACCAGGTAAACGGATGCATTTCATTTGATAACATTACGGAGTTGTCTGGCAAACACTCTGCAGGGGCATACATGATTGAACAGTCTAGTTTCGGGGTCATGGGCTTAAGGCAATTGTAACATTATTTTTACGTGACTGGATGGTCATGCATGATAGATACTTGTGTAGTCGTAAAAAACATTTACATAAACCTATGATTTCTCACCAACATTATTGTTGACCGTTTTTAGCAATGTATTTTCAGGTAACTGAGGCATTATCATCATGACATGGTTTAGGGACCTACATTTTGAGTCGCGGCGTCGACTTACATTATGTACATTATGGCACTTTATTTCAAAACATCGTTTGGATTTGTATTATATTTGTATTTCCGCAAACTTTGTAAACCTTTTGGGACCGATGTTGTACTCTGAATGTTTTTATTATAATATCCAACGATGTGTTTTTTAAAACGACACTTTAGGTCGTTCAATATAACTGTGATGTGGTGCTATGACAGTCAATCCCCCAGGAATTCCATTCCGCTGCAAAACAGGTAAATTGGGGGTGTGACAAAACCAAGGTGACAAAGGACCCGGTGCTTCCTACTAATAACGGAAGTACAGAAAACGTCCAACCTAAGGTTATCCAAAATTCTTCATCTAGGATTGATCAAAGTCTTTCACGATTTACGGTTAAGAGATCTTCGAGTAAACGTGTTGAGCTTAAAACGATTACCAAGAAACCGGAGACCATAACGGAAGTGGTGGAAATTGCTAGCTCTAAGAGCACACCACTTGTCCCACCTCCGCATTCGGTTAATCGAATCGATCTTGTTGAACCTTCTTCGAGGGGCAATCCCACTCCTACTTCCGACCTCATTATTTCCGACTCTTCCCTTCCCTCACCGCTTGAGGGAAGTAGCTTGAATTTGGAAGAGATCGAAGCTTATTATTTTCCGTCAGGAATTGATGATGATGAATCTGACCCGGAGGGAGACCGTGTTCGTCTTGAACAATTACTTAGTGAAAATGAAGATCCGTTGTCTTCACTCCCTCCGGAAGAAATTGAAATTAAAGAAGTTGAGCTTTTGACTAAAAATCCTTCGAAGCCCGAGCCCGAGGATTCAGCTATTGATTTACTTCTCGAGGAGTTCGCCGATGAACTCGCTCGCCTTGGTCCTCTCCCATCGGGAATTGACAATGAAGTCTTTGACTTTGAAGCCGACTTACGTGAACTTGAATATTTGTTGTATGGAGATCCGTCACTTGATCCTTCAATTGACAAAAAGGAGTTCTCCGATAAAATCGCTCTCACGGACTCGATTCCATCTAAGAATGAAAATTTGAACGATGATCCTTTGGAAAATTTTGATGATCCATTCTTTCCCAAGAAGGAGAAGAACCTTAAAGTTTCAATTGATGAACTTGTTGGTCAAGATGTTCTTCATACTTTTTTAACCGAGAGTGACTCCCCTTCTCTTGAGGATTTTACCGTGGTTGACACATTTGATTCATGCCTCTCTGAGGATAAAGTATTCAAACCCGGTATAATACCTTCCAAGGGAGTTCACTCTAAGAGAACTCAAATGTTTCAAACTCTTCGACCTAACCATGAACTCCTCTTCTCTATGGAGTTATTTGTGACTAAGAGTGTGCTTCTTGATGATCCATCATTCCCTCGTCTTCCCGCTAAACCGCCAGATGATGGATTCATCTTTGGTTTTGAACCCGATACCTATACTTTGATCTCTAAGGCGGTGGGCAAAGATTTTGAACACTATGTTCTCATGCCTAAAATTTTGCCCACCCAACCCACCGTGTTACCTCATTCGAAATGAGGATTTCATTTTCGACCCCGGATCTCCATTCATCATTCTTTTGAGCCGGATATATCTCTTCGGAGTGGAACTTTCAGCACATTCAATGTTTATCCAAACCATTTGAATGAAAGTCCGATGGAGATCTTCTCTCCACTTGCTCCCCATGGACCAATGAATTCAGGGTCGAGTCAAGCTAGCGACTCGGTTAACAAAAACAGTAGCATTTCATGGGTGTTCACCCATGTTTCTATCTTCTTTCTCTTTTCTAACACTAAGTGTGGGGGGAAACCCCCACTGATGTTTGCTTGTTGTGTTTGCTCTCTGTTTTCAGGATTCCCGTAGATCGTGATGATTGATGCGCCTGTTTTCGATCCAGCCGCCCAATATCCGATCTTTTTGCTAACGATTATCTAGGGATATCTTTATAAATCCTTTTGTGAAAAAAGATTTCGCTTCCACACTTGGCTAGTAGTATTACCTTTTTCCGTTCTATAGTTTCGGCTCCGGCCGGTACTTTGAATATTGAGGGCAATATTCAATTCTAAGTGTGGGGGGGAATTCTAGCGAATTTTGATCACATGTGTACCTTCTAGTACCCTAGCACCCCCGTTTGACCCCCGCCACCAAAAATTTTAAAAATTTTATCGCTTTAAGTCAAGAATTTACATTTACAAGAAGTGCTTTGCACAAAAATAAAGCATTGATGCTTCGGTATTAATGGTAGTTTAGTCTTGATTCGGCTAGAACAAGGGGAATCCCGACTCTGCTAGAGTGTTGATCTAGCTGCTCTCTTAACATTAGGCTAAGGTTTTACGCGTTGTGCAAATGAAAATGCTAAGCGTGGAGTAGTTGGTTCTCTTTAGAGCTTATATAAGTAATCTATGGCTTTTTCTCCCAGAAGCTAACTAATTGGACTTAAATACGTGTTCATTGTCAAACTTTTGAAAATTCAAATCGTCTTGTTACAATAAAAGGTTTTTAAGCAAAATTGATTTAGAGTCCGAGTTCAACTTTTTATTTAAATTTCCGAGAAAGCATACTTTCTTTAAATCTGAATAATGTAAGTGCTCGAATGCTACAAAAGTTGCAAGTTTAAAGTTCAAAGTCAAAAAAAAAAAAAAAAAAAAAAAAAAAAAAAAAAAAAAAAAAAAAAAAAAGTGTAAAGAAAAAAAAAAAAAATGATGAAAAAAGTTGAAAAAGGAAAAAATGAAAAATATGAGTTGCGTGAATAAAAGCACTAAGTTGCTTATGAATAAATGTGCGAAACTTGCTTTTTCTTAAATTTAAATCAGAAGTTGAACTCGTATTCGTCAAAGTTGTCTAAAAGTTTGACGGTAATTTGGAAATACTTGATTTCAAAGATCCCGAAAGCTCCGATACTATTCTCGAGGGTGAAAACCTAGCCTCCTTTAAAAGACAAGCTGAGAAGAAAGTCGCAACATGGAGTGATCTCACCTTTGAATCTCGAATTTCTAAATTGTCGTCGGTTGTAATCCATTTAGGTTTAATTTTAACTTAACGGTAGCTTCGTAAATCTTTGGAATCGAATTCCCGCTAATTCCGGTACTATTCTCTGTGAGGTGTCAAAAGCCCGGTCACTTAAAACTAATGTTTTGGGATGTGCCGAGAAGAAAGCCGCTACATGGAAGAGGCTCTTTCGATCCTTAGACTTTCATCGTTTCCGGTAGGTTAGTACTTTAGTTAAGTGGATAACAACCATAACAAATGTCGATTTCAATGGTCAAACTTTTGAAAATGAGCACACTCACTTAAATTGTATAAATTTGCGTAAAGGAAAAGTTAAGTCTCGGCTTACATAGATTATTGATATAAGTAGTGTTAGCATTTTACAAAAACGTTTGCACAATAAGTTTAAGCTTGGTTTGAGAGTATAAAAAAGAGGATGACGATTACAATTCCCCGGAGACACCCATTTTGTGTGAATCCCGTTCTATGATGCCATGTTTTGATAATCAAGCACGTTATTTATTTACGTTCAAGTTTTAAATTTCTCGTAGTGGAATAAAAAGTCGAAACGGGGTATTCTTGGTATTTTTGATCCTTTCATTACTTCATATGATCGGATTGCTAGGGACTAGCAATTGATAGTGTGGGGGATTTGATGAGTGCTTATTCACTCATCATTTTTACCCATCTAAGCCCACAAAAATGTCTAAAAACACTGAATATAAACAATTATGCTACAGATATCCTGGAATGTGTTTTTATGTATTTCAGGTACAAAGGATCGAAAATCAAAGGACAAAAATACCAGACAGAAATGAGCTCGAATTGGAATGCGTGCTTTGTAGACGGAGCCGGATGATGATTTTCTACATTTTCAGAGCCCGGGATACCATTTGGGAGTGAGCTTGGGGAATCAGATCAAAAACCTATCCCTAAATCCAAATTACTAATTTACCCTCTACCCGGACCCAAAATTACCATTCTACTTTTTTTTCACAAAAATCCTAAAATATCATTTCTTTCTTAATCCTTATTTTTATTTAAAACCAATTATTTTTCAAAAACCAATTTTTATAAAAAGTTTCTTTCAAAAAAAAAAAAAAAAAAAAAAAAAAAAAAAAGTTTTAAAACAAAATCACAAAATCTGTTTTAACTTTTTAAAACAAAATACAAAGGTTAAAAACCTTTTAACCCTTTTTAAACCCCTTCACTTTAAACCACTTGACCCCCCTCATAACCTCTTAT
This sequence comes from Chrysanthemum makinoi, assembly GCA_910596185.1. NCBI lineage: Eukaryota > Viridiplantae > Streptophyta > Magnoliopsida > Asterales > Asteraceae > Chrysanthemum > Chrysanthemum makinoi. The sequence goes on along the minus strand of OU343223.1, from coordinate 146,154,793 downwards.
TTATGACCCTCTTCTTCTTATTTCCCAAAACTGATAAAACACATCCTAAACCCAGCTTCTTACCATTTGGCGCCCAAACTAATTCCCTCTCACCCCCTTCTTGTCTTCTTCTCCCCATGTCCCTCTCAAAACCCTGGTCCCCAAGCTAACTTTTCCCCACACCCACATGGGTCTTTATTGCCATGTTGGCAATCCAACACACCCTCATTGGACATCAAGAAGATCCACGGCCAAGATGTGTTTGAGTGGTGCCCAAGCTTAATGGATGGCTTAGATGAATCTTAAGAAACACAAACAAGCCACTCCTCTCATTTGTCTCACAAGAAAAGCACACAAGCAAAGTCTTGAAGACCAAGCTGCTAGTATAAATAGATGCTCATTGTAGCCATTGAAAAGCACCTAGGATTTTTAGTAGCTTTAATCTTGTTTTCTGTAGTTTAAATTTAGTGTAATGTTTTACTTTTATTAATGAAAAAAGTTCTTTTTATTTGCCTATCTTATTTTCTGCTTATACGGAAATAAGCACTTTGGTGCTTATTTGCTTATTGTCACTAATCATTTGTTCTAAAGTCTCCTTTTAAAGTTACAAGTTAGTCTTTACAAAAGAAAATCTAAGTTTAGTACCTGATAAACAGTTTGCAAAAGAAATTCAACCCATAAAGGGTTTTTGGTTCATGCTTATTTTTTTTGTCCAAAACTGCTTTTTTACCCACTTTGACTCTCAAAGTCAAAGTGTCTTAAGGTTCAAATCACTTTGCAACTAGAATTTAACTTGTATCACCAAGTTTGCAAGTTTTGTTTATAAAAAAAAAATCACATATCTGTTCTGTCCTGCACACTTAAACAGCAGCTGTAGCTGCTGGTTCACAGCTTCTCCACAGCTTATTTTTGGTCCAAAATTCTTCCAAATCATTTTTCTTGTATCTTTACTTACCCACCTAGATATAGCATAGCTTATTTAGCACTTAGTTTAGCTCTAGCTCAGCTTAAATTGCTTTTAAAATCTGTCCCAAACCATATTTGTACCTGTTCTAGTTCAGCAGCATAATGGCCAAAGGGCTCCACTTGTTGATTTTTAATTTGCTTATTACTAGGTTTTAGCATTTGAAAATTGGTATGCTCAATCTAGGCTAGGTAGTCAAGACATAAGTGATTTTTGTTTATTTTTCCAACAGCTTATTATAGCTTATTTATAAGCTCAAACAGACCCCACAGCAGCTGTTACAGTAGCAATTGCAGCCCCTTGTTTTAGCTTATTTAAATTTCCCATTAGCTTATTTAGGATACCTTAGTGCTTTTTAGGTTATATAGATTAGGTGTACCAGTTTTTAGCTTATTTAATGCTTATTTAGTGCTTGTTTAATCATTTATAGCTTATTGTTGGGAATTATGTGAAAGTCTGGATTATGCTGATATTACTGCCGAAATGATTCTGCTGAAGACATAGTGGATTCTGCTGAAGACTTATTCTACTGAAGTATAATAGTGACTAGTTGGTTTCTGCGGAAGTGTTTATTCCGTGTTTAGTATATTTAGTTTGGATATACATGAGCTTTATTAGGAAGTGATTGTGTATATCTTATTTAGTTTTAAGTTTATACGTTTCTTGGGAAACGGTTTAGAGATATTGTTTAGGGTTCCTTGTCTATAAAAGGAACACTTTAGAAAGAGTTATGTATCGATTGAAAACTCAGTTTTAGTTAATATAAAGATCCATAGAGGATCAAGAAGTTCTTAGTTATAACTTGTGTTTATATTCCGCTGCTGAACATAAGTTGTAGAGATTGTCTTTTATTGTGCTTGTGATTACATAGGCATACATAACGATCCACGAGCTCAAGATCTATCAAGGTCTTTGTTTGTTTCAACAAGTGGTATCAGAGCCTCGTGAGAGTCTCTACGATACTAAGGACAAGTTTTTTTTAAAAACACCCATACAACCATAACAAAATCATCATGCCTGGTTCAGATGTTGATACTGAACTCACCAACAACCAAAACTCCACCCATCTGCAACAACTAAGTCTCTCTAATAGCAATGCTAAGTTTCCTTACCTTAAAAGGGAGGAATATGATCTTTGGGCGATGAAGATGCAGAACTGGATCTCCAACATTGATTGGAATCTATGGCAGATAATTCTGAAGGGGAACAGTTTAAAGAGAACCACCACGGATGCTGCTGGGAACATGATTAATGTTCCTCCCAAAACTGCTGAAGAGTTGCTAGCAGTTCAGAGAGAAACAAAAGTCAGAACTATTCTTCTGCAAGCTATTCCTGAGGATCACTTGAGTGATTTTCACTTCATGCATGACGCCAAGGATATATGGCTAGCTATTAAAGCGAAGTTCGGTGGGAATGAGGAGTCTAGAAGGCTGAAGAAGTCCATGCTAAGACAACAGTTTCAGGACTTTCAGATCTCTGAAGAGGAAGGAATTCACAAGGGCTATGATAAGTTTCACAAGATCTTAAGTCAGTTGAACCAGCTTCAAGCTAAGCCGGATAATGATGACTGTAACTCTAAGTTTCTGAGGTCATTGCCTCCATCCTGGCTACATGTAAGCATAGCCTTAAAAGCTAAAGGTGGTTTGGACATGATGACCTTTGATGAACTTTACAACAAACTTAAAGCTCTTGAACATGATGTAAGAAGCCCTTTTCGATCATCTTCTTCTGCTACTCATACTGCCTTTGTTGGAGCCTCTACTCCAAAGTCTTGCTATGGTCCAAGTCCATATCCATCATCATCTAATGCTGCTCCTTCATCAAGTTCTCACTCTAAATCAAGCAACATTATGGAAGATGTACTTGGATCCTTCTTTGCTGATTATGATCCTCAGCAGGAACTAGCTTATGAGGATTTTGATCAGGTGGACCCGCTTGAGATGGAAGAGATGAAGTTGAGGTGGCAAGTGGCCATGCTTTCCATGGATATCAAGAGTTTTGAAAGAAAAGCTGGAAGAAGGTTTGGATTCAAAGGACGTGATCCAGCAAGGTTTGACAAGAGGAAGGTTAAATGCTTCACATGCCAACAGATGGGGCACTTTTCTAGAGAATGCAAAGACAGGAAAGCTAGTGATGAGACAAGATACACTTCTTATCAGCAGTATCAGAAGGAGGCAGGAACATCAAAGGGATCACCGCTTGGTCACTCTGGATAGCAACGTGGACTGGAAGCAACATGAGGAGTCTGATAATGATGGTCCTGATAATGTTGGGTTGATTGCTAGCTGTACTTCAGAGGATAGGCATGATCAGATTGCCTTGATGGGCATCTCTCAGGTACAAAATTGTTTGTTTGGTTGTAGTGAGCGTTATAATGAACTTAAACAAGCTTATGATATTTTGGAACCTAAATATAATGAATATTATGTGGAAGTAGAAGCTTATAAACAGGCTTTAAAAACACTAGAAAGACAAAAGGTTTGGTTTCGAAGAATGAAATAGCTTATGGTGAAAAGATAGGTGTTTTAGAAAGAGATCTCGAATGTGCTACAAATGAGTTAAAATGGTCTGAGAAGTTAAGAGCAGACTTAGAGTCAGAAAATCTAGAGCTTAAGGAGAAACTTAAAGAGGAAATTGCTAGGCATAAAGAATGGATGATGAATGGGAATAAGTTAGCTGGTTTTATTTATAGTAGTCAAGCTTCTAACTCTACAGTGGCTTTAGGTTTTAAGAAATATGTTGGCTTAGAAGCTAGGGATGACACACGTAAATCTACACCAGCCAAGCTAGCTAATTTTGTCAAAGAAGGTCAATTACATTTTGTCCCTGGTCCTATAAGAGGTGAACATATGCCTATTGATGTGTCCAAAATTAAAGACTTTGATGGATCATATCATCTGTATGGCAAAAAGTCAAGAGACATGCCAGACCCTAATACTTCTTCTAATGACTTTGTCTCTTGTGTTAACAGTGACAAGTCCACCAAGCAAGGGTCTACAGAGAGTGATTCAAATGACAAGTCTGACCTTCCCAAGTCTGACCTTCTCAAGTCTGACCTTCCCGAGTCTACACCCCTGCCTGTCCCAAAGATTACCAATAAGAGTGTCAGAGTTGCTGCCAAGGAATCCACTTCCAAGACAGTTGCCTCTGAAGACTTAGTTTTTAATTCTTTGCATAATAGTACTGTTAAAAACAATTCTTTTCATGGTTTTGGTTTGAATACTTCTGCTTGTAAGAATACTTCTTTTGGTTTGAATAAATCTTCTCTTCAGAAGAAATGTTTTGTGTGTGGAAGTAAATCCCATTTAATTAAGGATTGTGATTATCATGAGCAAAGAATGAGTAGGTGTGGTGACTCTATGAATACTAGGCCTATGTGGACCAATGTGAATGAAATACCACCTTATGTTCCACAAGCCTCTAATTATAATACATCTTTTCCTTGGAGAAGATCATTTGGAAAACCATATGTTCAATCAACCAGTGAATATTTTAAAAATGGTTTTTGGCCTAGATATATAAATCCTATGACTGATGGGAGAGGGTACTGGGGTACTGCTGTCAAGACCTCAGCAGGTTGTTCTTGGAATAAACATAGACCTAAGTTTCATTGGAAACCCAAGAACAATAGTGGATCTTATCTTTCTACCTGGCATAACTCATATGATCCACAAGGCAGGTTCAAGTCAGCAATGACTTGAGCCTCCATAGTGTACTAATATTCTGTATATTTTGTTGTTGTTGTAGGATCATCCCCTTAAGCATAAAGATGTTGGTATTGTTGACAGTGGTTGTTCTAGAAGTATGTCAGGAAACAGGGACATGATGCATAACTTTATACCTATTGAAGGTGGAGGCAATGTAACCTTTGGAGGAAGTGATGGACGAATTACAGGAAAAGGGACCATCAAAACACCTCAGCTGGACTTTGAGAATGTTTATTATGTCAAGGAACTTCAAAACTTCAATTTGTTTTCAGTCTCACAAATTTGTGACACTAAGAACAAAGTACTCTTCACAGAGAATGAATGTCTTGTGCTGTCTAAAGACTTCAAACTCCCAGAAGATACTTCAATTCTTCTGAAGGTTCCTCGGAGTCATAATCTGTATACATTTAACTTAACTAATGTCCAACCAGCAGGTGACTTAACATGTTTGGTGGCTAAAGCATCTGTGGATGAGTCCACCAAATGGCACAGAAGGATGGCCCATGTCAATTTCAAGACCATCAACCGACTCTCTAAAGCTGGGCCTTGTTCAAGGACTTCCTGCCAAAGTATTCACTAATGATCATAACTGTGTTGCATGCAACAAAGGAAAGCAGCACAGAGCCTCCTACAAAGGTGTTCCAGTTACGGCAGTAACCATTATTTCTGAACCTCTTCAGCTGCTTCATATGGATCTGTTTGGTCCAACTAAAGTGAGAAGCATTGATCATAAATATTTTTGTCTGGTGATTACTGATGGTTTTAGCAAATTTTGTTGGGTATTCTTTCTAAGGACCAAAGATGAAACATCTGAAATTTTGAAAGACTTCATTACCCTTATTGAGAATCAGTTGAACAAAAAGGTGAAAGGAATTAGGTGTGATAATGGTACAGAGTTCAAAAATGCCATTCTCATAGAACTCTGCAGGTTGAAGGGAATCAAAAGGGACTATAGCACTCCAAGAACCCCTCAACAAAATGGGGTGGCAGAAAGAAAAAAATAGAACCCTAATAGAGGCTGCAAGATCAATGCTAGCAGACTCTAAACTTCCTACCATGTTTTGGACTGAGGCTGTTGGTACAGCTTGTTATGTACTCAATAGAGTGTCCATTACAAGACCACATCTTAAAACACCTTATGAACTTCTTTTTGGGAAAGTTCCTGTTATTCATTACCTTAAACCGTTTGGCTGTCAGGTGACAATCTTGAATACCGGTGATCCTTTGGGCAAATTTGATGAGAAAGTTGATGATGGTTACATTGTGGGGTATTCTGCTCATAGTAAGGCATACAGAGTTTACAATATATCTGCAAAGAAAATTGAGGAGACATTGAATCTGAGGTATCTTGAAGACAAGCCTAATGTTCAAGGCCAGGGTCATGTTTGGTCATTTGATCTTGATTACTTGACTGATTACTTGGGATATGCTAGACATAAGGCTGATCAAAATGCAGATTCAGAAGTATCTACAACTACAAACGCAGACAATTTGGATGTTCATTCTGACAGTGGGTCTGATGATGAACAACCCATTATAGTACCTTCCTTTTCTCCTAACAATTTTGTAGGTGACACTTCTCAAGCTTATACTGATGTGGGTGAAGATGAATTCTATTATGCTTGAGGACCTTGCAAGACTGAAGAAACAAGAGTATGCAGCAAATTTAGATACTAAGAGGAATGCTGAAGCGAGTTCTAATGCAGTACTCGGCAGAAACTTCAATTCTGGCGAAGGGAATCTGGTTCTTCTCACCTCCCAATTCGGTGAAAGACATGTTGACTCGACTCCTATGTCTACTAAAGTGTCAACAGATCTTGGTGAACCTTATACAAGGTTTCCAACACCTTCAGATCTTGGTCATCATCAACCTAAAGCAGGCATCTTCAACACACCTTCCTATGATACTGACTTTGAACCTACTGTGACTAATCTTGATGATTCCATTGATGTCAACACCACCACTACAACAAGGATCAACAATGTACATCCACAGTCAAATATTATTGGTGATCCTGATGCACCTGTTAGAACGAGAGGTACTGTGGCGCGTTCTAAATATGGACAGGTGGCTTTTGTCTCTTATGTCTCAAATCAACAGAGAGACAATCACACAGACTATCAACATTGTATGTTTGCTTGTTTTCTCTCACAAGTGGAACCAACTAGTGTTGCTCAGGCTCTTGAAGACTCAAGTTGGCTTGAAGCAATGCAGGATGAGATGCAACAGTTTCAAAATCAGCAGGTTTGGATATTGGTACCACTACCTGATGGTAAGTATGCTATTGGGACAAAATGGATTCTGAAGAATAAGAGAGATGCTCGGGGTGTTGTCATCAAGAACAAAGCCAGATTGGTTGCACAGGGTTATAGACAAGAGGAGGGGATCGATTATGATGAAGTGTTTGCACCAGTAGCAAGAGTTGAGGCTATAAGGATCTTCTTAGCTTATGCATCCTATATGGGCTTTATGGTCTATCAAATGGATGTTAAAGGAGCCTTCTTGTATGGTGAAATTGAAGAGGAGGTGTATGTCACTCAACCTAAAGGATTTGAAGATCCAGATCATCCGACCTATGTTTATAAGGTAGTCAAAGCTCTCTATGGACTACATCAGGCACCTAGAGCCTGGTATGCTAGGCTCTCTACATTTCTGCTGAAGCACGGTTACAGAAGAGGTGCAATTGATAAGACTCTTTTCCTGAAGAAGAATTCCACTGACATTATTCTTGTGCAAGTGTATGTGGATGATATTATCTTTGGATCCACAAAGGAAGCTTGGTGCAGGGAGTTTGAGGAACTCATGAAGGGAGAGTTTCAGATGAGTGCAATGGGAGAGATGACTTTCTTTTTAGGTCTTCAAGTTCAGCAGAAACCTGATGGTATTTTTATAAGTCAGGACAAATATGTGAGGGACATCTTGAAGAAGTTTGGTATGGAGGGTGTACGGACTGCTACAACACCTTATGAAGCTCCAAAGACGAAGACCAACAATGAAGCTGATCCACCTGTGAATGTTCATTTGTACAGGTCTATGATTGGGTCTTTGATGTATTTAACAGCTTCAAGGCCTGATATTACTTTTGTTGTGAGTGTTTGTTGGCATCAAGTTACTCCACTTACTTCCCATCTCAATGCTGTTAAGAAGATCTTTAAGTATCTCAAAGGCCAACCTCTTCTTGGTCTTTGGTACCCAAAAGAGTCTCCTTTTAAGTTGGAAGCCTATAGTGATAGTGACTATGCTGGTGCTAATCTGGATAGGAGGTCCACTACTGGAGGTTGCCAATTCCTTGGAAAGAGATTGATTTCTTGGCAATGCAAGAAACAAACTATTGTGGCTACCTCATCTACTGAAGCAGAGTATGTGGCTGCTGCTAATTGTTGTGGACAGGTTCTTTGGATTCAAAATCAGTTGTTGGATTATGGGTATAATTTCATGAACACAACAATTTTTATTGATAATCAAAGTACCATATGCATTGTTAAAAATCCAGTTTTTCATAGTCGAACAAAACATATTGAAATCAGGCACCACTTTATAAGAGATGCATATGATAAAAATTTGATAAATGTGGTCAAAATACATACTGATGATAATGTGGCCGATTTGTTAACAAAGGCTTTTGAAGGACCAAGGTTTCAACACCTTGTGGTCCATATTGGCATGCTTAACCCTTAACTGCAAAGTTTAAGGGGAGGCATAGGCCTCAGGGGAGGCATATGCCTCGGGGGAGGATTTGTGTATAACTTTGCATTTTTTGCTATGTAATTTTGTATATTTGGTTGTTTTGGTAACTAACTCTAACCTGCTAATGTAAGTTTAGTGTGTTTCTTTGTTTTGTTTGTGCATGTTTATGTGTTTGTTTTGCAGAATGGTTGTCTCGATCAGGTTGTGTTATGGTTAAGTAAGCTCAAGCTGGTTTCTTCCGAATTCATTGTGCTGAAGTGTGCTATTTGTTTCCTCTGAAGTTGAAGTATTGAAGTCATATGATTCAATCAAAAGAAGTACAGAAGCAAATAGATCATTCATTCATTCAAGAAACAGTTTACAGCTTACAGATTACAGAGTACTGGCAACATCAAAAGCATCTACATGATCTAATAGTCCTAATCTATTACATATCATCTGTTCCAACATCTAAAGATGAGCACGATGAGCATGACTGCTCACATCTTTCACACTAATAGCTGTTGGATATGCATGATCGCTCACATCTTTTGGCACTAAATGCTGGCTATGCCTTTGTGAAAGCATAACCAACTCTAACAGATGCTAAGGATCAAAATGGAGAGGATGGATTGATGCAACCGAAGAAGCTGACGCTGATTGTGGCAGAGAGATGAGACTGAAAGATTTTCCTTTGTGCTTCATCTACTCTTTCAATCATACATCAACTTACATCATTTTCCTTTTTCCATTCCTTGATACAATATGTGATGATGCACCAAAACATGATGCCAAGAGACCAAGCACCACCTTTCTTCCCATAGGAAGTGGTGGATTTTTGGCCCGTGACCTTCGTTGAGGCCTAGGTGCTGAGGGTTGGGAATAAGATGTTCCCTCATTATAGGATTCATCGGAATCTTCGCAGATACATTTGGTTTCTCAACACTTTCATCTTCTGATGAGGAGAGAAAAGGTGACTTCTTTGGTAGTGGATATGGTTTTGGAAAATAGTTAAACCATGTATTGGTATCTTCACTAGATGATGAGGATGTTGTTGTGAGATCTATGATCTCAAGTTTGGTACTCATGATGAGTTTGGTTAATTTTGAAGGATTGAAGAGATTAGGGTTTGATATTATTTGGGGATTTTTGATGAAGAAGTCTATGTGCATTGGGATTATTTTATAGACGGGTTCAAGTGGTAAGAGAATTAATGCGTGTGGGTGAAACAGTTAAAAGATATTTACTGAAGCTTCGTGAGTAAGTCTTCTGTTTCTTCTGAGGGTTCTACTTCAGCAGACTGATTTCCGTTTCTACCGAAGTTATAAGTGAATTCGAGGAAAAGTAGAAATCCACGTCAGCTTTGGTCAACTTTGACTAAAATTGAGAACTTTCTATTTATTCTCTCAGGAATATTTTCGCTCCATATTAATTGATTCAATTACTCTCTCATTAAAAACACTTCCTTTTGTGAAAAATCGTAACCCTAATCCTCAAAATCACTCATGGCACTTCAATTTAAACACGATCATAACAAGGTTGCTTTTCTTGGGACTGCTCGAGGAGATGAGCTTTATAGGCCGATGATTTCTTTCTTACTAAGATCAAAGATTGTATATGCATTGACACATTATCCAGATGCAATATATGAAACTTTGATTACTCAATTTTGGGCGTCGGCAGAAAAGAGAGGAGATACTGAGATAGTTGCAAGTGTTGATGGACAAGTGTATGTGGTGACAGAGGATTTGATCGAAGCCAACTTCGGGACGATGAGAATGGGGTTTATCATTCTGACTCTACAATGGTGCTTGAAGGACTTAGAGCTATTGGATATCAAAGTACGAGGACAGATATGTGGTTGAAAAATAAGCTCTGTCCTATGTGGAGATTCTTGGTTCATACTTTGTTGCAGTGCATGAGCAATAAGTCGGAGGCTTGGGATCAATTTTCAACACAAATGGGATGTGGTATTGTTTGTTTATCTAAGGGTTTAACTTTTAATTTCTCTAAGTATATCTTTGATAATATGGTAGAAAATATAACTAGGACAAAGGGTAAGTTTTTGATGTACCCTAGGTTCTTACAGATGATATTGAATATTTCTACACAAACCCAAGCCTTTTATCCCATAAGTGTTCTGACTCCCAAGTTATTTGCTACAATGAGAACTAAATTTGAAGGGACACATTTTCCTTTGTTAGCTGCAATGTTACCTCAGGAAAATGAGATTGATAATGAGCTTAATGTAGTTTTACCTTCCTCCAATCCTACTGATGGAACTCCTTCAGTATATGGTGGTGAAGGTCCTTCTGTTGTTGTTAAGCATCTATACTTTCACCAAGACCATGTTCTAGTCGGCAAATTTATCCAAGTTCCTGTTGAAGCAGTTCAGGATCAAATTGATGAAGTTCAGGTTGATACTGACAGATTGTCCACACCAAGTCCTGTTAGGACTCCATTTGGTGAAGGTTGTTCTAATGTTGATCAGGATAATGTTGCTTCTGAACATTCTACTGAAGTTCCAATTCCAAGCGAACAATCACATGATGCTGATGAAGAAACTATCACACTTACCTCATTATATGTTCTGATGAACAAGCTTACAGGTGAGGTGATTGGTCTTAAGAAAGAACTTGCTGAAACCAAGTCTGTTCTTGGTGATAAGATTGTGGGCTTGGAGAATAAAGTTGAGCACTTGGAAAAACTGCTAAGTCAGAAAGGTACAAAGAGAAGTTTGATTTCTTCTGATGAGGAGGACACAGAGAATCTTAATGAATCTCTTGCGATATTGGCTGATGTGGCACTTACATCTGATGTTCATTCTTCTATTGATAAATCTTCAAAGAGCAAGGAGCCTATTCTATATACTAGCAAAAGACGAAGACAATATTTGAATATTGTACATGCTGATACTTCAAAGGAGCCACATATGGTTGATGCATCTGCTGATGTCCTAGTGAAGGAGGTTACTACTAGTCATGGTCAAACTCGTCTATCCGAACATTCAAATGTGTCGCCTTCCGCAGATGATGAAAAGGTTTTTATTGCGGGGAGAATGTACAAGTTGAATGATTCATCGAGGTTTTCTTACACCTATAGAGGAATTGTCTCAACCTATTTCCTCTGATGTGGGTTTGATTGTTTCTTCTGAAGCTCACATTGGTACTACGAAAATTGGTTCTGCTGAGACATCTTCTGAGACAGGACAGACTCGTGATTGCTGATTTGCTGAAATCAGGAAAAGTGACTAAAGAACAATATCAAGCTCAGGCTGGATTATTTGCTGATTATGAGAATATCCAAAAGAGTCGTGTTGTGGCTAAATTTTTTCAAGATCAGTATGCTTCGATTTGACTCTGAAAGGAAATTAGAGCTTGATGAATTCTTTCCTACGATTACTGATGATCAATGGGATGGTTATATTTCTCAAGGTGCTTCTGATCCTTCTCTTGCAAAACTTATCTTAGGAGATTCTTTTAATGATGATGATTTTGTGGAGAAAATGAAGGCACTTGGTAATCAAAGAAAGCTAGAATCTGCTGCTAAGAGAAGAGCTCTTATTGATCAAAGAAATAAAGCTAAAAGAGACAGACCTATGACAGTTGCTCAGAAGAGGAATTATATGAGAAGAGTTGTGAAGAATGCTGCTATGTATAATTCTGGTATGTCCATGAAGCAAATTGACTTTGTCGATGATGCTTTGATTAGACAGTATAATCTGGTTATGAAGTTTTCTTCACAAGGTACTATTTCTTCTTCTTCATTGGAAAATCGTGATTCAATGCACGATGTTCCTACAGCCAAGAGACGAAAACAGTTGAAATTGTGGATAATTTTGATACTGTTTGCCTTCGTGGTATCTTCATTTGTTCCTTCGAAACACATTCGATGCTACTCCTTCTTCTAAACTGGTTGTTTCTGCTGAATCTTCTTTAATTTCTTCTGAAATGTTGTCCAGTGTGGATCTTAATGATTCTCTGATTCAGGAGACTGATTCTGATTGGTACTGACCACATTGATGGTATGGAAATGAAGAGTTTGGTTACAAGAAGTTCTGACAGATTGGCTAAGAAACATGCTTCCAGGAATACTGATTTTGATATCCAAGCTGATGAATCTACTTTTATTGAAGTTGGAACTGTTGATGATTTTCCTGAAGGAACTCATGTGATTTTGGTTGATTGGAAAGCTGGAAAGCTGAATACTATGTCTAGGCTGGATAATACTGTTCTTGAGTTCAACTTCTTGAAGGATATTCTTCATTTAGTGAATAGACATGATTTACAAATGCTGTATAATCATGTTATTCCGTATTATAAGTATCATTCAAAGCAAACGGTTCTGGTTTATATCTTTTGGGTGATCTTCAAGTTATGTTTGATTCTGATTCTCCAAATGGTAAAGGGTATTCTATTTGGAAGAATTCTCATAAATGGGAGATTGAGAGTTGGAGGTTTTATCCTTTGCCTTGTGTTCAGGTAGTTCAGACTACATGTGGGATGATTTTGTGTATGCTATCAGATAGGCTTTATCCTTTATCTGATACTTTTATGGAAAGGTTGCTGAGACACAAGTTGGACGTGCCTCCTAATCCGGTTGGCAATGATGACCTTCATGCTATTCAATGTGTTGGTTTGATTAAGAATCAACTTCTATCACATAAAGGTTCATCTTGATTGTAATACTTTGTAATATTTGTTTTCTTCCTTTCTTTTCTTAGTTAAAAAAAAAAAAAAAAAAAAAAATGATTTTGGTTTTATCTAACTTTTATTGCAGGTTTGTTGTATCTTTTTTGGTTCTTGACTCACCTGATATATACTTTGTGTATGTCCAAGAGTTAGCTAGTCCAAAGGGTACAGCTTTGGTAAAGACACATCAAATCTGTTGATAGCTGTAATGATTTGCTGAAAATCATAGGGTATGCAACCACCCATGCTTAATTGAAGAGTGTTGTATGGTTTTCAATTCACCATGTTTTATTCCTATTTGGAATCCAAGAATTGGCTAGCCCACTTGTATATGGCTTGTGGTAAAGGCAGTGGCATATTCCATATTTGGTTCTTAATTCACCAATTCTAAGAATTAACTAGTCCTGAGCAAACGGCTACAGGTAAAGACATTTCAAATCCGTTTATATGGTTGCTGGTTTGCCAATAAATCGAGATGGTTATCAGGTGTACCATAGTTTACGAACTTAAACATATGGCTACTACAGTAGTGATGGCTATTGGTAAAGAGACATCAAATCCATTTATTTTCAATGATTCACCTCTCCCAGGAGTTCACACACCTGGATGTGATGAGAATAGTATGCAACTAATTGTTTTGATGTACCTATTGTCATTTGTTGCTGCAAAGATATGGAGTTTTAAAGTTTCTTCATAATAGAGATGTTCTTTGGATTCTTTGCTGTTGCTGTTGCTGTTCGTGTTCAATCCTCTGGTGCTGTCAGATCTATCAAGAAACTGGAACTTAACAAGTCAAATTCCAGTTTAGGGGAGGATTGTTGGGAATTATGTGAAAGTCTGGATTATGCTGATATTACTGCCGAAATGATTCTGCTGAAGACATAGTGGATTCTGCTGAAGACTTATTCTACTGAAGTATAATAGTGACTAGTTGGTTTCTGCGGAAGTGTTTATTCCGTGTTTAGTATATTTAGTTTGGATATACATGAGCTTTATTAGGAAGTGATTGTGTATATCTTATTTAGTTTTAAGTTTATACGTTTCTTGGGAAACGGTTTAGAGATATTGTTTAGGGTTCCTTGTCTATAAAAGGAACACATTAGAAAGAGTTATGTATCGATTGAAAAACTCAGTTTTAGTTAATATAAAGATCCATAGAGGATCAAGAAGTTCTTAGTTATAACTTGTGTTTATATTCCGCTGCTGAACATAAGTTGTAGAGATTGTCTTTTATTGTGCTTGTGATTACATAGGCATATATAACGATCCACGAGCTCAAGATCTATTAAGGTCTTTGTTTGTTTCAACACTTATTAACTTATTGCATGCTCCTTTTCCATTGTTACTTTAGGAACATCCCAACTGCTTATTCTCCCCCTTTAAAGTAGTCCATTTCCTTTATTTCTAGCTTATTCAAGTTCCTTATTATACCTAGTAGCTTATTCCTCAGTTCCAACTGCTTATTCCATCATTAGCTTGAATTCAATAGTTTGCTAAAAAGTTGTTTGTTCCCTTGCTTAACTATCCATAACTGAGAACAATAAGCAGTCTTAACTGCTTATTGCTTGCTTTTTACAAGTTGAGTTTTCACAAAAAGTCATTGCTTATTTCCATACTTAAGCTGTCCAAAAAGAAAAATTGAAAAAAAAATAGTTTGCAAAAAGGTGCCTAGCACCAGGTTCGAACTCAGGTCTCTAGCTTCACATACGCAACACACACACCATTCACCAACTGCCCTAGGGACTTTATTCGTTAGAAGATTGCAACACTTATCTCTTAAATACAAAAACAGTTTTTAGCTTACTAGCTTATTTAGCTTTTTAACATCTGATTTCAAAAAGCAGTGCCCACTTTTTATATTTTTCTTACAACCAGTAGGACCTAAAGTATTTTTAGTGAAATTTTCAGATTTTTCCAAAATAGTTTAGTATTTTTTATAATTAAATTAGATTAAATTAGTTTTTAAATCATAATAAATAATTTAAAAGTCGAAAAAATACCCGGCTTTTTCCTAAAATTATTTTTAGTCGTTTAGAACGTAGGAAAATTAGTTTCACATCCTTAGGTTTTAAATTGCATTAATTTTACTTTTTGAGGCTCGGGATTAGCCCGGGTTTTCACATTTTTGCATATTATCACTCTAGGACTTAATTTAGCATCATTTTATCATTTCATATGCTTAGTAGTAGTTAGATTATCATTTACTTTGTTCCCATAGCCTTAATTACTTTCCCTTTAGTTAATTTGTAGAAAACGTAACCAAAAACAAAAACCCGTAACATCGAGCATTTTAATAACAAACCTCAAACGAAATTCTCAATTCACACCTCGTTGGGAAACGACCCGGATATCCTTATCCGGTATCACATATCACATTCGTGGGTTTTGGCACGCTAACCTTTTTCCTAAAAGGTTGATTTGTCGATTCTCGCGTGTATCTTATATTTGATATATTTTCTTAAACGAATCACTTTTACATGTTTTTCCTAAAACATTGTGTTAGTTTCTTTTCGACGCACTTTTTGTTTCGACAAAAAGGGGGAGAAGAAAGTAAAAACTACAATTCAAACTTTTACGAATTTTAGTTTTTCCTTAAAATAATTTTATGTTTTGTCATCAACAAAAAGTGGGAGATTGTTAATACAAATAATCCGTAAAAATATTTATTTATATTTTACGATCTTCTAAATATTTTGTCGATAACAAACGTAAAATCATTTTAACGAAACAAACAAAATACGTAAATGGTTTGAGCCAATAGTTTTCTAACACACTTACATTTTCACATAAAACACTAAAACAAGTATAAGTGATTTTATGATTTAGTAATACATATGTACAACAACTAGTGTTTACATATTGGGCAAATATATACATAATTAGTATGTATTATAATGGGTAATACAATTGGGTAGAAACGTAAGTATTTGACCCATTGACCAAATACAATGAATGTAGTTGGGTACAACCCAAAGTCCATGACCCATACCCATGGAACTTGACCCATAACCCATTGCATGATATCATGCTTATGTCATATATGGATAATATCCATGACCCATGGTTTTAATCCATGGCCCTTAGTTTTAATCCATGAACCATGGACTAGATGCATTGCATCTTGAAGGTACATTGAACCTACTTGATATCCATGACCCATAACCCATGACCCATGACCCAAAACCCGTAGGCAAAAGGGAGCGTCCCACGGATCCCATTTAATACACTGGACGGATCCCTCAAGGGAGGGATCCGTGGGATACGGGGAACAGTAGTTGTTTTTTCTCTATAAATAGTGAGCCATTTCTTCATTGTTTCTCAACCCTTTCTCACATATTTTCTCTTTGAGTTACAAACTCTCTAACCTCAGATCCAAGTGATCTATGTATGTAGTTTTGTTTTTGTGTGATTCTCTAGGTTCCTCTTAAAGGCGAGATCATCATCTTTTGAAGACAAGCAAGCTCAAGTTCGTGAGTTGCCATGCTTCGTAATCATCAAGACTACTGAGGTTCTCTTGTTGATAGTTTTCTTCTTTCTCATAAGAAGTTTAGTGTTGAAGACATTAGTGAAAGATGTCTCAAGTGTCAAGACGAAGATATTAGTGAAGGGTGTCGATCATCCGTATTGAAAGCACTAGTGAAGGGTGCTTAGAAGTCAAGGCTAGAGGCATTAGTGAAGAGTGCCTAGAAGTCAAGTCACAAGACATTAGTGAAGGGTGTCTTGAAGATCGAGTCAAAGGCGTTAGTGAAAGGTGCCTAAGATGTACATTCGATATGGTGTGATTCGATGTACATGATAGATTAGTATTGGTTCAAAGGATATTGTTATCCTTGATGATGTTATTATAAGGAGTATATCTCCTTTGAGTTTAGGTGTTGTGTAGTGTTGGGTAGTAGTTCCTCCATTGTAATGGAACTCGGTACTTAGCCTAGTACCGGATAAAGGGTAGGCGACGTTGTGGTAAGTGTGGTTCTCCTTGGTAAAAGAACCCGGTTGTTAGCCTAGTACCGGAAAAAGAGTAGGCGACGTTGTGAAGGCTTCTCCGCCATAAGGAGTTGGTGTTGTGTAGTGATTACAAACTCTCGAGTAGGTGACTCGGGGAGTGGAGTAGGGCAAGGAAGGTGTCCTTGTAGCCAAACCACTATAAATCCTCGCGTTGTGGTTTTATGCTTCTAACTCTTTATCTTTTTCATTACATATTTATATTTCTATATGTTTGTTTATCAACATCCAACACACATCCAAAATAGATTGACATAAGTCGATCTAAATAGTTTAAAACCAAGTTTTAATTGGCAAAACTATTCAACCCCCCTTCTAGTTTTCCACAATGATGTTTCGCATGATTAACGTGTTACCTGTGAACTCATAATATGTCATTTTGATATTGATGTATCCATGTTTGAAAGCTATTGTATTTTGTTGACATTCCTTAAATCTATGCATAAGATGGTCTAAATGATACATGCTCCTAAATGTTATAATTTAAACATGGCTTGCATGAATCTCCCGTCTTGCTTCTTTTGTGTCTTTGTCACACTACTTGTTTGGTACATGTGCACTTATAATTTGTCAAAGTGCTTTTGGTATGATAAACTTTTAGAAGTCTTTTTATCCTACTAATTAATCACATAGATTGTCATATTTACTTATAACTAAGTATGATTAAATGTCTAAGCCTAACGACAAAATAATCTCAAAATAAAATGTCTTGAATAATGCCGTATTCTTGCATAATATGATTATTTGTGATGATAATATCTTGTTGTGTGGTGATTTCTTGTCCAGTAGTCGAATGTGCTATTTGTATAGGATGCTATCTTTTGATCCTTATCATGTTGACATCTTTTGTTACTAGTAAAATTAATTTCTAGGTTGATGACAAATCATTTGTTATCTCATTTCATTTTAACTTTTATATGCTTATTTCGCATAAATTGTAATCCCTTTATTGCTACGTAGATTAGTAATATGCTTTATGGGACCCCTACACTTGCATATAGAATTAAGTTTTAGAGGCTTAGCTTTTCGTATCTTTCAACCGACCTCTTTCCAAATCTCATTATTACTTCCGCTTTACAAAAATTACCTCCACCACTATTTAGCTACAACAATACTTTAATTATATCATCCTCTCCTCCTCCTATGAGGAAACCACATGCCATATCATACGATCATCTCGTATTAATCGAGAACAGGTACGTGTCTTTAAGGATGAAGTTCATTGTATACTAACCATCATCCATAAAAACATCACTAAGCTCATCTCTTTCGTTAACCCAAATAACCTCCTAAACACTTTGTTGTCAGTCTTTATTTGATACATTACACATTATGTTGGATGTCCACCAATTAAGGGGGAGAGAAATCCATTCACATAATTGTATTTTGTCAAATTTTATGTCTCTTACACCCTAAAATACCAACACATAGGTAAGCACCACTTAGCTAAAACCGGTTCACAAAACCACAACTAGTTCAACCTTTTTAACTTTATATCACAAGTTTGCACCAATACCTCATCAAGTGAAAAACGCATCATGTGTTTTACAAACTTCTTCATCTCCACAATCAACAAATCTAGGATTTTCCTTAAACTAGCACCTTACAACTTCACTATCTAGAACACCATCATAGGATCTTATTCTTCTCTCGCTTGACAGATATCCATGCATGTCATTGTTAGTGCAAATGATATATTACTTAAAACTGCTATTCCCAGCACTTTTTCAACGCGTTGGTTTATCCAACTCTCTGTCATATGATGTCATTCTCATCCTCATATAAGTACTTAAGTTTGTTTTACATATTGTCTTCACTTCTTTTCAATGTCATAATCGTCCATGTCGGTCAAAACCAGGTTAATACTATCTCTCCCATTGTCACCTATAATAGATCATTTTTATAATTCGTGTCAATCAATGAACGAATTTATCACTTTTATATTTATGCATTTTCTTTGGTATCCTCATTATAACATTCTTAGGTAGAACGCCTTATTGATTACTCTTGGCTTGAAGCATATAAGAACTTGTACAAAACAATAGGTTGTTAGCATCAATAAATCACTCAAATCATAACCCACATGCATCATTGAATTGCAATGTCTATTCATATTTTTTTCTTCCTCTTAGTCCTGATCACTTGACATTACGAAAGGATTGCATGAGTACATATTATTATATTATTTGCTATACATACGAGTTTCCAACTCCTTAATAGTTTTCTACGTTATCACCACAACCTTCCATCACCACTGTCACTAATCATCATCACCATGGATTAGCGAAAACTTACTCTTATAAATCTTGAGTCATCTACTGAGTTATCATCACATGAATCCTACTAGTAAACCGACACCAACACTAGCACCACTAGCATTAACTCTTTATATTCCAACTTCACTTCATATCTTCTTTCTAGGCACTATTTTGTAGGCTCTTATCATATTATATTCTCGCTTTTCTTATGATTATAATTAGGAGACTACACTTCATGAGATCTTTGATTATATCAGTTATATATCACATATATACATCTTATTTTTCTTTGTCAAAAAGATGAAACATATTGCACTAATTTTTTTCATTGTAGGTTCATCATCATATACACTCGATTGTATATAACTTACTCATCTAAGGATGAAGTTCGCATCAATTATTTTTCTTATTTTAGGTGCTTCCTAACACCCTCGAACAAGGGGGAACATCCTTTAAGCACTCATATTGCATCGTCTATACACTTGGTTGTATATGACATATTTGTCTAAAGACAAAGCTTCTATTATACTATTATTTAATTTGAAGGTTCATATTGACGCCCTATTGCAAGGGGGAGCTTCTGTCAAGCTTTTATTGAATGCATCTTATACACACTTTGTTGTATATCACTTACTCGTCCAATGACGAATATATTTTTGCACTAATATTTTTTTTGTAGGTTTTTAATCATACCCTGACGCCTCAAACAAGGAGGATCAACCGTCAAGGGGGAGCATGCACGCATTCATCATCATTCTCACTTTTCAACAAGCCTTTGTGCTTCGATAAAAAGTGGGGAAAATAGGCTAACATTGCTATGCATTTTTCTTTGTCATATATTTCTCCTAATTTTGTTGCATAAAACTAACCTTGATGTAGATTAAGTCTCTTAATTTGATCCATGGATCCGCTACCAAACAGGGGACGGATTGGAATAGACGATTTAACTTCACTAGGGGTGATGCAAGCTCGCCTTTTTGGGTAGAAATAAAGTTAAACTCCAAGGACACGTCCTTTTTATTTCGACAAAAGGGGGAGAAGAGTGTAAATGGAGAAGGTAATGTAAAGGTAGTAAGGATACAAGTAACTCTTTAGATTTTACTATCCATTACATTTACATATCTTTGTCATGATCAAAAAGAGGGAGATTGTTAGTGCAAATATTATGATATTTATTCTATGCAGTCTCGTTTGTTTTGATTGATGACAAACATGTAACTTGTAATATATAACGTAAAATGTAGAAGTTACTCGTAATCACATTTTGTCCCAACATACATTCAACATTTCTCGATGTCTCAGGTCCTCGTATGTTACAACACAGGTTCGTACATATTTGTTATGTGGCATTATGATCAAACCCCTTAACAAATCATTTAGATTGTTTAAGATATGTTTAGAGTCACTAAGTATTTTATAGGTTAACAATTCTATTTTGCACCTCTTTTTACATTTTGCATTCACAAGTATTTTATACAAATACATCTTTTGTAAAATATCTAACAAATATATACTTTTATTTGTATAAGTAAACTAACTATAATATTAATACAAGTACTAAAGTTTACTTACACTTGACAAAATAGATTTTATTTTGACTAACACTTAACTAGACATTTTATTTTATAAAAGGCGACTACACTTTTTATCAACTAGTTACATAATACATTTTACAGGTTTATTTTCATGAACATTTTAATCAAAATTAAAATGCATTTTTACATGATTCCATGCATCATCATATCTCTTTAAGATCTTTAGAAGATTTGGTCAATATTTGGTTAGATTTGCAAGATCTTGAAAGATATTCTAAGATATCAAATCTAATAAAATATTATTTTTTAGATTACATTTTTGGCTATAAATTAGAGCCCATTGTCTTTTCATTTTCTCATCCCTTCCAACACATATTCTCTCTATCTTTCTTTCATCTTTTAGATCTATAGATAACCATGTAGTAACATAAATTAATCACCCTCATCATCACATGATCATAATGCTTCTAACATTCATCTTTGTTGTAAGCATACTTTACATTTTGATCAACCAAGGAAAGCTTGGAGATCTAGCCATTTTTCATTCATCAAGCATACATACATGAATATCTATCACATCACGCTTGGGGAATTTGTGATCTCCATCATTTGAAGGCTTCCTATCAAGGGAAGTTCATTTAGAAGTAGTCATTCATATCCATTAGACATTTATGCCATGGATCATCATTGTAAACATTTTTACATCATCACAAAACTTTCACCAAACTAGATTAGATGGTTTATGTGTTTGTACCATAAAACACAAGGTTTGTTATGTTGGGCCTTAAAACATAACGGGAGTGGTTGTACCTGGAAAGAACTCAACATATAGCTTAGTGTCAGAAATATTTCATAGGCGACGTTAGGTTGGTTGTACCTCGAACTAGAACCCGGTATTTAGCGTTGTACCGGATAAAGTGTAAGCGACGATTGTAAGGTTTTCTCCGCCGAGAAAGGAGCTTGTTGATCTAGTGAAGTAACTCTCGAGTTGGGTACTCGGGGAGTGGAGTAGGGCGGAGAGGAGATCCGTGACCGAACCACCATAAATCCCCGTGTTCTTTTGAACTTTTCATTCTTTATCTCTTTACTATTGCTTGTGATGTGGTTTGATGTTTGTGTGACAACTTGGTTTACTATGCTTTAAATTAGTCACAAACGATAATTGACACTTTCATATTATAACAAACTTCATAAGCGATTTGATACTAAAGATCTAAAGTTTTTAAACGGTAACGTATTCATCCCCCCCCCTCTACGTTTTCACACAACTCCATAATCAAATCTCTATACTCAAACACTTAAACACAATCAATAAATATACATAAAAACATGATAAATCGTATATCATAACATATTATAAATAGGTTACTTACCTCCCCTCTAAGCTATAAAATCAACAACATCATTATCTTCTTCTTCCTTGATTCCTAACCAAAATTCATCGTCCTCTTCATCCATATTTCTTGTGAGGAAATGCTATGGACTTGAACCTTACATTAGAACTTTAAATTCTTCATATATTGATTATCAAGCTTCACTCCTTTCCCTCCTTTTCCTTTCTTAACCGACATCACACACACACTCTATCTTTTCTAGAAAAAGATGGAAGATCATAGAAGCTACACCTTTGCACCTTTGTTCCCTAGAGTCCCTTCTCGTCTAATTTAGCCCCAAGAAGCTTTATAACATATTTAACATTTGATGTCTTTAGTCCCTTAAGTATTTCCATTCTAGTTGTGACACATCATATTTCCTATAACCACATTACATATACTTTGACTATTAAATTGACTATCGGGTTGACTAGCCAATCACGTAAAGCCTAAGTCAATTTCATTTAGGGTTGGGCCTATTTGTATCCAGAATACGGGTCTAACATCTTCTTCCATTTATGCTCTAGAGATTTTGTGACCAAGCATAATTTCTTCAGCCACCATGAAGTGAAATTTTTCCTAGTTCAGTACAAGATGGGTAGTTTTGCATCTGCTGAGCATTTTATTGGGAGTTAAAAGAAAAGTAGCAATGAGTCTCCAAAGAATGAGAAACCATCCATGAAAACTTCCATGGAGGTTTCAAACATGTCTTGAAATATTGCAATCATGCACCTTTGAAAAGTAGTAAGGGCATTGCAAAAACTGAAAAGCATACGCCTGTAAGCGTAGGTTCCAAAAGGACATGTGAAAGTGGTATTTTCTTGATCATCAGGATCAATGGGAATTTAGAAATATCATGAAAAGCCATTGAGGAAACAAAAGTATTTGTTCCCTGCTAGTCTTTCAAGCATTTGATCCATAAAGGGCAAAGGAAAATGATCTTTCCTGGGTGCTTTATTTAATTTGCGATAATAGTACATACTCGCCATCCAACGACGGTTCTAGTAGGAACTAGTTAGTTTTGTTCGTTAGTCACAACGGTCATTCCTCCTTTCTTAGGAATACAATGAACATGACTCACCCAAGGACTATCCTCGGTGGGGTAAATGATATCCGTGTCGAGAAGTTTGATGATTTCTATGTTAATTACTTTCTTCATGTTTGGGTTGAGTCGACGTTGTCTCTCAACAACGGGTTTGGCATCGTCCTAAAAATTGATCATTTGTTTGCAAAAATTAGGGCTAATACCCGGATTATCGGATGTTTTCCAAGCAATAGCTTGCTTGTGATTCTTAAGGACAAAAATGAGACATTATTTCTCATCATCTTTGAGTAACGATGATATGACTACTAGTAGAAGAGAATATTCTTCCAAAAAAGCATATTCAAGATGACCAGGAAGAGGTTTCACTCAAGATCGGTTGGTGGATCTTGAAAAGAGGTTTTAATTCTCATTTGATCATTGAAAGTTATTTCCTTAAAATGTTCATCCAATTCTTCCTCATTTTTGAGATCTTCTTCGAACTTTACTTCCATGAACTCAGCGAGTCCTCTGTTGATATCTTTTTCACTGATTACTTTCATGAAAGGGTCAGAATCATGGAGTAATGCATCCAATTCCTCTTTGGTCACTTCATCAATAACATCAATGTTGAAGCAAGTGTCATCACTAGAATGGGCATGTTGCATGGCTTTATCGATTAGAAAAATGATTCTATCTTCTCCAACTCTAAGGTTGAGTTCTTTTCCTTTGACTCGGATGATTGAATCTGCGGTGTGTAGGATTGGTCTTCCTAAAATAAGAGGGACTTTGATATCTTCCTCCATTTCGAGGATCACGAAATCTACTGGAAAAACGAATTTCCTAACTTGGAAAAGCATATTCTCAGCAAATCTAATAGGATATTGGTAAGAATGATTAGCTAAGCGAATAATCATCTTTGTAGGTTTCAAAGTATTTAAGGAAAGCTTTGAATACAATGAATAGGGCATCAGATTGATACTCGCACCCAGATTAGCTAAAGCATCACATGTGATGGAATTTCCTAATGTGCATGGAATCAGAAAACTTCCTGGATCTCCAAGTTTTGGTGGAATTTTGTTTTGAACAATGGTTGAACATTCTTTGTTGGGGAAAGTAGTGGATATTTTCTCCAATTTGTTTTTTTATTTAGAAGTTCTTTCAGAAAGTTCCCGTAGTTGCCATCCCATCTAGGACATCAATTAGGGGTACATAGATCCTGACTTCTCTGATCATTTCTAGGAACTTTCCATACCGTTCCTCCATTTTCTCTTTTTGAAGGCGTTGAGGGTATGGGATTTTTGGTTTATACGCCTTGATTGGTGGATCAGATTTCATTATGGCAGATGGGGTTTGGTTGTCTTCTTTAGTTTCATCATCATTGATGATGGTGGTTTTATCGTTTGGGTTTGGTGGTGGATCGTAGGATAAGCCACTTCGTGTGAATATAACATTGACATTCTCATTTCTTGCTTGAGGTGGACAATATGTTTTATCGTTCAATCTGAAAGATGTTGGTCTTGGGTTTTTTTTGGGTATTGCTTGGAAGCGAGCCAGATGGTCTAGCAGCGAATTGATTAGAAAGTTTACCGAATTTGTTTTAAAGGTCTTGAATAGCGGCTCCCTGATTCTTCTGACCTTGCTCGACTTTGGTTTTGAGATTGAAGAATTGATTTTTGACAAAATCTTTTGATGACTTTTGAGAGAGCATGAATTCTTTCATGGTTTTCTTGAAATCGGTTTCTTCAAATTTTTTATTGGCAGTTTGTGATGGTTGAGGACGATTGTCTTCACGAGGTTGAGAATTACGATTGTCATCCCTTTGTTGGTGGTCTTGCCAATTGCCGGGATTTCTACCGTAGTAATTTCCACGATATCCTCCTCTTTGATATCCTTCTTGGACATAATTAGCTTCTCCTTCGGGTCCTCCTATAGGTTTATCATCACACTTTGACGATGGATGGTTACCTCCACAAGTGTTACATCTGTCTCGCATTTCTTTCATTTCTCCTTTAATATCTTTGAATTGCGAGTTGATCTTGGAAGACAAGGCTTCCATTTTCTCCATGATTTTCGAGTTGTCGGTACCTTACGCGAATGTAACGGTTTTCCTTAAGGGTTTTTGGTATCCTTAGACCAATCGAGTTTCAAAAGTACTCGGTCTTTGAGCAATTGATATGCTTGATTACGGGTCTTGTACAGAAAGATTCATCCAGCATCAAGGATTCCTTGAGTAGCATCGTCTAGTCCATGGTAAAAGATTTGGATAATGGTTCCACGAGGTAGACCATGTCCATGACAACTGCGAATTAGATATTTCATGTGAAGTTGATATGTGCAAAAACACATATAATTTCTTTATCAAATATGACCCAAAATAACCAAGAAAAAGCCGTTTATTGCTAATATTTACTGTTTTCTTGAGTTTATGCCTGTGCAGGTACGGATATGACAAAACAGACAAAAAGAAGCCAAAACCGAAGAAAACCGAGCACGAGAGAAAGAAGAGTGCAAAAGCCGATGCCGGGATGCTATTTCATGGATTTTGATGCTTAAAAGTGCTAATACGGAGTTCGGGACATGATTTGAGAGTTTATCACAATTTACCCTTCACTTTATCATTTTACACAAATAACCTCTCATAAATCCCATTTATCCATTTTCACCCTTACACTTTCACAAATCACACCTTTAGTCCTTGGTGTTTTCATTATTACATTTATGGTCCTTAGTTTTCACTAATATATATCAAATAGACCTAAGTGTTTATACTACAAAAGCCCAAAATACCAATTACTAACCATTATCCTTTCCCAAGCCCGCTAAAAGCCATACCGTACCTGTTTTCTAAAATCCCCAAGTCAAATAATTACTAACCGGTCAACAACCATAAACCCATACAGTCAAAGAAAAAAAAAAAACCACAGTACCCATAACCTTTTAAAGCGAGAGATAAACACCCATTTTCAACATTACCATCATCCTTCACCATTTACCCTTTCCCATCTCATTTACCCCATTTAAATGAGTTTCTAGAACCCTCTGACAACGTGTCAGAGGGTGTGACGCATGGATTGCCACAGTGGACAAAGGAAGCATGCTCATTGGTCAAGACACATCACAAAATTGATCTAACGGATGCAATCTAATGGGATGATGTGGGATGTAAATCAAAGGCTGATATTCAAAAGTACCGAAGCTTCTCAGATATCCAAGCTCAGCTATAAAAACCTCATTCATCACAGATTTTCACTTGTTCATTTTCTCATAGCTTTTAGAGATTATGTTACCATTTATTTCCTGTCATTTAATGTTTTAAGCATTTTAATTCAGCTTGTAATCGTTTCTTCAGTTTTATATAATTCCTTTTATTAACATAAGTTTAATTTTCAATTTAGATTCTTTGTTAAATCGTTTTCAAATTGTACTGTTCCATAAGCTCTTTTCAGTTTACCTTTAAGCTCACACAAGCTTGGTAAAGCTTGTGTGAGTTTGCTATTGATTATAATTGCTCTAATTTTCTGTTTTTCAAAATAGTCAAACGGGTCAAATTGAGAGTCAAACTCAGTTTGATAATCAAGAGTAGTTCTTAAACTGTTTTGTAATAAGGTTTTTTGATCAGCAGAAGTCTAAGTTTTACACGTTTAATGTTCTTATTTTGAAATAAGTTTTTAAAAGGAGTGTTTGGATTGACTTTGATTTTAAAGTTTAAATGATTTTGGTCAAGAGTTAGTCGATTTTAGTTGTTGTTTTTAAAGTTTTACCAATCATAATTTCAAGTTTAGAAATCTATTCTTTGTGTTTAAAGTCTTGTGGTGGATCTGTCTAAAGTGCTCATGTCTGCTGCAATTTCAGGTTATTGTCTCAATTAGTCATTAATTTTGATTTTTCATTTGTTCATTATAAGTCCATAGATCCTGAATATTTGTATGCTTATTATTTGGTTGCTAATCTAGTTACTTTGCATTTTTATGATTTTTTCACATTAGCTTATAGATAGTTTTGCTCTAGCTTTAAGTAGCCATTGTCATATCTTAGTCTGCTTTATCAGTTCTTGTTCTGTCTCATGAGCTTAATTTTCTTCTGATTCCCTACTTATTTAGTTATAATAATGGTTTGATTTTCACTGTTTGTAGTAGATTAGGTAGTACTTCTTGAATTTTTGCTTTGTTAATCCTTAGGAACTTCAAGTTCAAAGTTTAAATGAGCCTGCATTCACTTCCTAATCTGTTACATCAGTTTTCATTCAGTTTAGTGTACATATGCATGATTTTGGGTTTCCACTGATAGATTCAGGTATAAACTAGTTTAGTTTTGGTTTTTGAAACTTAGGAGCTAATTAGATAGTTTACTTAGGTGCTTATTCAGTCTGCATACAGCCCTTATTCCCTTCATAATCTGTTACATCTGTTTTCATTTTGTCCCAAGTGCCTTTTAGTTTTGATTTTTAATTCATTCAATTTAGGTCCAAATTATCTGAAATTTTGGATGATTGCTCTCTGGTTGGTTGTCTATTCATAGGTATTTTTAGTTAATTTTTGTGATTTTTTCTAGCTAGCTTAATCAGTGCTTAAAGTACCCCTTGAGGGCCGTTTGGAATAAGTAAGTTTGAACCTGATTTGTAGCTAAATTGCATCCAGCTTGTGCTCTTTTGATCCAAAACAGTAGAAATAGCCATAACTAAGTTAGTTTACGTTAGCTTTAAGTTTTGGTAGCTTTTTGTAGCTTGTGGTTAGCTTATTGCTCATTTTAAGTGCTTATTCATTCAAGTAGTATGTCCAAATCATAGTTCTTGTGCTCTAAAGTTGTTTCGGTTAATTTTCCCTAGTTCTCAGTATTATTTTATAATAGACTGGAAGTTTTCATATTTTTCCTTTGTTCATTTGCTATTTTTTTACATTTTATGTCATTTTCTAGCATTTTTAATTAGCATTTAATCCAAATAATTCAGAAAAAGATCAGAAAAAATCAATTTCAATTTTATTAGTTTTATAAAAATCAAAAAGTCATAAAAAGTATTTTTCCAGAATTTTCTTAGCTTTAATAGTATTTTCTAGCATTTTAATTAGTTTTAAACAGTTTTTAATTCATAATAAATTGAGAAAAAGTCAAAAAAATGTGATTCCAGTTCTGAAAATTCTTTTTAGTTAAATTTGATTTTTGAAAAATATTTTTGTAATTTTCTAGCTTATTTTCCTAATTTTTAGCATTTTAGCTTTATTTTAAATGGTCAAAATTAGTTTTTAATTCAAAATAAATCAAGAAAAATCCAAAAAATTAGTTTTAAAGTACAAATAAGTTTTAAATAACTTTCTTAGCTGTAGAAAAATAGAAGTTCATTTTCTTGGGTTAAAATTAGAGTAGTTGCATTTAATGCGCGTTTCATTAATTACGTTAATTCGCGTTTTTGTTTAATCTTGCATAATTAGTTGCATTTCCTTTATTGCATCATAGATTTAGTTGATTTTATTGTTTCCCTTTACTTTCCCTTGCACAGTAGTTTAGAAAACCCAAAATTCCCTTTTTACCCATTCGAATCCCGATTATCGCAACGTGAGTTGTTTACTCCATTCATCCCTCGTTGGGAGAACGACCCGGGAAATACACACCTTTGTATTTCTTAGGAAAATATCTTTGTACTAAAAATGACAAATCAGAAGCCAAGATTCGACGAGTGATTCATTTGGACCTTGTCCGAAACCACAAATTTCTCCCATGAGTCGGTCAAACATGGAAGGTTGAAAAAATTTGTCTTACAAAAGCTTGCCTCATCTCCTCCCAAGTAGTGATAACTCCAGGGATCAATTCATTGTACCACATTTTTTCATATGCGAAGAGAGATGACGGAAAAAGTTTGAGTTTGATGGCATTTTTGTCAGTACTGCCATATCGGAACATGCCACAAATTTTGATGAATTCAGCGATGTGCTTATTCGGATCGGCCTGCGCATGGCCATCGAATTGGCGTTCTTTGATCATAGAAACATGGTGACCTTTCACGGTGAAACTGTCACCTAAGTTAACTATTAATACAAATAATGTCAAAAACGTTATTTATATTTTTCGACCTCCGTATGTTTTGATAATAACAAAATGTAAAAACACATTACATAAAAATATACGTAAACAAGTTGTTAGTCGTTAAAGTTCATTTCGACACAATATCACTTAAGGTATGAACAAACAATTTATATAACTTGTTAAGTGATCAAAGAAATATATTTGTCCTTAAAACTCATATTTTTACAAAAGTGACAAAACCTTTTTACAAAAATAAATTATACAAATTATTTTTGTAATTATAAAGAAATTTTTTAATAAGAAAAATAAATTTGAAATCTCCAACACCTATTTTTCCCACCCAAGGAAATAGCACCTTCACCAGAAAAACATTTCACCCCATCAGGACAAAAAAAAGGAGCGTCCTCAAGGATGATCTTTTAAAGGGGCGACGGTCTCTCATATATATATGGGACCATCCATATTTAAGGTATCGTCCCTTGCTCCTCCTAGTGTCTATAAATACTGCACAGTTTCAATCAAAACAACACTCTAGCACACAACTTTCTGCTCTTTCTCAGTCTCTTCTTCTACCCTCTTTGATCACTTTAACTTGTATATATTTGTTTATAACTGATCTCATTCTTTCTTTCATCAAAGTGCTAAGGAGAAGAACGCTCGTATTCGCCAAAAAAC
Source organism: Chrysanthemum makinoi (assembly GCA_910596185.1). Taxonomy (NCBI): domain Eukaryota; kingdom Viridiplantae; phylum Streptophyta; class Magnoliopsida; order Asterales; family Asteraceae; genus Chrysanthemum; species Chrysanthemum makinoi. The sequence continues at coordinate 146,124,900 of OU343223.1, read as the reverse complement.
GAAGTGTTGTAGATTAGGCATTACACACGTAACCATTGTTATAATTCTCCTCTTTATCTAAACTCTCTTAGTCTTCATTCTTGTATATTGGTAGATCCGACTTGTGTGTAAGTCGGGTATAGTATTGTTGTGTGTAGATCCGGACAAGGTGTAAATCCGAGTAGTGTTGTGTGTAGATTCGGACAAGGTGTAAGTTCGAGTAGTGTTGTGTGTAGATCCGGACGAGGTGTAACTCTGTGAAGTGTTATGTAGAGTGGTTAGCAGTGTATGTAATGATGTGTAGATTGGTTCTAGCTAAGATTAGGACTCGACATTTAGCTTGTCGGAAATTGGTGTAAGCTACGGTGTACAGTTTTTTCCGCCAGAAGGGAGTTTGTTGACATAGTGATTGAGAACTCTCAAGTGTGATACTAGGTGAGTGGAGTGCGGCGAAGAGTGAGCTTCGTAGCCAAACCACTATAAATATGTGTGCATTGATTTGATTATTCTAAGTCTTTATCGTCTTTACTTTTATTTTTTATGTTTAGCTATTATACTTATAGCATTCATACATTATAAATTAATATCACATAACTTCGAATCAAAAAGATTTTCAAAAAGAACAAATTGTTTTTAACACGAAATTAAAAATGGTGAAACTATTCAACCCCCCTTCTAGTTTCTACATTAACGGAAATGATAACGGCTCTGGGAGTGGGTGCTATGGCTCGGTTGGCTCCCTACATGGGTAGATCGTCGGCCATGGGAAATGGTAAGTCGTGAAATAGGTTGTAAACGCTTTTTCTTCAAAAAGGTTATCGAACGGCAGGTATGGGACTCTTGGTATACGGTTTTATAAAGGAAAAATTGTTCTTTCTTTTAATTTTTTCGAATAAGACGCTCGGGATTGGAAAGAGGTGTAATCGATTCTATTCCCGACGAACGAGTGTTCATACAATTTCCCAGAACAACTAGGAAACGTTTTGGGTTGAACTTAAACTAAGGCAAAAAAAGGTAAAATGGGTTTTGAAATTTTTTAAAAAAAAATAGTTCAGTCTAGTTGATCGGTTGCATGGATTTGGTCGGGCTAAAACGGTCTGGCCATTTGGTCGGGCTATCTGGCCGACCGGCTGGATCGTTCTGATAATTTTATTCGATAGAAAAGGCGATCACGGTGAGGGAACAATTAAAGAACAGGTTTAAAAACTTATGAACACAATTAAATCCCCGGCAGCGGCGCCAAAAACTTGATATGTTGATTGTTGTGCAAGTTTTAAATTTATAAAAAAGAATTACCGAATCTATTAGCAACATATACGAGCAAATGAACTCGTCCATTGGTAGTAAGATATAAGGGGTAAGCAGAGATCGTTCACGGGGAATTGTGTGAATTGGAAAGTAAGCTAATAAAACTAAACAATAGTTTACCAATTGTACTCAAAAATGAAAGTAAGCAACAACAAATATGATTAAGATTCAAATAATTAAAACTACACTTGCTTAGACTAGTTTGCTTAATCCGATATGCATTATTGTGATAACTCCTTTTAACATATTGTTTTTGATAATTAGATGGTGATCTAATCTAGAGTTTTCACGATTCAAACCTTCGTCAAGATTTTAGATAATAAAAATAAGCATTAAGCTTAACCAATCAATTGAAGACCAATCCAATTTTCATAATTTTGATCCGCGATAGTTTCACAAACTGAAACACAAAAACGTTTCTTGTTTAATCAAAATTGCTTAAGAAATGGTCAACACACAAGATGGCTAATCATAGACAAAAAGGCTACAATCGATTGATAACAATTACCCTTTCGACCAATGGAACTCATACCAACCAACCTAATTTGATAAACGATAGCATTTTCATTACAATCCTACTCAATTTCCTTTGCTATAATAAGAATTTTGGTTAAAAACAATCATTCATAGAAAATCGAGTATAACTAGTTTAATGATGACAACTCTTTCGACCTATGAAATCATCATAAACTAATCAAAATTGATAAACAAATGTCACTATGAAATACAAGCATGATTGGATCTTAGAATTAGCTTGAAATTGAATTAAAACATGTTATCACAATCAAAAGAAAATCGTTGTATTACAAACATCATCTAAGAAAGTGCACAAAGGCACTAGCCACTCAAACTAAATAAAGACATAAACTCATAAATTTGAACATTAGAAAACATGATTAAAGGTCTTAAAATGATTGAAATAAGATTACAAATGATGAAGTAATGATTCCTCGAGTATTGGTGATGACTGCTTGATGTTTAAACCTCCAAATGATGACTTCTTGGACCTCCAAAGTCTCTTGAGATTTTATGGATGAATTTGAGATTTTAATAATTGGAAATCGGATAGAGGTGCGTAAAATTTTTTTAATGATTGATGTATGAATGCTATCTCAATTACACATAAATGGGTGCAATTTATATTAATCTCAAGGCATAGGGGTCATCAATGCTCAACTTGGACACAAAGTAACCAAGAATAGACTAGAAATTGAGTTCTAAGGATGTAGAATAGGTTACTACATGATTTGAGGCTTAATGACTAAGTTTTGGCAAACCAAGGTAGTCCAGCCGATCGACACAATGATCTAGTCGAGCGGCTGGTTTTCGTCCAAACCTTCCAGCCGAATCGGCTGCGGGCTCCATCCGATCGGCTGGAGGGTCTTTAGCATATGTCTTTTGTTTCTTTTTTTTCTTTTGTCTATTGCTTGTTTCTTGCTCAAGGCTTGGAGGCATTGATTTGTTGACTTGTTTGCTCTTAAAATGCTTCTTGGTGTGGATCTTGATGCAGGAATCTTTGAACATTCATGAATCTTCATTTATTCATCATTTCTTTTTTTCTTTCTTTATTTTGATACATATGAACTTGCATACATACTTTTATGTGGTTAAGTAACCAAAGCTTATAAATATAACCAAATAGCATACACAAAGTATGGATAAGGCTAGTAAACACATACACAATCTGAGCATTATCATGCTACAAGTTGTATTTTAGTTTTGGATGACTGTTTTTCAAAACCTTTTTCTTATTTATATGCCATTATTGGATTCCTACATGCATATTTTTGTTTCTTTAGTCTTTATGATCCTTTTTAGGCTTTCGTGCGTGGTCAGCAGTACTGATTTTACATATGTTGTATAATCTCTAGTCCAAGGTACTTTGTGATGTTGTTTACAGTTGCTTGGTTACGGGTGTCGATTTTATATGGATGATTTCATACGTGAAACAAGATATCTATTTGGTGAGTAAGATGGTAGGGTGGTTGAGTGTGAAAACTAATTGTATAAGATTTATGATCAAAGGCGGGTTTTTTTATGTTGTTTTGAGTCGGCTGTTCAGCTCTGAGTTGTAGCTTTTTACGCTGTGTGTAGGTTGTGGCCATGGATGTTGGTTTAATACCTGTTGCAGGCTATGTTTAATTTGAATGTAATGATATTTGAGGTTTTGCTTTTTTAGGACTATGTAAATGGATGTGTGAATATTGGTTTGTATATTTTCTTTGAAATTGTCATTTATATCTCGTTGTGTTAGGCAATATGTAGTTTTTCCTTGGTGTTATAAGGTCTGCGTAATAGTGGGTGTTGTACAATGTGTTTTATTTGGTTGTGGTCAGATGTATGTGTGTTCTTATAGGTTCAGAGTTTTAGAGGTTTTCAATTGTCTTTGGAGTTCCAGGTTTTGTAAAGGATCTGTTCTTAAATCTGAATTCATGTTTTCAGGTTAGTTTTGCTGTCGTGGAATTCAGATGGATGTTACAACCACAAGTGTTCACAGTACAGTGCAGCTGCAGCACGGGTGTGGTTTCTTTTTTTAAACATAGGAAAAACTGTGCTAGAAAAATAATTTATAGTGGTTTGTGATTAATATGGTATATGGGAGTTGGCATGAATATTTTGTCATCTGATTATTGATAGGTTAGTTCTTTTGTTTTTAGGGTATCCAATAAATGGCATCTATACACATTAATGTTGAGGTGGGGAGGATGAAAAAATCAATGTAAAGGTTTTTGTATTATAATTACAGGAGGTTTTCTGTTCTGTTATTGGCGAATATTGATCGACCATCTCCAGAAGCCAAGGGAATAAGTTGGTTGATTTATGATCCATTTAGCAGCCAAATATGAATGGGGAATTCAAAGCCATATACTTATACCGACATTCTGCATCCCCAGGGTGGAGATATTCCAACCCCGTTAATTACTGTTGTAAGTTTTTATGGTTATTGTTATTGTTACTACTTTATTATGTTATGTAAAGGATGCCATCTTTTTAACAAATTTTCCTATTGTTATTACTCTTTGGCATTATTTATAAGTTGCCATGTTTGATGCTAACTTATTGTTGGTTTCACATTTATGTTTTCGCCAATACTTTTGACCAAATATACTTCATGCTATCACCGATACTTTACTTGGTGTTGACTAAGTTGTGGCGTGTTTTGCAATGACGATGAATAGTTGGAGAATAAAGGGTGATAAATGAAATCAAGAATTTAGAAGTTAAAAGTCTAATTATCATAATAGAAAGTTATCAGGTGGTATGAGTTTTACTATTTTTTAATATTTTGATAGTTACTTATGTCGGTTATATAATATATTAATAAATTTTAAATGGTTAAAGAGACCATACTTGAAAAGATTTTTGGTGTAAAGAAAATGAATTGTTTGAATAGAAATATCATACGTAGCTATGAATGATACTGAGAAAAGAAATCTTGATGGTTTGTAGAAAATAAAGGATAATGGGATGGAAATATTTTAATTTCCGATGAATTTCAGATGGTTTTTCTTTGCGGTTATTGAGGAAGCTAATGTTGTGTTGGACAGCTAGTCGGACTAAAATGGTATGATACGTTGGTGAGACCACTTAATATCTCAGTTGTGCTTGCTATTAGAGCAGATAGCATGTATGAGTGACAGGTTGAGTGGGTTTACTAACGTGTTATACTTCTCTCGCTCGACCATTTTTTTGCAATGGATGTCTACTATTATTTGTTATCATGCGAAATCAAATTTTAGAAGTTTTTGCTTTATTTCTATGTAATGTGTGTCTACTTATATTTGTTATCAAGTGAAATCGAATTTTAGATGTGTTGTTTTATAGTATGTGGTTTGAGCAGATCTTAATTTAGAAAACAAAATGTTACAGACATTTCGCAACAACGAACGGGTTGGAATCCTTGTTGATAAACCTTTCGTATTAATGAACTTAGTCTCGTAAAGATTAAAAAAACTAATGAATATAGATTAATCAATAAATTAAAACTACAAAATTTTTTGTATTGATGAAATAGCAACATTCTTTTTGATAAACCTTAAAATTAGGTTGAGCCACTAAAGACAATAACTTACAAACTCACAGAAAACCAAAATGACAACACTCACATCCTCAAAGAACACATTCAAACTCAGTTTTTTCACAAGTAAACCATCCAAATCATACTTAGCCAATCGCTGAAATACCATTATTAACCGTTATATCTGGGTAATCCTCTATTTAAATATTTTGTGATGATACCTAAAAACTGTAAGATTACAAAATTACTTTATTGATGCATTCTGTGAAAGACAATTACTGAACTTAAAACTTATTTTTTTTATTAACTCTTGCTTTGATGAACATTGTGTAATCAACAATTATACATTCAAACTTTTGTTCATCATAATTTTAAACATTACTTATCATTAATAAAAATATCACACTTTAATATTAATGAAAACAATAAAATTAAAAAACAAACAAAATTGATGTTCATCATAGTTTTAAACCTTTTTATCATAATTGAAAACTTGTTCATGATAATTCAACAAAGAAACCATTTTTTCATAAACAATAATTTTCGTTTTCAAAATTCACTTACATTTAATATTAATGAATAGAAAATATGTGTTTTCACAAATACAAAATTTAAAAATATATATATTGAGACATTTAATCAAGCATTTGGCAGGCTCTTTCATAAGCACTTGATTTTTTGTTGATTTCAAAAAAAATATAAAAAATAAAAAATTGTTGTTACATATGTTAATTTAGAGTTTATTAATTAATAATTGTCATAGATATTTTGTTTTGACTTGAAGTCAACAAAACCTTAATTTTCATGTGTTGTTCCGTTTTACAAAGAATATCACAAGTTATCTAACCATTTTTCACACAAAATAAAATACTTAAACAGTTTATATGACAAACAAAATATAAAGAATTCAATGGTTAAATTGTTACTGATTCAACGAATTTATTAAGATTGTTTGCAAAAAAATAATCTAAATTTAATTACAATTGTTGCATGATCTCCTCATTGACTTAAACATAAACCAATAGATAACATTTACTCTTTACAACATTCTCTTATATAATCTAAGTACAAAGTTGTTACCAATGATATAATAAGGACGTGTCGAGCATACACCAATAAAGCACACTGGAACCTTACTGCATTAAATACTTCTATTATTAGAATGTGTCCAATCTTAATTTAGATAACAATGTTGACAATTGTTTCCTCCTTTTATACCAACTTTTGTATTTTTTTTTTTTTTTACTTTTTTTAATAGTATTTGTCTGCTTATCTCCCAAGAAATTTCCTGCCCAAACATTTTTAAATACTTTTAAATATTTTATAAGTATCTAGAATCTGAATGATGTGATTTTAAAGAGATCAGTATGGAGTCAGTGAGACATTGTCCGCTTGCACTAACTCAGTCATCTTTCTTTGGGTATGTTGGTTATGAACAGGGTTCTAAAAGGCGCGCCTTAGCGCCGCTAAGGCGTCGCTAAGGTGCGAGGCGTGGCTTCGGTGTTACGAAATAGACCAAGGCGTCTTCTTAAGGCGTGGCGCGTGATGAGACGCAAAAAGGCGTGATAAGGCGCTGTTAGCCTGGCTTTTTATAAAGATAACGTCACTTACGTGAATTGGACTAGATGCGTAGTATACTTTGCCCTTAGGGACTAGTATCGTTTAAGTGGCAAAGATAGGGCCTATATATACCCCTCATGACTCTCCATGAGGGGTGAGGTGAATCATTTGGTTATTTGTTGTGTGTGTTTATCTTAATAAAACCTTTTGTTTTCTCCTCCCTCTCTCTAGTTTCTCTCTCAAGAAAGAATGATGTTCTTCATCTACTTTCACCAACCAAGACCTCCAAACCACATAAATCTATATGTTCATCGGTCCTGACAATTGGTATAACGAGCCAAGGTTATGTTTTATTGATTTATGTGGGTTTCGAATATTGTTGTAAGCTGTTTTGTACAATCTTTTTGAGGTCGGAATTTTTTTTTCCTATTTTTTAGGTACTAACAGTTTATAAACAGATCTCTTTTGTATCTTATTTTTTGGTATCACAAAAAGTCCAAATCTTTCATGTATAATATCTGTCTTGGTCTATAACTGGTCCAAACAGTATATTCACTTTTATGCTTTTTGTACCAAATAACGTGAAATTCAACGTGGTCAAACCTTCATCTTCATATGGTCAACATGGTAAAAAAGAAGCAGTTTTATGCTTTTCTGGGTTTTTTGCTTGAAGATGGACGGAAAAACATGGTCGGAAAATCTCGCCGGAAAAAGTCAAAGGGTCAAAACCCTCTTTTTCTACGCATAAGAAGAATCTACAGTGAAAGTTACGCGTAGCTGTGAAGTTACGCGTAAGGAATGAGTTACGCGTATGCTCTTACGCATAAGCCTAGGCTTTTACGCGTAAGGCTACGCATAAGTGATCTTACGCGTAAGGTTACGCATAAGGGTTCAAGAAATGTTACGCGTAAGATTGACAAATGTTACGCGTAAAAACTAGGCTACGCATAAGCATCTTCAAAAATGTTACGCATAACTGTGAAGTTATGCGTAAGGACCTTTACGCGTATGTTTACACATAACTAAGACAAGCTTACGCATAAGCATGAAGTTACGCGTAAGGTTATGACTAGTTTATGAATAAGATTTGGAGTTACGCGTAAGCATGAACTGAAAAAGAATACCATACGCGTAAACCAAAAGACTACATCGACCAAAACAAGACTCGACTTATACCATATACCAATATCTCTCTATCTCGACTTCAGGAACCCATCATCAGTCCGTGACATTCAAAACCAAAACCAATTTATCCTACATCTAGACTCACTTCAAAGGACCCTCACATCTCTCCCCATCTCTCATTCATTTCAAAACTTCAAAGAAAAATACTAAAAACAATCTCAGATTCGGATTCTTTTCTTTGTAATCTTTTATAGATTATTTCAAATGAATCCTCATCATCATTGATCAATATCTCTGTTACTATCCGAATTAAAAGACAAGAATATAACAACTATGTTATCTCTTATCTTTAAAGATCGTTCAGGACTCACATCAAAGATTAAAACCTTACCCGAGACCCTTCATCTAGGATCTTGAAGATCTTCACCCTTCTTGATTCGGAGTTGAACCGTAATAGATAATCAAGGTTTGGTATGGTTTCTAAGTGTGTTGATTCGGATGTGATTTTGACGTGGGATATGGGATTTGAGATTGAGATTCGTACGATTGATTGATGAGGAGCATTTTTTTTCTCAGTACTGTAGTGGGAGAGAATTATTGGTGGTAGGCGAATATTTGAGAATGTGTCTCTAGGGTTAGGAGGTTTGAGATAATCTGGTTCTAACGTTTTTATATCCAATTGGAGTTGCATCGGGGGCTTCATAAACCAGTTCTATGTGATACTCAAATTGGATAATGGATCTTACATGGGCCCAAGTAATTTACGCTGATATATTTGGGAAAAGGATTTGGGTCGTGTGATTAATATGCTTCTAATTGGACTATGTTGTGCCGCATTTTTGGACGTATAAAAGTAAAGTTTTGTCATCTGAATTTTTTTGGATAGAAAAATTTTGGATACAAACTTTCTTTTTAATGGTTAAGCATGGCATATTTTTGGTGTGGTATAATTTCACGGAGGGATACATAATTTACGGCTTGAACGAAGATTTGAAAAATGACTACGGATTTTTGTACGATATTATTGATGCGAAATTGAAGTGACGTTTCACGGGTGGACTTCTTTATCTTTGAGACGATGGTTGGTTGGATGCATGTCTCAAGATAACTTGTTGGAGCACATTATGAAATTTGACAATCTGGTTATAACTGGTAAGGAGTTACGTTGTAGTGCTCACAGTGTGTAACCATCACTTTAAGGATTTACGTTGTTGTGCTCAGTGTCACACGAAGTTGTGGACTGTTCAAAAATTTAGAACAAGCAGCAAGTCACAAGTTGGGATGTTTACTTCCTTTTCAAGTTAGTCGTATCGGGCTATCTCCATATGTGGTCATTACATTTAGCCGGTGAATTCAAAGGAGGTTCGATTAAAGGTTGGTTTGAGAGACGTATATTGAGAGTATTTTTACGACATATTCTCACAGAATTTTGATCAAGCTATGATGTTAATATTGCATCAAAAAGGTAATACGGCATGTACTCAACATTATGATGATTCCGATAACTCACAACCATCAGGAGGGAGAAGTTGGTATTTCATCTTCCGTGATTGGATTACGAAGGGATTTTTGCTTAAGACTGAAGAAGGAGAAGTAGTGTGTGTACATCAGGGCTTTTTACCAACGTGGATGCAATACTAAGTGATTTATGTTGTTATGATGTTCCCAGAACGACAACCATTGTACGATCAAGAGTTTACTTTCTCCGCTGCGTGTCTGAAGATTTAAGACGTGTTGGAAGAGTGTTGTCGGTTCAGGAGGGAGCAAAGTAAGAAAAAGGCTCACTAGTTAGGAGGGAGTAATAACCTAACTAGGCCGTTACAGTTGAAGTTCAGAGCTACAAGAAGATCATTTGCCGAGGTCATCGGAAGGGAGAACTTCAAGTTTGCCTCAGTATCTAGACTACAGAGACTCTGCACTTCAAGTTTGCTTTTTATAAAGATGACGTCACTTACGTGAATTGGACTAGATGCGTTGTATACTTTGCCCTTAGGGACTAGTATCGTTTAAGTGGCAAAGATAGGGCCTATATATACCCCTCGTGACTCTCCATGAGGGGTGAGGTGAATCATTTGGTTATTTGTTGTGTGTGTTTATCTTAATAAAACCTTTTGTTTTCTCCTTCCTCTCTCTAGTTTCTCTCTCAAGAAAGGATGATGTTCTTCATCTACTTTCACCAACCAAGACCTCCAAACCACATAAATCTATATGTTCATCGGTCCTGACAGGCGCGCCTTAGCGCGAGGCGTGGCGCCTTATTTTGAAGCTTTTATAGGATTTACTAGTATTTGGGCTAGAATTATCGAATTACTGATATAAAGGACTTGGGCTTTGACATGGTAACTTTATAAATCAATTTCAAGCTTTTAACTTATTTCTAGGGTTCGACCACTCGTATAATGAGTGAAGAAGGTTTTGACAACTACTCCGATGAAGCACGTTTTATTTAAAGAAATGACAAAAAATGTAAGGATAGTTTAGTTTTTGAGTTTATTTCTTATTTATAACGCTTTTTGTAAACTTGATGTATTATATATATACGTATGTATGAAATATGATATAAATATATAAATCTATAAAAAAATTTATGCCGCCTTGAGTCTCGCCTTAGAAAACGCCGTAGCTTCGCTATGGCTCGTAATGCTTGAGGCTTGGCTTCGCCGCCACGCCATGCCTCACGCTATTTCTTCCACAATAAAAGTGTAGATTGGCGGGAACACCCTGACCCCGGGTGCCTTTTGGCACCAACCATTGTCCACCCCACAAGGAATAGCTCCGGCAACTCTCCTGGCCTAGTGGGGCACCAACTGGAGTGAGCACGAGCCAAGACTCGGACCCCTGAGCTCTTATTCCATAAAGTCTCTCCAGTGTGCCCATAGGTTTTGCGGAGGTGGGTACCTATATGAAGCAAATGCCAAAAATGAGACTTGAACCTGGGTCAATTGACTCAAGCACAAGTGCCCCAACTATTGAACTAATGCTCCATTGGTGCCTCACGCTATTTATAACCTTGGTTCCACTTGCTAAATACCTGTTAAGTAAGTGTTGAGACTTGTTCATTCTCTCTTAAGATGAGTCCCTAAATGATTTTTAATTAAAAGATTGATTTTACACATAAGATATTTTATCTTCAAATCCTAGTCAGAGACTATTGGGCTCGGAATTGACCCAACTTGATGAACTTCGGGATCTTGAAAATTGTCGCAATTTAATGCGATTGAATGGATTTGTGATGCAATTAAACAAAAATCAAAACTGTATTTTATAATTTTGAAACTTATTTGGGAAGAAGTTTATGAAAGATAAGCAATTTCATGAAAAAGGATACGGATGAAATCGGGAAAGAAATAGGAGAGTTGTTGGGCTTTGAAGGCATTTCTAGACTTTGTAAGAAGCGGATTTTACCTCATTTTTTAAAAGGTTGTGACCCTAAAATCATATGCGTATTTTTCAAAATTCATATACTCGTCATAGTGCTATTATTACTAACCAATTGACTTAGCTCAGTTGGCTACTTGAGTTCTTTCTAGAGCTTTTAAGGGGGAGTTCCCTTGGTTCGAGTCTCGCAAAAGACAAAGAAAATCCGGATTTCCCTCTAGTGTAAAGCCGTGAGATCTAGGGGTTTTCTTTTGCGGGTCTCTCCTATTGTTTCAGGTCCCGAGACCTATCCGTTTGGATGATTTAACTCGAGGGGTTGGATTTCAAGTGTGGTGCCGTTTAAAAGATAAACGCTATTATTACTAAAAATAATCTTATTAAGGTTATTATAATTGAAAAAACATTCCACACGTCTTAATAGAATATAAGCATTAAATAACCTTTCAAGATAGTATAGTTAAGTATAATTACTGGTCAATATATTTTTTCAGTTAACATCAAACCCAACTATGTTTGGTGAAACATCATCAAAGTAGGTGATGAATATAGACTAATGTCTATGAACAAGGAAACGTACGTCGACGTGTTTGAAGAAGACCACATATATATGGCATGTGAACAAAATCTTAATTCTGATGATTGAATCACATCGAATTATAATAATGGGTAAATTGCAAAAATAATTTTTAAAGTAGCTCAAATGCGCAAGGATTATACTGAGAGAAATTTTGTTGTAAAAACGACATTATAAGTTTTTATTTTTTATTTATTTATTTATTTATTTATTTTTTTGCAAAACAGCCATGAGAGGTACTGTTCATTAACTTACGTTATTTTTCTCGTTAGATGGCACACGAAATGACTAATATACCCTCTTCTTCGTCCTCACTTTTAGGGACGTAATTTGCAGTTTACCCGGGTTTTTTTTTTTTTTTTTTTTTTTTTTTTTTTTTTTTTTTTCATTATTTAAAGCCACCACATCACAAACACAGCCGCCGCCACCACACAACCAACACACCACACCATACAACCACCTTCTACCAACACACAACCACCACCATCAAATTTACCCTCTGCCACCACCATCACCCTCTACCACCACACAACCAACACCACCACCACACAACCACCACCATCAAATTCTAATTACATTAACCACTTGATTATCTTATTCGGTTTCTTTAAGTCACAATAATCACTAAATTCACATCCAAACACGCCTTAGTCATTCAGTTCATTAATGATCCCTTTAGTATGTTTAAATATGCAAGAAATTCATAACGCAATAATATCTATAGTGAAACATGTATGTTTAAATATTGGGTTAATAACGCACATAACATCAAGTACTACAAATGCATATGGAACGAGAGACCCTTTTGCATCACTTTCACTATAAGCAAATATAATACAGAGTATATTAATAAAGGGAAATAAGTTTAATATCATATATTCCAACTGACAGGTTATACAGTTTTAATGAAAGAATATAAGATAGGGTACTTTTCAAACTATAGTAATTCATCATGATGAAAAGGTAGCTATACATATTAATATATATGGGCAAAACACAAAAAGGAAAATTAATAAGGTAAGAAGTAGGCGATTTCTAGCTAGGTTTCCTTTCTTCTTGGAGCAGTAGTGCAGGTAGGAATAAATTTCAAGGAGTAATGCTATATTGCAATAAATATCATCTTACTAATTAACGTGTTAATAACACTTGCTAAGAATTCATGCACTTCTGTAGGTCGTCGGAACTGCATAGTTTTGCAGGAAAGTGTGTCTATTAAAATGATTTGTAACAGCGAGTTTAAGATTATATATGATTAATCTGTGACTGTTGAAAACCTTACTGTTTTTCCTATTTTGTACACTTCTCGTACTACTGTTCCGGTTGGTTCTAGTCGCTCTCCAAAGTTGATGCTTGTTTCTAGTGTGTGTCTACTTCTCTCGAGTACTTTTTTACTTGATTGGTCACAAAGGATCCATGGAAACTCGTGTTGGTAGTAGATAAGATCGGTATGGTGAATCACCATTCATCACCAAGAGTAGAGGAAACACTTACTGTGAACATCATACCAAATATAACATGTCCATATTGTGGCACACCTTGTATACTCCCATAATCACCACCATGAAAGTATTGTTCATTGCCAGCAGTTATATATGCCAATTATTGTCTCTATTCTTCAAATATGGAGAAAAAAGGTGTATGAAAAGTAACGAACTTGTACTTAAAGGAAACACGTTATCCTTTTTTGAGTATTGAAAAAAAAAAAATTGATGGTGGTGGTTGTGTGGTGGTGGTGTGGTGGTAGAGGTGGCGGTGTTGGTTGTGTGGTGCTGGTGACTGTGTTTGTGATGTGGCGGCTTCCAATCCAAAAATCAGAGGGTAAGTTGCATATTACGTCCCTAAAAGTGGGGGGAAGAAAAAGAGGGTATATTAGTCATTTCGTGTGCCATTTAACGAGAAAATAACTAAAGTTAGTGAATAGTACCTCTCAGTGACTATTTTGCAAAAAAAAAAAAAAAAAAAAAAACATTAATATCGTTTTTGCAACAAAATTTCTCTTGATGTGATCCTTGCACATTTAGGCTACTTTAGAAACTAATTTTTCAATTTTCCCTACAATAATAATGTTGCATTATAAGCAATCAATTTATTAATAGCTTTAGAGATGACTTGCAGTGTGACACAATGACATATGTGCATGCATACACAAACATACATAAACTCTCACAAGTTGCCAGTTTACCTTCCCAGGATTCAAATCGTAGCATAAAGTAACAAACATCAAGAAACACAAATAACTTTTAGGGTCAGTTTGGTTTATGGGTTTTGGATTTAGAGTTGAGATTGCAGATAAAATATCTTATTTGCTATGTAAATGTGGGACCCAAGATTGGGATCGAGTCCCTCAAATGAGGTATTTCACTAAAAATATAAATTTGATGGGTTTTTGATGAAATGTTTGTAGGCTTCGAAAAATGTGAAAATATATTTGTTTAAAAATATATGTTTGTACCTTTTATCATAGTTGTCAGGATCCCGATCCTGATCTCAGGATCTTACGATTTTACGATACTGCAAAGCAAAAACGATCCGGATCCTACATAGGATCTTTGCAAGCTTAAGATCTTAGGTTTCTTTTTAAAATTTACGAAACCTAGGTAATACACTTTGTTTAGAAGTGTAATGTGTATCAGGTTTTTGTATGTGTATCAGATTTTGGAATATTTATTAGTGTAATGTGTATCAGGTGTATCACTAATTCAAACTCAAGTATCATTTGGTTATTAGTTGCTAAAATGTTAATTTGTGTTACAATATAATTTTTATGTGTATTATTGCTAAAATTGTTATTTATAAATGTTTTAGTGGATTTTTAGAGTTGATCTTATTTTTAAAACTTTAAGTTTGATCTCACGTTAACTCTCCCCTATATATATATATATATATATATATATATATATATATATATATATATATATATATATATATATATATATATATATATATATATATATATATATATCAAGAGATATAATATCAGAATAGCTAATCAAAGACAAAACCTTTCTAATAAACATGCATTCAATAACTAAGAAAATAATCATTGAGCATTAAGAAAGCATGAAGGCATTTAATCATATCTTACAAGAACATGTTATCACTTTCAAACACATATGTGGGATGCAAGTAACCTAGGTACTTTAAGGAGAATCCTAATTCCTACTTATTTAAAATGCAATCCTAATGGGAGACAAAGTTCACTGATGTAAACTATCTTTAGTCAAATGTAGGAATGGAAAATTTTCAAGTTACAGAAAGAGTATGAGACTATCACTAGTGGTGCTTAATTCATGCTAAACATGACCATTTTTACGGGTTATACCACGAACCCAACTTCTCTTCTGGAAGCAATTCAACCATTAGGTCAAATTTAATTTCTAGTGCGATAGGTTCTCCAGTAGTTATTCTCATGTTAGAAAAATTCAAATTCCTATCTTTGCCTATCGAAGTGTAGCAAAGATGATATTAGCTTATTTTGCTAATACATGGCCTAATATGACTCAACTAACCATATTTTAAAGGTCGGTTAAGAGAAAGACATGTCTTACAGAATATCCTAACAAAGGTAAACACAATATTTTAATTTCGTATTTGAGATTTAGAGGTTATTTGGTTTAGATGGTGCATTTCATGATCTCTTGGATGACATCTTTGTTTGTTGAGTTGTTACATGCTTATTTTAACATGATTTGGTTTTCTTATAGCCAAGAGATGTCCTAATGTGAAACAATGTAGAGTATGCTTACATCGTGAGTGTTTCAAGAGTGCTCCTTTGCATATCTTGGGAAATGAATCTAATTAAGGTAACTTACCTCAATAGATCTTGTGAGTGTTATATGATGTATGATTGAAATAAGACATATTGTATCTTTAAATAAATATGATTTTCTAAGAGGAAACTTATCACTCTTACGAATGCTTAGTAAAACAAGTATTTTAGTGTATGACCGGTTTTACTTGTTTATACAATGACACATGTTGTATTGGGTTATTATTCAAATCTTATATCTTATATTTGTTAAACAAGATGCAATGTATTCTCTTGTAACATAACCATTCATGTTACAAAGAAAATAAGATGCATAAGATATTAGTTATCCTTTGTAAATCTTTGGATAAGAGAAATACATGTGATCTACTTGAAAATTTATGACATACATAATAGTTAATAACATATTATGTTTGACACTTTTACTAGACATGTGATTTTGAGTGTTGACTCGTTCATGAGCAAAGTTTACATATGTTGTTTGTTTTTTGGGAAATGACACATTTATTAATTGCATTGTAAAGTAAATTACTTGAATATTTTGAATGAAACATCCAAGTTGTCAATCCTACTTAGTTGTGTATTTTATGTATCTTTTAAACATATTAGTTTAATGTTTGGAACACAACCATTGGACAAGAAGACTCAATATGACACGTTTAACACAAGTGTGAGTTATGATCCGATGCATATTATTTTTATCTTGAGAGGACGTCATTATTTTCATAACAACCGAGTGTGATTGAGTTTGTAGATTCAAGATAATATACTTCGTTATATTTTGATGTTATCTTGAAGCTAGACAACTAATGACTCCAAATTCATGTCCATACTCGAAAACTTGTCAATTAGATTAGATGATGATAGCAATCATAATTTGAATAATGAATTGATATGTACTCGAAATCTTTCTTAACCCTCACGATCACTCCGTTTAAAAAGAAAATAAAATTTAAGGAATGTGTTCCATTTATTCTAATACTAGTTGTATGTGTGAGATTAATGACATATTAACGTATTACTTCAAGATTTTCATTTATTTTTATGTGCGAAAAACTATTTATTATTAAGTATAATATTCTTAGTTTTCGACATATCATGCGTATAAAAATAATTATTGTAGCCATTTTTATACAACATAAAATAAAATACTAAATGTTTAAAACATTTTGTGTGTGTGTTAGATCAATGCAAGGTTAATACTTTTTCTTTTACTTAAATAATAACGTACTAATATGATCTTTTATATTGTTTAGACAACCCATGGTCAAGCAAGGCAAGAGGATGTAATATTTTCGAGATCATGTTACGGATTTAATGAAAGTGTTCAATATTTTGAGGTGATATATTTTTTTTACACTTACCTTTCAAAAAATAATTGTGTAAGACAATATCTTCCGACACACATGATCAACCAACTTAGTTTCCATTCCTAAGAAGGTTACTAAAGCATTTTAAAACTTGCAAGATGTCAAAAACATATATGCAAGAAAAGTGGTATATGCCTATATGGAATGCAAAACCAATTACGCAACTTAGTGCAAGAATTCTAGTCTAAGTCCTATTGACGCATAAACCAGAAAACTAATAATCAATACATAGCAACAACGCATGTAAAATGCTTGTGATTATAGATATAATTGTCTCAACTAAAGATAACAATAAGCATCCAAAAATTTTAACTAACAATACTAAGACATAAAGAAAAACAAATAGTCATTTAGGATAACACACAAAAAAAATACTTCTTCTCATTTTGTGTATTAAGTATAACAATGTACACTTAGCTTGATTTTATTTGAAAATGAATTATTTTCCACCCCATTTCAAAATTTGATCAAGTTCAACACTTTGAAAATATAAACACATCAACATGTGATGTTCTCTTTGTAATTTGACCAAACATTTGCGCAATCGACATGACCGGAAAAGACTCTCTGTAACGAATCAAAGACTCTCGTAAAGTTTACTTTACATTCATTTTCTAAAAGTATTTTTAGATGAAAGTAGACTCAATTACATTTAAAACGATAGGTGGCACGACTCATGCAGACATACGGTTGATTTTATATGAATTTTTGAAAATTTCTCAATTCTGAAAAATAGACGAATGTACCGTTAAATTTAGCGGTATCGTCCCTATTTAGTGGTACCGTCCGTTATATTTAACGGTACCATGACCTGTTATTACAGTTTTGAACAAAACCAATTTTCTCATCGCAAACAAGTATTTGACGCAATGAAAAGATGTAAAACTTAATAAACTAAATACCGAACATATAAAATATATATTAAGTAACATTTCCACCTTTAGGACTAAGAAAAAAATTTACTAAAATATATTTTCTATAAAAAAAGGAGTTGTCCCAAACGCTCTTTTCAAAACCGCATAACTTTCCGACTCATTCTATAAACATGACCGGACACTTACAAAATCTATTCTTGTTGGGATTCTTGATTTGATGAGACAAAGTAAATAGAAGAATGAAACAAAGGGACTTAAAGTGACAAAGATGAAACTTACAAAAATGTGAAGGGACTTGCTTGCAAAAGAAGATTTATTATTTAGTCCTTCGTAGAGATTTGTAAACCCTAATCCTCTATTATATAAAGAGGACATGGGGTATAGGTTTCATAATTAAGTCTTCCATAATGTAGTCAACTAAAGGTGTGTGTGTGTCTAGGCGTCAAGTCCTCTAAGTGGACGCATAGGATTTGTGTAGTTTAGCCTCAAGAATCTTTGATTCCTGTTACAGATTTAGTGTAACCGTATTATTCTGATCAAATAATATTTGAGGCTTGGAGTGATTATTAATGAAAAACCTTCTGTCAAGAACTTTGATTTGTTTTAATTTTGTTGCGTGTACATTTATAATCGTTGTTATTGTTAAACCCTAAGGCTCAAAACGATCTCAAGGAGTCTAACAAACTCCACAACTGGTATCAGAGTTCGGGGAGCTCGTTACCTAGGGATTCACAAGGTTTCTTGGCGAAAAAGGAAGAAGAAAATCGAGTTTATGCAAAATTCGCAACTTTCTGCAGCACAATTTTCTAACGCCGATAACGTTTTCGTGAACCGTTGGATCGGGCTACAATTTTTACTGGAGCTTCTCTATAGACCCATCTAACTTTTCACCGAAGGGATTGTCAATCGGAGCTCTCAATCAAAAGATATTTAGTGTCGAAGTATGCAGCAGACAAAGGCTAGTTCGAAGAAGATTTGGTTGCATTATTGATCTGGTACTTCATTGCTTAATTTAATGGCTTTGGCTGTTGTTTTGAGATCAGTTTTGAGTTGGTTTATTGTCGAATGAATGTGAAGGATATATTTGAATTTGGTCCATGCATGAATTTAACGTAGGTAAGTATTTGAATTTGATCATTATTTAAACGACACACATACAATTGGAATCTGGTCTAGGCATGGAATGTCGTACTAAAATCCTATGATGATCACACTTCATGATTGATCATTAATTGCAATCTCGTACTAACATTATTCAAAATTGATCGGTGCTAAATTGCAAGGGATAAATTGGCTTTTAATATTTAATTTATTCTTCACATGGTATTAACATCTCTCAATATTACTTGAAGCCGATTTGTCTTCTCTATTTGAGTTTAATCTGATGTCAAGGTGGGTATTGGAGCATGGTTTACGAGTATATTTATGTTTTAGCTGCTATCCGTTTGCTACAATTTGTGCTGCTAATAACGAAGTTTATGCTGCCAATACCAGGTTCGAACAACTAGTTATTCATGATAAACGTTGTACATGCACATGTTCTTTACTAATGATCTCTACTGCCGTTTGACGTCTACGCTTATCGGTTAATACTGCTAGCTTTTTATCGTTTTCACTGCTAGCCTATTTCGTTACCACTGCTAGTCTTCGGTTTCCACTGCTAGTGTTGTGGGTTACTGCCATCGCAACTTTACCACTGCTATTGTACGGGTTAACACTTCTTGCTCTTTTTCCACTGCTCGTACTTTGGTTATTAATGCTCGATGTCACAGTTAGTACTGTCTTTGTGATATGGTATTTGGTTTCTACTGCTGTCTCTCGAATCTATTGCTACATTGCTCACATCTGCTGCTGCGATACTGTTGTTTGTTATGAGAATCTACTGCTCGCTCACACTTCCTATTGTTCGATACTGATAGTATTAAAACTGTGAGTAGGCTTCGAGGGTTTTTCATGATGGATATGAGAAGCATGGGATATTGATGGAATTAATGGGAAGGTGTATTTGGAAACATGATAAATTAAAGATTGATGGGACATGGTGAGATTGTTTCATTCATGGGTACCATGATAATTAATGGTACGAGGTTCATCAATTTGTTGTACGACAAAAAGTTATGACCCCAACAGTTAAATGTGAATGCAAGTGAGGGTCGGTACCGTCTAATTGATATCATGTTCAGATCAAATCTATTTGTTTTGTCAAAGTATATATTGTTATGAGCAAATTCTCTAAATGCCTCGGTTGCCCAACTAATTTACCCCAAATGCCCCAAATTTTTTTTACTTCTCTAAATACCCCATGGGCAACTCTTCCATGGGCAGCTATCTCATTTCTTTGGGCTCACCTTGTACTTACATAGTACAAATGTAAGAGGTGATATGTTGGGCAACTTTGACCCACTTTATTGGGCAACTGACATTTTTTGTCTTTTAGTAAAAAGTAAATTTTTTATTTTATTTTTATTTTATTTATTTTTTTTATAATACATATAACTTGAGCAAATTGGTCCCACACATATATACTGTTGGGCAACTCGTTATAAATACAACTTTATAAAATACAAATACACCTTTTATAATCCAAATTATACTTCCCCAAAAAATTTTATTATCCTAATACACCTTTTTTCTTAACTACAAAATACAAAATACTTTTTTCTGCTACTGACACACACATCAAACACATGAAATCTTCCCACTCAAACTCAAACCTTCATTCTCAAACTTAAACTGAAAATCAAACCTTCCTTCTCAAACTGAAAACTGAAAATCAAATCAATCGTTCTGCTTCTCTACATTTGTAAAACCGAAGCCCTAATCCAACTGCTTCCCATGCATATTGGTACAATCAATTGTTCTGCTTCCACTTTTTAAGAATCCAACGATAAAAATGTTTGATGCAAAGCTAACGATGAGATCTAGACTAGAACATATTGGTACAATTAAAGCTGCATTGAATGTCAATAGAACCAAATTGTTTAGAGACACTGTGTTTGGCCCTTGGTTAGATTTTCCTAAATATTCCCCTGACCACCACTTGTACAATTATTTATATCAAAATGCAGTTGAGATGTCTAAAGTGAGTGATTGTTGTCCACATCTTACTTTTGTAATAGGTGAGAATGTTTTTGATTTTGGCCGTGAAAAATTTAGTCTTCTAACTGGATTTCGTTTAGGTCCCGTAGATAAAAAAGAAAGTGACCACGGGCATTTTGTTAAGGGTTTAAGAGATAGTCCTTTTTTTATCGTTTGTTTCCCGATAAAAAAATAATTAAGAACAAAAAAGTTAAGGGTGATGAGCTTTTGGCGTTGGTGAAGTCGGGGCAAAGGTGGGATTCTTTTATCCGATGAAGATCTTTGTGAGGGTTGGTTTGTTGGTGATTGCCACATTTGTATTTATTGGTCGGGAAGGAAGGTTTAATGTTCCTGACCATTTACTAAAGAATGTTGAGGATTTTTCTGTATGGAATGAGTATCCATGGGGTGAATACATGTGGGCTCATCTGTATAAAAGAATGGTGAATGTTGTTCCTAGGCATCTCGAGGCAGAATCAAAGAAGGCCGTTCCAAAAGATCCCAAAAAAGAACAAACATACACTCTGTATGGATTTACATGGGTGTTGAAGGTTAGATTTTATTTGTAACATACATTATTTGTGCTTGTATATATTGTGATGGTTATTCTAATTTAGGTGTTATATGGTAAATTTGAGGAACATAGATAAGCAGAATAGTCATTCAGGCATTGGCATTGTTCCTTAGGCATTGTTCCGTAGTCATTGTTCCTTAGGCATCGTAAGGCTTGGTATAGATTTAAGGATGTTATGGTTGATGGTTTTGCACTAGAAATCGATTTGTAAACGGTCACCAGTAAACATAGAAACGTTTGGTTCAAACCACTGCCAATGTCGCTTCAGCCACTGCTAGTTCAGAAGAAACCACTGCTGGAACTACATCTGATGTAATTCTATCCCATGTTACTACAGATACACCCACTGCTATCCTAACCACTGCCACCATAATCACAACCACTATAATCACAACTACTAAGTCTTAATACGTTGTATTAGTTTTTTCAGATTTGGATTATGTAGACATTCCCTAATAGCTCCCAGTTTTGGACCAAAGACCCAGAGAAGATCCCATGTTGTTTAGCATGGTCCAAAATAAAAAACTTTGAAAAAAAGCATTACACTATTTTATTTAATCCGGTAAGTAAAAACCCAAAATTAGTTATGTGTTGTATGTTTTTATTGCATTTAGCATATCAGGTTAGTTTCTTTCTTATGTAGGCTGTTAGACCATTATAGAAGATTGTACCAACAAATGCCGAGCTGACGTGTCTGTGGTACATTCGAAGTACGGACTACATCTGTGGACTTGAGTCGCAACTTGTGGAAAGAAGAGAAGAGTTGGCTGAGCAATTAATGGTGGAAGAAGAGGAAGCTATGGCCCATGTGGATGTATATGGTGGAATTGAAGCCGATTTAAACATTCCTTTATGTGATGCTGATGAAGTTGTTCCAGAAGGTGAAACGTCGAAGGTCAATGACACTGCTGAAGAAGAAGATATTTTTGTTGGGTTTGGTGAAATGTTGAAGGTGAAAGAACCTGTGAAGCTTGAAGATGTTCTTGAGGTTCCAGATGGGAACAAATGTGACAAAGCGGCAGCGTTACATAAGTTGGATAAAGATGACATTCAAGCTGAGCTTGTGTCCATTAAGTCCAGGGTTGGTAGTATTGAAGAATGTGTAGGAGACGTTGGTGTATCACATCTATTAAGTGAGATACGCAACGTTAAAAAAAGAATTAGGGTACTTGAGGAAGTTTTAGGAATAAAGTCAGAAGATGTTGTTGGTGAGAATAAGGTAAGAAGCTGTAATTTGAATTTTTTTTGAGTTCATTATGTAAAAAATGGTCTCTTTGATCAAAGTATGTTCACTTGTTTACAGGTGGAGAGTGTTGATGCCAACAAACCTTTGGCTAATTCTGATGCACACACTCCCATCAGGACCAATGGAGGATACGATGAGAAGCAGAAGCTGTTTTATACGGACTCCGAAGAGTTTATCGGACCTATGACGCAAGTTATGAAAGCTGCTTTATCGGGGAGTCTTGAATATGCTCATGATTCCAACAATTTTATGCAGGTGGATAAGAAATTTGATTGTGCCGCCTTACCGAATTTGAATAATGCATTCTCGGACATTGGTTATGATGGGTTTGATCCAACTCCTGTTGACGTACGTATATATTTACTGTTTTTTTTCCCTTGTTTTACTTTTTTTTTCAATATTAAAAACACATACCCTTATTTTAATCTTTATCTAGGAATCGATGGATATGAATGTTGTGGAAAAAGAAATTGACCGGGAGAAGGGTAAGGAAATGGTTGTGTGGCAGCCACCTGTCTGGTTTAGATGGTTTGTGGAGTGGACTCTTAAAGAGTTAATACCGGCTATGGAGGAGGGGGATTCACAAGTAGAAAAAGTTTATGATCCGGCTGGGGAAGGGGCTTCACAAGTAGAGAAAGTGGATATGGAGGTTGATGAAACGGCTGGGGAAGGGCCTACAAATGTTGATGAACCGGCTGGGGAAGGGACTGATACACATGGGTATGTTACTTATGGAGATGAGGATCGTGTTGAAGTGATTTGCCTTGATTATGAGGATGGGCAGGATGTTGTTAAGGTACAGTTATTTATCTTATCATTTGTTACCAACAATGCATGCATAATAATAGTACAATCCCTTAAGACATGACAAACATAACTTGAGCAAAGACATTATTAGCAAGTACATCACTTTCAGAAACTAGGAAATAACATTTAGTTTGTTTTTCCTTTTTTCTTTGGATCATCATTACACTTGCGCAATATGGTTGACTTGCCTGTTAGGGTCTCATTCATTTTTAGTTGCTTCCGAACATTAGTGTTACGGCTACTAGGACCCTCATCTTGCGGATTGGTTCCCAACATTAGTGATTTCTTATGTTTAACACCAATGGCTGCTTCTTATTCTTGACTATATATCTGTGTTCTTAGGTCTTCTAGCACTTCAGCTGGTAATTGGTAGCTAGCTTCAGCATTTGGTCCATATAATTCATATATCTCAGGAAACATTACCTCTCTTGCTACCTTTATTGACAACTCCCTTTCATTGTGATTATGCTCAAACTTAACTCTTTTACCACTCGACATAATTCAATTAATGTGATGGTTATGAAACTGAAAATAAATAGGAGCAAATATGTTGAAGAAGCAGATCATGGTTTCACTATTAAATAGACACCACATGCCAAGTCACATGCAAACAGTTAAAACATACATAGTCAACTGCAAAGAAGATATACATTTGAAAATAAGAAAGGGCCCTCAACAAACTGTCATGATTTGTTGTACACGTCCTTAAAATTATGTATCAGTGAAATATTTTCCTTTGCGGTCGCAGTATATTTTATGCACTAGAATATTGTTTTCCAAGCGTAATCAGGGTGCCAATTTTCAAATCACATTTCCACTTTACCTCAGTTGAGTATTGAAGTTTTTTTTTGTTATTTAGGCTGCAAATATCAGATGTGTTTTCAACTCGCTTAAACGGAAGAGGAAGCCAGGGAGATTTTGCACCTCACCCTATACTACTCCACCAGCCACTACTCCAAAGAGAAGGCGTTCATCACGGATCAATCGTGAAAACCCATCCCCTCCTAACGCTCCTGATTTTGATGATACTTTGGAACCATTTGTGGAGGTATGTAACTGTGTAAAATTATATTTCTCTTACTTTTGAATACAAAAATTCACTAAAATAGCTTATGTGTTCTATTTCAGAATCTGTCGAGAACTGGAACGGGGAAGAAAACAACAAAAACGGTAACTGTGCCATGTTCCATTCAATTTTTTTTAATGAGAATAATGGTAATAGGTTTATTTTGCCATGGGGCAATGAAGACACTTTTGCTGAACGCCGGTTTTGAGAGTGTTTATCGGCAACAGGTGATAATAAGGCAGGATGGCCGAGGGACGAGGTGCGCATTAAAACAGTTGATAGATTTGTACCATAAATGTTTCTTTCTGTTTCAATATTGTTAATGTGTCCAAATGTATAAACAACACCTAGATCTATGGGTAGATTTGATGTGGCATTTCCGACCATTAGATGCCGATTGGGCCATGGTGGGTCCTTTTTTCACACCACAAATCATGGGCGACTTCGTACGAAGCTATTGGGCAAATGGTGTTAAGTACCCGGTGCCTTGGGCAGATGTCGAAAAGGTGTTTATATCTTTCCATATAAAATTACGTATATTATTGTGGTTTTACTAGATTCTTCATCTGTAAATTATCCGGTGCCTTGTGCTGATGTCGTAAATGATGTAGGTACTATTTCCAATAAATGAACCTAACAAGCACTGGGCGGTAGGAGAGCTGCATCTACGTACGGGTGTTGTGACATTGTATGATTCGCTGCCAAAGTATACAAACAGACGACTTTGGTGGAAGGATACCATGCCTGCAAAATTTCAATATTTGCTGCCAAAATTACTAGACGAAACGGGAGTGTTTTCAGCAAAAGGCATAGATATCAATACTTATCAGATCAACTTTAAAAAATGTGATGATGTCCCCAAACAAGCAACTCAATACGGTGACTTCGGAATATGGGCTTGCATTAACCTATACCGGCTGAGTCATAACATGTCATTAAACTCTGACAATCCTGCACAAACAGCTTTTGCCTATCGCGAATGAATTGTTGAGTACCTATGGAAATACAAGGTTGATTATGCTGCTCATTGACTGTATGTATTACTTGTTGTGGTATCGTTAACTCTCATTGACTTTGTATGTATATAATCGGAACATAAAGGTGTTAGATCATTTGCTGCCCTTTACTAACTAGTAGCTTATATTGCTTGTATCATGGGGATATGTACTTTGGTCATTCATTTTGTATGTATAAACAATTGTAGTCAGCATTGGAATGTTTGTAAAAGTTTGTAAAAGTTATGTACTATTATTAGTTCATCTTAGTATTGCTTGTTTTGTTCAAACCACTGCTTGTTTCTTTGTGTTTCCACTAATTATTTTGCAGATCAAAGGAAATACATGATCATACAATGGACTTAAAAGGAGAACATGGTTCTATTATCCGTAGATAATAACTGCATACAAAGCTGCAGATGTTACAACCATGGCATACTGACTACCAGCAAAGTACATCAAAAACCACATCCTAATACAACCATCTAAAGACAACAAGCTTCACAACATATACCTACACCACCTAAGGCTTCCTTGTAATGGCCCACTCTGGCGTCTCCTTCTGAACTCTTGGCCTTCCAATCACATGCCACACTTTGGGGCATGCAATTCCTATCACCCTCTTTCTGATGGGTGGTGATGAAGAAGATGGACCAACTGGTGGTGGAAGGATTGCTTGTAAAGCTGTAGACGATAGAGGTTCTGGTGGTGGTATTGAGGCAAGGGGAGGCACAAACACTGCTCTGGAAAAAGCTTCATCATATGTGTCTTCATATGGAGACACATAGCTTGGAATAGAGCTCAACTCAGAACTGCATCCTTTCTTGATGGCGTTTTGTGGCACTGGTTGAATGGATGAAGGCCCAGCAAGTGAAGGGTTTGTGCTCATGAGAATGTGATATCTTTTCCTTGATTCATATTCCTGGTCAACCCTACCTGATGCAACTAACTCTTCCCAAACACTGTCTGAGGAAGATCTGTTAGTGTCTGATGTAAGATCAATGGGGTTTGACTTGTTCATGATTATGATTTTGCAGTGTTTTTAGTTGAAGGTTTTTGGGAATGTGAGTAATGTGTGATATTTTGGTGATTTGCTATTAAATATAGTTAATATGAAATCAGGAAGTTAATGAGGGGAAGGTGTGAGTGGTTGAGGAGTAAATAAAGTCTTTTGACTTTGGTGGACGTTTCAGTGACTTGGAATTAACCTTTTGACTGGGTGTTTAGCATACTTGTTAACCACTGACCTTTTGACAGGAAGTTTAGCAAATTAATGTTTAACTTTACGAAAAATAATGATAATAATCGCTAAACTAAATAAGTACACTTTCCATACAAAACGTCCTACTCAAGATATCCTATAATATTACAATTAGCCGTTGATCCAATCTTCTACTAGACGTGGTTTCAACAATGCTTCTAGCCGTGGTTTCATCCTACTAGCCGTGGTTTCAACAATGCTTCTACCCGTGGTTTCATCCTACTAGTCGTAGTTTCAACAATGCTTCTAGCCGTGGTTTCATCCTACTAGCCGTGGTTCCAACAATGCTTCTAGCCATGGTTTCAACAATGCTTCTAGCCGTGGTTTCAACAATGCTGGCAGTGGTCTCACCCAACAGCCTCCTCAGTCTTCTTATTAGATCCTGACTCTTCATCGGTATCCTTAGATATATTTGCCATTCTATTTACCCTTCCTTGAGACTTTTATGGCCAAAGGACCTTGTACATCAGCAATCTTCTGAATCTTCAAGAATAATTGATCTATCATTGGATTTGTTGATTTAGTTCCTTGTGGATCAAGCTTTGCTTCCAACATTTTCATGACAACAGTCTTGGACAATGGATAGTCTTTATCAATAAACATGAAAAACTTCTCCTTTGTAGTTTGTACAGCATGTACTCTGCAATGCTGATAAAGCATCCAATCAACTACTTCACATTCTTTCCAAAATTTGTCCTCTGGATTAGGTTGACACATATTTTTCACTGATGTCCACACAAACCTTGCTAATTCTCCAGTTGGCCCATACTTTCCATATCTAAAATCCATGACTTTCCATAACTCTTCCAAATCCACTTTAGAAAGAAAGAACGACAATCCTCCAAAATTTAAGTATGTACTTCTGCATCCATCTGATCTTGTTATTTCAATCACTTCCCTACCATTTTCAGTGATTATTTTCCAATCATTAACTGGATGAATTGCACTTAGTGGTGTAGGATTAATAGGCTCTGGTTTATCACTCACCATAAGATACACATTCATTCTTTCTTCCCTCTCCATCTCTTCATCCATTTTTTGTTTCTTAGAAATAGACTCCTCCAGAATTTCTGCTTTTCTCTTTTGTCTGTTCTTGATCCACTCAGCTTCTTTCTCAGAATTCATAAGATTGAAATCATCATTTATTCTTATGCAACGTTGATAGATCTCCTCAATCTCTTCATACGCGCATTTTTTCAAATCCTTGCCTATGTGAATGTCCATGTGCCTTAAAACTTTCATCATTTGAGTTCTCATTTCACCCTTACCTGGAGGTTTATTCTTCTTAGATTTATATTCTCTGACAATTCTTTCCTTCTACATTTGTCTCGCCCTCTCAGCAAGAACCTTAGCCCTTGCACCAATGTCTAATTGTGCCCATTCTTCAGTAGTCCATTCTGTCTTTAGCAGTTCATAAGCTTGAAGTAAAGGTTGTTCCTTGTTCCACTCTTCAATCAATCTCTGACTAGCTTCCTCATCTTCTTTCTTTTTTTTTCAAAAGCCAGATCTTCAGCCTCATACATTTCATGTAACCTTTTCGACAATTCATGATCATGTGCAATTTTCTCCTCCCTACTATCAAATTCAATTTCTTCTTCTTCTAGTTCAGCAATACCTTTACCCTTTCCTATGTCTGGTTGAGCTATAACTTTTTTAACTGGCTCCCCAATCTTCAAACTCTTAGCCAAGGGTTTAGGTCCAGTAGGTTTAAGTACAATGGGAACAGGTTCAATAATAGAATCAGGAATTGGTAATATTTTACATAAGTTCAGCAGTGTACCAGAAACCTCCTTCTCAACTTCCTTAGACTTGGATGGTGGTGTGACAGTGGTTGTGATTATGGTAGAAGTGGTTGTAATAGCAATATGTGTATCTGAAGTAACAGTGGATGAAATTACCTCAGAGGTTGCAACAGTGATTTCCTTTGTACTAGCAGGGGATTCAGCAACAATAGCAGTGGTTGTTGCCTGCAACACTTCTTCCTCTTTGTCTTCAACTACAACATTCAAAGCTTCAACCACTGCTTCTTTTCCTTCCTTTCCTATGTCAGCTTGAGCAACAACCTTCTTAAGTGGTTCAACAAACTTCAAACCCTTTGCAAAGGGTTTAGGTCCAGTGGGTTTAAGCATAATGGGAACAGGTGCAATAACAAATTCAGGAATTGGTAAGGTTTTACATAGGTTCAGCAGTGTACCAGCAACCTCCTTTTCTACTTCCTTAGAATTGGGTGGTTGTGTGACTGTGGTTGTGATTAAGGTAGCAGCAGTGATTTCTTTTGTACTAGCAGGGGATTTAGCAACAATAGCAGTGGTTGTTGCCTGCCTCACTTCTTCCTCTTTATCAACTACAACCTTCAAAACTTCAAGCACTGCTTCTTTTCCTTCCTTGTCAGTAACCATATAGTCATCACCATGATCTCCACTATCCAAATCCAAATCAACATCCATGTTTAGATCCTCCCCTGAATCCATGCTCTTACTCCTCCCCTGTGAGAAGGTGGCCTTCTTAGTCACCTTCTTGACTATCTTAGAAGCAGCAACCCTTGGTCTTCTTAGTCTCTCCAATACAGACACCCTGTGCTTCAACCTTCTGATAGTGCCAACTTGAAAGACAGCAAGCTCCTGAAGACCAGTGATTGTATTTTCCATTTTTATACATTTAGCCTTCAATTCATTCAATACTTCTTTAATATCCTCACTAGATGTGGTACCAGTTGGATCAGATATGGTAGCAGGATGTTCAGGTAAAGGTAAGGGGTGTTGGGATTCAGGTAAAGGTAAGGGTTCAGCATCAGTGGTTTGGATGTGTTGGGATTCAGGTAAAGGTAAGGGTTCAGCAGTGGGTTCAGGTGTGTTAGCAGTGGGTTCAGATGTGGTAGCAGTGGGTTCAGCATCAGTGGTTTGGGTGGGTTGGGATTCAGGTACCTCCTCATTCTCAGGAATGTCTGGCAAGTTAAGCATATGAGGGAATAAAGGTGTAAGATTTCCTGAGAATTTTGGATTCTTTTTCTTCAAGTGTGCAAATACCTTAGATAACATATGATGTACCTTATACTCCCTTTTATGAGGAATGGGTTATGTGATCTGTTTGTCCACTATTAATTGAACAAACCTAGGATATAAGTAGTATTTCCCATTTTCCTTAATGTTCTTCATAAAACCCTCAAAAATCATCCTAGACCAGTTAAAGACCCTCCCTTGTGATAAACATATGATAGCAGTTGCTATTTTGGAAGGAAACTCATCAAAGCCAGTGGTCTTATTGCTTACACACATAAGCAAAGTATGTATCAAAAACTTCCACTGGGGTGAGAACATACCTTTATGAAACTTAATTCTATCCACATTTTTCTCATAACCCATTCTTTCCAACCCCTCAAAAATATCATCATCAGACAAATTGACAACCCCATCACCATCCTCCAACTTCAAAACCTCCCTAATCACCTCCTCTGTGACTAGAATCTCATTCTCATCAACAACAATCCTAATAACCTCTGCTCCATCTCGTTCTTCAATTTTAGCATACCACCAAAATTGATGAATGTAGGCCTTAGCAATGGTAGGTTCTACAGTTAAAGCATAATGAATAGGAGTGTGTTTGATAAATTCAATCATCTCATGGAACCCTTCTGAATGATTGTTCTTGATTAGGTACGCAATGAGGTTGTGGGTGGTGGAATATTGATTCGGCATTGTGTGATTTAGTTGTAAAAGATGTGAGATTTGTGTTATTATCAGTTGGGAGTGGTTAGGGTTTGTGTAGAGCGCCAATTTGAAGTGTTTAAAGATCAATTAAATGATCGGGAAGTGATTTGGGGATTATATACTTTATCACCAACATGTTACAGAACAGCCCCTTGTGTTTCCATTTTCAGCAATACTGTACTAGAAGTGGGTTGCCCACATCCAGCGGTTGTTAGAAATATACTAGCAGTGGGTTGCCCACATCAAGCGGTGGTTAGAAATATACTAGCAGTGGGTTTCCCACAACCAGCAGTGCTTAGAAAATGTGGTAAACACCCAGTCAAAGACTCAAATCCAAAGTCATTACCCGTCCACCTTAAGTCAAAGACTAGGTTTACTCTACACCAACTCACACCTTTTTCACATTTAACTCACTGATTTCTTTTTAACTCTATTTAGTAACATATGTTTAAAGCTCAATTAAATGATCTGGCAGTGGTTTGGGGATTAAATACTTTATCACCAAGATGTTACAAAACAGCCCCTTGGGTTTCCATTTTCATCAATACTGCACTAGCAGTGGGTTGCCTACAACCAGCGGTGGTTAGAAAGATACTATCAGTGGGTTGCCCACAACCAGCAGTGCTTAGACCAAGTGCTAAACACCCCGTCAAATAGTCAACTCCAAGTCATTTAACTCACTAATTTCTTTTTAACTCTATTTAATAACATATCACCCATAAACCACACATATCTCTTGTATTCCCCAAAATTATTCTCTCTAGAAGTCTTTCTTTCAGTAACTCTTTCAAAAACATTTTAGGCAACATGAGTTGCTCACCAAAACATCCACTGGAAATCTCTTCAGATTCAGATTCTTCTAATAATTCATCCTCAAACAATACTTGGGAGAACTATTTTCCTCCAAGGAAAACATCCCTCACCTTTATGAGGACAAACCCTGTTCCTACTGGACCCTCTTCCATCCAACCAGAACTACTCACAGCTCCACCTCTTCAAGCACTTGCAGCTCCACCACAACTAGCTAGTCCATCCTCACCAGCACCCCCCCCAAAAGAGAGAGAGTGAGGGGACTAGCTTGCCCAAAAGTGTGGGATGTTATTAGGGGACAAGGAGTTCAGAAGAAGATGCCAGCATGGGCCATAGCAAAGAGGCCATAGATGGTTTAGGTGGTTATGTTGATGTAGTAGTCTTTTGATAGTAGTCCTTAGTGGTTGACTGTTGATGTACTTATTAGATGGTTGTATGAATGGGAAGTATCTACCACTGCATCCTTTGATGCAGTTTTATGAATTAATGAATAATTTCCAAGTATATAAGTCTGGAAACTGAAAACTGAAATATATTAACTTTAAAGAAGTCAATTACATCTTATTTGAAACTAAGATTAAGTTTAGGAAACAAACATACAAGTCTGGAGGCTGATAATCTAAGTTTAACTAAATTTATCCTTCATTTTGACTGTTCAGCAGCGCATCCAATTTGGCTTCCAAGGTGACCTTATTCTATCTTCCAGAACAGCTCCCCATGTTCCCGGTCTTGCCGCGTTCTCTCTTCCATTTCTCTTTCAGCCCTATCTTGTTCGGCTAGTACTTCCATTATTGCTTCAACTTCATGCTGCTCAGTAATCGACTTCTCACCATCCACATTTCCATTTATTTTGTTGTGCTCATCTTTATTATTTTCACCTGTTTCCTTGACCGCCACCGCACATTTTTCAGCTACATCCTCCTTAGATCTTTTGCTAAGTGGTTCCCGAAATATTTCATTAAGCACGTCCTCACATGATTTTTCGACTTCAAAAGATAAACGCTTACGCACAATCCCTGTTATATATGTAAAAAATATATATAAATTTTTTAAAAAATGATGGATCATAAATATATTACTAAAACTATTTATAGTATACTAACATAAGTATACTAACAAAAGTAATGATTTATACATTTAGACATTACTACAAATATGAAATTGAGATTACTCAAACAATATATATGTATTGTGTCATTTCCCCAGACTACGTAGTTGGGATAAGTTATTAGTTTCATCCAGTGGGCAGTTGCCAAGCTTAGGCAACTTAATAAAATTTTCATATAACACAAATAAATGTGTATCTTAGTAAATCTTAGGCAGTTGGCACAAGTACAACATTAATAATAAACAATCACAAAGGGTGGTTCATACTTTAACCACTTATTAAAGTGTATCTTTGATGATACACTAATTTCGAGCAACCTTAGTTGTTAGAAAGTTGACATTGTTGGGCAACCTAAGTCAATGCACAAGTACAAAGGGCTGGTAATTTGCACTTGGTTTAGTTCTTAGAGTTTACTGTAAACTCTAAGAATTATTTCCACCTAAATTTCTTCAAAACACAACCTTTGATTACGATGACAATTCTAAGTTTAAGATTATTTTAATGCATCCATCATCGAAACATGCAGTTAACTACCTAAAAATATCACTTTCAATAAACTAGTGGCATATGTGAAGAAAAAGGTTGACGGTGTCAAAGACACACAAAATGCTAAAGTAAGGTTATCTTTCAAACATGGTTCCATGGAATTGGACGTTGTTGATGATGATGACGTCCAATTCTTCATTCATGAAGTTTGTTGTAAGAATGTGCAAACTCAGGCTCTGTTCATTTCAATAATAGAACCACCACCTTCTGAGGTAAAATCATCCTCAACTTCTAATCATTTATCATTATATCTGAATATTCCGCTGCTTCACAAAGAATGTTATCATGACACCCCAAAGGTTGAAGAATACTCTTTTCACCAACCTGATCATTCACTTCCTCTGTGGCAAAGAAACTCATTTAAAAATATGCCCAATCCACCAACTGCACCACAAGCAGAATTAAAAAACATCGATTCCCAGAAAAACGATACCGTTTTTTTCAAAAATAAAGAATTTTATAATAAGGCAGAATGCATGTTTGCTATTGGAAAGAAATCATTAGTTGAGCGTTTTGAATACAAAGTTAATAAATCTAAAAGCACGAGGTACAGCGTGAAATGTATAAATGAAGGCTGCTCATGGAACATATACACCCGTAAAAAAAACTGGATAGCACATTCTTTGTATCTAGCATCAACGATGTCCACACATGTTCAAGAACTGAATTACATCCTAATCATCGTAATGCGACAATGAAATTACTTAGTCAGTTACTAATCGAAAAATTGAAAGATAATCGAAGGGTATATACTGGAAAGGACATACAAAGAGATATGAGTCTTGAATGAAAAGTAAACATTTCTTACAAACGAGCTTAGGGAGGTAGGAATTTGGCATTTGATTTGTTGAACGGTAAACATGAAGAATCGTTTGAACAGTTAGCTTTATATTGTCATAACCTAAAGCTAAAAAACGAGGGGACGGTAAAACACATCGATACAGACGATGATGGAAGATTTAAGATGGTTTTTGTAGCATTTGGTTTTGCGGTAAGTTTCGTTTCTGATTTATAATTATTGTTATTATTAATATTCTTATTATTATTATTATATTAAGCTTTAACGTATACTAAGCACTAATATATACTTAACGATACTAGATTCGGAGTTTTATAGCCTTCATGCGGCCATTGATTATAATTGATGCTACGCATCTGAAAGGGAAGTATCTTGGAACCAACATTCTTGCTCTTGGTATGGATGGAAACAATCAGATTATTCCAATCGCTACGGGGGTCGCACAGGGTGAGACCGCTGAAGCCTGGACATTGTTTTTGAGCTGGTTGAAAGAATGCATTGGTGAAGTGCCTAATCTGGCGATTATTTCAGACATGCATCAATCAATAACAATAGCTTATGACACAGTTTTTCCAAATTTCTTTCATGGTTATTGTTGTCGTCACTTGATGAAGAATTACAATTTGACCCTGAAAAAGCATAAGTATTTGTACTGGAAGGTGTGCAAAACCTATACAACTGAAGATTTTGATAAAGCAATTTCCGAGCTTCGTGCAAAAAAATCAAAAGCCGTAAAAAAACTTGAAGACGCCGGGTATGATAAGTGGTCAAGGGCATATTGCACCGGAAAAAGATACAATTATTTGACGTCAAACAGTGCAGAATCAATAAATTCATTAACAAGGCACGTTCGAAAGATACCAATAACTATGCTCTTGGAGTACTACAGAAGCTTTCTACAAGATTGGTATTTTGAACGTCGAGAAAAATACTACGGTATAACTATATATTCGCCGTCTCTCATTTACTTGTTCGATAAGTGTTACATGTTTATTTTGTAGATGCACCGGAATTTGAACTTACACAATGGGCAGCTAGGAAGGTTGAGCAGAGAATGTTAAAGAGTGCTAATTGGGAAGTAAGAGGCATTGCCATGTATGCTGTGTACCAAGTTCTAGACCATCGTCATAGTCATATTGTTGATTTTGTAAAAAATGAATGCACTTGCAGTATAAACATGTTGTTTCTTACGGTAAATGTCATTTATTCGTGTATGGTTTTTGATTACGAACAACGTGCAGGAAATGGAAACTTTCGGGACTACCATGTGGTCATGTGTGTGCCGTGTGTAGAGAAGAAAAATTGACTAACTGTAACAAATGGGCGGAAACATGGTTTACAAAAACTTCACTCAAAGGCACATATCATGAAATGGTGTATCCTTTGGAATTACAGTCAAGATGGCATGATCCAAGTAACTTGCAAAGGGTTAAACCGCCGTTGATGGACAAGAGGCAAGCAGGAAGACCAAAAAACAAAGATCGTATGCGATCAAAAAATGAGGAGCCAAAATTTGTAAAATGTGGAAGGTGTGGTACCGTAGGGCACACCCGTGAAGCATGTATGGAACCATTGCCCAGAAAACAGGTAGCCTACCTTGTTCATTCAAATGTATAATTAATGTTGTTTTTTAGTATTCTAACAAGATAAGTTAAATATGTTCTCAGGAAAAAACCAATAAAATCAATAGCAGGTCAGACAAGGGTAAAGAAGTTATGCAAGAGATGGCATCTGAAAAGGGAAGTCGTAAACGTAAGTCAAGTACTGAATTTCAAGTGAAAGAGGAACCAAAAACGTAAGTGGACGATGAGTATTTACAAAATGGGAGAATTTACCAGGATTGGGATGACCTATGTTGGGATGGTGAACCAAGTAACAGCCTTTGGGAGGGTGACGTTGAGAATTCTAGCATTAACCTAAATTCACTCCCTGAATCATCAAATACTTATCACTTGGATGATTTCTATGACTTGGATAATTTCTAGGTCAATGTTCTGTTAATTTAACTGACCTAAAACTTGTTAAATGGTTAGGTGTTAAACTTGTAACGTTGTATAACGCTACGTTTTTTTTTTTTTTTTTTTTGTGTTTCCGTGTGAACAAAATTAGCTTTATTTTAATTTGTATTTTGCTAGTCATTCAAAATGTGGTTCTGATTATAGTGTTTTAGTGGATGCAACAACATTGGCAGTGGTATGTTAATGTGGTTGTGATTATAGTGGCGGTGGTTATGATAGCAGTGTGTGTATCTGAAGTATCAGTGGATAGAATTACCCCAGAACTAGTTGCAGCAGTGGTTTCTTCTGAACTAGCAGTGGATACAACAACATTTAAGTATGGAACCACTGCTAGAGCAAAAGAAACCATGGCTAGAAGGATGAAACCACGGCTAGAAGCATTCTTGAAACCACTGCTAGTTCAGAAGGATGAAACCACGGATAGAAGGATGAAACCACGGCTAGAAGCATTCTTGAAACCACGGCTAGTAGGATGAAACCACGGCTAGAAGCGTTGTTGAAACAACGGCTAATGTATCAAAGCATTGATGAATATGTCATCTAAAGATAAGTTAACAAGAAAATTAATAAGTCGTAATAAAAAGGCCACCATGAAAAGGGCACTTATCTTGAAAAATGAGAAGCATTCATTCGACTAAATTCTTTAACTTTGCAGCAGTGGTTTCTTCTAAACTGGCAGTGGATTCAGCAACATTGGTAGTGGTTGTTGTCTGATGAATATGTCATTATTTAAAGATAAGTTAACAAGAACATTAATAAGTCGTAATAAAAAGCCACCATGAAAAGGGCACTTATCTGGCCAAATGAGAAGCATTCCTTCGACTAAATTCTTTAACTAGAGGTCGATACAAAAAAAGCGCAACCATGCAAACACTTTTAATGACAACGATATTTACAAAATAAATACATCCCATATAAGGGATCACATTAATTAAAGTAGTTGATACATCAGTTTATCTACTTGTCTAATTCAAACTTCATACCGTAATACAAACTTGCTCCCTTGATACAAATTGTTAGAATTACAACCAAATATGACTACAACATGACTACCAAATACATACTCTGTGTTTGAAATAAAAATTAGCCATATGCTCACGATATGCAAGGGCAGCCTGTACAGGATTATCGACGGCCAATGCCTTCCCATGTGACAATCGGTATAAGAATATGCATACCCATATACCACAATCACCAAATAGCCCCCCTGATCTGGAACGTTCTGCGCATTATTGAAGGTAATTGCATATGTTTTCGGATTTATACCTTTGTTCTGGAAGAGGCTTTCGCTAGAACGATTGGTAGTCCAGCCTGTATTTAAATCGAAACATATTTGGTTATTTTACATAACAACTTAACTGATTACATACCAACTTAACTGTTTACATATGACACACTGAAAACCTAAACTACAACAAACACTGATAACATAAACTACACCACACTCAAATGAAACCAGACATCCTAATAAGCCGCCATATCTGGATGAGTCTGCAAAATAAGTGATTCGCAGAACGGGTTGAACAAAAAGGAGCCACCATCTCCCTCGATACCCAGGTTCTGGAAGTTCCAGGTAGCAAGCTTGTAGAGTACAATGGTTGCATCAAATCCTTCCTGGTTTTCAACTTCAAGGATAGGGTCGTTGTTATCTTCAAAACCAATTAATTTGAGTGCTATTGGAGTGGTAATGCTAAGTAGTTGTGTAGAAGATGCTATCGTTCCACCAACAACCGTTAAAACCCATATACAGAAAACAGAACTGACATCCCCATGAATGTTTCCAGAAACCACCAGTTTGTCTCTCAGGTTAGACACATAGAATGGTAAAGGAAGTTTTCCTATTAACCAGTCAGGTATGTCTAGGACATGGAAACGGTGGGTGAGCAAGTCAAAAGAAACAATCGTGTAGCTCTTGAAGGTGCTACCATCATTAGCATAGAACCGTTGATAACCACACCAATAGATATGACACCCAACATTTGCTTGACTTGATTTTTTTATTCTAATTGTGTTAGGAAGCAAGCATTGATGATCTAACACCCTCCATTGTTTTGAGGATAAGTTGAAAATTAAGACAGTGCATGGCTGTTGAGGATTGAAGGGGTATGAAATTTTAAGGAATGTTGGATCAAAGTTCTCGGGACGAATCCCAAAAGCCAAAAAATGTTTTTCATACTCCTGTGATGTGTTCACATACGGGAAAAATGTGCCGACTAATCGTTTGATGGATGGGTTCCAAACAACCGCCATGGTATGACAGACAATTGGTCCATACGTAAAACCCCATACTCCATGGGACCAACCAAGTGGGTTGAGGTCAGAACAACTTATGTTTGAGGAAAGAGGGTTCAAGTAAAAAATTTGATCTACCAAACCCACGTAACCTATAAACCTCTGCTTGTACAGCAAAAGGTAGGAAACTGGTGGAGTCATGCGAACACCATAATGAACAGTGAAATGCATGTTGTCTATGCAAGACTTCCAAGCCTTGCACACACTTCGGCATTGAGCTACACACTTCACTGAAAGCCTATTAACTATATCCATTTGAAATTCAATTGGAATGTTGTCAGACATTTTGAAATTATTAAGGGCAACTTTGAATTTTTTTTGGGCAACTTAGAAATTTTGTTGGGCAACTTTGCAATGTTTGGGAAACTGTGCAGTTTTTTTGGGCAACTTAGAAACTGTAATTGTGTGTTTAGAGTAGTATGGACAGGAATAGTATAAATAATTAGAGCATTCATATCTAGGAACCAACCCATAAGATATGAATTTAAGACAACTAGTACTTGTATTAAATGCTCTAATACTTAACTTGGAGCTTAAAGAGTTGACTTGTGCTTAATATGACCAAAAAATTAATGAACAAGTACAAGGGCAGGTTCATATACACTTGAAATTGTATGTTTCATAATTTATTTTATTTGGGCAACTATGAAACTGATGGGCAACTTAGAAACTGTTTTAATGTTATTTAGGCAATAACTAGTTTGTTTCTAACTATCTAGTTATAAAAATTTTGTTCTATTAACTGGTTTGTTAATTTTGTTCTATTGCCAAACATTTATTAATTAAGAACTTAAAGCAATGGTACCTGTAAACATGCCCGCATCTCCAAATACCAAGGACGCCACTCAGGATCATGCTTATCGCCACTGTCATAAAATGTTACAACCCCTGTCCTGATATAAAATCGAGCCAGAAACCAATGTTTTTCCTTTTCATTGATAGGCATATAAACCTGCAATATATGTATAAAGGTCGGGTTAACAAAACACATATCAATATATGTATAAAGGAATGAACACAAGTATTACCTGTTCAACATCAGCCCATGGGATTTTGTACTTTTCCCCGTTAACATACCAAATGGGGATGGTGAAGGATATTGGATTTCACATACACATCAAACCATAACACAAAGTAGGCGTATAAGTGGAATTCTAGAGAGAGAAAGTTAGAGGTTTAGGGAACTTTAGTGAGAGAAAGAAAATTCTTATTATGAGCTCCAACTCTCTACCTTGGAAGGTAGAGAGTATTTATAGTCTTACAATAAAACGCCACACAACGGGCCGTGGATCGGCATACATGGGTAAAGACCCGTTCGTCCTCCACGGTGTTACTAAACTAAATACTACTTAACATAAAAGTACTATGACTACGAGCTTTCTAACGATTACATATACTTGAGGTGACCGACTCTTTAATACCGGAATTTCTAATTCCTAACAATCTCCCCTAAGGGAGGTCACCTCAAACATATACTAAAATGACATTGAATACAATCGGATATTACATTAACAATTGATCTTGCATTCTTGATGTAGTACTTTGCTCAAAAGCTCGTAGTCATTGATTCCACTCATTGCATGTTTGGTTAATCCAAGTGGAGGTCTTTTACTGATCCACGTGATAATAATGTTGAGCCGCTTTTGAGATCATCGCTAATAGAAAATCTCGAGACATCCATTGTGGTGTTGGTTTACTGTGATGTTGTGACATTCGGACCGACATGCTCATATTTTGGATCATGATATCTTCTCATCAGAGTAGCGGAAGCTTTAGTTGATTCATGATATTGGCGTAGCGTAGCAGAAGCATGGAGTTAGAATATCAGAGTCATTGATGCACTAATCATGATTTCTTTGATATGAATGTGTTGTGTGAGCATGCGGCTATGGATTGACCGCTCCATTCGATCAAATGCAAGCGTCGGGGTGTACCTGCATCAGACTGTTAGCAATAAAGCGCACGAAAGTGTCTTTGATCACTTTCGATGAATTGAGGTACACGGCCCACGGTTCCCGTTGATCAGTACAAGTACTGCCTGTGATCAGGTATAATTCCGAAGAATTTCCTTGACAGGGTTTCGCAAATGCTCTAGCTGTTCTCAAACCGGAACGTCTAAAAGAAGACAACACGGAGTGAGTGAACCACCGAATTTAAGTCCACTGATTAATGAAAAGAGATTTGAAAAACAATCGTGTATTGCTCAATAGAAATTGTTTTTGCAATATAACGAAGGTTTTAATGAAAATCAATTATCAATCATAAAACACCTTTTGATTTGAAAAATTAGTACACGGTCGACGTGCTAATGAAAAGAGTTTTAAAGCACAAAGACCGGTTTTTAAAGGTATCCGTCAATCCATAACCTGAACCAGGATTGATTCAAAAGATTGAATCGCCCCATTGTTTTCGGTTGTCACATGGTTGATCTGTATAATAGATCTCACATGCCACCTACCAGGAGCTTGTTAGATGTTGGCTCCAGAAGGCTTTCCATCTTCACAGTGAATATGTAAACACATCACTCGAGATGTTCGGCAATACCACAAGGATAATTCGTAGGACTCAAGATATAATTTCTCTTTCCACATTGTGTGAAACAGAGAGTCTTCATTGAAATTGTCCTAATGAGATTTATTGATGATCTCGTGGCTCTAGACTCAATTTGTGCATTTTTGGATCCTATATCGGAGAGGGTCTCCTTCTTCAATATCAACAATCTCTAAGAGAAAGTCGATAGATAATGTAGGTTCCCGGTGAGAATGAAACAAGCCCTTTTAAGAGGAACTTGAGTAGCTTGGGAAGTTTAGTGCAAGCGTCCTTTGGGTCCATGACGTCTTGTCTTCAATACCGGAGTTACCTAAGTAACCACCAAGTAGCATATGTATTGAACCCGGTTTCTGCCCTAAGGTTGAATTATTGGAGGGCTATTTATTTTCACCCTTTTCACATTCAATTCTTTTTCATTCTTCAACCCCTTCAAGGTACCGAGACTTCATAACTAGAACCTTGTTGGGTTTATTCCAGTACTAGCTCGTCTCAGTCCGCACTCTTCTCGTATCTCACTTTTCTCCTTTTTTCAA
This sequence comes from Chrysanthemum makinoi, assembly GCA_910596185.1. NCBI lineage: Eukaryota > Viridiplantae > Streptophyta > Magnoliopsida > Asterales > Asteraceae > Chrysanthemum > Chrysanthemum makinoi. The sequence goes on along the minus strand of OU343223.1, from coordinate 146,083,554 downwards.
TATACCTAAGGACTCTACACTATCTAGTGGATTGTCCTGGGTAGATCCCTCCGGTTCTGGCGGATCATGGGAACCAATACCTAACCTTATCATCCTTATATCACCGTACATAAAGTAAAGTTGGTCGGTCTATTTGGTATTGTTCATCTGCCATAGGAACCAATTGAAAACCATTTGAAAATCAATCCAGATACTTGTGATATATTATCAAAGCATTTTGTACCTGAATTGTTTTTGATATTTTTAGAAGAAGAACTCCCCCTCAACATGTGAATCAAGTATTTGAAATAGTTTTCCACACGGAGGCAAGAGAAAGAATTAACTTCTTTGATTACCATTTTCTAAAAAATATCAACATCACTTCCCTAATCGAATCAAGTAGATAAAGCATTTTGGGGAAGGATGAGGTTTTCATGATTTTGCTCCCCCTCAATATGTGCCTCGAGATTTGAAAAGAGTTTTGCACATACTAGAGGGACACTTTATTGAGATAAGTGATTCACGTTTCAAATCATAGGTTTAAGATAGATGCTCCCCCTCAACATGTGCATGGAAAATTTGAAATCGCTTGTCACATGTGGGAAGGAGAGCTTGTACATCCTTATAAAACCATTTACCGAATTATCAGTTTAAATCCAATTTAAATCACACATTCTGCCCCTATCACAATTATCAAATCATTTGAGATTTGTGATCTCTTATAGATTTAAATTAATTTTGAAAGCTTTTGAGGAGAATTGTGACTTGATTATGAAAGCGTTTTAACCGATAAGGATCTGATTTTGAGATTTTAAACTCCATTGGTTAAACATGCATGATTATCTTTTGAAAACAATTGAATGCCAAATAACTTTTAATTTAATTGAAATCATTCTCCCCCTCAATCAATGACATAGGTTGTTGATTGAGATAGATATTTTGACAAATAAGTCCGGATGATTATCAAAAATAGAGTCCGAGTTATTTTTCATAGCAGTTCGTTTTCACAGATAAATGGTTTGAATTGAGCATGGAATTTTGAAAATATGATAAAGATGGCTCGTTCTTTCTTTGACAAGCGGTTATTGCCGAAATGACAATAAACCATTTTTTTCTTTCTCCCAAAATTTTTATTTTATTTTATTTTTAATAAGAATTGAAGCAACATCTAAAGTCCCGTGTCATTCTTTGAATGACAAGACAAAGACCGTAGATATTATCGAATCGAGAAAAACATGACAAATTGACAATATTTTTGAAGATTTTTCAAATTTTTCAGATTTTTATGGATTTTGAAAGTTTTATAATTTTGTATTTTGTTTTTCAAATAAATATTTACAAGAGATAGATGAGCATAGACCTTACTCCTCGCTTCTTCCTCCGAAGACGCTTGAGTGTTTCTGGTTGAAGGCTTTTCAAGCCTAGTCGTGGAAGTATGAACTCTAAACGTTCTCTTGGAAGAGCTTTGGTGAAGATGTCGCTAACCGATATTCGACCTCACAAAATAGAGTTCCACCACACCCTTTTCCACTTGTTCCCAGATGAAATGATGACGAATGTCGATATGCTTAGCTCTTGAGTGTTGAACGTTATTGCATGAAAGAGCAATAGCACTTTTATTATCACAATACAGAGGGATTTTGTTAAATACAAAGCCATAGTCAGATAATTGAGATCTCATCCAAAGGATTTGAGCACAACAAGATGACATGGCTATGTATTCTGCCTCTGTAGAGGAAATAGAAGTACTCATTTGCTTCTTTGAAGACCAGCTCACAAGCTTATCACCCAAAAAACCGAGCACCTCCGACGCATTTCGACGAGTATCTTGACATCCCCGCATGATCGCATCTGCATAGGTCGTTAGTGACATACCAATGTCCTTCGGGTACCAAAGTCCCATATTGATGGTTCCTTGGAGATACCGAAAGACCCGCTTAACCGCTTCAAGGTGCTTTTTAGTAGGCTTAGCCTGGTATCTAGCACACATGCAAACAAACGAACAAGATGTCCGGTCTACTAGCAAAGTGAGGTACATCGTGGATCCAATCATACTACGATATTTCGTTTGGTCAATCATGATCCCCGAGTGGTCCTCATCTAGTTTGGTTCGATCAATCATGGGAGTGTCAACAGGGTCACTTGAATCAAATCCAAATTTCTTTAAGATCTCATTAGCATATTTAGATTGATTTATGAAAATGCCTCCGGGACTTTGTGAAATTTGTAGTCCCAAGAAAATGACATTTGTCCCATCATTGACATTTGAAATTTTGAACTCATTTCATTTGAAAAATGGTCACACTCATTGGGGTCAGTCGAGGCAAAAATGATATCATCAACATAAATTTGAACATGAATTAAATGTTTGCCTGACTTGCTGGTGAACAATGTTGGATCAACTGCCTTTGTGAATCCGTAGATAGAAGAAACTTTGATAGCGTATCATACCATGCCCTTGGAGCTTGCTTTAAACCATAAGAGCCTTCTTCAAACGATAAACGTGGGTAGGATGTTCTGGATTCACAAAGCCTTCAGGTTGGTTGACATAGACGACTTCTTTAAGATCTCCGGCTTCAGAATGCCGTCTTCACGTCCATTTGATAGACTACCATGTTCTTACTTGCAAAGATTAGCCAAAAGATTCTAATTGCCTCGATTCGAGCAACTAGAGCAAAAGATTCTTCAAAGTCTATACCCTCCTCTTGACGGTATCCTTTAGCAACTAATCGAGCCTTGTTCTTCAACACATCACCATGCTCATCAAGTTTCACTTTGAAGATCCATTTTAGAGCAATAATCATAGCACAACTGAGCAGGTACTAATTCCATACATCAAGTCGATCAAACTCATGAATTTCTTCTTGCATGGCATTGAACCAGCTATCTTCATTCATGGCGGTTTTGACATCTTTTGGTTCGATCTTAGAGAGTACGGAGTTGAAGAAGCACCACAAGGCATCGGTTGCAAGTTGTTTCCGTGTTGATACTGGACGAGAAGGATTTCCAATGATGTTGTCTAATGGATGATCGTGAGTCCATTTTCCAAGGTGTTCATGTGGTAGTTGTTGAGGGACTAAGTAGCAGTCGATGTCTCCTCAAGAAGATGGTTGATGAAGATTCAGAGCAAATATGTTTTCAAACGGAGCATCTTCAGGTGTAGCAAAGGGATTAACTTCATCATTGATGCCGTAAACAGTTCCATGATGTACATTTGAAGAATGATGATTTGTTGATGAGACTCAAGGATCAGCAGCAGGCGCTTCTTGACTTAATGATATTGAGACTGAGGGATTGACTTCATTCACGGAATATGAGCAGCCTCTGTTGTAGGAATCGACACCTCATTAGTACTTGGATCATAAAGTTCATCAAACATAGGATCAAACAATTTCTTTAAATCATCTTCGGATGGAGGTACATATGGAGTTTCTTGAGAAAAGTTTGGAACAAGGGATGAACCAATGGGACTGTTTTGAAGTGCGGGTCCTGAATGGATTGTCCAGGAGCCATTTGACCGAACAACTCATCAAACGTAACGTGAATTGTTTCCATGATATTTCGGGTTCTTTTGTTGTAGATTCGTTATCCCTTTTTGTTTGGTGCATACCCTACAAATATTCCAATGTCTGCTTTAGCTCTAAGTTTGCCTAAGTCTTGACCCTCATTAGTTGGATAACAGAATGCACCAAACACACGAAGGAAAGAGAGATTAGGTTTTCTGTTGTGGACAAGTTCATATGGAGTTTTTCCATGAACAAGTGTGAATTAGGGAAATTTGTAGAAGCATTGGCAATAGCTTCAGACCAGAGAAACATTGGAACCTTTGAGTAAATCAACATTGTTCTAGCGGCTTCTACAAGAGTTCGATTTCTTTCAACTACACCGCTTCATGAGGAGTTCGTGGAACACTTCTTTGATGGTTGATTCCAATGCTTTCATAAAATTCACTAAGTTGTTTGTTAACAAACTCGCCCATTGTCTGTCCGGATAATTCTAACGGTTTTGTTAAGTCGAACTCGCAACTGCTTGATGAGTTTGATGATGATATCAAGAGTTTCATCCTTTGTCCTTAAGAACTTGACCCAGGTGAATCTAGAGTAATCATCAACCACAACTAACACATATTTCTTCCCAAAGATATTCTGCACTCTCATTGGTCCACATAAATCCATATGAATTGTATGAAGAACTTCTATGACAGAGTTAGTAGGTTTGGGTTTATGGGCATACTTCTTGCTTTTTCCCAATTGACATGCTGAACAAAGATGATCCTTTTCATACTTTAGTCGAGGTAAACCTACAACTAAGTCCTTTCTGGAGAGATCATTGATGGTGCCGAAGTTCAAGTGATTGAGACGACGATGCCATAACCATGACTTTGTTTTCGAAGCCTTTGACAACAAGCAGATTGGAGAAGACTTCATCATATCATCGATAGAGATGGTGTAAAGATTTGAACCACGAGTTCCTCTTAAAAGTTCCTTACCATCAAGTTCTCTAACAAAACAAGTATGTTTTCCGAAGGCTACTTCTAGATCAGAATCACAGAATTGACCGACAGAGAACAGATTATGACCAAGACCTTCCACATAGTATACTCTAGAGATAACACTATCACCAACACCATAATCACCATAACCCATAATTGCACCGAAATGATCATTACATCTAATCGTCCCGATGAATTTGCTCACGGTTCATGAGCCGCGACCGGTCTCCGTCATATGCTTGGAAAAACCGAGTCCGTGTAGGTACCACGTAATCGATTTGAACGACCGCAGTTGAACACGCACAAGAATGGATAATTAGATAATTGGGATCCCCATGCAAGAATGGGTTCCACTTGGTTAGTAATTGGAACACCCACATCAAAAATAGAAACATCCATATCATAAGTAGAAGCAATGGAATCATTGGGAATAGATGCAATGTCGGTGTCAGATTTGACCTATTCAAAGTATGTTCACTTCTTAAGGAATAGTTCTACCAAGAGGCATCCATTTTCTAGTGGGCATAATCTTAGCAGCCAGAGCAAAACTGATTAATCTTATGGCCAAAAGGTATCCAATAATAACCTATCTTTATAAAAGTTCTTCCTGTGGGTTTCCAATGTTTTCTAACAATCTTTCGTTTTTGCCTTTTTGCCTTCTTTGCACGATTATTAGCATTAACAATTTTAACCGGGCATTTGACAACATTAGACAAAGCATTCACACCACATTCATGATTAGCAATGTAATTCAAGCACATCATTACAAGGTTTGCAAATAGTATCGAATTCATTAATACTGACGCCTAAGGCTAATTCTAGAATCAACACGATTCGTTTTATTCAACTCAAGCTTAAAGATCCTAGGTTGGTCTTCTACTCTCTTCCAATGCACATTTTAGCTTGCGAGGTCCTATCATTCCTTGTATTGTCTTGAGACTTTGACTCGCTCGCTTTAATGTCACTGATTACTCCTATAGAGGGAATTATGGGAACATTAGTTGGTTGATCTACTTTTTGCATTCCCGAACTAGACGTGCAAGGATCTGTATTACTAGACGACACATTGATGTATACTTTCTAAAAACTGGGCCTAGAATGGTTTGAAGGCTCGGCACTAGGCATAGAACAAGGCATCACAGCTTTGCCTTTTGCACCTAAGGTTAAGGATTTGGGACATGTTGCAATTACACATTCTAGCAGCTCTTGAGATCGTTGGCCTGGAGGCAAGCAAACCTAATTTCACTATCAAGAGGTTTGTTAATGAAATCCTCTTCGACAATCTCACGGAGACATTCTAGACTATCCTTAAGGTGAGCACAGAAGTCATGAAAAGCATGTTCATTATTCCTAAGATGAGGAGGAATATATTTAACTGTCACAATGTATTTGCAATCTAAGGGTGACTTTGAGACAACATTCTTATTGAAAACAAGTGGTAGTTTCCCATTTCCTGACTTCTCAGATTCTCAATTTCCTTTTGTAAAGACGTTATTTTTCGTTGTTTTGGTCACGGGTGACTTTTATTGAATCATATAACTCTTTAAAATGTCGTTTAACTTTTCATTTTCTTCTAGAAAACTCTCGCTTTCCTTTTGTAAGGCATTAACTAAGTTTTGAAGATGAAAAGTTTGAGAATTCCGAGAATCTAAAGGAGGAGGCATTTGGGAGCCTGTCATATTGTTCTTTTGACCCTTTAATTGAGAGATTTGGGCTTTCAACTTTCTGATCGTGTTGCAATGAGCTTGAATCTGTTCATCACGTTTGTTAAATTTGAAAACTGATCAAACTCGAGCATCCGAGGATGTCTTGATATTTGAAGTTTTGACATTTTCTTTAAGATGTTGATATTTTAGTTGTAAATTAAAATGCTCAGCCTCTAGTTTAGAAAAATGTTTAACCAAATTGTCGTGATCATCCAGTTCAATTTTCTCGCTAGTTATTTAGAATTAGTTTTTTCAAGCTCAATGACACGATCATGGGAGACTTTCAGTGGCAACAGATAATTCATGAAATTGAGAAGCATTAATAGAACAAGTTGTAGCGTTGGAAAAACACATCTTGAACAACACATTCAGAAATCATATTCTCATTCAGTGTATGCAAGTTCTTCCTTTCAATCTCATTATATTTTAATGCTCGCCCATAGTCACTAACCTCAACTATCATAGCATCAAATTCCTTTTCCATTTCTTTAATGTCCGAATTCATTCCCTTTTTAAGACTCTCAAAGTGATCTTTTAGTTGTTTAAAGAAAGGCATGACTTCGGTTAAATAACATTCTTTAGTTTGCTCAAAACCTCTTTCTCCTTCGCTTATACCAAGTGTGTGATCCTTTTCTTACAAGTTTTCTCAAAATCGACAAATAGTTGAAAGATAACATATTGACTGATTAAGGTCTTGCTTTTAGTGGCAATTGTTCTAGGAACTAGATGCATTGGTGTATTTGGAGGATACAATCGCTTAGGCATTTTCCAAAGGGGTTGGTTTCAACAATATTTTCACTGGCTTATCTAAATCCATTTTCCAGAACACTTGTTCGGGAGTCAACAATGTCCGAGGCTTAAACTTGTTAAAGCAATCCAATTTCTCCTTTTGTAATCATGGGATTTGATGATTACTTTCTTTTCTTTACATTTTGGATCAGCTAGTTTCTTGTTTAACTTTTCCTAGTGATTTCATCGATTTCTTATCTTCCTCTGGCACTCACGCAACTAGGTTTCTGTCTAGGTTTAAGGATTTACTTGCCATCATAAAGAACCTTATGAGCATTTCTAGCCTTTTTAATGACCTCTGAATTTGGTTCCTCAACAAGGGGAATGCTATGCTTATCTCTTAAGACTCTATGCTTAGTGATCATGTGAGTAAATCAATGGTGTTTCCTTGTACGCATAACTTATTTTCAAGCTTGTTCTTCAAAGGTTTTAGATTAGAAAAATCATTCAAAAGTTTTGATTCCTTAGCACTCAATTCTTGCTTAAGCATTTTAACATTTTCTTGAAGTTCTTGTTTTTGCTTAGCGGTTTTAGAAAGCTTTTCTTGTAAGGAGTTTAACTCTTGTTTTAATACTTCTTCTCTAAACCTACTTTTTCTAATAGTTGCAACGATTTGGTCATCCATTTCGCCAGTGGTCAACTCAAATTTTACGTTGTTCATAAATAGCAACACGCTCTTTATAGGCATATTCAAGAGAGATAACAAGATCATCGTGGGCACATGCAAGTGTATTCATCAAAAACATAGTCATTGTTGATCGAAGATGCATCACTTTATACAATTTCACTTTCACTTTGTTTCACATATTGATCATATGGGACAACATTGATATTACCCATGTTTTCAATATTTGATTCAATAGTTTTAGTTGATTGTACTTTGTCATGCATCTTTTGTACATCAAGATCATCGATAGTTTTAATACCTCGAGATGAGTTTGTCTTTGGATAGGCCAGCTTGTGGTGAAGAAGAGACCTTGGGAGAAACCATTGGAGAAATGCTAGCCATAAAAATTGTGTGTGAGTAGGTCCATCATCCACATCGAGTCGATGCATCACAATCACGACTTGAAAGGCATTCTGATGATTGTGACCTATCTCCGAATTGGCGCCATCCACATCTGCATCATAGGTCTTGGCATTGCCCTCGCAAGAAAAACAACTCTTCATCCAACGCAACACCATTATCCCGAGCTTGTACAAGCAAAGATCTTATCTCAAGTAATCAAGATTCTGGGACGCTTTGGAGATGTGCAGTTCCTTGCAATGTGTCCCTCACCACCACAGTTATATCATTTGATCGACTTAGTTTGACCTTGATTTCCATTTCTTCCTCGATTCTGATTACCAACATAACCTCTACCGGCTCCTCCTCTTGATCATACCGTCTTTCCTGAATCGGTTGCACAACAATTTTCCCATCTTAATAGCTTGATTGTGTGGGTTAGAGTCGCTCCGAGGTTGTTGTTGGTTTGTGGGAGAGAATTCATGTTTTGACTAATCAGAGAGCCAGTTGATTAATGAAGTTACCCACGTATGACAAGATCGCCTTGTTTGAACTTTGGATCGGGAATGAGTTTGTGAGTTCCATCACCCATGGGTATAACTTGGGAAGCTTTAGTGGTAATCCCAATGTTTGTAGAAGGCGCTTGAATCATTTGATGAGCTTGTTCTCCCGGATTTGTTTTGAATTGTTCAAGAATCCCTTTTCAAACATGGCATGTCTCTCATTCAAGAAGGAAGGCATAGAGTCGCCATAGTTAGTATTCTTCAATCCTTTAGTGAGCTTCACAAAGTAACAAATTTGTGCCATTCGGGATTCATGTTGTTTACAAATTTTGAGTTCAAATTAATGTTAGGCATAGTTATTCTGATGTTCCTCATGTCATTCACCAACTTATGAAATCTCACATAGTACTCATAGACACTTTCATCTTGTTTCATCTTGAAGTGCTCAAATTCATCATACAAATGTGATTCTCTTCAACAGCTTAGCCTGAACCAGAAGAAGCATCTTGACATTATCCATACAGCCTTTGCCTCTGTTGTGATTGATAAACTTGTAGATGTCCTTTGGTAGACCTTGCAAGATAATGTTGGAAGCTCGATACTCAGATCGAATCTCTTTTTCTCCTTGTCATCAAGCTCATCATACATCTTTGGTCCGTCCATTCCGTAAATCAAAGTTCCATCTTCAAGTAGACAAGTATATCTCTAGTAGTTTCAACTCCGTAAGGTCCTTCATCAATGGATTTGAGAATGTTAACCCCATTTTCTTTTCCAAGACAAGATAACTGATTCTGAGCCCAAGAGTCAGTCAGCTCAAGCATGGCGGACGAAAGGTTCAACCAAATGCTGAACATCCTGAAACAAGGGAGATGATAGGAACGCTGGTAGACATGATGACAAGTTAAACGGGATTTTATAACTCTATGATTAAACCGGAAATAGATTCTTTCACGGATTTTACTAATCAAGAGAAAATCGATAAAGGAAATCACTCGTCGCTAGAAATTGTGAACCAAGTCGTTAGTGCTAAGTCGCTAAAGTTTCAAGTCGCATAACAACTCGCACAATCCAAGCTAACAAAATTTTGGCAGAAATTCGCTAAGCACCAAGTCGCTAAATATTCAAGTCGCTAAATAGCAACTCGCTAGGTACCAACTCGCTAACACCAAGTCGCTAACAATATAAAGTACAAGTCGCTAACTTCCACAAGTCGCTACCAGTTTGGAGATTCCACTACTTGTACTGTTTGTCGGCTTGTCTCACTAGGCAAGTCGCTAGCCTAAGTCGCTAACTCCACAAACTGCAACTCGCTACCAAATGTAAAGCAAGTCGCTAGCAAGAAAACCTATCCGTAGATCAAGTCGCTAGCTAGAAAACTTCACAAACACCACTTTTCAATCCAAAACAACCCAACCAAGATGATTCAAGCTTACCAAATGAAAACCTAAACACTTGTGATGATTCTAAACACAAAAGTACTAACAAAATCCAAGCTTTAACACAAGAAATCAACCAAATGATGCAAAACCACTAAACTTTTTCAAACTCAAAAACCACCTAAAACCACTAGAAATCCAAAGATGTGTAAGATATGATCTAACCATGGCTCTTGATACCAATTGAAGGATATTGGATTTCACATACACATCAAACCATAACACAGCGAGTAAGGGAATTCTAGAGAGAAAGTTAGAGGTTTAGGAACTTTAGTGAGAGAAAGAAGAAATTTTATTATGAGCTCCAACTCTCTACCTTGGAAGGTAGAGAGTATTTATAGTCTTACAATAAAATGCCACACAACGGGCCGTGGATCGTGCATACAGTGGGTAAAGACCCGTCCGTCCTCCACAGTGTTACTAAACTAAATACTACTTAACATAGAAGTACTATGACTACGAAGCTCTAACGATTACATGTTCTTGAGGTGACCGACTCTTTAATACCTGGAATTTCTAATTCCTAACAGATGGAGTTTATAAGAGAATAACAAAGTATGCAAGAACTATAGCCCAATCAGCCATCTGTCCGAAATGCAACATGTATTCCACCTAATAACCTATGTGCCGAAATACAAAGCAAAAAAAATTATTTAGTGGTATTAAAGCAACAATAAAATTGCAAACAAGCTGAAAGAAAGATATGCATGACCTAATTCTCATCCATAAGCCAACCTTTCTTAGAGGGTCAAACACAATAAGGATTCCCAAACCTCCGGATCAACACGAACTTTTGGACCATGGAAACATACATCGGCGGGCCCCGCTTCAAGAAATTCTGTCAGATTCACTCAAGAAGCATCCATCAGGATAGCCTTGTTCTTCGAGCAGTTCCACACGTTGTTACTATCTTAGCAATTAATTCTAACACGATATTCAAAAAAAGTTAAAACAAAGAATGTTGTTTTTCATACCTCAACCCAAGGTTTAATATTTTAACTCACAAAATATGATTGGATCCCACAGCCATGGGAGGTGTTCGATTTTTAAGATTCCACAAATCTTTTGACAAAGAATACGACGATTCAAGACCATCTTTTTTACTCCTCTTGTCGTGTTATGCCCGCTTGGCTTTTCCAATGATCTCAATTATAGAAAGCTAAAGACCTTTTTTTCTTTCATCCTCAATCTTCAACAACTTTGCCTTTTCCAACTCACATTCTTTCTCCTCTATTAACGCTAGAAATTCCTTTTCCATCATCTTTTGTTCTTCCATCCTCCACTTTCTTCCTTTCTTCCTCAACCTTAATTCCTCGCTCCAAAAGATACTCCCGAAAAGAGGTGATGTTTATAAATACATTGTATACTATATTATGGCAAAAAGTGTAGTTTAGAAAGCTATTACCAACAACATCATCCTCATCATCGACATCTACCGGTCCAACTACTAGAAATAAGAGAGTCAACCAATTCGTAGAATTCACGATTTAGTTGGTCTCAAATTCATAGCTCATAAGGGATGCTGAAGAAAGTCCTTTTCCTGGAACGAAATAAAGTTCATTGTAAAACCAACTGTTTGTTAAAGAAATAAAGGTACTATATGGATGAATGTATACCCGAAACCGCAAGTTCTTTCACATGCAAGACCTTACGTAATAAAAGATATTATCCTTAACAATAATTTTAATATATAAATAAACTTATAGTTATTATTTTATTTGACTCGTAAATAACTCGAATAGCCTCGAGTTTGAAAACCCGAGAATTCAACTCTTAATGACACAATCCTTGAGGTGATTGTTAAGACCTGCTAGTCCAACCCTATGCACAATCGGTAAATACTTTTTTTTTTCTGGTTCCTACCACAAGTTTCGTAGCCTAACTTTTGTAGATACACATCGTAATCATGCGGTAATTTTGTGGAAGAGACCTTGGTATGTAGTATGTAAAATTCCCTAAACTGCATATACCAAATCGACCGTGCTCGGCTAATGTTGGTTTCAGATCATAAATTATCTTCGAAGTCCTAAATGACATCATCAACGAAGGAAATCAAAAGAACATTAATACAAGATCAAATTAAATAATTAATAAGCATGCATTGAAACTTTTGAATACATTTTACCTTGCCAAATAGCAATCCATAATCCGATTCAAACATTACTTTCCTTGACCATTTCATCGCCTGGTATGACATCCGACTTTATTCCACCATGATCGCTTTTCAAACGACTCAAGTATCCATATCTATAATAACAAAGATGCTAATCTCATACCGGTTCAATAATAATAACTTAGGAAAATATAATATAACAATGAATAACCTTGAGGCCAAACAAATCAAAGAATCGTATGTTGGAACATACTTCGACGCTTTTGCACCTTTTAGGTGTTCCCACTTGTGGTTTGATACAACATCGAGTATCTCGTCATATTGCCTCCAATGTGCTCCCCCATGGAAAGAGTTCCATGTTGCTGTCTTCAACCAAACGCAGGAGTGTATCATCCAATTCTTCAACCAATAACCACTCCATAAAATGACCTCTAAAGATAACACTAGACATTGACACGGACCGCCTTCATCGCTAATTTCCTAACAACTCTTCATCCGCAATAACACCAATAAGATCTAAGTTGGAAAGTTTTACCCCTAATTTTTTGGAAATACCCTCGACTTAAATGTTAAACTCTAACTATATAAACAAAACTAACATTCCCAAAACGAAGTTGTTATAAGAGAAAATAGGGTCGATCAAAATGTAGACTACTACCATCGAGGTTATATATAAGTGGCATGTCATAGTGACGATTACCAAAACCCCTTTTTGTAATACATAATCTAACATATGTGCTTCATGGTCAAAAAAGAACATATCATGCCATCCTCCAAAACATGTAGTCCTAAAAAATTTCCTTCGATTATGATTCAAATTTTCTTTAATTAATGAAAAGTATTTCAATTTGCTTCTAACGATGAGATTGGCTTCGTATTCCTTAGAAGAAAAAAATCAAATTAATAACAATTAATTAGTATCTTACGACAACTACAATCAATAAAACATACATAGTGTGAGTACATGTATGTTAGAAGAGATACAACCTGATACAACACCTTTCAAACATATCATCGATTCTAGTACGCCAATCATATTTATCAAGATGAAGCATTTTATCATACTCACAACAAATAAACAATTACCTAATTTTAGAAAACTTTTTAAACATAATAATGAGGCTCGATCAGATAAATCAATAGTTTATAAAAACATCAGATATAACCGCCATGGTCGCAATAGTATAAACTATAGAATTGCCACGCCAAGACATGGAGTATCACATCATTTGCATGATTTAATAAGATACTTGTCATCACAGCCTCATACACACCGACACCTTATATACGATGCTCCTCGATAATTGACGATTTCATCAAAAGGAAACATAGTTAACATTCGATAGTCCCACTACGCCTTTTACGCTTCAACTCCCTTTGAGCAAAGGCCTCCGCACTAAGCCATTTGCTGATTGTTGAAAACAAAAGGAATCAGATGGGTACTCGTATAGTTAATTATGTTTTTTAACATCATAATTATAGTTTTGCTAGATTGTTAAAAAAGTTAAGGAACAATATGATATAGTTTCGATTCAAACTGGGTTGACATACCATGTGGCCGTTAATTTGTAGATATGTATGGAATTTCAACTTAGTGAACTCAGGATCCCCCGCGCACTTTTTTCGCTTCAACCCCTTTGAGCAAAGGCTTGCACCAGCGATTTGTAGATTGTTGAAAAACAAAAGGAACTGTAGATGGACCTCGAACGGTGAATTATGTTTTAAGATCATAAAACAAAGCATTTATCAAAAGGAGCATAGTTAACCTTTTCATTTTGCCTTTAGCCTTTGTCGCTTCAACTCCCTTTGAGCAAAGGCCCGCACTGCAGCGATTTGCTGATTGTTGAAAACAAAAGGAACTGTATGGAAACTGAGAAGGCTTAATTATGTTTTTTGAAATCATAATTATAGTTTTCTAGATTGTTAAAAAGTTAAGGAATATGATATAGTTGTGGATTCGGAAGTTGAACATACCACGCTCGCTATGTGTATGGAATTTCAACTTAGTGAACCCTTTCGATTCTACAAGCATCTTTGTTGTTTCAACTCCTTTGAGAAAAGGCCCGCACTCAAAGGATTGCTAGATTGTTGAAAAACAAAGGCACCGCTCGGGGAATCGAATGGTAACTATGCCTGAATTCCTACTGCCTACAAAGTAACGCGGACCACATTGGTAATGCTCAACTTCCCTTTGAATCAGAACTATATAAATTAATCAATAAAAACCAAAACGAGCCTTTTTAAAACCATTAAGAATAAATTCCAAACTTATAGTGTGTGTTAAACAATGCATTTTGTGTGTGTAAACCATCCGAACTTCAAACTTATCATGCTCGACTTCCCCTCAAGTCCAAAACAAGCCTATTAGCAACACTTTTCTGTCACTAAACCGTCGCAAACTGCTTGTAAAACAATCGAATATTGAAGCACTACTTCGTGTCCAAGCAAGATTTTGAACTTAGAGCAAGATTTGAAAGGGGATCAATATTAACCATATAACATGGGCAGACTTTGAAATTATATGGGCAGAAAGTACATAACCAATTAATCTTTGAATCGGCGTCAAATCGCCTTACAACAAAGATCACGCGTACCACAATTATCAATACGTAATGTATGCCTCCGACCAATCAAGATTCACAATGTATATGAATGACCACATCAAGAATTAGTCAAACATACATGAATAATATTAACGTGAACACATTAATGAATCAATAGTACAAACATCAAATGTGCCACTTTCCTTTCTTCAATTTGTCAGTCAAGAAGATTGAATCAATTATCCTCTCATGAATATTTTATATGTAGAAAATAAAATACTTTAATAGTACCATGAACCCACGAGCGCCTACAACCATAATAAAGGATAAATCTTAAGCAACCAGAATAACAGAACCATCGACCGATCAATTAATTGATTCATGATTTGCAAATAAATTAATTGAACAAATTGCAACTCAATCCATAAACTAATTCAAGAGATGGGCCATAATGCTAAAGATATGTACCATAATGCAGATATTATCCACCACCTCTTCTACCCAAAAACGCTGAATACTTCAGAAAAGATCATTACCTCATGTCAATTATAATAAAACCTTAAAATTCAAACTATAAAACTCTTCACAGCTATATTCTGATGTTCTCATATCTTTCACATAAAAGCTCGATTGATGATCCCGCCGGTGGAAAGTTAGATTGTCATATAGAGAACGCCCACCTAAAAATTTTGCCCCATCCAACGGCATCTAAAAAATTTATGATCGTTACAAACACTCATTGTGTAACCGTACGGAATTTTTCAATTCAATTCTTTTCATTCTTCTTCAAAACCTTGTAGATCCCTATATCAAGAGCTCCCGCCTCGATACAATTGATAAGATCAATAAGCTAAATTTAGGATCAATAACAAAGACTAATAACATGGCAATGGAATAAACTAATCAATTTTTGTTATTGAACAAGGTTTTCATTCCAACACTAACTAATCTTAGACAAGTATAGGAACACGCCAGATAATTAAACTACTAACTAAACTAATAACCTAGGCTTACAAGACTATACTTAGGACACACACACACACACACACCTTTAAGTCTACCATCTTGGAATACATACATCAAACCTACACCCCATGTCCTCTTTATATACTAGAGGATTAGGGTTTACAAAATACTACAAAGGACTAATAAATAAAACTTTTGTTGCAAGCAAGTCCCTCCATCTTTTTGTAGGTTTCCTTCTTGTCGTATTAAGTCCCTCTTGTTTCATTCTTTTCGTCTTATCAACTCAAACGATAATTCCCAAATGTAATGGGTTTTTTGGGAAGCTCAAAGTACCAAGGTCTTTTCTAGAATTTATGGATTCTAGAAAAGCATTTGAGTGGGATAATCAAGGAGTGTGGCGTGTCATGAACAATACACACTATATCATTATCACAATCAACAGCAATGATCAGCACATCTATCGTGATCATTGAGATATTCAAAGACAAGTTGAATGTAGGAAGTTGTGTATGGCCACATTGTTACTTTCAACTTGATTTTGAATCCACAACTATATCATATTGATCCTTCTTTCTTAAGTAACTCCTTAACATATATAAACTAAATTTTTAACAATCTAGCAACAAATTATAACAATTATATCACACTCATATAAAGTAACAAACAATAAAAATATGATAAATACAAATAGCACGATTACCTGCAAAAATAAACTTCCCTAAATGCACCATGGGCAACAATACTGAAGATGGTCTAAAACTCTCCATAACTTGTTTGTTCACCAAGAATCTAGGTTTGTCGATTGAATAGCATGTCAGATCTAGGGATTTATAAATTACAATAAACGATCCAAGTGACATGCCATCCAATCGCGAAAGCCGAATTGTAAGTAAACAAACTATCTCATTTGGTTAACTTGTATGCATCTAAGATATAACCCATATATTGCAAACCAATGAATAATAAAAGATGGATGAACCACACCATATTAAGTTTATTTTGCTACCAAAGGTGGTGCCGCTCATCCATCTTTGATCATTCATATGTTTGTTTCGCTATCGTGTACAATTAGCCTTTATGTTGATACTTCACGATAAAAGAGACCATTTTATCAAAGACAAAGAAACAATTACATAACAATATTTAGCCATTCTTAACATAATATTGAGGCTCGATCAGATAAATCAATAGTTTACAACATCGTGATAATCCGCCATGGTGGCTGCAATAGTATACAATTGCCACGCCAAGACACGGAATATCGCATCATTTTCATGATTTAATAAGATACTTGTCATCACAGCCTCTTACAAATTAAAACTTATATACGTAGCGGAATTGTTTGAAAAAGTTACATGTCTAGTTTAACACACTTCATATACTCACATAGATGATACAAATCTTCGAGCCAATCATGGTTCATTGGGACGGGCATCTCAGAAATGATTATACTCTCACAGAAAATATATATTCATGTGTTGCCATAGGATGCCAACCACAATGAGACATGATTAACCCGAAGATGCTAATCATCTATGCGAGTATGCTCAATCAAAGGGTGTATTGTTATATGCATTAGCAAGGCTCGATCTATAAAAAGTTTGATAAACACGAAACATCGTGATAACCATCGTGGCTACAAAATAATGTAATAAAATTGCCGTGCCACCGACGCTAATCACATCAATTGCTTGATCAAATAAGATAACTACCATCTTCTTGCATGTACCAAATACACACACTTAACACAAAATACAAATCTGCTACTAAAACACACATTGGCAACAGTCAAACGTTCCCACTCAAAATCAAATCAAACGCTATTGCCGGGCAATACGAATGGATGCTACCGAAAGGTATTGTGACATGGATTATCAAGGCTCGATCCGTATAAATAGATAACAACGATAACATCAAGATATAACCGCCATGCGCATAAGAATGTAATAAAACTGCCATGCCAAGATACGGTAAATCATATCATTTGCTTGATCAAGTAAGATATTTGTCATCACAGCCTCATACATATCACAAATACACAAAACACTACAATTAAGGTTAAAATAAACGGTGTATCTGAACTAGCAGTGGTTTTTTCTGAACTAGCAGTGGTTTCGTCTGGAATTAGCAAGGTTTCTTCTAAACTAGCAAGGGTTTTTATGAACTAGAAGGTGATGCAGAACATTGGCAGCAAGGGAAGTTGTTGTTGCCTAAACCTTAATCAATCTCAACTCCAAGATCCCAAATCCTTATAACCCAACTGTTTGTTCCACTCAACTCTCAATACCAGCTATTTTAAGAGAAGAAAAAGACTTACAGTGTTTTATTAGAGAACTAAATGCTTAATTAGAAAGTAGGCAAAATTTTCCCAATAAATCACCTATGTAAGTACAAGGTGGGCCCATGTGAACTATGTGGAGAGTATCCACCTCGCACCACATTTATTGACATATTAAGGGTAATAAATTTTAAAACTTACCCACCTTATATATGTATTTTAATTCAATGGTGTTGCTAAATAGGTTACAAAATTCCCTCAAAAATGTCTAAAAAAGACTTCACCAACAATCCGGAACAAAAGATCTTACCAACAATTTTCTGAACAAAATGACTTTGGCCAACAAATTGATGAAGATGAAAATTTAAGACAAATGGAGGAGGTTACATAAGGAGAAGAAGAAAGGAGATAGCGAAAGCAACCGCTTCTTAGGGAGTAGGCCGAAAGGGAGCCGACTTATGCTCCAAGATAAAGAAGTGTTGTTAGAGATGGAGGAAGCTGCTCGTATGGAGCAAGCTGAAAGTGAGGAACAAAAAGTCGGGACATAGAATTCGATGCTTTGTATGCAGTGTGGGATGAGATGACAAGGTTGGTCTCGAAAGTACTTCATGACGATGGTTACTTAATTTCAACTCTCAAACTTGGGATCACCCGAATTATATTTAGTTGTGTCGTAGTTTAATTTTCATTGTATTTTCTTTCGTTAACCGAACCCGTTTGCACCATCATTACAGTGCTTTATTCACTTAGTCTACAACAACATCTATCATTTGTTTCTCAAACTTAATAAGTAGCAACAAATCATTAAAACCACAAGAACAATTAATCACCCAATACGTTATCAACTTAAAAAGTTAACTCTAAATTAGCGAAACCCTAAACTACCGAAACCCTAAATTAGCGAAACCCTAAACTACCGAAACCCTAAATTAGCGAAACCCTAAATTAGTGAAACCCTAAATTAACGAAACCCTAAATCAATACGATACCAACTTAAAAAATTAACCATAAATCAAATTTTAAAATTATACCCCCAATACGATACCAACTAAAAACATTAACCCAAAAATAGCGAAACTCTAGATCAAACACAAAATTACTTACCCTAGCCCAAATCGTTTTTTATAGACATTAGATCGGAGTGTGGTGACGATGGTTTGGATTGTTTACATACGTGGATCTGAGTGATGACGAGTGTGTTATGTGTGGATAAGAAGTGTGTTATCAGTTAGTGGATAAGAAGTATGTTAAGGAAGATTTGTATTTGTAAATATATGAAGTGTATAAATGTATTAAAGTTATAAAATTATTTAGACACTTTTAAAAAAAATTTATACATTAAATACATTGTCTACTTTATACTTATGAGTTTCAAAAGTACATGTGGGACCGTTGCTTCAAGATATATGCATTCTTTTAATAATAAAAAGACCATACTTTTGTACTAAAAGACAAAATGCTACCGCCCAATAATAAAAGTCAAAGTTGCCCAAGAGACATCTATTATAGTTGTACTATGTATACAAGGTTCCACAAAAGGACACATGTCACCCATATGAGAGTTGCCCAAATATTGACTGGGAGAGTTGCCTTGGGGCATTAAGAAGTGGAAAAATTTTGGGGCATTTGGGGTAAATTTGTTCAGCAATCGTAGGCATTTAGAGAATTTGCCCTATTGTTATCATGTTCTGGTTACACCTCTTGTTGGCTTGGCTAAGTTAATGGGTAGATAATATATTCTTATATATCTAAGTGAATTATCGGATAGCACATGGTCTTTGGTTCATTGGTTTGATAATTGTTATGGATTTTTGGCGACACACAAAGTTATTTGGTTAACACAATGCAAGCTTTGGAGTTTGGAATTTGTTCTTAAAAGTTTTAAAGAGGCTCGTTTTTGAATTATTTGAAGAATTTATTATGAAGAAGGTTGAATATCATTTATTTGATGTTATAGTTGAGTTTCACAGGTTTGTGTTCTTATCATATCTCAAAGTGGTGTTACACTTTTGCGTGAACTTTGTTCATGCTTAAAAGGATGTTGAATGGACTTTCAAAATCTAGTTTTCATAGGTCAAGAGGTGGATGGATGAAGACCTAGTTAACTATCACTTAAAGAGTTACATTGTAGTGCCTGTGTCTCATTGAAGATGAGGATTTTTGTCAAGAGGTTGCGATCTACTTATATTTTTGGTTGGTGGTATAAGTTTAACGTCAATGGATATTACAAGACATAAGACACAAGTTTGGGTTATTTTACTTCTTCATCGAGTTTGTTATACTTTTTTTCACATGTGATCATTACAAGGAGTCTACAGATTTGAAGAATCATGAAGATGATTAACACATTGGTTTCATGGGAAGCTTAATCTTATGATGTGTTTTAATCATTTGATGTTCATGCACCACTCAAGGGGAAGTTTTTGATTCTTACTACTATTGATTAGAATTACTACAGATGGTTTAGATTTCTACCAAGTTCATTTTAGTTCGGAAAACTTCATGGAGGGTAATTTGAAACATTGGAATGATGAATTGGATGTGTGGTATTGGTTTGTAGTGGTAAAGATCATATTTGCATATGTTCTCTATTTGATACAAAAAGGGAATTGATGAGAGTGGCATGGCATGGATTAAGGGGAAGAAAAAAGAAGACATACTTGTTTCATTCATGGTGAGATCCTAATCTCAATTTCTACTTCGCCTAGGAAATTCATACACGACTTTGTTTATTTTGTCATCATCAAATATGGGAAGATTGTTGGGATTCTTGATTGATGAGACAAAAGTAAATAGATGAATGAAACAAAGGGACTTAAAGGACAGATGAAACTTACAAATGGTGGAGGACTTGTTTGCAAAAGAAGATTTATTATTTAGTCCTTCAGATATTTTGTTAACCCTAATCCTCTAGTATATAAAGAGGACATGGGGTATAGGTTTCATAATTAAGTCTTCCATAATGTAGTCGCATCAGTGGGTATGTGTGTCAGGCGTCAAGTCCTCTAAGAACGCATAGGATTTGTGTAGTTTATCCTCAAGAATCTTTGATTCTTTTAAGATTTAGTGTAACCCAGATTATTCGATCAAATAATATTTGAGGCTTGAGTGATTATTAATGAAAACCTTGTGTCAATAACTTTGATATTTTTTAATTCTACATTTACAATCATTGTTATTGTTAAACCCTAAGGCTCAACGATCTCAGTGAGTCTAACAAACTCCACAATTATTTTATTGGTTTAAGAAAGCCTTCAAGCTATTATGACAAAGTATACTTAATCAACAAAACTTGCAAGTATTAAGCAGCTAAATACTTTTCATATTTTATCCCCCTTCATGGGAATTTGATACATGGATCGTGCTCAATTTTGAAAACCATTTGTTTTAAAATTGGAGTGACGTGGCTCTGATACTAAATGGGGAAACCGTAGATGGGGTGGATACGTTTCCATTTAAAAGTTAAAACATTTGTATCAAATGACCAATCAAGTTTGACTTATATGAGTGTCAACAAAAAGTCTTGTGACAACTAGTGATAGTGGAATTTATGTGAAGCATATTACCATAACACAAACATAAACACACATAAATACCACACAATATAAGAAATAAGTCACACAAACATAAAAGCAATGAAACTATAAACGGTAAATGTAAAATAAAAAGAGATAAGTAAAGAAAATGCAAACCGGACATGAAGATTTATAGTGGTCAGTGACGCTCCTCTTCGTTTACTCCACTCCCTCGAAAATCCCAACTCGAGATTTACATTTAACTAACAACCAGCTCAGTCTCGACGGAGAAAACCATAAAACATTGCTTACATTTTCCGACACTAAGCTAGATGTAGAATTCTTTGGTACAACTAATCCGTTATGTTTATGGCCCAACATAAGAAACCTTGTGTTTTAAGGCCTAAACCCATAAACCGGCCAACATTATTTTCGACACTAAGCTAGATGTCAGTAATTATTTAGCTAATAAATTCACTCACGATCCTATCCGATCCTCATAAATCACACAAAGCTACAAGATCCATATAATCTACACTCGATCTACCCGAACTACTACGATCTCCCCCATCTCATGATCTACCCAATCTTCAACATGATCATCTGATTCATACACGCCATCCTAATCTACACAACCACCTACGGACATATACATCGTTCGAATCTACCTATTACACTTAAGACTACATTTTCCTAATCTAAATACATGATGAAATTATGTATGTGTTTTTCCATACTTGAAATCTCAAGCTATAAATGGTGTAGAGCTTGATATTTATAGGCTTGAGGTCTTGGAAAAAAGATGAACTCACCAATGGGTAATAGCATGCATGGATGAATAATAACATGCATTAAAATTCAAAATTCAAATTTCAAATTTTGAATCTTCCTTTTTCCCGCTTAAATTCAAAATACAAATTTGGAATTTGCCTTTTCCCTCCAAGTTCTATAAGCTTCTAGAAGTATTGTTGGGTCTTGATGGGCCTTGTTGGGTCGATCACTATTGAGCCCCGAGTGGGCTTGTTTGTTTGCTTGGCCCGATCCAATTTGCTAAGCACATATGTTATAGAAGTCATGTATGCTTGGCCCGATCCTGTTAGGTCACAAGGTTTCCCACACAAGCTTATATGAGAGATAGAGAGGCGATTGAACAAGTTATACACATACACACACACGTATGAGTAAAGACTAGAAAGAGAGTGTAGTGAAAAGAAAACTTGAACAACCAACCTTCAAATGAAGGTTATTATAAAGTATTTATAGGCAAGGAGCTAGGGCAACACTCCTACTCCTTCCCTTTCTCCTATAATTTGGGCCTAAGCTCATGGGTCTTCTACATAAGCTTAAGGCTAATAACAAACATAAAGTCCATAATAAGCTAACTATTACATATGAGTAACTAACACTTGAATAAGGTTTAGGAGTGATTCCAACAATCTCCCCTCAAGTGTTATTACATATGAGTAACAAACACTCAAGTATTGGTGATGAAAAATGGTGAAGGCGTTGATGTAATAGTAGCTTTGACGTCTTCTGACATTCTTCTTTCTTGTGAGAAGAATTACCTTTATTTGAACAATCTCCCCAGTGTAGAGAGATATTTTACTTTGAACGGTTATGCTTTGACGTCATCGTTAACTTTGTTCTTTGATCATTGTTCTTTGTGATGAAAGTGATAGTATGTTGTTTCTTTGATCATTTCCTACAGTGTCTCCACGTCATTCTTCAACATGCTCACACGCTCTTTTGACATTGGAATTCAGTACTGATGGAGTTCTTTAAGTCTTTAACTTTGTAGATTCTCTGTATTGATGAAGAATCATTCTGACTGTTGTGTTGCTTTTGGATAGAACTTCCATTAGTGATGAAGTTGGCGTGAGCATGAGAAGAATCTGCACGATCATTCCGCTCCAGAGCTTCCATAAGAAGAAAACATTTAAACGGTTAGTAATAAGCGGATTCTGGCACTTACAAGTTTGAACTTCGAGAGTGTTAACAGCATAGTGTGAAAACACAACTCTAATTCTTACAAAGGCCCTTCCTGAATCGGAGTCCCACAAGTGAGATAACACGATGTACCGAAGTACACCTACGATTCAGATGAGTCGCCGAGGTACACCGAAGCATCACCTCACGACTGTAGACCGTTTGAGACCACTAAGCGCAATCCACGGGAGTTGCCGGCGACCCGGCCTACGTGGCTGTTTGATGTTGACCCTGGCAGAGTTTCCATTCAATCACTGAGGATCACAAATGTGAACCTCTCATAAATGTTCTCGACAGATTGCTAAGATCCGTGAAGGACTCGATAATGTACCACTGAAATTCTTATTGTTGAATATCAAGTGATGAAATGTCAAGTGTACCTAAGAGATCTTTTGATGAATCTCGTGGCTCTAGACTCAATAGTGCGTTTTGGTTTCCTGAGCGGAGACTAGGGAGAGGGTCTCCTTCTTCAATACCAGCAATCTCTAAGAGAAAGCCGATAGTTTACTTAGGGTTCCCGGTGAGAATGAAACAAGCTTCTGTTAAGAGAAACTTGAGTGGATAAGAAGGTTTTGTGCATGCGTCACTGGGTCCATGACGACTTTTAATCTTCAATACCGGCGTCACTAAGTGACAACCAGTAGCATATGAATTGAACCCGGTGTCTGCCCTAAGTTGAATAATCTGGAGGGCTATTTCTTTTCACCCTTTTCTTTGCATTTCTTTTTAATTCTTCAACTCCTTCTTTCTCCGATTCTCATTTTCTCCTTTTTACAGTCATACCTAAGGACTTCTAAATACTAACTATTTGTGGTGTCCTTGGGTAGATCCATCCGGCTCTGGCGGATCATAGGACGGTTATTCCTAACCTTAGTCACCTTATAACTCCATGACTAACCTATGTTGCCATAAAAACCACTGATGTGAAAAATCTCTCACAGTGTTTATGAATGAAAAACATTTTAGTACCACTATTGAGATAAGATTTTGCATAAATACTCCCCCTCCACATGTGCTTAAGAGTTTTAACGGTTACAATGCACAGTGAGGAAAGAGCGCGCACATTTTGAATTGATTCACTCAAGATAGACATTCCCCCGCGAGACACGGTTACGTGGCATAGTTAAAGAGTTGTATTGTCAGTTTTTAGGTGACAACTGGCTCTAATAACTACCTTGAAGGTGTAGACAATCCTCGAGAGGATGTCAAACCCGTCAGAGTTCATGTCTACCAAGAGTTTCTCGAATGGTACATTCTATTCAGACAAGTCCTTTGCGAGACACGTTTACATCACTAGCGAACTAGTTTCAAATTATTACCCGTCCCGGACAAGTCTTTTCGAGTTACTAACAGTTAAGATCTCGTCAATTCATGGGTTAAGTCTATAGCAAAAAGATTCATTTGCATTGACACAACATATTTCTTATCACGTATTTTCTCCCCCTAAAAAATGGCATATGTGATGTTATTTTTGAAAAGTTGAGAATAAATATGACCATTTCGAGTGTTGCGGGAAGAATGACCACTGTGAAGAATGTTTTGAACAAAGTTTTAATTCAAGTACTCCCCCTCAACGAGTGTTATAAACGGTTGAGGTTTTGAAAATCATAAGGGAAAGTACTTGTTCTTTTGAGCAAAACTTTGAAAAGTGAAAGGTTTGATAGGTTTTACTCAAAAGTAAGAAGCTTTTGCTCCTTTTATAAGGATTGTGGAACTGAAGCGTACCACAGGGTCCTTTATTTACATGTACGGGTTGTACACTGTAATGTGTGCACAAGCCATAAACATAATCAATCAAACATCCAAAATTATATGAAGGAAGCAATTCAAGGGGTACCAGGAAGTGCAGTGATGTTCCCAGGAGTGTGCACAGGGCGTTGAAAGCCGGTTATGTTAATCCTGGGTCGACCCACCCATAACTCTCCAATCATCTGAACTGATCCCTTCGAAACAACCGTTAATCAATCATTGTGATGATCCGTCTCACATCCCTCCTTTCCTAAGAATTCCAGCGCTTAGGAGACCCAATTTTCTGGCGTATATCCTTCAACCGGTATGCCATTCCATCCCTAACCAGCTTCAAAGTGTGATCCCCGAACTTGTGGAGTTCGCTACACGCCATTAAGCAATTTCTTTGAAGTTCACTACGGTAAACAACGCCGAAAGGTTTGCTGATGAGTGTATATTGAGATAGCTGGTTGATATCGGGAAGATCAAGCTTTGGAGGAGTGAAGTTGACACGCGTCTGATAAGATTCAACAGCCAGCTGGAGATCTTCTACACGTTCTGATTGGTGCTAAACCGTCAAGTTATCTCACACAAGCTAGCCACTTGTGAATGGCTAACCGTAAGAAACTTAAAACAGTTCAAACACTAATGCAATTAAGATCAGAGGAATATAGTGGATAAGTCCCACGGAGGATGAATTGGTGTTTCACACAGACAGATGTCGAATAATCACTAAGGATAGTGATCAGTAAGGATTTTGGAAAATTTATACCTAAAGAAAAGATTTGTAAATTACAGGGGCTTAAATGCAAATTAAAGAAAATTAAAAAGCTAAAATATATTAAATAAACGCTATCACTATTTTTACAATGATGTTTTTGTGATTTATAAAATAAAATAACTTAAATAAACTATTTTAGTTAAAACGTAAACTTAAATTATCTAAAAACGTAACTTAAAATGAAAACGTGCGTTATTTATAAAAATTACGCGAGTGCGCAAGCAAAAACGTAAAATTTATGAAATAAAAGACCTACAAGTGTAAAAACAATTTTCTTACGTACTATATGATAAAAGAAAATTTTAGAAAAAAGATTTATATTTTTTAGACTTTTATATTTTTTATTATGAATTAAATACTATTTTACACTAATTAAATGTTTAAAAATACTAAAACTATTTAGAAAAATCTGAAACTTTTTTATAAAATACTTTATACTAATACAAATCTATGAAAAATACAAAAGTTGCAAAAGCTAGTTTAAATAAGCTCGAAATAAGCTAAATTAACCAAATAAGCTAAACGGGACAAAGAGTACTTAAGTATTTGATTGTGCAAAATGTAACCAGTCAAAGACCCAAGGGCAACTGGTATACAGGTACACACTTATCACTCTCATAAGGTGGAGGTCTCAGGTTCGAGCCTGCCTCCCACCTTTTTGCTCTTTTATTTTTTTTTTCGATTTTTCTTTTGCAAACTTATTAAACACAAGAAAATAAGCACTTTTTTATAACTATGACTTTTCCAAAAACAACTGATAAGCTCAGTTTGAGCTTAATTTTACCAACAGTGGACAATATTATGAAATAAGCTCAAGTTTAAGCCAAATGGCTTTTAAGCTAAAAATAAGCAAAAGTACACTAGAAATAAGCTAAGCTACTTTAAATAAGCTTATACAACAACTGAGAATGCAAATAACTTAAAAATAAGCACAAAACAAACTCAAATAAGCACTTATCTCAACTGGTGCACAGGACACTTTTGTTTTTACTAGGCACCTTTAAGCTTAATTTTAAGCAATGTAATAAGCTAGAAAATGAAAACAAATACTTGGATTAGCTAGTTGACCAGTTGAGCTTTCCAAAAAGCTAAATCACACAGTTTGGCTTACACTAATAAGCTTGTGAGAAGCTTATGAAGAAACTGAAAAACCACTGAGTAAAGACTCAGTGTACTGAGTCAAAATGGGATAAACTAAAAAGCACTTGCAGGCCTATCAAATAAGTTAGGAAGTTGAATTTTAAGCTTGGACCTTTAAGATGGCTTGGTTAGCTTTCCAAAGAACCAAGAATCACAAACTTTGGACAACTAGAAAGCTTTTTACAAGCTTGTGAAAATGACACCAAAACTGTGCACAGGGCACATTTTTGAGTTGGTGTCTAAAATAAGCTAAGGAAAAAGCTATTAAATAAGCTATTTGGAAAATATAAAAAATACTAGGGTACAGTTAAGCAGCTATATTCTAATATCCTAGAAGCTCAAGTATTGAAAGCTAATGTGTAGTCCTATAAAAATTAATCTATTATATTCAAAAACGACCAAAGTGAAATTTTGACTTTTTGATTAACACTAAAAAGTTGACTAAATTGAACTTTAATTCAATACTATGGACTGATTAAGTTATAATAAGCTACAATAGGATGATTTTAAGCTAAAGTACCAAATTTTAAGCTACTATGGTGATTATTACACTGTTAATCCTAACAGTTAATTATCTAGTTATGATCAAAGATGATTTTGACTTTTACTCTAATAAGCACAGGTTTTTAAGATTGAACTGAGATATTAAGTACTAGGATGACATGAGATAAGCACAAGCAACAACTCAAACAACCTCTAGCACAGTTAATTAAGTGAATCAAAACACACCTTAATGGAACTGATTTGAAACTTTTCAAAGCAAAAGACAGATTAAAACCATTAAACTTATCACAGACCTTGTATTATCATATATTAAAGCTAAATAAGCATGAAACAATATCCATAACAACATAAAACTTAATAATGATCTTTATACTATTTAAACTGTTAAAATAAAAATTTTATAAACTACAAATTAAAAAGAACAAGCTATCTGTTTTATTGGTTAATTTGACTTAACTATCACTAATGAACAATAAGACACAGAGATTAAAGCTACTAATTAACTTAAACAGTTAAATGCCAAAATGAACAAAAAGGCTTACAAATTTGATTCAAGCACAAACTGAGAACTGAGGCTCAAAGATCACACCCTATGGCTTCCCATGAAGCTCTAAACCAAAAATGCAATCCAAGATTAGCTCTGCTCCAGCTTTGAACATCATTTCCATGGAATTTTTTTATTTTTATCTAATTTATGTGTATTTTTGGTGATTTTTCTGTTTTTGATACTAGACTGTTTTTTAAGGTTTCTAAAAGCTTGAATAAGCTTTCTAGGGAGCTTATGTGGGCTTATGAGTCCATAATAACAACTGCTTAACAACCTTCAACCATTCATGAAAATATATATTTTTTTTTTAAATAAGGAAAATTTACATAAAATGAGATAGAACTTAAAACTTGAAATTACTTATTAAAAAGGATTCAAAATACACTCAGATAGATAAAAACAGTACTTGAAGGCTTAAGATTACACTGAAATTTAAAATTTAACTAAAACGACATAAAGTAAATTAAATTACACTAGTTTTTTTTTCTCTTCTGCTTCTCCTCTTTCTTTATAGCCTTGAGATACTCCCCACATGCTTCTGATCATATCCCATCAACAATCTCAGCCATTGAATGAGTCAAACTCATCCTATCCGTTTAAACCATTTTTGGCGCCAAAATTGAGACTAGTGGATTAGAGCAGTTCTGCTGTAATTAAAGAAGCTTGGGGTGTTGTGGAGGTGGAGGGGGACAGATTAGATAGTAGGTATGGGGCTGGTGATGATTTGAAAAGCAAAACCAGTGGTGTGTGTGTAACAGTAAAAGGTTCATGGTGGGGAAGCATTTATTGCAAGGTGGGCTGGGATGTGAGGTGGAAAGGGTGGTGATGAGTGGTTTTGATAGCTGTGATGAGGTGGAGGAGGAAAACCAGGTGGTTTTGGGGAGTCACTGGTTTTGGCGGGGATTTGTGAGAGAGACAAACAGTGTCTCTGGTGTTTGACTTTCTTTGACCCGGTATTAATAAAGGGGGGTTCATAATTGGGGGGTCACAGGTATTGACAGGGGGTCTTTTTGGTTGGCTGGGTTCTAAATACAAAGAAAGGGTCCGTTTGGTTTTGATTATGACAAGGACCATTCATGCAATTCTGCCAAACATGAGGGACTGATCTTGACAAGTTTCCAAAGTTATCACAAGGACCAAACCTGCCATATATGAATAGTACAAGGACCAATGATGATTATTTTCTATTTTTAAATGTCCAAGGACCATTTTTGTCATTTTTAAAAGTTAAGGGACCTAAGCTGTAATTTTGCAATTTTTGAATTTCAAGGACCAATTTTGACAACTCTTGAATCCCATGGATTTTAAATGACATTTTACTTTATTTTGATATACCAGGGACTGTTTTTGACAACTTTTTAAAACTTGGGGGACTAAAACTGCCAATTATGCAAACTTGATACGTTTTTCACCAGATTTTGATATTTTTGCATTTAAAACACATAAAACACTTTTTTGTGATATTTTTATCATTTTGATGCATTTCTGAGTGTTTTCAGATGTTTTTGGCATTCTAAACAGTATAAAAATGATGAGTATTTAGACACTCATCAATCCCCCACACTAAGATATTGCTAGTCCCTAGCAATCTTTTGAGAAAACTTAATGGATTTTATCTCTTTACCAAAAGCCATTACTTCTGGAGTAGCCAATTGTTTTAGTTCAAGTAAGAACTTTGGTACAATGATAACCAAATGATTTTGAGCAAATCACCAGCTGTAAACGGATTTGATTTGTCTTTACCAGAAGCCGTTTGCTTCTGGACTAGCCAACTCTTAGATAAATTATCAATATTATCTTTGGTGAGCCGATTACCAATTATGGATTTCCAACAGCCTTTACCACAAGCCATAAACTTGCGGGCTAGCCAACTTTTCACTTTTAAGGATATGGTGAGCTGAACACCATACAATTTTGGGCAAATTGCAAGCCATCAACGGATTTGAGATATCTTTACCAAGAGCCGTTTGCTCCTGGATTAGCCAATCCTTATGTGTATTAGACATGGCGGACTGATTACCATTTGCTGAGTAAGTGAAAAACACTTACTCCAAAAAAAATTTTGGCCAAAAACGGGGGAATTGGGTGAAATAATTACATGATAAAATTCGTGAGAATCCCCCCCACACTTAGAAATGGATATTGCCCTCAATATTCAAAGTACCGGCGGTTATGCCGAAACATAAAATATAAAAGGGAAATACTACGGCCATTATTTTATTTTTGATATATACACATTTTTTTTTTGAGAGAAGGGTTTATATACAACAGCGTGGGGCAACTCCCCCACACTAGGGTGATACTCATGGGTGAAAACCCATGTTGTGTGTGCTACTATTTTTGATTCCCGAGTCACTAGCTTGACTCGATCCCCGCATTCATTGGTTCATGGGGAAAGTTTGTAGATCCGGGACAATCACAGGTGGAATGTCCTCTCCAAAGTAATGCTTTAATCGATGACCATTCACTTTAAAATTTGGACCATCAGGCTGAGATAACTCAATGGTGCCATAAGGATAAACCTTAGCAATAGTAAATGGACCAGACCAACGGGACTTGAGCTTTCCCGAGAAAATCTTCAATCTTGAATTGAAAAGAAGGACTCGATCACCAACGTTGAAAACGCGGTTCTTGATTTTAGAGTCATGAATCTTCTTTGTCTTTTGTTTGTAGATCAAAGAGTTCTCGTATGCTTGATCACGGAGTTCATTTAGTTCATTCATTTGAACTTTTCTGTGATCACCGGCTGTCTGAATATCGAAGTTTGCATGCTTTAAGGCCCAGTATGCTTTGTGCTCAAGCTCAATCGGCAGATGACATGCCTTTCCGTACACTAGCTTGTATGGAGTACACCCGATGGGTGTTTTGTAAGCTGTACGAAAGGCCCAGAGTGCGTCATCTAGTTTATCCGACCAGGATGCACGATTTTCGCCTACTGTCCTTTCCAAAATTCTTTTAATACCTCGGTTAGAAACTTCCACTTGCCCACTTGTTTGAGGGTGGTATGCAGTAGAGAGACGGTGGGTTACACCATACTTTTGCATGACACGATCAAATTGGTCATTGCAGAAATGTGTACCACGATCACTGATTATAGCACGTGGAGTTCCAAACCTAGCAAAAAGAGATTTCAAAAATTTTACAACTACTCGGGCATCATTGGTAGGTAAAGCTTTCGCTTCAACCCATTTTGACAAATAGTCAACAGCTACGAGTATGTATTTGTTACCTCGAGAAGATGGAAATGGCCCCATAAAATCAATACCCCATATGTCAAAGATCTCACAAACTTGAATGGCATTTTGTGGCATTTCATTTCTTTGAGAGATATTTCCGTGATGTTGACAAGCGTCACAGGCTTTGACAAATTCATGGGCATCTTTGTAAATTGTAGGCCAATAAAACCTGGAATCAAACACCTTTTTGGCGGTGTAGTTTGGACTATGATGGCCCCCGGTGGGTCCAGCATGGCAAGCTTTGAGAATGTCAAGAGCTTGTTGTCCATAAACACACCGTCGGATGACTTGATCCGCACAGATTTTGAATAAGTAGGGGTCGTCCCAGAAGTAATGTTTAACATCCTTGAAGAATTTGTTCTTCTGTTGGGTCGACATCCCTTTCACTATGAAGTTACCCGCATGGTAATTTGCGAAGTCAGCAAACCATGGGGTGGTAGAGTTTCCACGAAAAGAAACCGCATTGAGTGTCTCGAGAGGAAATGTTTCATTTATTTCCTTTTTCTCGAAAACATCTTGGTGAGGGTTCTCTAATCGGGACAGATGATCAGCAGCCAGGTTCTCCGCTCCTTTTTTATCACGTATAATGATATCAAATTCCTGGAGGAGGAGAACCCAACGGAGTAATCTCGGCTTTGCATCTTGTTTTGCAAAGAGATATTTGAGAGCCGAGTGATCCGTATACACCACACATTTGGTCAAGATTAAGTATGGCCGAAACTTTTCAAACGCATACACCACGGCTAATAGCTCTTTTTCTGTGGTGGTGTAATGAGTTTGAGCTTCAGTCATAGTTTTGCTTGCGTAGTGGATAGGCTGAAAATGTTTAGATCTACGTTGCCCTAAGACTGCACCGATAGCAAAATCACTTGCATCGCACATGAGCTCAAAAGGCAAGTCCCAGTCGGGAGCAACGAGAATGGGTGCTTCAGTAAGCTTTTTCTTTAATGTTTCAAAAGCTTCGATGCACTCAGGTGAGAAGATAAAAGGAGCCTCTTTTTCAAGAAGATGGGTCATAGGCCGGGCGATTTTAGAAAAATCTTGTATGAATCTGCGATAGAAACCGGCATGACCTAAAAAACTCCTAATACCTTTGACGGTAGTAGGATGAGGTAGTTTAGCAATAACATCGACTTTTGCTCTATCAACCTCAATCCCATTTTTAGAAATCTTATGGCCAAGGACTATGCCTTCTTTGACCATAAAGTGACTCTTCTCCCAATTTAGACAAAGATTGGTGTCTTCACACCGTTGGAGCATTTTTTCTAAATGGGAGAGACATGTTTGAAACGAATCCCCAATGACCGAGAAGTCATCCATAAACACCTCCATTGTTTCCCCGATCATGTCGTGGAAAATTGCCATCATACATCGTTGGAACGTGCCAGGAGCATTACATAAGCCAAAAGGCATACGTCTGTAGGCAAAAGTTCCGTATGGGCAGGTGAATGTGGTTTTATCTTGATCCTTTGGATCAATGGGGATCTGAAAATAACCCGAGAAACCATCCAGGAAACAATAGTACTCGTTCCCTGCTAATCTCTCAAGCATTTGGTCCATGAAGGGTAGAGGAAAATGGTCTTTACGGGTGGCGTCATTCAACTTACGATAGTCAATACAAACACGCCATCCCGTAACCAGCCGAGTTGGAATTAACTCGTTATCTTCATTTGTGACAACAGTAATGCCACCCTTTTTAGGAACACAATGAATTGGGCTAACCCAAGGACTATCTGAGATCGGGTAAATTAATCTTGCATCAAGAAGTTTGATAACCTCCTGTTTGATAACATCATGGATCTTAGGATTCACCCTTCTCTGATGTTGAACTGCTGGTTTGAAGTCATCCTCCATCAAGATTTTGTGAGTACAAAATTCAGGGTTGATACCCTTAATGTCGGAGAGTTTCCAAGCAATTGCTTGCTTGTGTGACTTCAAGACCTTTATGAGAGCAGTCTTTTCATCTTTACTCAAATCTCGAGCAATAATGACTGGTAATTTATCATCACCTTCAAGAAATGCATACTCGAGATGAGGCGGTAAGTCCTTAAGTTCGACTTCAGGAAATTCTTCAGTTTTATCAACTGACTTGACTTCCTTGTTATGAAGTTCGACGGGAGGGAGTGATGATGATGATGGATCATCATTAAGCAACTTCTCAATGAGAAGTATGTCCCCCTCAATGTCGATGGGAGCGTGATCAATTTCCCATGGTACAGAATCACTAGATAAGTAGGCTTCAATCTCTTCTAAGATGAAGTCACTTTCCTCAAAAGGAGTGAGAGAAGGAGTAGAATTGGCGATGATGGGTTGAGATGAATGAGTGAGATTATCACTCGAAGAATTATGATCATAACTAAGAACTTCTTGAGAGTACTCTTCAGAAGCAACATCAATGATATCTATTCGGTTAACCGATTCAGAATCATAGTTTGCGGAGTACCTCGAAGTTTGATCAAGGTTAAAAGTGACAGCTTCATTACCAACACGTAATGTGATTTCTTGCTCAAATACATCAATGTGAGCACGGCCCGTTCTCAGGAATCCTCGTCCAACAATGAGAGGAACCCGATGATCGGCATCAAAATCAACAACTACAAAGTCAGCTGGAAAATGGAACTTTCCTACTTTCACAAATACGTCCTCAGCAATGCCAAGAGGACGGGATATTGTACGATCTGCAAGCTCAAGAGTCATGCATGTAGGAGTAAGTTCCGGAAGAGAAAGTTTCTTCCATACTGAATAAGGCATCAGATTGATGCTTGCACCAAGATCTGCTAAGGCAAAGCATTCAACCATTCCTGGAAATACACAAGGTAAGAGAAATTTTCCAGGATCTCCAAGCTTTTCTGGAAGCTTCTTCAGGATAACTGCAGAGCAGTTCTCGTTAAGAGGAGTTTTAGCCATTTCAAACAGCTTTTCCTTGTTGCTTAACATATGTTTGAGAGTTGATGCAAATTTGGGCATCAGCATGATAGCATCCGCAAAGCTTATGTCAAAATGTAGTTCTTGGAAAATTTGAAAAAAATTGTCCATTTGATGACTAGCTTTTTCACGGAGCTTTTGCTCATTCAAACGTGATGGGTAAGGAATAGAAGATTTGGATTTGGGGTTCTCAACAGGAGCTACAGGAGGTTCAAAAACAACTCCTGGATTGGATTTGGGTTTCGGGACAACTTGAGGTTGGACATCATTGGTACCTCCGTTATTAGTAGGAAGTTCCTTGTCCTTTGTTGCCTCAGGTTCACTTTCCACTACCTTCGGGAGAGAAGAAGAAGAAGAGGTAGTAGGAATAGCGGGTCCATTGTATGAAACACCACTTCTGGTTGTGATCGCCTTTGCATCGCCCCTCGGGTTAGCGATCGTGTTGCTCGGAAGTTTTCCTGAGCCCGAGGGTTGATCATTTAAAGACTTCTTGAGATCAGCGATCTGACTGACCAACAACCTGTTCATTTCATCTTGGGATTTCATGAACTGCTTCAATAACTCATCAGATGATGGTACTGGAGGTACTGGAGGGAAATTTTGAGGTCGGATGTTTTGATTATGACCTTGTTGTTGAAAATTCCCTTGGTTAGGATTTACATTTCCCTGAAATTGATTCCCTCGATTGAAATTGTTTTGATTAAGGTTTCCTTGATGTTGGAAACCTTGATTTGGTCCGGAATAGAAATTACCTTGGTTTTTATAACCTTGGTTCATTCTGGGTTGGTTTTGATTCCGGTTTTGCATGTTAGGATTCTGGCTAAAACCGGGTGGTGCCTGATAAGTGTTAGCACGGTAGTTTGGTTCATTTTGAGGACGGTATTGATTACCTCCTTGATTTGAAGTACCGGCTATAGCATTGGCTTCAAAAGGACTACCATCGGTGGCAGTACAGTTGTAGTATGCATGAGGGCCACCACAAGTAACACAAACTTCAACTTTCTTCACTTCACCATGTGATGGTGTCTGTGTGAAAGTGACTTTCTTTTGGTTAGCAAGAACCAAAGCCTGAACAATATCCGTGAGTTTGTCAATCTTAGCATCGGTGCTAGATGTACTCACGGGTTTAGAAGTAGAAGGTCCAGCATTAGACTGAGTCTGATATGTCTTTGTGCGGAAAGGGCGGACCTGG
This sequence comes from Chrysanthemum makinoi, assembly GCA_910596185.1. NCBI lineage: Eukaryota > Viridiplantae > Streptophyta > Magnoliopsida > Asterales > Asteraceae > Chrysanthemum > Chrysanthemum makinoi. Next base: position 146,048,189 of record OU343223.1, on the reverse strand, counting down.
GACTTGTTTTCAATGATTTGCAAGGCTTCTTTTGTGGTCTTGCTAAGGAAATTACCTCCCGCGGAGGCATTTAAAGAGTCTTGGTCACCTTGGTGCAGACCATTGTAGAAAGTATCCATTTGCATTAACTCGGTAAAACCATGATGCGGACACTTGCGGAGCAACTCTTTGTAACGATCCCATGCCTCACCGAATGATTCGTCAAATCTCTGAGAAAATTTCATTATCTCATTCTTAAGACTTGTAGTTCGGGATGGAGGATAGAATTCGTTAACAAACTTGGTAACTAGATCCTCCCATGTCTCAATGGAACGAGGGGGTTGTTTCTCAAGCCAATTCCGAGCTTGTCCCTCTAGAGAGAATGGGAACAGAAGAAGCTTGATAGCTTCATGTGGGACATTCTTGTATTTGATGGTAGATGCAATCTTGTTAAACCATCGAATGTGTGCATGAGGATCATCCCGCTCAAAACCATAGAATTGGCTTTGGGTGACAAGATTAAGCAACCCGGTTTTGAGCTCAAAGGTATCAGCCACGATGGATGGAACAACAATGGCATCTCCGTAACCCTCGATGGGTGCTTGGAGAAGCTCATTCATGGGCTTATCTTCTGCCATTTCGACAGGTGGTGGTGGTGGTAGACGTTCCCCAGTCACGGCTGAAGGAGCAGAACGTCCTCTACGCCTACGAGGAATATTTGCAAGCTCAGAAAGTGGACTTGTAGAGCTGGAAGAACGAGTGCGCATGCACTAAGTTTAAAAATCAATTTTCAAAACAAATGCGAGGCAAAACGACAAGTGAACTTAACCAATAATCACAAATGAAATGGCTTCTTTGAAAAAGATACACCAAATCACAAGGACACAAAGGCAAGTTTTAAATCTGATGTTCGGGAACTTATTATGGTCACACCCCCAGTTGGTAGGAGTACTGCCTTGATTTGCGGTGGTTGATTTTTATGTATTAATTAAGTACCACTGAAAAGACGTAGGTAATGATTTGTGTGATGGTTTAAAAACTTTTGGACAATATTTTTGGTATCGTCTCGTTTAACCAAATCGTATTTCTTTAAGAATCACCTTAAAAAAAATACAAGCTAGAAAACGTTACGATTATTTTGTTGTTTTATATTTTGTTTGGTGTTTTTAACACTTTAGGAAAAGTGTTAATGAACTTTTTGATTTATATAACTTTACAAAAAACTTTTTACAAAAAATGGTATATGTGCAAGTATGGATCTGGAAATGCTTAGAACACGCTTACAGCCTCCCCGGCAGCGGCGCCAAAATTTGATTGGTGCTAAACCGTCAAGTTATCTCACACAAGCTAGCCACTTGTGAATGGCTAACCGTAAGAAACTTAAAACAGTTCAAACACTAATGCAATTAAGATCAGAGGAATATAGTGGATTCCTGGGTCGTTAAGTCCCACGGAGGATGAATTGGTGTTTCACACAGACAGATGTCGAATAATCACTAAGGATAGTGATCAGTAAGCATTTTTGAAAATTTATACCTAAATAAAAGATTTGTAAATTACAGGGGCTTAAATGCAAATTAAAGAAAATTAAAAAGCTAAAATATATTAAATAAACGCTATCACTATTTTTACAATGATGTTTTTGTGATTTATAAAATAAAATAACTTAAATAAACTATTTTAGTTAAAACGTAAACTTAAATTATCTAAAAACGTAACTTAAAATGAAAACGTGCGTTATTTATAAATATTACGCGAGTGCGCAAGCAAAAACGTAAAATTTATGAAATAAAAGACCTACAAGTGTAAAAACAATTTTCTTACGTACTATATGATAAAAGAAAATTTTAGAAAAAAGATTTATTTTTTAAACTTTTATATTTTTTATTATGAATTAAATACTATTTTACACTAATTAAATGTTTAAAAATACTAAAACTATTTAGAAAATTCTGAAACTTTTTTATAAATTACTTTATACTAATACAAATCTATGAAAAATACAAAAGTTGCAAAAGCTAGTTTAAATAAGCTCGAAATAAGCTAAATTAACCAAATAAGCTAAACGGGACAAAGAGTACTTAAGTATTTGATTGTGCAAAATGTAACCAGTCAAAGACCCAAGGGCAACTAGTATACAGGTACACACTTATCACTCTCATAAGGTGGAGGTCTCAGGTTCGAGCCTGCCTCCCACCTTTTTGCTCTTTTATTTTTTTTTTTCGATTTTTCTTTTGCAAACTTATTAAACACAAGAAAATAAGCACTTTTTATAACTATGACTTTTTCCAAAAACAACTGATAAGCTCAGTTTGAGCTTAATTTTACCAACAGTGGACAATATTATGAAATAAGCTCAAGTTTAAGCCAAATGGCTTTTAAGCTAAAAATAAGCACAAGATACACTGGAAATAAGCTAAGCTACTTTAAATAAGCTTATACAACAACTGAGAATGCAAATAACTTAAAAATAAGCACAAAACAAACTCAAATAAGCACTTATCTCAACTGGTGCACAGGACACTTTTGTTTTTACTAGGCACCTTTAAGCTTAATTTTAAGCAATGTAATAAGCTAGAAAATGAAAACAAATACTTGGATTAGCTAGTTGACCAGTTGAGCTTTCCAAAAAGCTAAATCACACAGTTTGGCTTACACTAATAAGCTTGTGAGAAGCTTATGAAGAAACTGAAAAACCACTGAGTAAAGACTCAGTGTACTGAGTCAAAATGGGACAAACTAAAAAGCACTTGCAGGCCTATCAAATAAGTTAGGAAGTTGAATTTTAAGCTTGGACCTTTAAGATGGCTTGGTTAGCTTTCCAAAGAACCAAGAATCACAAACTTTGGACAACTAGAAAGCTTTTTACAAGCTTGTGAAAATGACACCAAAACTGTGCACAGGGCACATTTTTGAGTTGGTGTCTAAAATAAGCTAAGGAAAAAGCTATTAAATAAGCTATTTGGAAAATATAAAAAATACTAGGGTACAGTTAAGCAGCTATATTCTAATATCCTAGAAGCTCAAGTATTGAAAGCTAATGTGTAGTCCTATAAAAATTAATCTATTATATTAAAAAACGACCAAAGTGAAATTTTGACTTTTTGATTAACACTAAAAAGTTGACTAAATTGAACTTTAATTCAATACTATGGACTGATTAAGTTATAATAAGCTACAATAGGATGATTTTAAGCTAAAGTACCAAATTTTAAGCTACTATGGTGATTATTACACTGTTAATCCTAACAGTTAATTATCTAGTTATGATCAAAGATGATTTTGACTTTTACTCTAATAAGCACAGGTTTTTAAGATTGAACTGAGATATTAAGTACTAGGATGACATGAGATAAGCACAAGCAACAACTCAAACAACCTCTAGCACAGTTAATTAAGTGAATCCAAACACACCTTAATGGAACTGATTTGAAACTTTTCAAAGCAAAAGACAGATTAAAACCATTAAACTGATCACAAACCTTGTATTATCATATATTAAAGCTAAATAAGCATGAAACAATATCCATAACAACATAAAACTTAATAATGATCTTTATACTATTTAAACTGTTAAAATAAAAATTTTATAAACTACAAATTAAAAAGAACAAGCTATCTGTTTTATTGGTTAATTTGACTTAACTATCACTAATGAACAATAAGACACAGAGATTAAAGCTACTAATTAACTTAAACAGTTAAATGCCAAAATGAACAAAAAGGCTTACAAATTTGATTCAAGCACAAACTGAGAACTGAGGCTCAAAGATCACACCCTATGGCTTCCCATGAAGCTCTAAACCAAAAATGCAATCCAAGATTAGCTCTGCTCCAGCTTTGAACATCACTTCTATGGAATTTTTTATTTTTATCTAATTTATGTGTATTTTTGGTGATTTTTCTGTTTTTGATACTAGACTATTTTTTAAGGTTTCTAAAAGCTTGAATAAGCTTTCTAGGGAGCTTATGTGGGCTTATGAGTCCATAATAACAACTGCTTAACAACCTTCAACCATTCATGAAAATATTTTTTTTTTAAATAAGGAAAATTTACATAAACTGAGATAGAACTTAAAACTTGAAATTACTTATTAAAAAGGATTCAAAATACACTGAGATAGATAAAAACAGTACTTGAAGGCTTAAGATTACACTGAAATTTAAAATTTAACTAAAACGACATAAAGTAAATTAAATTACACTAGTTTTTTTTCTCTTCTGCTTCTCCTCTTTCTTTATAGCCTTGAGATACTCCCCACATGCTTCTGATCATATCCCATCAACAATCTCAACCATTGAATGAGTCAAACTCATCCTATCCGTTTAAACCATTTTTGGCGCCAAAATTGAGACTAGTGGATTAGAGCAGTTCTGCTGTAATTAAAGAAGCTTGGGGTGTTGTGGAGGTGGAGGGGGACAGATTAGATAGTAGGTATGGGGCTGGTGATGATTTGAAAAGCAAAACCAGTGGTGTGTGTGTAACAGTAAAAGGTTCATGGTGGGGAAGCATTTATTGCAAGGTGGGCTGGGATGTGAGGTGGAAAGGGTGGTGATGAGTGGTTTTGATAGCTGTGATGAGGTGGAGGAGGAAAACCAGGTGGTTTTGGGGAGTCACTAGTTTTGGCGAGGATTTGTGAGAGAGACAAACAGTGTCTCTGGTGTTTGACTTTCTTTGACCCGATATTAATAAAGGGGGGTTCATAATCACAGGTATTGACAGGGAGTCTTTTTGGTTGGCTGGGTTCTAAATACAAAGAAAGGGTCCGTTTGGTTTTGATTATGACAAGGACCATTCATGCAATTCTGCCAAACATGAGGGACTGATCTTGACAAGTTTCCAAAGTTATCACAAGGACCAAACCTGCCATATATGAATAGTACAAGGACCAATGATGATTATTTTCTATTTTTAAATGTCCAAGGACCATTTTTGTCATTTTTAAAAGTTAAGGGACCTAAGCTGTAATTTTGCAATTTTTGAATTTCAAGGACCAATTTTGACAACTCTTGAATCCCATGGATTTTAAATGACATTTTACTTTATTTTGATATACCAGGGACTGTTTTTGACAACTTTTTAAAACTTGGGGGACTAAAACTGCCAATTATGCAAACTTGATACGTTTTTCACCAGATTTTGATATTTTTGCATTTAAAACACATAAAACACTTGTTTGTGATATTTTTATCATTTTGATGCATTTCTGAGTGTTTTCAGATGTTTTTGGCATTCTAAACAGTATAAAAATGATGAGTATTTAGACACTCATCACGTTCCTTGATGACAATGCGTCTTATGAAGATGAGAAGTGACTTGATAAATTCGCGTTGTACTGCAGTTGAGAATTGTCTCATGCGACCCTGTACTTTGGCAAGGTACATGTCTTCGATGTCATTGAGAGACAAATTCTCAAAGTCAGCCGCAGAGAAAGCATAGTCCCGTTCATCTTGTCGTTTGACTACGATCTTCTTTAGGAATGTGTAGTCCCACTTAGATGAAAGGTCAACGTGTCTGATGGCAACGATATCCTTAGAACTATACACAGCATGTTGAGACTTCAGAACCTGACAGCTTCTGTAGTAGATTCGTCGGCGTTCTGGCCAGTGATGAATCCCATACAATGCATCTCGGTCGTATGCTCCCACTGTGTTGGAGAACAAGTGATTGGCACGTTCCTCAATGGCTATGCAGTTTGAGTAGACAAATGCTGGGAATGGAAATGTCAACGATGTAGCGTATTTTCTTGAATCATCGCCACCGCGTAGAAGAAAATCCAAGTCTTTGTTGAAGAAATATCTGAAAGGAATCCTTGGTTCACCTGGTTGGCCAATTGTTGGTAGAGGTTTGGTCCAATCGGTGTAGTATGGAGGGTTGTCCCTGTGTGTGAAGTCAATGTTTGCTTCCGGGTTGAGCCAATCCTTGTTGTTAGACATAGCTCGAGCAATGTTTTCAAGGTGATATTCGACCTCGAGGGCACTTTCTGAACTTGTTTGGGAGAGGTGGGTTGTTGTAGGGGCTCAAGGACCTCTTCATCGTCACCACCCGTATACTCAAAGTGATCATCACTTCTGAGTCGTGGGTGGTAACTCAGAATCGTCCTAAGGTTTTTCAGTAGAAGAACGAGGAGGAGATTTTTGTTGAACGAGGCCGTTGGGAGGAGGTTGCATCATAGAAGATTCACCAGACTGCTTCTGACGCTTAGGTGCAGAGTCTTTATCCTTATCCTTGTCTTCATCGCTCTAGGACGCTTTAGACTTTTCAGCTTCGAATCTACAAGCTCTTGAAGTTGGTAGTCCAAAGAATGCTTGAAACAATTTTGCTTCTTCAGAATTGAACATTGCTGATCGTAACGACATTTTTGTTACAAGGTTGGCCACCAATTCATTATTAGTGAAAACTACCGGATCGGTCAGATTGATTGTGACGGTTAAGGGAGTTGATCGAATAGTTTGCTTGGCGATCTGCATAAGATTTTGATAAAGTTGTTTGGTGAACAGCTCCTTTGTGACTTTAGGAACGTACTCCAGAAGGTACTTTTTCGTGTATCCTTCATCATTTCGCTCAGTTCCTCTTGACGGTGATTTTTCATGAATTCCCGAACAAACTTCCTTTCTCCTTGCATCTTTTCATTCTCGTCATACAGATGTTGTATGTGATCAACAAAGAAATTCAACTTCTTGTTGAGCACGTCTTTCTTTCTGACTTGTTTGACAGCTTTCACAATTCTTTTATGAGTCTGAGAAATCCAAGATCGAGGTGGCTTCTTCACAGATCTGGATGATGATTTTGTTGATTTTTTTTTATGGTGGTGGTGAAGAGTGAGAAGACGAATCTGATGATGAAGAGATATGAGGAGACTCTGGATCCTTCGGAGGTTCAGAGGTTTCTTCCTTTGATCGTGCAGGACTATCTAGAAGAAACGTATCATAATCAACATCTTAATCTTTTTCGGACTTCTCAGTTTCCGGTTCCTCAAACTCATATTCGATAGTATCCTCCACAAGCTTTTGTTGTTGCACAAGAGTGGTGGCACCAGCTCCCTTATCGGGTTGATTAACAGCATCAGGAGATGGTTCAGAGTGGGCAGCACCACTTGATCCTCCGGGACCACCCATTTGGTCTTTAGCAAATTCTTCAGCTGTGTGTTGGTGTCTAAGGAATTTGATCGTCTTCTTGTAAACATTTTCCGGTGGCTCTTTATCACTCTCCGAGCTTTCATCATAAGGTACAAGTACAAGAGTCTTCCCTTTTTCTGTATCAGCTTGAGGACTTGGAGGTTTTGGTACCGAAGGATTGTCATCCTTTGCAGTTTCAGAGTAGGTAATCTCTTCATCTATGTCAGTACCTTCAGAGATTTCGTCCACAAGCTTTCTTTGCGGTTCAGGTGTGGAAATAGGTTCAGCTTCCTTTACGGGAACAATCCTTTTACGAGGAGGATTCCTTTGGGGAAGCTTCCTATAAATATCTGTACTTGTGACACTTCCAGCAATGCCTCTTCTGGTCCTCCGAGTAGGTGTACCAGAAGATTTTTCATCAAGATGACCAACTTTGCCTTCTTTACGGCTAACCGATACCTTTTGTATGTTTCAAGCATTTTGATTTCGGTAGTCAGAAGGTGATCAGGTAATACCGTACCCTGTTTCTTTGTTGACGATTCTTTGATTCTGACAGATAATATGGGTTCAGTCAATATGTCATGATTATCTGGGTCATTGAGCCTCATGGGGATGTCAGGATGAAGTCCAAGTGTTCTCTGGATCAATAGTTTGGTGTATCTGACATAGGGAATCTTGGAGCCAAGCTTCTTGTGAAATAGCATCATGTCCTCCCATATCAGTGCTTCGAGTTCAATGTCCTTCTTGTTGATTAACGACCAGAAAATTTGCAGTTCCATGAGCTTGGGATGCTCATAGCCACCGTCACGACCAGAGACCGATTTGGTGATGATCATGTAGAGTGTTCTCCATGGTTGAGGAATATTCTTCAGCTCTACGTGAGAGTGCTTAGTAATGACTCCTGAAGCTTCATCATAACCAATATCTATCAAGAATTTCAAGACTGCTCTTCAAATAGGGGTAGCAAAGAAATCGGTTGGAACAATGTCTGGAATGATGAGAACAGCCCGTAAGTCAGCAGGAGTGATAGTGACTTGTTTGTGATTAAGTGTCACATTCACTCGCACTGACCAGTGATCCTCTACATAGAATCCCAGAATTGTTGAATGTAGACCTCTGAAACTGTGGCAGAGTGTGAGAGCATGTTCTGGTAGGGATGATTCCTAAGAATATCCACTGCAATGAGACAAGAAGATTCTGAGCATGTGAGGGTGTCAAAGTCAACCCTAAGGTTGTTCTTTCCAATCTTTCTGATAACCCTTTGGAAAGATATCAGCAATTGTAAGAACTTCTGATGCATCCACATTCATTTGTTCAGCCATGTCGTGATCTGAAATAACATTATCCAAAAGAACCAACATATCGAAAGACATAGTGTTAGTCAACAGAAGGTCTTATTGTCTAGTTATTGAATGTATAGTGTCAATGATTGTTACGAGTCCTAAGTCACTTGTTTGTTCAATAGTCCAATGACGTCGTGAAATGTTTCGTGAGTTAGTTAACTTTAAGTTTTAAAGTTTATGTTATCACTTATTGTTCACAACATATCAAACGTTTAAGTTTATTAGTGACATTATTGGATTCGTGACGTTATGATAAGTTTATTAACAAGTTTGTACACGTAACAATTCATAATGAAGGTCAATCAAGGCATAGGCGTAGAATTGGAAAAGTTAAGCGTAAACAGTAATGACATACGCGTAGACGACAGCTTATGCGTAGGATCTTAACTTACGCGTAAGAAATGTTACGCGTAGGAAAAGGGGACCTTATGCGTAGAGCTTATGCGTAGGCGTATTTATACCTTACGCGTAAGGCTTACTCGTAAGAGTAGAACTTATGCGTAGAGGTCACTGTTTACGCATATCCTTCACAGGATACGCGTAGTCCCATTGTAGAACCTTACGCGTAATAGTTATGCGTAGGATTTATTCTTACGCATAACATGACTACGCGTAGGGTAATCCTTATGCGTAGAGATTCAAATGACCTTGATTCTGAATTTTGAGCGTAGCAAGCCTGAAATAAATTCACCAAATCATCAATATTAACACAAGAATTCATTTTAACAACAAATCATGGCATGATAACTCATTAAATATTTACGCGTAGAAAGTCATACGCGTAGGTCAAAACCCTAAGGGTTATGAATTACGCGTAAGTTTTCTAACCATAGGATTTGCACCAAACTTATTCTGGTAGTTCTAAGATGTTGTGTGAGTTTATAAACCAAGTATTAACATTTAGTTCGTGAAGAATCAAAAATACCCAAACTTTAGAGCTTTAAACCCTAGTTCCTAATTCTGAATCAATTAGAGTTTCTGGGTGGTTATAAGGCATGGATATCATCAATTCAACATCATGTAAGCAAAACACAACAATCTTTTTGACCAAAACTCTTCACATTTGAAAACACCCAATTCGACTCAAGAACCCTAATTATCAAAAACCATCAATTCGTGTTTCTGGGTGGATTTAGAGGGTAAAAATAGTATTCTTGTTGTTAAAAACACGTTTTGACACTATCTTTTCAACCACAAACACACTCACAATGATTGTGTGTTCGCACGCTTATGCGTAGAACACATAATCACGCATAACAAACGTTTTAGCCGTAGGATTTGCTTGAAATTCAAAACCTTAGCTTGTATTATCGTTAAGATCATGAAAACACTTACAAAATGATGATCTAAAGCACGGATTTCGTGAACGAATTCTAGGCGTAGGATGTTTAAGTTAGGAGTAATAAATGTGAAGTAAAGGTTAGGTAGGAGGTGTTTTTATTTAAAGTAACTTTAAGATTTTGACAATTTTGGTTCCTCCACCTTTTCCTTTTTCAAACAAAGCCATTTAACTTCCATTTTGGTTATCAAACAGAGATTTTTAAGAAAGAAACTTTGAAGACACTCCCCCTCAACTTAATAAATGATGAAAGGTTATAAATTTTAGTCCGAGGAGTGTCAGTTTAACCAGAAAAGTTTACCACCATTGATAAAAGAAACAACCGGGATATGATAACATGCAAGTACACAGATGTTTTGAAACAGTTAAGTATTAATTTTCTCCCCCTCAACACTTGATCGAAAAAATACTGAATTTTGAAAGATTAGAGTGTTGACGGAAGAAACGTACTTGCCATGTTGAGAGAAAATTAGATTAGAAGAATATTTTTGTTGTTTTTATCAGGTTTTATAATTTTGTATTTTGTTTTTGAAAAATTATTTACAAAAGAGATTTTGGTGTTTGACAGGTTTTTAAGACTGTTTTAGGAGGTCATCTAATTCCTCTTGAGTCAAACACCTCATACCAATCCGGTGGACCAACTCATTAAACCTAGCGGGAGGCAAGGCTTTGGTAAGAAGATCTGCCAATTGGTATTCTGTACCCACAAAATATAATTCAACAGTACCCTGTTCCACGTGATCCTTGATGAAATGATATCGAAGATCGACGTGCTTTGATTTCGAGTGCTGAACTGAGTTGCATGAGATCGCAATGGCACTCCGATTGCCGCAGTACATCGGGATTCTGTCAAATACGTAACCATAGTCTTTGAGTTGTGTTCTCATCCAAATGACTTGAGCACAACACGCCGACATGGCTACATATTATGCTTCGGTTGAGGACAGCGATGTACAATCCTGCTTCTTCGATTGCCATGACACCAGTTTATCACCGAGAAATTGTAAAGCTCCATGCCCGAGGAGCTTGTTTGAGACCATACAGAGCTTTGTTTAGTTTGTAGACGTGATTCGGAAACTCAGGATCAACGAATCCATCTGGTTGCTGACATAAACCGTTTCTTTAAGTTGTCCATTGAGAAACGCAGTTTTGACATCCATCCGATAGACCGTCATATTCATATGAGCCGCGAACGCTAGAAATATCCGAACAGCCTCAAGACGAGCGACCGGAGCAAAAGATTCTTCAAAGTCTATTCCCTCTTCCCCGACGATAACCCTTAGCCACCGTGACGTGACTTATTTCTGATAACATTTCCTTCAAAGATCTAATTTGTTTTTCCAAATCCATTTGAGACCAATGACGTAGACCCCTGTAGGTCTTTCAACCAGTTCCCATACTTCAAGACGCTTGAATTGGTTGAGTTCTTCTTGCATGGATTCAATCCAGTTGTCTTTTGTCATTGCGTCTTTTGATGTTTTTAGGTTCGATTGGCGACAGTGAGAGCATAAATGCAATGTTCACCATCTGAGTGAAGACGTTGTCTTGTTACGACTGGTTAATTCGGGTTGCCAATAATATTTTCCAGAGGATGGTCTTTCGTCCATCTATGTGTGGAGGGTTGATGTTGGTATACATTGTGCAGATTTTGAGGATTCAAATGGCTTGTTGAAGATTCTGCGACATCTGGTGCAGCAGTCTCATTAGCAAACGGGTGAAGAATGCATTTGGATCAAAATCTGCAGGTGGGGGTACTACATTCAGAATATCATCAGCCGCTTCATCATTGTTGGAAGCAGTTTGTTCAACTGTTGTGGTGGAGTCAACTGGTGTAGGTGCATCTGCAACATTAGTTGTTGTAGCAGGTGTATTAGGTATAATAGTATTATCGTTGAGCAAATGAAACAATGCGGATACACCTGGAGCACGCTCATCAATATCGCCAATGAACAGCGGAGCAAATAACCTTTCCATTTGTTGACGAGTAAGCTCAGGGCTTTGTTCACCGATGATGGGGTTTGGGGGAAGTTTAAGCGGTTTTGTCCGGGTTCCAAGCTGTTATACTCAGAAGCCATATCCGTAAGTTCATCAAAATGAGCATGAATCGCTTCCATCACCTGTTTTGTACGACGATTCCAGATTCGGAAACCTTTGAATTATCACAGTATCCGATAAAGATTCCAATGTCAGCTTTGGCTTTGAGCTTTCCAAAGTCATCACGATCATTATTCGGATAGCAAAGAGATCCAAATACATGAAAGTGTTTGAGATTCGGTTTTCTGTTGTGGACAAGCTCAAAAGGTGTTTTGTTGTGGCGTTTTGTGATCATAGAACGGTTTTGAGTATAGCATGCAGTAGATACAGCTTCCGCCCATAAGTAATCTGGAAGTTTAGCATTGATTAACATTGTTCTTGTAGCTTCCACTAACGTTCGGTTTCGTCTTTCGACAACTCGCTTTGTTCTGGTGTACGAGCAATAGATGTCTGATGCTGAATTCCCACTTTCTCATAGAATTCACGAAGAGTTTGATTAACAAATTCAGTGCCTCTATCTGCTCTGATTAGTCGAACGGTGTTTCGTAGCTGAACTTGTATTTTCGTGAAAAAGGTGATGATCAGCTGTGGAGCTTGATCTTTGCTACGAAGAAAGTAGACCCAAGTCCAGCGTGAATAGTCATCAACAATTACTAAGATGTTGCGTATGCCATTGATCGTTTGCACGCGCATCGGGCCACACAAATCCATGTGAAGAAGATGAAGCACATGCTGAGAGTTGTGTTCCACCTTTGAAGGAAAATGAGCACGAGTGCTTTTGCCTTGTTCACAAGCTGAGCAAAGGTGATCTTTAGAATACCGAAACCGTGGGAGTCCTTCAACTAGTTTGTGTCGAGCAAGGTTGGTGATGGTTTGAAAGTTTAAATGTGAGAGACGACGGTGCCATAGCCAGGATTTTGTTGATGTTGCCTTTGAAAGTAAACAGATGGGAGATGAAGCAACCATGTCTTTAATAGAGATAGTGTAGAGACTAGAATTACGTGATCCAGACATAAGGTCATTTCCTTGTAGATCACTTAATGAAACAAGTTTTCTACGTGAAAGCAACCTCCAAATCTCCATCACAAAACTGACCTACTGAAAACATATTATGACCGAGGCCTTCCACATAGTAAACCCTGCTGATTTCGATGTTCCCATTGACATAGTCTCCGTAGCCCATGATAGCTGCGAAGTGATCATTCCCGAACCTGACAGTGCCAATGAACTTTGCAATAAAGTTTGATAACAGTTTAAGATTGCCTGTCATGTGTCGGGAACATCCGCTATCAACAATCCAGAGAATGATCTATATCACCTGCATTACACACATACGACACAGATGGAATAGAAGTAGATGTGGAACCCGAAATGTTCGAGGGTTCCGTAGCAGGTATAGTAGATATACACACATCAATAGCTTTAGGTATCCACTTAAATCCTAGTGTGTTATATATCCATTTCTGCCATCTCCAACTAGTGTTTTCTTTAGTCTTAGTGAATGCACTAGGTGGTACTACATTCCTAGGAGGTGAAACTGGAGCTACAGGGATAACAATGCGTTTTGTAGAATCTAAAGAGGGCGGTCTACCAAGCACAGACTTAGAAAGATTAGTGGGCCTAGAGGTATTCCGGTTCTTAGGATTCCTTAAACGAGAGATAATAGCTTTAGCAACACATTTTTCATGACAATCAGAATTCATACTTTTACGACAAATAACACAAGGTGCATCAGACTGAATATCAAAAGTACTTAACGGTTTAGCATTCGTTACATCACTATTTCTATTACATTTGCCGGACGCAATATCTATAGTGGAGGCAACGTGAGTCTTATTCATAGTCCTAGGGTGTTCTTCTACTTTAGCATTCCTGATTGATCTTTTCTTAGGTCGCAGCTTCCTATTCTTCGATGTAATGCTCCTAGGCTTTGAAGTGCGGACATTTGGAAAAGATGCAACTATTCCTGGTTCAGTAGAAGGAGGCACGTTAGCAACTTGTGATTTGGCAGTAGGGATTCTAGGTTCATGAGTACTAAGTGTTACTGGGCTAATCTCTTAATGATGGTTGGCGGAAGTTGTTCATACTTTCCTAACATTTCTTTTAACTTGAAGATAGTGTGAATCGATCTTGATTTTCGTGACCGAACATTTCCAGCAAAATGCATAACTTCTTAGTGTGTGCAAGATAATGATCAAGTTCATTTGATGCTTCATCACGAGTCTTTTTGAGTAAATCAAATATGAGACCATATTCCTTTTTAACTTTTACAAGTTCTTGTTCATATTTTGAGATTTGACACTTAAAAGACACGTTTTGATCATCCAGTTGCTCAATTTTAGGATCATCCTGTTAGTGCTTTTTAATTTTAAGTAGATTTTACTTTATTTGTATTAGTACTCTTTAATCTATCGGGATTGCATGCCTTGTCTCTAACGTTTGACTCACATTTAATAAAATCTTGCCCATCGATTATAAGTTTATTTGATGTTTATTTGGATGTTCATGTATATGCTTTGATTACCTCTTGATTATCGTGGCTTGTTTGGCTGCCATACGCCTCCGACAATTACTTCATTAACATCTTAGGATAGTTGATATAAGCCCTAACGGTATAAATAATTTAACTAAGTAATCATTAAGTTTGCACTTAATACAGATTCGGGATTAGCTGTGACAGAGCTTTTCGGTAATAATACTTAAAACTGAATTTAGGGTATTTAGCTAAGCTAAACATAGGAAAGAATACGCTCACACGAATAACCAACGAGAAAGACCAGAATTATTACTCATCTTATATAGCTAAGCAATTAAGTGAATATAATCTACTGTACTATCGGACATGCCTATTATTTGTCATCTGCTTTCTATCTGTGTATGTGTGTGTCTATCGCCTTGTTACTTTTAGTTTTACTTAATCAAAACATCGTGCTAGTCTCTCAGGCTGAAAAACCCCCTTGCATTAGATTATGTTTAATTAGACTAACTTTAGGATTAAAATACTGATAGATATTTAAGTGTTAACGTTCCACTCTTAGTGATCGACACTCTACTTACCAACTAAGCTACACTGATTGGGTATACTGCTCGTTAATGTTTGTTATAGGTTAAGTCGTCTAAATATAAATGTAAAACTTGATAATAATAATTTACTTATACACAACGATTCACCGAAACACATTACTAACTTTTCACTAACTTAACATGGGATGGAAACGACATTTTTCTTTTTTTACAGTAAAAATTTAAAGCCAAAAACACGCAATAACGCGCGAGCCACTTAACTCATTGCTATACAAAACACAAATAATAACTTAACATGGGATGGAAACGACATTTTTCTTTTTTTTACAGTAAAAATTTAAAGCCAAAAACACGCAATAACGCGCGAGTCACTTAACTCATTGCTATACAAAACACAAATAATATATCCATAACTAGATAAGATAATAATACATTATCAGTAGTTTATGAAACATAAGACCAGTTTGTAGTTTTGGCGTAATATTTTAGTGTTTATCCACTAAAACCACATCAAAATAAGTACAACGTGAATCTTTCTATTTACCTATGGTCCAAGCTCCTGGTTGACAAATTATATAAATAAAGTAGGTGAAATGGAACATTTTCAAATACTGATTCAACCAACCCTACCCGCTTCGTTAAATTATAGTTTTTAGCAAGAAAAAACACACTCAAATTATTATAGAAATACCACTTCCAATCAACCTTCTTCACTCAGAATTTCTAATCTACTCTCACGTAAACTTAACACACCATTTTCTTGAGAACACCTTCTAGTCCTATACTTTTTATTAATTCAATAAAAAAAAAAAAAAAAAAGTCACTGTTTTCGTCTTGGAACACACTAAAAACATATACACAATGGGTTCATGTGGAGTTTCAGCAAGTGTGAAGCATAAGGGCATCATTGCGGCTGCATTGCCCGTGCAGGACAACTGGCTACCCATGTCGAATCTAGACCTTCTCCTTCCGCCAATTGATGTCGGAGTTTTCTTCTGCTATAAGAAAGCACTACCTTTCGACGAGAGCTTGAGCATAGTCAAGAAATCATTGGCACAAGCACTGGCTCTATTTTATCCGTTCGCTGGAGAAGTTGTCCAAAACATCCTTGGTGAACCTGAGTTGCTGTGTAACAATCGTGGCGCGGATTTCATTCATGCATATGCTGATATGGATCTTAAAAACATTGATCTCTACCACCCTGATGATTCTGTAGAAGGAAAACTTGTTCCAGTTAAAAAACAAGGAGTTCTTACGGTTCAGGTATATTTGAA
Organism: Chrysanthemum makinoi; assembly: GCA_910596185.1. Taxonomy (NCBI): domain Eukaryota; kingdom Viridiplantae; phylum Streptophyta; class Magnoliopsida; order Asterales; family Asteraceae; genus Chrysanthemum; species Chrysanthemum makinoi. The sequence goes on along the minus strand of OU343223.1, from coordinate 146,032,077 downwards.
TTAGTTATTTCTTATATCTAACAATCATACTAAAAAAATTTAATTAAAAGATTAGCAACAACAAAGAAAACACCTTTTTATTGACTCATATTAATTAAAGGGTAAAAACAATACTGTACTTGTTTTATATTTAGTTACACTAACATATACGGAGTAGCTAGCACGAAAATCTATTCCCATACTCGCTCTTCAATTTGCGTCGCTATGACACTGACTGTTTTAGAGACAGTTTTGACACCAAACGGAAGGAGAATAGCTTGGGGCATGCATTAGCCACCGAGCTAGTAATTATATAATTTTCGAAAATAGTTGGTAACGTCGCGCAGTATTTCAATATTTTTGGAGGGCCAAAATCATTATATATCGTGTAAATATATACGTAACATACATATAGCATTCAATGATCCACGTAGTTATATCGACCGGGAAAAAGACAAGGTATAAAAGACAGTTGATTGTTGGAAAAGGACACAACTCGATCTACTCGACCACCTTTTAAGAATTTACAATTTTCAATCATTTATGTATTAGATGAAAACACATGTTAGGTGACAACTGAGAAAAAATTTGAGAATATGAGAACTAATGAGATTGCTCATTCTTTTGCGTACAAGAGGTTATAAACTAGTTATAAATTAAAATTAATTGAATTAATATTACCAGGTAAAACTACGGGCGTGTTTATTAAAAGTAGCAGTGAACAGTAGTCAAAGCACATCGTTTTTTACAGAAGTATTGAAAAATTTGCTTTTATTAAAAATTAGCCAAAGCTAACCGCTCTTTTGTCAGACGGCTACTAAAATTCAAACGCTCATTACGCACATCTTACCGCCTCAAAAAGCTCCACGCCGCTCCGCGCCAAATATACCCTACATCACACTAAACGTAAAAAAACAAAATAAAATTTAATAAACCTCTAAACTTTGAATGAAAAGTAAGTACAAAATTTATAACCAAATAAAATGCATGAGGTGCCTTGCATACATTATTATCAGATATTTGATTATGTATATTAGTATTAATGTATAACATATAAAAACACACACGTTTGCTTGAGAGAGCAGAATTTTTTAGCAAAGGATTTCAAAAATTAAATAAGTCGAAAGAATGAACTTCAATTAATTAGCTTTATACTTGCTGTTGCTTCCCTTCAATTTGATCACAGTTTCTTATTTTATCATAGATCTTATAAATATTCATTTGCGTGGATATAGGTCACGGAGCTGAACTGTGGAGGTTTAGTAATTGGATGCACATTTGATCATCGAATAGCCGATGCATATTCAATAAACATGTTTTTGACTGCATGGGCAGAAATTGTTCAATCGAAACAAATTTCATGTCGTCCATCTTTTAGGCGTTCCTTGCTTAACCCGAGACGCCCACCTGTTTTGAATACCATCTTCGATACCTTATACGTCCCTATATCAACTGTTCCTCCACCGCGGTCTTATTTGCCAGCCAATCCCCTCGTTAGCCGCATATACTACATTGAATCTAAAGATATTAGTCATCTCCAATCAAATACAAGTTTAAATGGAAAACCAAAAAAAAGTAAGCTTGTGTCATTCATTGCCTATCTATGGAAGATAATAGCAGACTGTAATGATGGTCACGATACGTGCAAGATGGGCGTTGTAGTCGATGGGAGAGAAAGGCTAAATAATAAGATTAACTTAGACAAACTCTCTTTGTCAAATACCAAGTCTTTTTCGATGCAAAACTACTTTGGAAATGTACTTTCTATCCCTTATGGCGAGGCGAATTCAAGTGCCATTAAAGAAATGCCACTCAGCCTACTAGCTGACATGGTCCATGAGTTTGTGTGTCCAGCATTGAGTGAAGAGCATTTTAGAGGACTCATTGATTGGGTAGAATTGCAGCGACCCGCACCAGCAGTTGCAAAGATATACACAAAGATGAAAGAAACTGATGGTGAAGCCGTGGTTGTGTCATCCGGACAGCGATTCCCTGTTGAAAGCGTTAACTTTGGATGGGGTATGCCAGATTTTGGATCGTATCATTTTCCGTGGGGTGGGCAAACCGGGTACGTGATGCCAATGCCGAACGTGAGGAAGAATGGGGATTGGATAGTTTATGTTCATCTCCTTCAAAAGCATTTGGACTTGGTCGAGACCAAGGGAAACAAGGTTTTAAAACCGCTTACTGCATCTTACTTGGACTTCTAATGGTCTTATGTTACTGTTAATTATCACATGTCTACTGTAATACCGTAAATTCAAATGTGTGTCGTACACCCGTTTTATTTGTTTAATTAATAACCTAAATATGTGAAATGTCATTTATCTTTTCAATTTATCTTAGACTTATAGAAGGTATGGGATTAGTGTTTTTGATTTTTAACCGAAATTTGTTGGTTACATCTCAAAGACAATGTTGTAAGTGAGTTCAAAATTAACTTTGAACTACAATATAATGCATTTGCAATGAAAAAATCTCAACAGACATAGCATAAACCGGCTAATTAAGTATAAATTTGGGCCATCGCCAAAAGTGGCAACGGGCTTATGCCTTAAGTCTTCAGCCAAAATTTGTATTTTTCCTCGACCTTTGGCCATTTTCGAGCATATTTCCACTTTTTGTCCATGGATCACCAAATTCCAGCATTAATAAATAAATGAACAAGTAAATTAGAAATATTCATTATAACAAATGTACTATTTAGAAGTTAACCGGATTCATGGCATGATCCTTAAGTGGATCGACCAAAGCCCATTAGGGGTGTTTTTAAGATAAGTAATCGTAGTTAGATTAGGAAACTAGCTCCTAGCCTCTATTGCGAATAAAAAGGTCTGAGTTTGGTTTGTTATAAGCATTCATAACAAACCTAACGAAAACCTAAATCTCTTTCCTTTCATTTCCTTCTTGTTCGTCGATGACCGTACCTGTAAAGAGTTTTGGTTTTTTTCTTATGCTTGATTGCATGACAAAAACAAAACAACACTTAAGGTTATTTGGTCTATCGAGCCAAACACCCCTTTTCAGGGTTTCGGTTTTATGTATTGATATAAGATAACTTATTTGGTCATTCATGATAAAGGATCTACCAATTCACGGTTGAAGTGCTAGTGTGTATGTTGAGAGAGAAATCTTACGTTTGATTTTGGGCTTCATCGTCTACAACATGTTCATACATATGGTACGTCTTTTATGTGTTGGTTTATATTTTCTATTTAAATGTTTGTAACCATATCACTTTGAAAATACTTTTGTTATGCAAGTAAATTATTTTACGCTTTTGTTTTTACTTTTCGTCTGTATAACATAATTAAATATATAGGTTCAAGGTCTGAATAACATAATTAAATATATAGGTTCAAGGCAAGCACAAAAGACTTAACTTTCCATAACAAATGATAAACAATGATTATTGAGAGTAAACAAGATAATCGAAATCATAATGAAAAACTGATAATCAAATACTTATGATGTGTAAAACCTTCACTCTTGATATCTTCCTTCCTTCTGTAGCCTCCTAAAATGAACTAGGGTTTCTAGTATGCGGCACTCTCCAGAACTCTCTAAAATGTGCAGAATAGGTATGTATTTATAGGCTAAAAAGGCTTGAGCCCGTATGTTGATACGATATATGTGTTAGAATTGGCAAAACCTCATAATCAATTATTATTAATGATCAAATATATATAAATCACAAGTCTTGCACAATAAAATAACTAACATGGGCTATTACCATAACACAAACATAAACACACATAAATACAAACATAAACACACATAAATACCACACAATATAAGCAATAAGCAACACAAACATAAAAGCAATGAAACTATAAAACGGTAAATGCAAAGATAAAAAGTTAAGAGATAAGTAAAGAAAATGCAAACCAGACACGAAGATTTATAGTAGTTCAGTTACGAAGCTCCTCTTCGCCCTACTCCACTCCCCGAGTACCCAACTCGAGAGTTACTTCACTAATCAACAAACTCCCTTCTCGGCGGAGAAAACCATACAACGTTGCTGATAACATCAAATAGTCATGTATATTAAGTGTCAATTTCCCCCGATAATGCTCGTATTTTATATCATTTATATGAATTTACGCTTGTTTTCTTCTATATTTCACTTTCAGGTAAATCACGAGCATTGGAGCTAATGAGATGCGGATTTGGAGAGTTTATTGAAGATATATGATAGTATGCTCATTTTGAAGATATTACGGCGTAACTCTCCTTTCACACTACGTCGTAACAGAAGTGTGGCTTAGAAAACCAACTAAACGGAAGATTACGACATAACTCCCTCCTAGGATTACGTCGTAACTAATTAGGTCAAATGAGATTCCGCGCCACTGCAAGCTACGACGTAACTAATTCCACAATTACGGCGTAACCACGATTTATTGAAGATACGGCATAACTCATTCCTAATGTTACGCCGTAACCAACTTTTCCAGATCAAATTATGAAGAAATGGATGTTACGGCGTAACTATTAACTTAATTTATGCGTTTACGCCGTAACCAGATCTGGCCTATAAATACCGCCCAAATTCCATCATTTCTAATCATCCACTTCACACACCAATTCAGAGAACGTGAGTAGAAGGTTGAAGGCACATCTTAGGGAGCATACGGAGCCATCTTCAAGGGAGAAATCACTCCTCTATGATAAGCATTAGCATTTTATCATTTCTTTACTTTCAATTCATGTATTTCGTAATGTTAAACATTGAATCGATTGTTTTATTTAATATGAGCGGCTAAGCACCTCTGGTGCTAGCCTAGTTATGATTTCTTAATTGTTTTGTTTATGTTTACATTGCTTTCGTATAATTATTTCTAGTGTATACATGCATAGTTTGTTGGTAGCTACCCTTGTTTCGGTAGTTTTGAATGGTAGTAGTGGCTAGTTACTTAGGAGATATGACCAACTGACCCTAAGTAGGTAGACTGAGGGGGAAGGGTAAGAATTGACCAATTGATGACCTTTTTCATTGCGCATTTGACCAACCTGATCACCTACCGTTTCGATGAACTTAAGAAGTTAGGGATGAGTGTTTAAGGTGCTAGCTCCCGGGCACTCATTGTTACAAATCTTGCATGTAGCAGAACTTAATGACTTGGCTTAGAGGACTAAAAACAACTAGACTTTCAAGGGGTCACCCAAGATCTCCGGTGGAAACCTTTGCTGAAAAGGTGGGGACACTGACCAAATGCTGTCCTAGCGACCTTTACCCCCAATTGAGGCAATTGGAAGTAATTAAACGTGAACTTAACATGATTGGAAGATTAACTAGGTTAGCACATTTCTCCTCTATTGATCACAACCCTCGCCTCTATTTTCTTGTTCTAGTAGTTAATTAATCATTTCATCCTTAAAACCTATTAAAATCTGTGACACCTAGACTTAGTTAAAATCCGCACACATAGCTCTTGGATCTAAAACGATTTGTTTTAACCCATCCTTCACTGTGGAGGGTTCAGGATGGGCGACATAAACTCCTTTGTTATTATCCAACCCTGTTGAAGTGCAAAACGCTTTATAATCCGAGGGTGAATTGTTGTTGCCTCCGTGAAGACTGAATCTGATGAGATATTCCCGAGAGGTCTGAGGTTGTTCTCATGCTGGAGGGTATCGTCATAGGCTTGTCTTGCCCAAAATTCTCGAGGAGATTTTGGTAAACAATGGAGGGACACCGAATAAAGGCCGCTTTCGTGGGCAATTAAACAAAAATTTCATAATGTCTTTGTAGTCGGGACAGTTTCAGTGGTATTCAAAGTTGCCTATGACATTATTAGTTTTAAATTTAACATTTGTAAGATCCTCTACCCACCGAAACAACCGAGAGATTGAGTTCTATCCATTTCCATTTAAAAGATCTTAGGGTTTTGAAAATATTTTGACTAGAATAATCAAAGTTTTTCTCGAAGTTTGTGATGAAAAACTTTTGTAAATGTTTACAAGAAGGGTTTTCCAAAAAAGGTTTGAAGAGTTTTTGAGCACACACAAATATTTCTGAGTTTTAGAAATGATTTTGACAGAGTTTTGTTGCAGAAAATAATTTGTGTGTGTTTATTTGTTTTGGAAGAGGTATTTATAGAGTGGTGAGAAGGGTGATTTGTGCACAAATGGGAATATTAAGAGTCTGTTTTTGAAAAACGTTTGAATTTCCACATTTAATGCTACCACTCCATTACCCGCAGAAATCCCGTTTTTCAGGGAACAGCTTGGTGCATAAGTAAAAGTGCACTTTTGCAGAGATAAAATATCAATTTGATATTTTTTGTGAGGAGGCATTAAATGCCAAGTGGGATGACAGTAAGACAAAGAGACATATATTCCTTTATTAAATTAGTGTGGTTACCAACCTAGGACATTTAAGTAATCTATACTTGGATCATTTAGTTACTCATTCAATGCTCTATGTCAAATGTCAGGGACCCTAAATGAGTCTTACTCATTCAGTGAGAGATTTGTTTTGGATGTTCAGGGAGGATGAACCATTTCGAGAACTTATGAGATTGTTTTTAGATACCTGACTTTTAATGTCAAGCATTCCCAATTCAGCTTTCAGTCTCCTAAAGGTAGGTTCATCCAAGGGTTTGGTGAAGATATCGCCTGATATTCAGGGGATGAAATGAAGTTTAATGTCACCCTTCATTATGTGATCCCTGATGAAGTGATATCTGATATCAATGTGTTTGGTTCTTTGGTGGAGGACAGTGTTGTTGGAGATTGCAATAGCACGTGTTATCACGAAGATGGGCACCATTTTGTAATGGATGTTATAGTCATGAAGTTGACTTTTCATCCATAATACATTGGCACAGCATCCTGCTGCAGCTACATATTCAGCTTCAAATGAGGACATAGCCAACGATTGTTGCTTTTTAGCACTCCAACAAACCGCTCCAAGAAATTGACAGGACCCAGGTACTTTTTTCGTCCATGTTGCGCCAAAGATAATCGAATCGAGTAACCCTTGAGATCAAACCCCAGCATTTTGGATAATAGAGTCCGGGGTTCCCTTCGTGTACCGAGTATTCTTGGCTGCAGTGAGATGGGATTCTTTAGGATTGACCTGATATCTTGCTATTAGACGATCGAGAATGGATGTCCGTCTAGAAGCAGTAGATACATCGCTGATCCAACAATCCCTCTGAATGGTTTGATTGACTGATTTGCCAGTGAGATCAGGTCCAAGGTCGTTAGGTGGGACCATTGGAGTCTTCATGAGGCATGATATCTCATATTTCTTCAAGAGATTTCGTGTATTTCTCTTGATGATGGATATTCCTTTATCACAGTTTCGATTTGTAGTCCAAGAAAGTATGTGAATTTCCATCATGCTCATTTCAAACTTCTTTGTCATCAGTTTTCAAACTGTTTGCAAAGTTTGTAGTTTGTTGAGCCAAAAATGATATCATCAACATACACTTGGACTAGTATCACATCCTGTTGAGTTCTATAGACAAACAAGGTGTTGTCTATCTTCCTCTCGACAAACTTGTTTTGAATCAGGAAGGCTGAGAGAGTTTCATACCATGCCCTTGGAGCTTGTTTAAGTCCGTAGAGGGCTTTGTCAAGCTTGCGCACATAGTCGTGAATTCACTACTCTCAAATCCTGGGGTTTGCGAACATACACATCTTTCTTGAGATCACCATTTAAGAATGCACTTTTAACATCCATTTGGTAGACCTTGAAGTTCATGTATGTTGCATATGCAAGGAAGATCCTGATGGCTTCCATTCTTGCAACAGAAGCAAATGTCTCATCATAGTCAATGCCTTCTTGTTGACTGTAACCTTTGGCTACAAGTCTGGCTTTGTTTTTAATGACAGTCGTTTTCATCGCTTTGTTTCAAAACCAACTTCATTCCTATGACTACTACATCCTGAGGACATTTGATCAAGGTCATGACCTTGTTTTTGTCAAACCTGCAGTGCTTCTTCTTGATAGCCTGAACCCAACTTGGGTGTTTAAGAGCCTCAGTGACACTTTTGGGTTCTATATCTGATAGGTAATCAACATATAGACATTCATTGGCTGAAGCTGCAGTTAGATTAGCAGCCATGCTTCTAGTGAGCATGCCCTCAGTGGGTTCACCAATGATGTTTACAAGCTCAATGTCTTGAGTTCTTGTCCACTTACTTTGTGGTCTAGGATTTGAGCTTGATGATGTCACCGAGTTCGATGTGAGTTCAGTGCAAGAGCCACAAAATCATTTAGAACATCTCAGAGAGATGTCTTGTTCAGTTTGAGGTTCATGAGTTACAGTGTTCCTATCATTTGGATCAGTTTCCTATCCAGCAGGGACCATTGATTATCAATGAACTCACCGATGGTTGGTTGGGTAGGTTGTGAGGTAAAACATAATATGAGATGTCGCATCGCTTGATATGAGGAACTGAATTCAGTGTTGTACTCATCAGGAAGATATCTTGATGAGTTATCAATTCCTATTTCCTCCATGAGGTGTGGTGAACCTCATGCTCAAAGACTTTCATCAAAGGTGACATGAAAGGTTTCCTCAACTTGTTGTCTCCTTGTGTTAAAACCCCTGAAGGCTTTGGAGATCGTGAGTAGCCTGAAGTATCCATCATCAGCTTTTGCATCAAACTTGCCTGGATGATCCTTGTGGTTATGAATGAACACAGGACATCCAAACACATGAAAATAGTGATGTCAAAGTCTACCTTTGAAGATCTCATATGGGGTTTTATTATGTCTTTTGACAATTATTGACCTGTTTTGAGTGTAACATGCGCTTTGACGTCAAATCCAAAATGTTTTGAGAGGTCTAAGCCATTTAACATGGTTCTAGCAGCCTCAATGAGAGTTCTGTTTTTTCTTTCAGAACCCTATTTTTGTTGGTATATGGAGACGAGAAATTTTGAGAAATTCCCTTTTCATCACAAACTCGCTCATGATTTCTGAACTCAGACTGTCATTCTGATTTGTTTAATAGTAATGTCATTCTAGTTTTCAATCTTCCTGATGAATGACATTATTGTATCACGCCTGACTCTTTTGGGAAAGAAAGTATACCCAAGTGTATCTTGAGAACTCATCAACAATGACAAGTGTATACTTCTCATGCCGATTGATCCGACTGACAGTCCAAAGAGATCCATGTGCGTGAGGTGAAGGCGCTTTTGATGGAGAAATTTTGTTTGGTTTTGAATGATGCTCTGTGGTGTTTACCTTTTCAAGTGCGAGCATGGTTTGTCTTTTTCAAAGACCAGTGATGGTAAGCCAAGGACCTTGTTTTGTTTTGCCAAGTTGTTGAGGTTTTTGAAGTTTAGGTGTGAGAGTCTCTTGTGCCACAGCCAATTGATTGTTTCAGTGGCATTAGCAAAGAGACAAGTTCCATCTTGGGAGAGTTTTGACATGTCTAACACATAAACATCATCTCTCCTAGGAGCTATCAACACAACTTCCTTGTTGGCATTGAAAATGGTACCTTGTTTATCATTGAATTGTACAATGTATTTAGCATCACATAGTTGATCACAATCGATGAGATTGTATTTGAGACCATTGACATAGGCTATTCTAGAGAAAACTATTCCATTGCAGCTTTACGAACCATAACCTTCAATGGGACATGATGAGTTATCACCAAATACTACCTTGGGCCCTGGTTCCTTTACATACTTGTGCATATATTCCTTCACACCGCCATGCTTCTTTCCACGCCTAGATGCCAGGATCCCTACATGCGCAAACTGAATTAGTTTCTCTTAGTGACCCACTTACTAGTGGCTTGGGTCTCAGGTCTCTTTGAAATTTGAAATCGACTCATGGTCAGTGGTTGTGTGCATAGTGCTACCACAAGTTTTGTTAGAGGTGAGGATGACTCAGTAACTCTGGGTTGTTTAGAATTTCTCCTTGCATGAATGACACTGTCATGTTGGGATGTTTCATGAGCTGGATTACCGATTTATCACAAAGATGTGTTCATGAGACAATCATCCTGATGATGATCATTAAACCCACAGTGAGGGCACGGAGGAAAAGGTTTTGCTCTATTCTTGGGAGCAGCTTTAGAGGATGAAGCATACTGATGACCAACTTTGGTATAGTTTGTTTGACTGACATACGTAGATGGTCTCAGTGCCTGTGATCATCCTTTTGCGATCATGCAAAAAGGATTCTATAGCAGCTTGTCGTGGTATGGCTGGTGTAATGACACAGCTCACACTTTTCTTGTTTTTGGAGGTTGACTTAGACTTTGATGAACTGGAGGAAGCTGACTTTGTCTCCTTGATTGGTTCAGGGACCTTTTCAATGGATTCCATTTTTTCAGTAAGCTTCCTCACTAGTTCAGGCCGAATTTGGTCGCTTCAGGGGAAAGAGGATGTTGAAGTCTCAGTAGGAGTAGACTCTTGTTGAGTTGGTTTTGTTGGTCTTTTCAAGATGGTTCTACCAAGTCCACCTTTTTTTGGTGAATGAGGATTGAATTGCAGTGGAGTAAGCTCGAGTTTGAAAGACCCTGAAGAGGTTTCAGGGTGGAAGCGGTGCTTGAGATTCTGCCGCACTCGTCGATGTGTTCAAGACTACTGGGCACATCTAGGAGTCCAAGCATGCTCTTTAGAGCTTGACTTTCAGGCTCTAGAATCCTTCCAGAATCAAAATTTGGAAGCTTACTCTCAGGATTAACCTATTCAATCCAATCACTAGAATTGGGATTAGTCAACATATTTGTAATCATGCCACCAGACACAAAATGGCTTAGGAGATCGGTCTTTTTGAGAGAGTCGAGATGATCTTCACTATGACTCTCTTTTGCTACTGGGGCACCCACAGATCAAAGACCCTGGATTCTTAGCAGTTCCAACTATCAAGAATATCTTGTTCCTTTTAAGTTCATCTTGAAGAGCCTGATTTCTCTTAACTAGTTCAGTGTTTTGAATTTGCAAAGTGACAGCCTCAAGCTTGGCTTGTTTTAAAATAAGCGGTTCATCTCTACACTTGTTTAATTCAAAACTTAGCTTGTTGTATTTTGAAAAAGATTTAATCTTTGCTCTTCTACAAACTTAAGGTCAACATTAAGATAATTCATATAAGATCGCCAATCGAGTCATCATCCATATAAAGTAAGATGTTTACCTTCTTCATAGTGATGTTGACCCATTCCCCGTTCTGGCATGATTCTTTCCAACAGCTAGCTTGTCCTCTTCTCGAGAGGGCCATCAGCTGCAGAATCTGACATGCACCATTTCATCATCTGATGACACCGCTCTTCATCCCATCGAAGGTCTCAAAGAACAAGGCCTTTGTTTTTACCCTACAGATTGAACACTTTTTGTTGTTTCTAGGGACGGCCTCGAGCAATGCAAGCTTAGCTTTGACTTTCTTATACTTAGCTTCAAAATCAATAGTTTTGTTTTGATCAGATTTGGTTTGAAAGTTTTGATGAGACTGATAGATTTTTGGTTGAAATTTGCTAAAGCCTGAGGACCGATTTGATCCTCGATGGTTTATAAGAGGGTTTAGAAATTGTTTTTGAAAAACAGTCTTTTGCAAAATGACCTCTTTTGTGACACTTAAAGCATTCAGTGTCCTCATTTGCTTTGGCATTTGAAAACCTTTGTTTCTTTTTATAAACCTTCGAGAGTTAGCAAGGAGTGCCCTTTCCTCGAATTCAGTGTTCAGGTCATTTAGGTACTCCTCACTTGATCTCTCATCGGCTCATCATCGAATTTTCCTGAAAATCTTGAACAGTATTGATAGAATAGAAAGCAGTTGATATTGGTGATGAGGTGGTGGTCATGGACTTCTTGACTTCCTGAGACTTCTTTAAGTCAGGGTATCGTCTGTTGATGAGGTTTTCCTCATAGACAAATTTCCCATAAATTTCGGAAGCTCAAGATTTTGGATATGATTAGCATTCCTAAGTCCCTGAGAGAAATTCACCACTTCTCAGGGAGACTGTTGACAAAACCAACATTGATTTCATGTTTGGAAAACTTAACACCATCATTTGACAGTTCATTTAAAAGAGTTTTGTACCGGGTGTAAGTTTGAGAGAGAGTTTCTGAGTCCTTAGCCCTGAAGGTGTTATACTCAAGTTTCGGGTCCATTATCCTGTTTTCCTTGGTATCAGATGGTCCTTCATGACTATGAACTAGGTCATCAGTTTTCTTAGCTGTACTACAGCTTATAATGACTCATAATATCGCCGTGAAGACAAGATATTATGATACTTTTGAGTCTTTGGTCCTGGTTGACCACTCTCCTTTCATCCTGGGTCCACTAAGCTTCAGGTTTGGGCAACCCTTCAGCAGTCTTTGGGACAAATGGACCTTCATTTATACACTTGATATAATAAGGTTCCATCCCAATCAAATAGCAAAGCATTCGCTTTTTCCATTTGTTGAATTTGCCAACTTCAAGTCTAGGGCAAAAAATACGAATAAGCTCCACCCTCTTTATCGACTAGTTGGGGTACATCAATTTCAGCCATTTAGGATCCTAATTTAAAAACTTTTAGAGCGGCCTAAAACGAGTTTTATAATTAGCCTTGCTCGATACCACTTGTTTTTTTTCCCCCGTTCACTAAGGTTTAAAACAGTTTTAGAATCAAAAACAAGTTAATAGTGAACAATGACCGAAATTAACATAAGTAAAACACACTTATAAATTTTCAACATCATATTCTTTTTAGAAATAAATCAACAAAGAATACGTTACCCAAGTACTTGCGTAATAGTACTTGGGATTGAAATGACAAAGTTGGGTGACTCCTCTCTTTCTCTCAAAGCTAAGTCCGAGCACAACTCTTAGAGTTCAATGAGCTATCTCAGAACTAAGTTGTATTTTGAGGAGTGAAAAGATGGCTTGCGTGTGTGTGTTTTTAAAATTCACAAGCTTAACCTTTCACTCCATCTCTTATGCTATTTATACAAGTATGAATTTTAACTCTTTCCTAAGTGACAAATGACATACGAAAGACAAAATATGATGTATTTTGTCTCTGTTTACAAAGACTATTCTAGGTTAGAGACAAGACTACTTTCCTAAGTTCAGTGATGACACTGAGCCTGATCTTTTGCCATTCAGGGAAAGTTGACTTTGGTTGATAAGGACTTGTCTTATCTGATTCAAACTTATCCCGCCTTGTCCCGCTTTTCTTCTCTTTTCATTCTTCGTCTTCTACTTGTCTTCAGTGTAAGCTGTTGGAGAGGAGTCTTGGGGATTCAGTGAGTTATTGTCATCACTCCCTGAATCCATCATCTTCTTCTTGACTCAGTCTTCACCCTTTAAGTTCCGCCTTCCTGAGTGGAGAGACTTCTTCTTCGCCAGTGAGTATCTCTGAAGATGACTCACTAAGAGACTATGCACTCAGTGACCTGTTAGTGTTTAACGGACTAAACACTTGGGCTATTTTCTATTCAAATCCTAGATTAAGGGGTTTGGGTATTTACTGAACCCAACATTAGCCTAGCACCGTATAAAGGGTAGGCGACATTGTGTTAGGTGTGGTTTGCCTTGGTGTGAAAGAACTTGGTATTTAGCTTTGTACCGGAAAAAGGTTAAGCAACGTTGTGAAGGTTTCTCCGCCATAAGGAGATTGGTGTAGTGTTTACGAACTCTCGAGTAGGTGACTCGGGGAGTGGAGTAGGGCAAGGAAGGTGTCCTTGTAGCCGAACCACTATAAATACTTGTGTCGTGGTGATGTGCTTCTTACTCTTTATCTTTCATTACACATTTATATATCTATCTATTAACGTCCAACATAAACAACCAAATAGATTGACATAATTCGATCTAAATATTTAAAAGGAAGTTTTAAATTGGTAAAACTATTCAACCCCCCCTTCTAGTTTTCCACAATTGGCATCAGAGTTTCGTTACCAAGTTTCTTAGAGTATGTTGTACTTTAAAAATTTGATACGATCCGTGTATGTTTGAAAACTACAAAGAAGGAATTTTCAAAGTCATGTTTTAAAAATCATTATAATGTTTATTGTTGGACAATGATAGAATGGTCTAACATTTTCCTTGTTAAGTATTCTCCATACTTGGATTTGGGCATCCTAAGAAGATCATGAAGAATTTCTCTAAATATTTCTTTCCCTAAAAAGAATATTTAGCAAAGGATTGGGGTATCTTAGAAGATCATGAAGTATTTCGCGTCTATGGTTTCTAAAACCATAAAAAGGGATTATAGCAAAGGTATGTTTTCTTAGTTACAATTTTGGTAAAAAACGGTTAAATTGCTTGTGGATAAAATAGTGAGATATGCTACAATCTTATAATAAGCATAAAATGAAAAGTGTTTTAGTGATTTTTTTTCTTTGAAGTTTTGTTGTTAGATATCTTGTTATTCAAGCTTGAATAAAGGTAAAAATGGGTAATATAACTTCACTAAAAAGTCTACAAAGGTTAAACCTTTTCGTCGGGTCAAAACGTACATTTTGTAATTCTGTATAAGATCCGCGGATCCCTCAGGTTACACTGGACGGATCCCTCGCCAAGGGGATCCGTGGTACGAAGACAGTTTTGTCTGAATTTCAAAAATTCATAACTAATTAACCGTAAGTCGTTAGAAGTCGTGCCACCTATCGTTTTAAAGGTATTTGAGTCTAATTTCATTTAAAATTGATTTCATAAACTGATTCAAGACAAAATTTTATAGAATCATTGATTTATAATAGAAAGTCATTTTTCTGTCATAAATTTTGCACAAACTTTTGATCTAATTGGAGACGGATGTTTTCATCTTTGAATAACAATGTGTCCTCTTTTGAAATTAAGGTTTTGATCATATTTATAAAGGAAACTAATCAAGCTAGGTATACATGTTTAACACAAAGCGATGAAAAGAACTTTCGTATGCTATGCTAAATGATAAATTGTTTCCCTTGCATTACTTGATTATTTGCTTATCTCAAATAGCTTTTGTGCTTGTTTGATTGATTAACATATGTGGTTTCCTTACCTTGCTATTTATTCTCTTGCTTGTCGATTTAGTAATTTTCTACTAATCAATGTGCTACTTGAAGGAGTGTTTGGGATAACATCTAGTTGTGTAAAAAATGTTAGTTTTATAAGTTGAAAAATGTTTAAAACATATAACACACTAAAATGGCTTTTTGATTGAGTTTGTCATGTGTGCAACATAAATGTTTTATGTGCCTATATGATTTCTTGATTTCATATTTTCTTGTATCATTTTTTAAAAACAACAAGAATGTACATCGGATCATAACCTACACTTGTGTTGATGATTTACTCTCCCGTTTTCTTTTTCATGATCGCTCTCCAAGCTTCATAGTAGGATTGACAACTTGATTATTTCATCCGATATACTCAAGTAAATTATTTTGCAACGCAAATATAATTGTTCATATCCGAAAGTCCAAACTCGAGCTTTCCAACAACATATGTTCAACTAGCTCATCCAACCATTTTTTTTGTTGTTCACCATATAGACAACTTTTAATTTTTTTTACACCTTCGTCACCTTAGTTGGTTCAAGTATAAAATTAATATAAACAAAGCAAAGTATCATCACTGTTACTCTTCGATAGGCCATTGTAGGAATATAAATTTTCCTAACTTGAGAATGAATACTGGAGAAATTATTGGACTAGAAACTCAATTTGACCTAACGATTGAATTGCTTCCTTGAGAGAAGTTGGGTATGTGGAATCGCCCGTAAAAATGGTCGTGTTTAGCCGTAATTGAGCACCGCTAGTATTAGTCTCATATTCATTCTCTCACTTGAGAAATTTATACTCCTATGTTTTCCTAAAGTAAGTTTACAATGGAAATACTTTGCTTTGTCTTAGGATTACTAATCAAACAAGTTGTAAAATTAATTTTCTTTTAGTTAATCACAACCACTTCCCTCATCAAGCGATTATCTTGCTTTGATCGAGAAGAGCTACAATACTTCATGGATGAAGTTCATTTTATGCTAATCACCATCCGTAATAACTATACTTAGTTCATTACCTTCACTAAACCAAAACAACCTTCTAAATAAATCACTGTCTTAAGGACGCATATACATGTGTCTCTTATTCTTCAACATACCTTGCATGCCATTGTTAATACAAAAGATTTACTAATCTAGATCGTAAATATGTTTTGAGCTTCTTGAACAAGTGCTTGTTAAGTTTGATAAACCTCTATATTATTTGTGAGCTATATTTCATATTAATTGCTTATGTGCTATTCTTACATGCTCTCATTGCTATGTTTTACATGTATACATACATGCTATCTGAAGAAATCATTAGTTTCAAAATTCGATACATAAAGCAAATTTATGCAACCATTCTTAAGGAAATGCCTCGCAGAACGGATCCCTTGGTTATAACTAGCCAATCCTCAAATGAAAGATCTGTGGGATCCGAGTGGACAGAGGTGCATTTTTAGCTTGCTTGCATCAATCCAACCTTCCAGCCTTTATTGGACTAGTTAAACATGATACTTTAGGATCACTTATATCTTCCTTAAGCTCAGTATGTCTCACACTCACTCATAGCTAACTTAGGATCACATTCAAGGTGCTTTTGATTTAGCACTTCACCAAAACTCACCATATTTCCGCTCCAATGCAATTACAATCATTGTATTTCAAACATGTCCTTAAATCACTTCACACTAAGCTAGACATAGTGCATTTCAAAGATGAGTAAATTCATACTCACGCATAACTCACTTAGATCACACCCAAGAAGCTTGTAGATCTATCATCTTACCTAAACTCATTACTCTTCCGCTTTTAAACTCACTTGTCATTTCTCACATGATCCCTCATATCTAGCTTTGAAATCTTCGATTATGGCAAAATTGATCATAATCATCCTTACCTCAAAAATTGGTCAATGTTGATCAAATTCTAGCTCTTCCATCTTAAAACCTTTAGGATCTTCTCCAAGACGTTATCCTAATTCACTATCTGATCACTAGGATCATTTAGCTCCATTTGACACCATGAAAATCTTTAGTGTCATCCTTGTTCATTCATTGGTACTCATGAAGGTTCCAATTTCTTCCTTAAAAGGCAATCATTTGTTACAACACTCATTACTCTTAAGTATTCAAGCACCTCTTCATTTAAGACACTTAGATGAACTGAAACACACAAAACGAAATAGGCATTAGACCTTACAAGCATCATTGCTATCCTTTCTTAGCTCCTGATAGACGGATCCCTAGGATTAGCCTAGGCAGATCCCTCATTAGAGGGAATCGTGGGATCCGTATGACAAGTTATGTCAACTCAAGCTAAAACAATCATTTCGACCTCATCTTGCTAATTCAAACACTCCATCTCATCTTAAATGAGTTCCTAGATCAGTACAACTCAAGTTGACCCTTGTGCATGTTAATCATCACATTCCAATGTATTTTAGTGGCTTAAGTCTTGAATGCACTTGCCAAATTCCTTGCTTTATAAACCACATTGATAAGACTCCTAAAGTCATCATCTTCATCCTCACATTCACAAACCTCTTTGAATCATCTCATCATGAGGAAAAATCCAAGTAGAAACTTATCCACCAAACACCACCATACCTCCTAAGCCAAACAATATCATCTCCACTAAACCATCACCATTGGTTCCTAGAGCTATCTCATTTACAACTTCACTATCATCACCACATCTCTACAATTTAGAGGACTTATCTCCTAGGCCATCTCATCCTCCTCCTCCACAACATTCTCTCTTAGGAGGAATAATGGTACAAAATCAAGGTGTTGAGTCAACACTTGCTCCGGCTTCCTTTTCGCCATCACCATCATATAATCCCACTTGGATTATGAGAAATTATCAAAGTCAACCACCCAACCATATGGAAGTTGACACTTCTCTACCACCACCATCATTCTTGGTCGAGCCATCTTCAAATGCCTACACCAATTCCTCCGTCGTTTGAGGCTCCCCAACCCGCTTCACTTGATCCTTTACATCAAGCCATTTCATTTCTTCCACCACCACTACCTAGCCATGACAAAGATTGTTATCATTGTCAACATGTTGAAAGTTTGATACATGAAGTGCGAGAAGACCAACGTTTCATGTTCTATCATCTCCTCGAACGTTTTGACGAGATTAAACCTAAACAAAACTTGAGCTAGAAGATTTTAGTGGTGTCCTAGCATCAATCGATAGTTGGTCTAGAAATTCCTAGTCATGTATCGTCTATTTTCTTAGTTTTTAGAGTCATATATATCATAACTCTAGTTTTATTAAATGAAATTACATGCTACTAGCTATATTTCTGAGTATATGTTTATGTTACATACCTCACTTTGGTGATAACACTATTTGTTATACCACCATTTACTGATTTTATTCATCAGATAGACGGATCCCTTTAGTTGGGCTAGACGGATCCCTACTAGGAGGGAACCGTGGGATCCGTGAGACAAAAAACTATTTTGTACTAACTTGGACCACATTTGCAGGAAATTATGAATTATACTTGTTTTCTAACCTTTGTTTTGTAGTTATTTAATTTACACATGAAGACTTTGACATCCTAAAGCTAGGGGGAGCTTTATATCAAAGCAATACATTGCAAATTTACTTGCAATATTAGGTTACATTTCGTGACATCCCTTTGCATAATTGCAATCATCAAGGGGGAGCACATCCGTCACTTAGACGAAACTAGCTTAGTATTACTTTCTTGACGCCCTTACATAGGGATGGACTCATCAAGGGGGAGTAAAGACGAGATCCTTTCCCGTTACTTGCTCTCTATTTTTTTATTTTATTTTCTTTCACATGTTTTCTTAAAAGAATGTGTTGCTTTTTCGAAGCTCTTTTTGTTTCACAAAAGGGGAGAAGAAAATAAAAACTACAAATTCAAACTTTTACGAATTTTAGCTTTTCCTTAAAATAATTTTATGTTTTGTCATCAACAAAAAGGGGGAGATTGTTAATACAAATAAGCCGTAAAAACGTTTATTTATATTTTACGATCTTCTAATGTTTTGTCGATAACAAACGTAAAATCATTTTAACGAAACAAATAAAATACGTAAATGGTTTGAACTAATAGTTTCTAACATATTAAACATTTTCACATAAAACACTAAAACAAGTATAAGTGATTTTATGATTTAATATTACATATGTACAACAACTAGTGTTTACATATTTGGGTAAAATATACACATAACTAGTATGTAGTATATTGGGTAATATAAATGGGTAGAAACTTAAGTATCATAACCTATTGGGCAAATACATTGAATGTAGTTGGGTACAACCCAAAGCCCATGACCCATAACCCATTGCATGACATCATGCTTATATCATATATGGATAATATCCATAACTCATGGTTTTGACCCATACCCATGTGACTAGGTGCATTGCACTCAAGAGATATATTGTATCTAGCTAAAGACCCATGGATCAACCCATGACCCATAACCAAAATACCCATGGGTAAAAGGGAGCGTCCCACGGATCCCCAGTAATACACTGGACGGATCCCTCAAGGGAGGGATTCGTGGGATCCGGGGAACAGTAGTGTCTTTCTTCTATAAATAGTAAGCCATTTCTTCCTTTTAGCTCACCACTTTCACACATACTCTCTCCAAATATTATATCTCTCTAACCTCAGATCCAAGAAATCTATGTAGTTTGTCTTTTGTTTTTGTGTGATCTTCTAGGTTCCTCTTAAAGGCAAGATCACCACCTTTGAAGTCGAGCAAGCTCATGTCCAAGAGTTGCCATGCTTCCTCATCATCAAGGCTAGTGAAGTCTTCTTGTTGATGATTCTTTTCTTACCTCTAAGAAGTGTAGTGTTGAAGACATTAGTGAAAGATGTCTCAAGGGTCAAGACGAAGATATTAGTGAAAGGTGTCGATCGTCCATATTGTAGGCATTAGTGAAAGGTTCCTAGAAGCCAAGTTACAAGACATTAGTGAAAGGTGTCTTGAAGATCTAGCCACAAGACATTAGTGATAGGTGTCTTGAAGATCTAGCTAAAGACATTAGTGAAAGGTGCCTTAGATGTACAATCTATATGGTGTGTTTCGATGTACAAGATAGACTAGTACTAGATCCAAGGATGGTGATATCCTTGATGGTGTTTTAACAAGGAGTAGATCTCCTTGAGATTAGTCGTTGTTGTGTTGTGGTAGTAGTTCTTCCATGGTAATGGAACTAGGTGCTTATCCTAGTACCTAGTAAAGGGTAGGCGACGTTGTGTAGGTGTGGTTCACCTTGGAGTGAAAGAACCCGGTGGTTAGCCTAGCATCGTATAAAGGGTAGGCGACATTGTGTTAGGTGTGGTTCGCCTTGGTGTGAAAGAACTCGATATTTAGCTTTGTACCGGAAAAAGGTTAAGCGACGTTTTGAAGGCTTCTCCGCCATAAGGAGATTGGTGTAGTGTTACGAACTCTCGAGTAGGTGACTCGGGGAGTGGAGTAGGGCAAGGAAGGTGTCCTTGTAGCCGAACCACTATAAATACTTGTGTCGTTGTGATGTGCTTCTTACTCTTTATCTTTCATTACACGTTTATATATCTATCTATCAACGTCCAACATAAACAACCAAATAGATTGACATAAGTCGATCTAAATATTTAAAAGGAAGTTTTAAATTGGTAAAACTATTCAACCCTTCTAGTTTTCCAATGATTCAACGAGAAATGAGAAAGAGGAATGCAAACGGGTACTAGTGGAAGATTTACCTCATGAATGGTTTAAAGGTACCGAGTCCGACGATGATGATATAGAAGGGATTTTGGATTACCTTGAATTACAAGGTGAAGATGGATTCATTAACCCCGACGATGAAGCATATGAGCAAAGAAGGTGCAAACTTCTTGGCATTCCATATAAGAGGCCGCCACCGATGTAGAAAAAATATGAGTTTACTAGATACCACTTGGGGCCGGATGAAAGTTTTGCAAAATCCGAAGATCGAGACTAAAGAGTATCTTCGCACTGCTAAAAATGTTGCGTGGGTCAGACATAACTTGATGAAGGATATGGACGAAGTTGGCCAAGTCCGAAGGCCACCATAAAATCCCGAGGTTTTGAGTATAACTTAAAGACTCGTAAATAAAGAAAAGTGCTCTTTCGGTAGACAACCCAAATTATCCCTTTCATTTGTTTTATTTTCGTTTCTATTGGGTTTTGTGTTTTTAACCATTTTGGCAGGAAAACGGAGAAAGGTTGTTGCAGATGTGAATGGGGACATGTTCTGTCCACAGTATTGGCGTAACTCATTCTTATGGTTACGCCGTAACATACTTTTTGCAGTAATACTTCTCGGAGCATTAACAATTATGGCGTAATCCCATGCAAAGGTTACTACCTGTAGCTACACTCTGTAGGCTCCCAGGTTTTGCACTAATTACGGCGTAACTCCTTATATGGGTTACGACGTAACTATCCTCTGTAACACTTCTTTCTTTTAAACACAATAACCTTGTATTAGTTTTTAAATGAACTTTGTGGGTATGTTCCCTGTAAGCCCTCTCGAGACTACACTGGTCCACTTGGGACACCAAGTGGTTTAAAAACTTGTTGCACGCTAAATGCAACCGTGATTCCTACGAAAGTGAGTTAGGTTTCTTTTTCATTTTTCTTTTCTTTTTAAAATTATGCTTGTCAATAATTTGATTTCAGGGATTGAAGTTTACTCTGCATGCTTATGCGGGCACGATTCATTTCGGGGTCTTCTTTCTTTTTTGAGAAAATTTCAGGGAAGTTCTCGCTCTAATTCTACTTTTCTCTTCACCATTATTTAACGCTTAGTAAAAAAGGGACTCTGTACATTTCAAGTGGGGACTACGAGTAGAATTGTTTCTTGAACTTTATTTTGCCCTCGTTTTCTAGTTTATTTTGAAAATTATGCCATTTTTAAAATTTTGACATGTTTTTTAACCTAACTAGATTAGACCTTAGCCGAGCACATTATAACTCTTGATATTATATGGTGAGATTATCCTTATCCATTTCCAAATTTTACCCCAAATCCACCAAATTATGAGTGTGCCGGTAGCTTGTAAACTTTAGAACTTGACCTTTACATCATTTCGAGACCATAAACGACGTATGTTGAGTTAGCTCGATGTATTTGGACTTTTCAGTTTAAGAAGGCAGTAATATAGGATTATCACCCAAATAGCCTACCATTGTGTGTCTATCGATTAGTCACCTTGACTTCTCGAACCCCATGTTAAACCCTTTGTTGCATTTACCTTTATTGCAAGATACCCCTAGATACACCCTTTTGAGCCATTCCTTTTATTTGGTTCACCCAACATATTGTTTCTTACACACCCATACACCTTCGCCTACCTTGTAGTCTTTATTTGTAATTAGGGAGTCATTGTTTGCCTAAGTTCAAGGTTCAAGTAGAAAGGTTCGGGAATTACGCTTTCGTCGACGACATATTTCTTGAAGATCCCCAATTTCTCATGTTGTTCATCCTGGTGGGGGATGTTATGTTTAGTTGTTATGTTTGTTGAAAAAAAATTGATGACGTAACTTGAAAAAAAAGAAAAAAAAGAAAAAAAGAAATAGTTATGGTTATTTATTTGATTGTAAAGTGCGATATTATAAGCACTATGTATGAGCTTATTATAGATTTAGTATCGAGGAGGCCACCTCGGCACATTTGAAGAATGGAGTTGCCCATCATGACGTCCTCTAATGGCACATCTACCTGGTATTATCATGATCCGGTTTCTTGACTTCTAAACTTGAACTTTGGATGAACGGTAAGTGGTGATGACTTGGTTGTAGATTTAGACTATTTGCTTGATTTTATTTTACACAAATTTTATCCTATGTCTTATCCTACCCTTTAGTCATGAAGCGTGTCTAGGTGATGCAGCGAGCAATCTTTGGTGTCTTGGCCATGGATTTGGTCATACATCATTGATTTTGTCCACTCCGCCATGACATGTTAGTAATGACAACTCACCATTAACCTTTGTCTGTCTCACCCATATTGCCTTCGAGAATTGTTTAGCCCTTAACTCTAGTAGTGGAGATTTGAGTAACCGCCAAGCTTATGATAGGATACATGCTATGACTGCAATGAGATCACCCGAAATTGACACTTAGAATAGTTGAGAGATTTGAGTGTTTTGTTCCCATTTCGTGAGGTGTTCGACTTTGTTTTATTCTAGCATAAGGGATTTGTAAACTTACATTTTCCAGGTAATGGGAGATATCTTTTTAGGAATCTATCTAATAAGGTCTACTTGACGGCAAGTAGAGTTCAAGTGGGGGATATTTGAAAACATCAAATAGCCTCAATATTAAGTGTCAATTTCCCCCGATAATGCTCGGATTTTATATCATTTATATGGATTTACGCTTGTTTTCCTCTATATTTCACTGTAAATTACGAGCATTGGAGCTAATAAGACGCAGATTTGGAGAGTTTATTGAAGATATATGATAGTACGCTCATTTTGAAGATGTTACGCATAACTCTCCTCACATTACTCCGTATAAGCGTGGCTCGAAAACCAACTAAACGGAAGATTACGGCATAACTCCCTCCTAGGATTATGTCGTAACTAATTAGGTCAAATGAGGTTCCGCGCCGCTACAAGCTACGACATAACTAATTCACAATTACAGTAACCATGATTTATATTAATTACGCGTAACTCATTCCTGATGTTACACCGTAACCAGCTTTTCCAGAGCAAATTACGAAGAAATGGATGTTACGGCGTAACTTTTAACTTAAGTTACCGTAACCGATCTGCCTATAATACTGCCCAAATTCCATCATTTCTTAGGGAACGTGGAGTAAAGGTTGAAGGCAGATCTTAGGAGCATACTGGAGCCATCTCCAAGGGAGAAATCACTCTCTACGATAAGCATTAGCATTTTATCATTTCTTTACTTTCAACTCATGTATTTCGTAATGTTAAACATTGAATTGATTGTTTTAGTTAATATGAGTTTCTAAGCACCTCTGGTGCTAGCCTAGTAATGATTCCTTAATTGTTTTATTTATGTTTACATTGCTTCCGTATAATTGTTTCTAGTGTATACACGCATAATTTGTTGGTAGCTACCCTTGTTTTGGTAGTTTTGAATGGCGGTAGTGGCTAGTTACTTAGGAGATATGACCAACTGACCCTAAGTAGGTAACGAGTGGGAAGGTTAAGAATTGACCAACTCGACGACCCTTCTTCGCTTGTGCGATTTGACCAACTGATCACCTACCATTTGGATGAACTTAAGAAGTTTGGGATGAGTGTTTAAGATGCTAGCCCGGCACTCATTGTTACAAATCTTGAATGTAGAGGAACTTAATGACATGGCTTAGGGGACTAGAAACAACTGGACTTTCAAGGGGTCACCCAAGATCTCCGGTGGAAACCTTTGCTGATAGGTTAGGTCGAACTGACCAAATGCTGTCCTAGCGACCTTTACCCCCACTTGAGGCAATTGGAAGTAATTAAACATGAACTTAACATAATAGGAAGATTAACTAGGTTAGCACACTTCTCCTCTATTGATCACAACCCTCGCCTCTATTTGCTTTCTTTTATTTCCTTGTTCTAGTAGTTAATTAATCATTTCATCCTAAAAACCTATTAAAATCTTTGACACCTAGACTTAGTTAAAATCCGCACACATAGCTCTTGGGACGACCTCGGTTTTACCGAATACTTCACTACACACGACCGGGTACACTGCCCGTTAGTGCATTAGGGTAGACCATAGGTATAACGAGACATATATAAATATTAAAACCTTGTCAAAAAACATGCATCAGTTGCTTTTTATATTTTCCGACACTAAACTAGATGTCGAGTTCTTCTTCGGGTAGAACCAAAGCCGTTATGTTTTATGGCACAACATAACAAACCTTGTGTTTTAAGGTCTAAACAAATAAACCGCGTCGCTTACATTATTTTCGCATAACTAAGCTAGATGTCGAGTACTAATTTAGCTAGTACCAATATCACTCACGATCTACCCAATCCTCACAAATCACACAAGCTACAAGATCCACATGATCTACACTCGATCTACCCGATCTACTCACGATATCCCCCATCTACATGATGTACCCAATCTTCACATGACCTACCTGATTTATACATGCCATCCTAATCTACACAACCACCCATGGACTTATACATCGTCTGAATCTACCTATTACACTTAAGATTACATTTTCCTAATCTAATTATATGATGAAATTATGTATGTGTTTTTTCATACTTGAAATCTCAAGCCATAAATGGTGAAGAGCTTGATATTTATAGGCTTGAGGTCTTGGACAAAAGGATGAACCCATCAATGGGTAATAGCATGCATGGATGGATAATAACATGCATCAAAATTCAAAATTCAAAATTCAAAATTTGAATCTTCCTTTTTCCCGCTCAAATTCAAAATTCAAAATTTGAATTTACCTTTTCCCACCAAGTTCTAGAAGCTTCTAGAAGCATTGTTGGGTCTTGATGGCTTTGTTGGGTCCGTCACTATTGAGCCCCGAGTGGGCTTGTTTGTTTGCTTGGCCCAATCTAATTTCCTAAGCCCATATCTTTCAGAAGTCATGTATGCTTGGCCCGATCCAATTATCTAAGTCTTGAGATGATGATTCGTATAAACGATTGACTTGTTCATTTTACGTTTTGTATTACAAGTTACATGTTTGTCATTATTAAAACCGAAGAGACCGTCTAGTTTAAATATCGTAATATTTGCACTAATAATCTCCCCCTTTTTGATGATGACAAATATGTAAACCGTAACAATACAAAGTAATATAAAATGTTCTTGTTTACACTCCTTCTCCCCTTTTCAAAGCAAAAGGTGGCTCAAACCATAAGATGGTTGCTTTGAGATTTCCCTTCTTCTCCCTTTATTCCAATACCTTCCTTTCTCCTCATATAAAGGCGAAGCCATCATCCCAGTTGAAGTCTTCTTATCACCATCTGTAAACGACTTCGCTATGTATTCATTCTCCCTTTAGCCCCTAGCTCAATGCTCCCCTATGGTAATTGAATCCCCTTGTTTATTTACCTTAGTATCTAGTGGATCCATGGATCAAATTCTTACAAAGGGAGGTTACCTCAAAAATACATTAAATACAAACAGATATTACAATAAGATTGTTCTTGGATTCTTGTTAAAGTTCTTTGCTCTGTTCTCGTAGTCATTGATTCTTCATTTTTGCATGTTTGATTAATCCAAGTGAGGTCTTTAACCTGACCAAGTGATAATGAGTTTTGAGCCAGCTTTGAGATCATCAACTATCATAAATCTGACTCTTCCATTGTGGTGTTGGTATTATGTGATGTTGTGACATTTGGACCGACATGCTCACATTCGGGATCATGATATATTCTCATCAGAGTAGCGGAAGCTTTCGTTGATTCATGATATTGGCAAACGTGAAAGAAGAATGGAGTGAAAATATCGTGAGTCATTGATGCACTAATCATGATTTCTTTAGAAATTAATGTGTTGTGTGAGCATGCTGCTATGGATTGACCGCTTCATTCCGACAACAAACGCCAGCGCATCTGCATACAACAATTATCAATAAAGCGCACGAAAGTGTCTTTGATCACTCGGAATTGAGGTACACGCCCACGGTTCCCCATTGATCAGACAAGTAACGCCGTGATCGGTATAATTCGAATAATTTCTTTGACAGGTTTCGCAAATGCTCTAAATTGTTCTCAAACCGAACGTCTCAAAGAGGACAACACGGAGTGAGTGAACCAATGAATTGAGATTCATTGATTGATGAAAAGAGATTTGAAAAACAATCGTGTACCGCTCAATAGAAATTGTTTTGCAATACAACGGTTTAACGAAATCAATTATCAATCGTACAACATTTTATTTTCAAATATTAGTACACAGATCGATGCTAAAGAAAAGAGTATTTAAGCACAACGATCGGTTTTTCAAAGGTATCCGTCAATCCATAACCTGAACCAGGATTGAATCATAACTATGACTCGCCCCATTGTTTCGTTCATTGTCACATGGTTGAACTATTGGATAGATCTCACATGCCACCCACTAGGAGCTTGTTTGATGTTGGCTCCAAAAGGCTTTCCATCTTCATTGTGAATATGTTTGCATATCACTTATTCCTGGCAATACCACTAGGATAATGCGAGGACTCATAAGATATAATCTCTCTTTCCACATTGTGTGAAACAGAGTCTTCAATGACAGTGTCCTAAAGAGATTTATTTGATGATCTCTTGTTCTAGACTCAATCGCACATTTGGTTCCTATGTAGGAGACTAGGGAGAGGGTCTCCTTCTTCAATATCAACAAACTCTAAGAGAAAGTCGATAGATAATGTCGGTTCCCGGTGAGAATGAAACAAGTCCTTTTAAGAGGAACTTGAGTAGCTTGGGAAGTTGTGAAAAGGCGCCACTGGGTCCATGACGTCTTGTCTTCATACGATGTTACCTTGGTAACCACCAAGAGCATATGAATTGAACCCGGGTTCTGCCCTAAGGTTGAATTATTGGAGGGCTATTTCTTTTCACCCTTTTTCATACATTCAATTTGTCATTCTTCAACCCCTTCTGCTTACCGAGACTTCATAACTAGAACCTTGTTGGGTTTATTCCAAGACTAGCTCAGCTCTCAGTCCAAGACTCTTCCCATATCTTTCTTTTCTCCTTTTTTCATCAAACCTAAGGACTTCTACACTATCTAGTGGATTGTCCCTGGTAGATCCCTCCGGTTCTGGCGGATCATGGGAACAAATACCTAACCTTATCATCCTTATATCACCATACATAAAGTAAATTTTATCGGTCTATTTGGTATTGTTCATCCGCCATTGAATCAATTGAAAACCATTTTAAAATCAATCAAGATACTTGTGATATATTATCAAAGCATTTTGTAACGAATTGTTTTGATATTTTTAGAAAGAGAGCTTCCCCTCAACATGTGCATCATGTATTTGAAATCGTTTTAGCACACGGAGGCAAGAGGAAGGATTAACTTCTTTGATTACCATCTTCTAAAAGATATCAACATCACTTCCCTGATTAAATCAAGTAGATAAAGCATATTGGGGAAAGATGAGGTTTCAAAGTTTGCTCCCCTCAATATGCCTCGAGGTTTGAAATTGTTTTGCACATACTAGAGGGAATCTGCACTTAGATACAAATCAATCACGTTTCAATTCTTTGTGGTTTAAAATAGATGCTCCCCCTCAACATGTGCATGGAATGTTTGAAACCGTTTGGCACATGAGGGGAGGAAAGCTTGCTAAACACTTATGAAACCATTTATCAAATTATCAGTTTAAATCCAATTTAAATCACAAATTCTCCCCGATCACAATTTTCAAATCATTTGAGATTTGTGATCTCTGTAGATTTAAATTGATTTTGAAAGCTTTCTAGGAGAATTGTGACTTGATTATGAAAACATTTTAACTGATAAGGATCGGATTTTGAGACTTTACACTTCATTGATTAAACATGCATGATTATCTTTTGAAAACAATTGTATGACGAACAACCTTTTGATTTAATTGAAATCATTCTCCCCTCAATCAATGACATAAGTTGTTGATTGAGAGATAGATATTTTGACAAAAGATAAGTCCAGATGATTTTCAAAAATAGAGTTCGAGTTATTTAACAAAGCAATTAGTTTTCATTATATGGTAAATAAGCTTTTAAAGAATCGAGCATGAGATTTGAAAAACAAGAACTCCAATATCTGCCTTTGCTCTTAATTTGCCTAATTCTTGACCGTCATTGTTGGATAGCACAGCACCAAACACACGAAGGTAGGAGAGATCAGGTTGCTATGAACAAGTTCATATGGAGTGTTTCCATGAGGGGTATGAATAAGGGAACGATTTTGGGTGTAGCAAGCAAAGGGCAATGTCTTCAGCCCATAGAAACATTGGAACCTTTGAATAAATTAGCATTGTTCTTGCGGCTTCCACAAGAGTTCGATTTCGTCTTTCAACTACACCGTTCTGTTGAGGAGTTCGTGGAACACTTCTTTGATGACTGATTCCAACACTTTCATAAAATTGAATTAAGTCTTTGTTAACAAACTCTGTGCCATTGTCCGTTCGAACTATTCTAACAGTATTGTTGAGTCAACTTGTAGTGTTGATAAGTTTGATGATGATATCCGAGTTTCATCCTTTGTTCTAAAAAACTTTACCCAAGTAAATCGAGAGTAGTCATCAACAACGACTAAAATGTATTTCTTCCCATTTATCGTTTGCACTCTCATTGTTCCGCACAAATCCATATGAAGGGTATGAAGAACTTCCATTATTGAGTTTGTGGGTTTTGGTTTATGGGCATATTTCGTGCTTTTTCCCAATTGGCACACTGAACAAAGATGATCTTTTTCATACTTTAATCGGGTAATCCTCTTTACTAAGTCCTTTCGGAAAGATTGTTTATGGTACCAAGGTTCAAGTGATTGAGACGACGGTGCCATAGCCATGACTTAGTTTTGGAAGCCTTTGACAGCGCAATGGGTGAAGATTTCATCATATCATAGATGGTGTATAGGTTTGAACCACGAGTTCCTCCGAGAAGTTCCACACCATCAAGTTCTCTAACAAATCAAGTATGTTTTCTGAAGGCCACTTCTAAATCTGAATCACAAAATTGTCCGACAAAAAATAGATTATGTCCAAGACCTTCAACCTAATATACCCTGGAAATCACACTATTTCCAACCACGTAATCTCCATAACCCATAATAGCACCAAAATGATCATTTCCAATCTCACAGCCGATGAATTTACTCACGGTTCATGAGCCGCGACGGTCTCCAGTATATGCTTGGAACAAACTGAGTCCAAGTACCACTTAACGATTTGAATGATCTGCAGTTGAACACAGACAAGAATGGATAACCGGATAATTGGGAACCCCATGCAATAATGGGTTCCACTTGGTTAGTAAATGATGATTGGAACACCCACATCAGAAGTAGAAACAATGGAATCATTAGAAATAGATGTAGTGCTAGTGTCCATATTTGTCCTATTCAAAGTATGTTCACTTCTTAAGGGAATAGTTCTACCAAGAGGGCATCCATTTTCTAGTGGGCATTGACTTAGCAAATTTAGGGCAAAACTTATTAACCTTACGCCCAGTAGGTATCCATTGATAACCTATATTACTAAATTTCCTTCCTGTAGGTTTCCACTATTTTCTAACTTTCTTCGCCTTTCCTTTAGCCTTCTTAGCTTGATTTTTGCATTAACAGGTTTAACAGGGCATTTGACAAGATAGACAAAACATTCACACCACATTCTTGATTAGTAACAAATCAAGTAGTCATCATTACATGGTTTGCGAATAGTAGCAAAATTCGAATTAATTACACTACGCTTATAGCTAATACTAGAATCAACACGATTCGTTTTATTCAACTCAAACTTAATATTCCTAGGGTGATCTTCTACTCTCTTCCAATGCACATTCTTAGCTTGCGAGGTCCTATCTTGCTTGGTATTGCCGGAGGCTTTGACCCGCTTGCTTTAATGTCACCTGATTACTCAGAGGGAATTATGGGAACAATAGTTGGTTGATCTACTTTTGCATTCTGAATTAGAAGCGGTGGATCGTAACTAGTTGAAGGCACATTAGTGTTTACTTTCTTAAACTGCATAGAATGGTTTGTATGCTTGGCATTAGGCATAGAACAAGAAGGCCACAGCTTTACCTTTTAGCACTGAGGATTTAGGACATGTTGCTATTAAACATTCTAGCAACTCTTGACATCTGGCACTAATGCAAGCAAACCTACTTTCTCTATCAAGAGGCTTATTTATGAAATCCTCTTCCACAATCTCACGAAGACATTCTAGACTATCCTTAAGGTGAGCACAATAGTTATGACACACAGGTTCATTATTACTAAGATGAGGAGGAATGTATTTAACACCACAAGATATTTGCGATCTGAGGATGACTTTGATGCAACATTCTCATTAAAAACAAG
The DNA here is from genome assembly GCA_910596185.1 of Chrysanthemum makinoi. Taxonomy (NCBI): domain Eukaryota; kingdom Viridiplantae; phylum Streptophyta; class Magnoliopsida; order Asterales; family Asteraceae; genus Chrysanthemum; species Chrysanthemum makinoi. Next base: position 146,001,143 of record OU343223.1, on the reverse strand, counting down.
TGGCGCTTTTTCCCGACTCCTCGATTCTCAATTTCTTTTTGTAAAGACGTTATTTTTCGTTGTTTTTGTCACGAGTGACTTTCATTGAATCATATAACTCTTTGAAGTGTCGTTTAACTTTTTCATTTTTTTCTAGAAAACTCTCGTTTTCTTTTTGTAAAGCATTAACTAAGTTTTGAAGATGAAAAGTTTGAGAATCTGAGAATCTAAAGGAGGAGGCATTTGGGAGCTAGTCACATTGTTCTTTTCACCTTTTAATTGAGAGATTTGGGCTTTCAACTTTCTGATCGTGTTACAATGAGCTTGAATCCGTTCGTCACGTTTTTATTCAAAACTCGCATCAAACTCGGAACAATCGAGTATGTCTTGATATTTGAGGTTTTGACATTTTATTTAAGATGTTGATATTTTAGATGTAAATTAAAATGTTCAACTTCTAGTTTAGAAAGATGTTTTACCAAATTATAGTGATCATCCTGATCAATTTTATCATGTAGTTCTGAGTTTTTGTTTTCAAGCTCAATGACACGATCATGGGAAACTTTCAATGCAATAGATAATTCATGAAATCGAGAAGCAGTAATAGAGTGCTTAGTAATAAGATAAAACACATCTTGAACAACACAACTCGAAATCAAATTCTCATTTAAGATGTGCAAGTTCTTCCTTTCAACTTCATTATATTTGAGTTCTTGTTCATAATCATTGACCTCAACTATCATTGCATCAAATTCCTTTTCCATTTCTTTAATATCTGAATTTATCCCTTTTGAAGACTCTCAAATTGACCTTTTAATTGTTTAAAGAAAGGCATGACCTCGGTTAAATAACATTCTTTAGTTTGCTCAAAACTCCTTATCCCGTAGGTGTGATTCTCTTCTTACACGTTTTCTCAAAATCAACAAACGGTGATAAACAACATACAAGGTGATTAAGGTCTTGCTATTAGTGGCAATAGATCTAGGAATTAAATGCATTGGTGTATTAGGAGGATACACAGTTGCTTAAGGGAATTTCCTACAAGGGGGATTCTTTTCAACAAGATTTTCAGCTTTTTGCATATCCATATCCTTTTCCATAACACTTGTTCAGGGGTCAATAGAGTCCGAGGCTTAAACTTGTTTAAGGATATCCAATTTTCCTTAGTGTAATCATGGGGTTTGATTGTTATATTATTCATTTTGCACTCAGGATCTTCTAGCTTCTTATTCATTTTCTCCCTAGTGACTTCATCTGATTTCTTATCTTCCTCAGTGCACTCAGCGCAACTAGGTTTCTGCCTAGGCTTAAGGATTTTATTACCATCATAAAGTACCTTATGAGCAGCTCTAGCCTTTTTAATGACCTCAGGATTTGGTTCCTCAACAAGGGGAATGTTATGCTTATCGCTTAAGACTCTATGCTTAGTGATCATGTGAGCAGTCTGAATGGTATTCCCTTGTACGTACAACTTATTTTCAAGCTTGTTTTTCAAAGTTTTTAGATTAGAAAAATCTTTCAAAAGTTTTGATTCCTTAGCATTGAATTCTTGCTTAAGCATTTTAACATTTTCTTGAAGTTCTTGTTTTTGCTTAGCATTTTTAGAAAGCTTTTCTTGTAAGGAGTTTAACTCTTATTTTAATACTTCTTCTCTAAAATTACTTTTTCTAATAATTATACGCATTTGGTCATCCATTTCCTGCTCACGGGTGGTTAACTCAAACTTAGCACGTTGTTCATAAATAGCAATTTGTTCTTTATAGGCACTCAGTTCAGAGGTACGGAATCATCGGGGCACATGCAGTGTATTCATCAAAAACATAATCATCATTGACTACAGAAGATGCATTCCTTGGTACAATCTCACTTTCACTTTGCTTTGATATTGATCATGGGACAATATTACAATTACCCTCATCATCAATATCTGATTCATAAGTTTCAAGAGACTGTACTTTATTATGCATCTTTTGCTCATCAACATCATCATATAGTTTTAATACCTCAAATGATTGAATCTTTGGATGGGCCATTGTTGGTGAAACCTTTGAGAGACCATAGGTGAGATGCGGCCATGAAGATTGTTTAGGCGTGAGATTCATCATCGACATCGAGTCAAATGCATCACAATACTACTTGAAAGGCATTTTGATGATTATGACCTATCTCTTGAATTACGTTCATCAACATCATCATAGGTTCGGCATTTCCCTCAGAAGAAACAACAACTCCTCTTCATCCAAAGCCGCTCCATTATCCTGAGCTTGCACAAGCAACATCTTGTCTCAAGTATTCGCATTCTGTGGACGTTTGGAGATGTGTAGTTCCTAGCAATATGTCCTTCACCACCACAGTTGTAGCACTTAATTGGCTTTGCTTGACCTTGATTTCCATTCCTTCCACGATTCTGAATTGCTACATATCCTCTACCACCTCCACCTCTTCCCTGTTTCATATCCTTTCTTGAATGGTTTCACCATAAACTTCCAATCTCCACAAGAGCTTGATTATGTGGATTAGTTGCTGTTCTGAGGTTATTGTTGGTGTGTGGGAGAGAGTTCATGTTTTGACTAACCATGAGAAAAAGTTGATTGCTGAAGTTTTCCATGAGTGTGTTTGAGTCGGGAGGCTTATATGGTGGATCAGGGATGAGCTTGTAATTACCATTACCCATGGGTATGACTTGAGAAGCTTTGGTAGTAATACCAACATTGGTGTAGAAAGCAGTTGAGTCATTTGATGAGCTTGTTTCTTCCTGGTTGGTTTTGAACTTTCCAAGAATCCTTTTTTCAAACATAGCATGTCTCTCATTCTGAAGAAGGAAGGCATAGTTGCTCATAATTGGTGTTCTTCAATCCTTTAGTTAGCTTTACAGATGTGACAAACTTGTGCCATTTGGGATTCATGTTGTTCACAAACTTTGAGTTCAAATTTAATATTTGGCATTGTCATTTTGATATTCCTCATATCATTCACAAGTTTGTGGAATCTCACGTAGTACTCATAGACACTCTCATCTGGTTTCATCTTGAAATTCTCAAACTCATCATAAAGTTGTGATTCTCTGTCTTCCTTGGTTAATTCAAAACCTGAGAGAAGCATCTTGACATTATCCCAAATAGCCTTGGTTGTTGTGATTGATAAGCTTGTAGATATCTTTTGGAAGACCCTGACGTATAATGTTAGAAGCCCTGATATCAACACCGAATCTCTTTTTCTCCTTATCATTGAGCTCATCATACGTCTTTGGTCTGTCTAATCCATAGATCATTGTTCCATCCGCATTGTATCAATTAAGTCTCTTGTAGTCTCAACTGAAGGTACTTCATCAATGGATTTGAGAATGTTGACCCCATTTTCCTTTCCAAGACAAGTATAACTGATTCGTTGAGCCCAAGAGTCATAGCCGCCTGTCAAGCATGGGTGGACGAGTATTCTGAACCACCTTGAACATCCTCAAAGAATAAAGGAGATGATTGTAGGTATGCTGGTAGACATGTTAACAGTTTACACGGGATTTTATAACTCTATGATTAAACCGGGAAATAGATTCTTTCACGGGATTTTACTAAATCAAGAGAAAACCGTATTACAATAAAAAATCAACCAAGTCGCTAAGAATTCTTGAACCAAGTCGCTAAGTAGCAACTCGCTAAGATCTCAATTTCCTGTGAACCAAGTCGCTAAGACCCAAGTCGCTGGACACAAGTCGCTAAAGCACCAAGTAGCTACATAGTCAAGTCGCTAAAGAGCAACTCGCTAAGGTCCAAGTCGCTAACACCAAGTCGCTAATAATACTAAGTACAAGTCGCTAACAAAATTGAAAGGAAGTCGCTAACTTCACCAAGTCGCTAGCCGTAGTGGAGAATCCACTAAGTTGTACTGTTTGTCGGCTTGTCTCAATAGACAAGTCGCTAGGACCAAATCGCTACAAACTAACACTGTAACTCGCTAACTTTTACTGAAGGAAGTCGCTACGATGAAAAACACTACGAGAACCAAGTCGCTAGCAAGAAAAATTTCAAAAACACACTTTTCAATCCAAAACAAGCTCAACCACAGTGATTCAAGCTTACCAAATCAAAACCCAAGCACTTACAATGATTCTAAACACAAAAGTACACCCAAAATTCAAACTTTAACACTAGAAATGATCCAAATGATGCAAAAACCACTAAACTTTTTCAAACTCAAAAACCATCTAAAACCACTAGAAATCCAAGGATATGTAAGAGAAATGATCAAACCATGACTCTTGATACCATTTGTAACATATTGGATTTCACAAACATCAAACCATAAACACAAATGAAGTATAAGTTGAGGTTTTAGAGGGAGAAAGAGTTAGAGGTTTGGGAACTTAGTGAGAGAAAGTAAATGTATTATTATGAGCTCCAACTCTCTACCTTGGGAGGTAGAGAGTATTTATAGTCTTACACAAATCGCCACCTACGCTCGTGGATCGCATACAGTGGGTAAAGAGCCGTCCGTCCTCACGCGGTTACTTAACTAAATAATACTTAACATTAAATAATCTACGACTACGAGCTTTCTAACGATTACATATACTTGAGGTGACCGACTCTTTAATGACTGGATTTTCTAAATCCTAACAATATAATATATATAATAATAGGAGCAACATTATAGGGATATAATACACATAGCAAGACATGCAGGGTTAAACTATGTTAAAACGTAGCTACTTAAAAAAAATAAGTTTGATGAGGTATGTGAGAAAATCAAAGTATGCAAGAGGTTAGATACATGTTGAAAGTGTGCCAAAAGGATAAAGACAAAGAAGAAAGCCCAAGAAAGTTTAGCGACAAAAAAAAATGAATGCGTATTGAAATTCAAAGACACTTGAGTGTCACAACCCGACTGGCAACCTAAGGTGTAATTTTCAATCAATCACACTAACAAGAACGTGATTCATTCATTGACTGACACAAATAAATGAATTCTTCCAAGTTGTCGTTGGGAAAGGGAGTTCTAACAAACATTTTGAACGACATAATCATCTACCTAAGATGATTGATGTTAAGGATAGTTTGTTGAAAAGAAATACTCTAAATGAGGTAGATATATGCCATTACTATTATGACAAGTCGTGCCATAAAGTAGACTCGACGGAAGTTACACAAAAAAGAGAATGAGAATGACACGCACCAAGATATTAGTCGAAATGACTCCATACGATAGGAAATTGTTGGGTTTGACCTTTTAGAAAAGGTGGAAAAAGTCGGTTTAGATTAATATACCGTTTGCATTGACAATGAAATGCATGATATATTTCAAAGGAGAAAAAGAAAATGTTCATGTGATCCTAATGTGGGTGAATATCTCTAACGGGGTTGAGGAACGAAGTTCTATAGTTCTAGTTTTGGATGATCCTAGTTGTGAGTTAGAGATAATTTGGTGTACGGAGGATTTTGTGTGATTATGTAGTTATACTCATTGGGTATAATGATTGTGAGGATTGAAGGTTATTGAGCTAGCTATCACTATCAAGAATGAAGAATAGTTGTAAGGTTTCAGTGTAATGATTGATGGGTTGAAGGTTCTTAAACTAAATATCACTATCAAGAGGGAAGTTTAGTTATAATGGTTGAGTTTGATGATCAATGATATTATTGTGATTTTTGATGTGAGGGGTGAAGATGTTTGTATAGAACAAATATCTAGGTGATCACAAATAGTGGAGGTTAGGAAGCTAGAACCTATTGTGGTTTTGTGACTGAGATTTTCCTAAGTAGCGGGTACTTAAGAGGTGAGTGTTTTAGTGAAGAATTTTAGGGAATACGAACCACACTTGTGTGTTCTTGAGAGTGTGTAGTGAAAGACTATATGTGTATGAATGTGTTTTAGCTCCCCCTTAATCGATAGCCATCCAGACAAGATGTTTTGAACAACAAATTATGAGTAAACGTTGACGTAAGCGATGAGCTTAGTAGCGTCATGACGAGTGGTGAATAGCATACAATAAACTTCACCTTTGAAGTTACGTAGCTCTTCTCAATCATTTTGAATATTTATAGAACATTCATATGAAGAGACATGCGATAACATGGAAATGTGCTAAGGGTTAAGAAGATATAATCTTCAAGGTTGTGGAGTTGGTGATAGGGTTCTTGTAGAGTTATCTTTGCTAGAAGAAACTATATTGATAAAGAAGGGTTATCTCAACTTATCCTAGCGGTTCTTCGCTTGAAGTGTGTGGAAGACGAGTGGGATGCACAAGCATTGGTAATTTAGAACGGAGGTTGAGAATTGTAGATAAATTGAGAAGATGATGGATACGAAAGTAACCAGATATATGGTGTGTTTTATACCATCTGGAATGGTTTTTCTCCATGAGCGTTAAGAAGGTATTTGGTTTGAATTTGTGAAAAATGTGAAAAGTTAGGAGAGAAAACGGGTACTAGCAGGTCACGGTCCGACGGTACCGCTAAATGTAGTGGTACCGTCCCATGTTTAATGGTGTCTTGGACTGTTCTGGCCAGATTTGTTTCAATTTTTGATTTTTGATGAATAAATCTCACATAGTTTGTCAGTTTTTTGGACTCGTAGTTTTAAAGAACTAATACAAAATAAATTCTTCAAAGAATAAATCCAACAGGATTTTACAAACGCTAATCGAGAACGAGGGATGACATTTAATTGCATTTCGCAAATTAAATTTACTTTAAATATTTTGGATGAAATATTTAAGTTGTCGTTCGAAGTTTGAGAGGATTTGACTCTAATCTAGAGATGTTGTAAACACACATAAATCAAAGATTTATGGAATGTGTTCCATCATCCCTAGTCCTAAGCGGAGATAGTTGAAGTGTTCGAGTTTGAGAGGTTTGGTTAATAAGTCGGCGATTTATCTTCCATCAAAACCTTTTTGATGGAGATGTTTCCTTTATGGAAGTTTTCGTGAAATAAAAAATGACGGATTTCAATGTGCTTCGCACACGAGTGTTTCACGTGGTTTTGTTGGGCATAAAGCAAGGCCTATGGTGCTGATTTGTAGAAGGGTTTAGAATCTAAAAGAATGAAGTATTTTAATCGACACAACGGTGGTAGATGTGTGGGTGAGACTTGATTTGGAACATAAGGATGGATTCAAGTTGATTGAGGTTTGGTGATCAAGATTGACAACAAAAAAGAAGAGACTTAAAAATATCAATCTTCGGATAGGCATATTCCCCGTTATTCGGAAGAAAGAGAGTATTAACGGACTCTTGGAAAGATAGGATGATAAGTTGGTTACAACCCTAAAACCAATGGATAAAGTTCGAGCCTCATTATATATGAGGTGAGCTTGACGGTAAAATACTATAACAAACGTATGGGGATGAAAGGGACATACGAAAAGATTATACTTGGCCTCAGGAGTGTATATTCAGAAGAGGATGAAAGAAACTACAAATACATTAATGTAGGAACTCGTGAGACCTTTGTGACACGAAGTTTGATGTTAGATTTTAGCTTTTGGATGAGCTTTTTAATATATGTTGTTAAAAGGCTTGAAATGATGTTTCGGTTATGACATTTACCAATTGCGATCACAAGTTAAACTTACTTGAATATTTCAGATGAAATATTTAAGTTGTCGAACCTACTCCGAGTTCTAATAGGTTTGTATCTAACCTTTCCTTGACAAAAGGATCTATCACTTGGAAGAATTCGAAATGATAACCAATGAATTAGGAGAATTTCCCGACCACTTTAACTTATAGATTTTGACACTAATTTATGACTATATGACATCTAAGAGTTTATAGGGATAGGCATATCTAATTCATTATGTGTCAAGACAACGTAGTGTGGGTGCACAAGCAAATCATATAAAATGCACATAAGGAATAAATACAAACATCATACAAAACATAATAATCATTTAGCATTTAAGAGCATGTATCATAGATATATATATATATATATATATATATATATATATATATATATATATATATATATATATATATATATATATATATATATATATATATATATATATATATATATATATATATATATATATATATATATATATATATATATATATCAAGAGATATAATATCGGAATAGCTAATCAAAGACAAAACCTTTCTAATAAACATGCATTCAATAACTAAGAAAATAATCATTGAGCATTAAGAAAGCATGAAGGCATTTAATCATATCTTACAAGAACATGTTATCACTTTCAAACACATATGTGGGATGCAAGTAACCTAGGTACTTTAAGGAGAATCCTAATTCCTACTTATTTAAAATGCAATCCTTATGGGAGACAAAGTTCACTGATGTAAACTATCTTTAGTCAAATGTAGGAATGGAAAATTTTCAAGTTAGAGAATGAGTATGAGACTATCACTAGTGGTGCTTAATTCATGCTAAACATGACCATTTTTACGGGTTATACCACGAACCCAACTTCTCTTCTGGAAGCAATTCAACCATTAGGTCAAATTTAATTTCTAGTGCGATAGGTTCTCCAGTAGTTATTCTCATGTTAGAAAAATTCAAATTCCTATCTTTGCCTATCGAAGTGTAGCAAAGATGATATTAGCTTATTTTGCTAATACATGGCCTAATATGACTCAACTAACCATATTTTAAAGGTCGGTTAAGAGAAAGACATGTCTTACAGAATATCCTAACAAAGGTAAACACGATATTTTAATTTCGTATTTGAGATTTAGAGGTTATTTGGTTTAGATGGTGCATTTCATGATCTCTTGGATGACATCTTTGTTTGTTGAGTTGTTACATTCTTATTTTAACATGATTTGGTTTTCTTATAGCCAAGAGATGTCCTAATGTGAAACAATGTAGAGTATGCTTACATCGTGAGTGTTTCAAGAGTGCTCCTTTGCATATCTTGGGAAATGAATCTAATTAAGGTAACTTACCTCAATAGATCTTGTGAGTGTTATATGATGTATGATTGAAATGAGACATATTGTATCTTTAAATAAATATGATTTTCTAAGAGGAAACTTATCACTCTTACAAATGCTTAGTAAAACAAGTATTTTAGTGTATGACCGGTTTTACTTGTTTATGCAATGACACATGTTGTATTGGGTTATTATTCAAATCTTATATCCTATATTTGTTAAACAAGATGCAATGTATTCTCTTGTAACATAACCATTCATGTTACAAAGAAAATAAGATGCATAAGATATTAGTTATCCTTTGTCAATCTTTGGATAAGAGAAATACATGTGATCTACTCGAAGATTTATGACATACATAATAGTTAATAACATATTATGTTTGACACTTTTACTAGACATGTGATTTTGAGTGTTGACTCGTTCATGAGCAAAGTTTACATATGTTGTTTGTTTTTTGGGAAATGACACATTTATTAATTGCATTGTAAAGTAAATTACTTGAATATTTTGGATGAAACATCCAAGTTGTCAATCCTACTTAGTTGTGTATTTTATGTATCTTTTAAACATATTAGTTTAATGTTTGGAACACAACCATTGGACAAGAAGACTCAATATGACACGTTTAACACAAGTGTGAGTTATGATCTGATGCATATTATTTTTATCTTGAGAGGACGTCATTATTTTCATAACAACCAAGTGTGATTGAGTTTGTAGATTCAAGATAATATACTTCGTTATATTTTGATGTTATCTTGAAGCTAGACAACTAATGACTCCAAATTCATGTCCATACTCGAAAACTTGTCAATGAGATTAGATGATGATATCAATCATAATTTGAATAATGAATTGATATGTACTCGAAATCTTTCTTAACCCTCACGATCACTCCGTTTAAAAAGAAAATAAAATTTAAGGAATGTGTTCCATTTATTCTAATACTAGTTGTATGTGTGAGATTAATGACATATTAACGTATTATTTCAAGATTTTCATTTATTTTTATGTGCGAAAAACTATTTATTATTAAGTATAATATTCTTAGTTTTCGACATATCATGCGTATAAAAATAATTATTGTAGCCATTTTTATACAACATAAAATAAAATACTAAATGTTTAAAACATTTTGTGTGTGTGTTAGATCAATGCAAGGTTAATACTTTTTCTTTTACTTAAATAATAACGTACTAATATGATCTTTTATATTGTTTAGACAACCCATGGTCAAGCAAGACAAGAGGATGTAATATTTTCGAGATCATGTTACGGATTTAATGAAAGTGTTCAATATTTTGAGGTGATATATTTTTTTTTACACTTACCTTTCAAAAAATAATTGTGTAAGACAATATCTTCCGACACACATGATCAACCAACTTAGTTTCCATTCCTAAGAAGGTTACTAAAGCATTTTAAAACTTGCAAGATGTCAAAATCATATATGCAAGAAAAGTGGTATATGCCTATACGGAATGCAAAACCAATTACGCAACTTAGTGCAAGAATTCTAGTCTAAGTCCTATTGACGCATAAACCAGAAAACTAATAATCAATACATAGCAACAACGCATGTAAAATGCTTATGATTATAGATATAATTGTCTCAACTAAAGATAACAATAAGCATCCAAAAATTTTAACTAACAATATTAAGACATAAAGAAAAACAAATAGTCATTTAGGATAACACACAAAAAAATACTTCTTCTCATTTTGTGTATTAAGTATAACAATGTACACTTAGCTTGATTTTACTTAAAAATGAATTATTTTCCATCAATTATTTTCCATCCCATTTCAAAATTTGATCAAGTTCAACACTTTGAAAATATAAATACATCAACGTGTGATGTTCTCTTTGTAATTTGACCAAAAATTTTGCGCAATCGACATGACCGGAAAAGACTCTCTGTAACGAATCAAAGACTCTCGTAAAGTTTACTTTACATTCATTTTCTAAAAGTATTTTTAGATGAAAAGACTAATTACATTTAAAACGATAGGTGGCACGACTCATGCTACATACCGGTTGATTTTATATGAATTTTGAAAATTTCTCAACTGAAAAATAGACGAATGTACCGTTAAATTTAGCGTATCGTCCCTATTTAGTGGTACCGCCTTATATATAATTTAACGGTACCATGACCTGTTATTACAGTTTTGAACAAAACCAATTTTCTCATCGCAAACAAGTATTTGACGCAATGAAAAGATGTAAAACTTAATAAACTAAATACCGAACATATAAAATATATATTAAGTAACATTTCCACCTTTAGGACTAAGAAAAAAATTTACTAAAATATATTTTCTATAAAAAAAGGAGTTGTCCCAAACGCTCTTTTCAAAACCGCATCACTTTCCGACTCATTCTATAAACATGACCATACACTTACAAAATATATTCTTGTTGGGATTCTTGATTTGATGAGACAAAGTAAATAGAAGAATGAAACAAAGGGACTTAAAGTGACAAAGATGAAACTTACAAAAAGGTGAAGGGACTTGCTTGCAAAAGAAGATTTATTATTTAGTCCTTCGTAGAGATTTGTAAACCCTAATCCTCTATTATATAAAGAGGACATGGGGTATAGGTTTCATAATTAAGTCTTTCATAATGTAGTCACTAAAGGTGTGTGGTGTGTCTAGGCATCAAGTCTTCTAAGTGGACGCATAGGATTTGTGTAGTTTAGCCTCAAGAATCTTTGATTCTCATGCATTTAGTGTAACCGTATTATTCTGATCAAATAATATTTGAGGCTTGAAGTGATTATTAATGAAAACCTTCGTCAAGAACTTTGATTTTTTTTAATTCTGTTGCGTGTACATTTATAATCGTTGTTATTGTTAAACCCTAAGGCTCAAAACGATCTCAAGGAGTCTAACAAACTCCACAATTGGTATCAGAGTTCGGGGAGCTCGTTACCTAGGGATTCACAAGGTTTCTTGGCGAAAAAGGAAGAAGAAAATCGAGTTTATGCAAAATTCGCAACTTTCTGCAGCACAGTTTTCTAACGCCGATAACGTTTTCGTGAACCGTTGGATCGGGCTACAATTTTTACTGGAGCTTCTCTATAGACCCATCTAACTTTTCACCGAAGGGATTGTCAATCGGAGCTCTCAATCAAAAGATATTTAGTGTCGAAGTATGCTGCAGACAAAGGCTAGTTCGAAGAAGATTTGGTTGCATTATTGATCTGGTACTTCATTGCTTAATTTAATGGCTTTGGCTGTTGTTTTGAGATCAGTTTTGAGTTGGTTTATTGTCGAATGAATGTGAAGGATATATTTGAATTTGGTCCATGCATGAATTTAACGTAGGTAAGTATTTGAATTTGATCATTATTTAAACGACACACATACAATTGGAATCTGGTCTAGGCATGGAATCTCGTGATTGATCATTAATTGCAATCTCGTACTAACATTATTCAAAATTGATCGGTGCTAAATTGCAAGGGATAAATTGGCTTTTAATATTTAATTTATTCTTCACATGGTATTAACATCTCTCAATATTACTTGAAGCCATTTGTCTTCTCTGTTTGAGTTTAATCTGATGTCAAGGTGGGTATTGGAGCATGGTTTACGAGTATATTTATGTTTTAGCTGCTATCCGTTTGCTACGATTTGTGCTGCTAATAACGAAGTTTATGCTGCCAATACCAGGTTCGAACAACTAGTTATTCATGATAAACGTTGTACATGCACATGTTCTTTATATGTTAATGATCTCTACTGCCGTTTGACGTCTACGCTTATCGGTTAATACTGCTAGATTTTTATCGTTTTCACTGCTAGCCTATTTCGTTACCACTGCTAGTCTTCGGTTTCCACTGCTAGTGTTGTGGGTTACTGCCATCGCAACTTTACCACTGCTATTGTACGGGTTAACACTTCTTGCTTTTTTTCCACTGCTCGATGTCACAGTTAGTACTATCTTTGTGATATGGTATTTGGTTTCTACTGCTGTCTCTCGAATCTATTGCTACATTGCTCACATCTGCTGCTGCATACTCGTTGTTTGTTATGAGAATCTACTGCCGCTCACACTTCCTATTGTTCGACATGATAGTATTAAAACCGTGAGTAGCTTCGAGGGTTTTTCAAGATGGATATGAGAAGCATGGGATATTGATGGAATTAATGGGAAGGTGTATTTGGAAACATGATAAATTAAAGATTGATTGGACATGGTGAGATTGTTTCATTCATGGGTACCATGATAATTAATGGTACGAGGTTCATCAATTTGTTGTACGACAAAACGTTATGACCCCAACAGTTAAATGTGAATGCAAGTGAGGGTCGGTACCGTCTAATTGATATCATGTTCAGATCAAATCTATTTGTTTTGTCAAAGTATATATTGTTATGAGCAAATTCTCTAAATGCCTCGGTTGCCCAACTAATTTACCCCAAATGCCCCAAATTTTTTTTACTTCTCTAAATACCCCATGGGCAACTCTTCCATGGGTAGCTATCCCATTTCTTTGGGCTCACCTTGTACTTACATAGTACAAATGTAAGAGGTGATATGTTGGGCAACTTTGACCCACTTTATTGGGCAACTGACATTTTTTGTATTTTAGTAAAAAGTAAATTTTTTATTTTATTTTATTTTATTTATTTTTTTTATAATACATATAACTTGGGCAACTTGGTCCCACACATATGTACTGTTGGGCAACTCGTTATAAATACAACTTTATAAAATACAAATACACCTTTTATAATCCAAATTATACTTCCCCAAAATTTTTTATTATCCTAATACACCTTTTTTCTTAACTACAAAATACAAAATACATTTTTCTGCTACTAACACACACATCAAACACATGAAATCTTCCCACTCAAACTCAAACCTTCCTTCTCAAACTTAAACTGAAAATCAAACCTTCCTTCTCAAACTGAAACTGAAAATCAAATCAATCGTTCTGCTTCTCTACATTTGTAAAACCGAAGCCCTAATCCAACTGCTTCCCATGCATATTGGTACAATCAATTGTTCTGCTTCCACTTCTTAAGAATCCAACGATGAAAATGTTTGATGCAAAGCTAACGATGAGATCTAGACTAGAACATATTGGTACAATTAAAGCTGCATTGAATGTCAATAGAACCAAATTGTTTAGAGACACTGTGTTTGGCCCTTGGTTAGATTTTCCTAAATACCGACCACCACTTGTACAATTATTTATATCAAAATGCAGTTGAGATGTCTAAAGTGAGTGATTGTTGTCCACATCTTACTTTTGTAATAGGTGAGAATGTTTTTGATTTTGGCCGTGAAAAATTTAGTCTTCTAACTGGGTTTCGTTTAGGTCCCGTAGATAAAAAAGAAAGTGACCACGGGCATTTTGTTAAGGGTTTAAGAGATAGTCCTTTTTTTATCGTTTGTTTCCCGATAAAAAAATAATTAAGAACAAAAAAGTTAAGGGTGATGAGCTTTTGGCATTGGTGAAGTCGGGGCAAAGGTGGGATTATTTATCCGATGAAGATGCTGTGAGGGTTGGTTTGTTGGTGATTGCCACATTTGTATTTATTGGTCGGGAATGAAGGTTTAATGTTCCTGACCATTTACTAAAGAATGTTGAGGATTTTTCTGTATGGAATGAGTATCCATGGGGTGAATACATGTGGGCTCATCTGTATAAAAGAATGGTGAATGTTGTTCCTAGGCATCTCGAGGCAGAATCAAAGAAGGCCGTTCCAAAAGATCCCAAAAAAGAACAAACATACACTATGTATGGATTTACATAGGTGTTGAAGGTTAGATTTTATTTGTAACATACATTATTTGTGCTTGTATATATTGTGATGGTTATTCTAAATTAGGTGTTATATGGTAAATTTGAGGAACATAGATGCGGAATAGTCATTCGCATTGGCATTGTTCCTTAAGCATTGTTCCGTAGTCATTGTTCCTTAGGCATCGTAAGGCTTGGTATAGATTTAAGGATGTTATGGTTGATGGTTTTGCACTAGAAATCGATTTGTAAACGGTCACCAAGAAACATAGAAACGTTTGGTTCAAACCACTCGCCAATGTCGCCCATTACTGCTAGTTCAAGAAACCGAACTACATCTCGATGTAATTCTATCCCCTGTTACTACAGATACACCCACTGCTATCCTAACCACTGCCACCATAATCACAACCACTATAATCACAACTACTAAGTCTTAATACGTTGTATTTGTTTTTTCAGATTTGGATTATGTAGACATTCCCTAATAGCTCCCAGTTTTGGACCAAAGACCCAGAGAAGATCCCATGTTGTTTAGCATGGTCCAAAATAAAAAACTTTGAAAAAAAGCATTACACTATTTTATTTAATCCGTAAGTAAAACCCAAAATTAGTTATGTGTTGTATGTTTTTATTGCATTTAGCATATCAGGTTAGTTTCTTTCTTATGTAGGCTGTTAGACCATTATAGAAGATTGTACCAACAAATGCCGAGCTGACGTGTCTGTGGTACATTCGAAGTACGGACTACATCTGTGGACTTGAGTCGCAACTTGTGGAAAGAAGAGAAGAGTTGGTTGAGCAATTAATGGTGGAAGAAGAGGAAGCTATGGCCCATGTGGATGTATATGGTGGAATTGAAGCCGATTTAAACATTCCTTTATGTGATGCTGATGAAGTTGTTCAAGAAGGTGAAACGTCGAAGGTCAACCACGGCCAAGAAGAAGATATTTTTGTTGGGTTTGGTGAAATGTTGAAGGTGAAAGAACCTGTGAAGCTTGAAGATGTTCTTGAGGTTCCAGATGGGAACAAATGTGACAAAGCGGCAGCGTTACATAAGTTGGATAAAGATGACATTCAAGCTGAGCTTGTGTCCATTAAGTCCGGTTTGTAGTATGGAAGAATGTGTAGGAGACGCTGCGTATCACATCTATTAAGTGAGATACGCAACGCTATAAAAGAATTAGGGTACTTGAGGAAGTTTTAGGAATAAAGTCAGAAGATGTTGTTGGTGAGAATAAGGTAAGAAGTTGTAATTTGAATTTTTTTGAGTTCATTATGTAAAAAATGGTCTCTTTGACCAAAGTATGTTCACTTGTTTACAGGTGGAGAGTGTTGATGCCAACAAACCTTTGGCTACTCGATGCACACACCCCATCGGGACCAATGGAGGATACGATGAGAAGCGAAGTCGTTTTATACGGACTCAAGAGTTTACCGGACCTATGACGCAAGTTATGAAAGTGCTTTATCGGGAGTCTTGAATATGCTCATGATTCCAACAATTTTATGCAGGTGGATAAGAAATTTGATTGTGCCGCTTTACCAATTTGAATGATGCATTATCAGACATTGGTTATGATGGGTTTGATCCAACTCCTGTTGACGTACGTATATATTTACTTTTTTTTCCCTTGTTTTACTTTTTTTTTCAATATTAAAAACACATACCCTTATTTTAATCTTTATCAAGGAATCGATGGATATGAATGTTGTGGAAAAATAAATTGACCGGGAGAAGGGTAAGGAAATGGTTGTGTGGCAGCCACCTGTATGGTTTAGATGGTTTGTAGAGTGGACTCTTAAAGAGTTAATACCGGCTATGGAGGAGGGGGCTTCACAAGTAGAAAAAGTTTATGATCCGGCTGGGGAAGGGGCTTCACAAGTAGAGAAAGTGGATATGGAGGTTGATGAAACGGCCGGGAAGGGCCTACAAATGTTGATGAACCGGCCGGGAAGGGACTGATACACATGGGTATGTTACTTATGGAGATGAGGATCGTGTTGAAGTGATTTGCCTTGATTATGAGGATGGGCAGGATGTTGTTAAGGTACAATTATTTATCTTATCATTTGTTACCAACAATGCATGCATAATAATAGTACAATCCCTTAAGACATGACAAACATAACTTGAGCAAAGACATTATTAGCAAGTACATCACTTTCAGAAACTAGGAAATAACATTTAGTTTGTTTTTCCTTTTTTCTTTGGATCATCATTACACTTGCGCAATATGGTTGACTTGCCTCATAGGGTCTCATTCATTTTGCAGTTGCTTCCAACATTAGTGTTACGGCTACTAGGACCCTCATCTTGCGGATTGGTTCCCAACATTAGTGATTTCTTATGTTTAACACCAATGGTCGCTTCTTATTCTTGACTATATATCTGTTCTTAGGTCTTCTAGCACTTCACTGGTAATTGGTAGCTAGCTTCAAAGATTTGGTCCATATAATTCATATATCTCGAGAAACATTACCTCTCTTGCTACCTTTATTGACAACTCCCTTTCATTGTGATTATGCTCAAACTTAACTCTTTTACCACTCGACATAATTCAATTAATGTGATGGTTATGAAACTGAAAATAATAGGAGCAAATATTGAAGAAGCGCACATCATGGTTTCACTATTAAATAGACACCACATGCCAAGTCACATGCAAACAGTTAAAACATACATAGTCAACTGCAAAGAAGATTTACATTTGAAAATAAGAAAGGGCCCTCAACAAACTGTCATGATTTGTTGTACACGTCCTTAAAATTATGTATCAGTGAAATATTTTCCTTTGCGGTCGCAGTATATTTTATGCACTAGAATATTGTTTTCCAAGCGTAATCAGGGTGCCAATTTTCAAATCACATTCACTTTACCTCAGCTTGAGTAAGATAGTTTTTTTGTTATTTAGGCTGCAAATATTAGATGTGTTTTCAACTCGCTTAAACGGAAGAGGAAGCTGGAGATTTTGCACCCTCACCCTATACTACTCCACAGACAACTACCCAAAGTGAAGGCGTTCATCACGGATCAATCGTGAAAACCCATCCCTCCTAACGCCCCGATTTTGATGATACTTTGGAACCATTTGTGGAGGTATGTAACCGTCGTAAACTTATATTTCTCTTACTTTTGAATACAAACATTCACTAAAAGAGCTTATTTGTTCTATTTCTCAGAAATATCTGCCGAGAACCTGGAACGGGAAGAAAACAACTAAAACGGTAATCGTGCTATGTTCCATTCAATTTTTCTTAATGAGAATAATGGTAATAGGTTTATTTTCCCGTGGGGCAATGAAGACACTTTGCCGAACGGTTTTGGGAGTGTTTTCGATGCGTGTGATAATAAAGGCAGGATGGCCGAGGGACGAGGTGCTATTAAAACAGCTTGATAGATTTGTACCATAAATGTTTCTTTCTGTTTCAATATTGTTAATGTGTCCAAATGTATAAACAACACCTAGATCTATGGGTAGATTTGATGTGGCATTCCACCATCGATGCCGATTGGCTATGTGGGTCCTTTTTCACACCACAAATCATGGGCTTACTTCGCACGGCTATTGGGCAAATGGTGTTAAGTACCCGGCGGCCTTGGGCAGATGTCGAAAAGGTGTTTATATCTTTCCATATAAAATTACGTATATTATTGTGGTTTTACTAGATTCTTCATCCTAGAATTATCCAAATGCCTTGTGCCGATGATCGCTCGTACAATGATGTAGGTACTATTTCCATTAAAAAAATGAACCTAACAAGACCGGGCGGTAGGAGAGTGCATCTACGCACGGGTGTTGTGACATTGTATGATTCACTGCCAAAGTATACAAACAGACGACTTTGGTGGAAGGATACCATGTCAAGCCCAAAATTTCAATATTTGTTGCCAAAATTACTAGACTCTAAACGGGAGTGTTTTCAGCATAGATATCAATACTTATCGATCAACTTTAAAAATGTGATGATGTCCCCAAACAAGCAACTCAATACGGTGGATCGCGAATATGGGCTTGCATTAACCTATACCGGTGAATCATAACATGTCATTAAACTCGACAATCCGCACAAACTTTTGCCTATCGCGAATGAATTGTTGAGTACCTATGGAAATACAAGGTTGATTATGCTGCTCATTGACTGTATGTATTACTTGTTGTGGTATCGTTAACTCTCATTGACTTTGTATGTATATAATCGGAACATAAAGGTGTTAGATCATTTGTCTTCCTTTACTAACTAGTAGCTTATATTGCTTGTATCATGGGCATATGTACTTTGGTCATTCATTTTGTATGTATAAACAATTGTAGTCAAATTGGAATGTTTGTAAAAGTTTGTAAAAGTTATGTACTGTTATTAGTTCATCTTAGTATTGCTTGTTTTGTTCAAAACCATCGCTTGTTTCTTTGTGTTTCCACTAACTATTTTGCAGATCAAAGGAAATACATGATCATACAATGGACTTAAAAGGAGAACATGGTTCTATTATCCGTAGATAATAACTGCATACAAAGCTGTAGATGTTACAACCATGGCATACTGACTACCAGCAAAGTACATCAACAGACAACATCCTAACACAACCATCTATAGACAACAAGCTTCACAACATATACCTACACCACCTAAGGCTTCCTTGTAATGGCCCACTCTGGCGCCTCCTTCAACTCTGGCCTTCCAATCACATGCCACACTTTGGGGCATGCAATTCCTATCACCCTCTTTCTGATGGGTGGTGATGAAGAAGATGGACCAACCGTGGTGGTTAGAAGGATTGCTTGTAAAGCTCAAATCTAGACTATTAGAGGTTCTCGGTGGTATATTGAGGCAGTGGGAGGCACAAACACTGCCTCGGCAGAAGCATCATCTGTGTCTTCATATGGAGACACATAGCTTGGAATAGAGCTCAACTCAGAACTGGATCCTTTCTTGATGGCGTTTTGTGGCACTGGTTGAATGGATGAAACCCAGAAGTTTTAGAAGGGTTTCCTGTGCTCATCGAGTGTGATATCTTTTCCTTGATTCATATTCCCGGTCAACCCTACTCGATGCAACTAACTCTTCCCAAACACCGCCCGAGGGAAGAGCTGTTAGTGTCCATGTAAGATCAATGGGGTTTGACTTGTTCATGATTATGATTTTGCGTTGTTTTTAGTTGAAGGTTTTTGGGAATGTGAGTAATGTGTGATATTTTGGTGATTTGCTATTAAATATAGTTAATATGAAATTAGGAAGTTAATGAGGGGAAGGTGTGAGTGGTTGAGGAGTAAATAAAGTCTTTTGACTTTTGTATGTTTCAGTTGATTTGGAGTTGACCTTTTTGATGGGTGTTTAGCATACTTGTTAACCACTGACCTTTGGACAGTGAAGTTTAGCAAATTAATGTTTAACTTTACGAAAAATAATGATAACAATCACTAAACTAAATAAGTACACTTTCCATACAAAACGTCCTACTCAAGATATCCTATAATATTACTAGCCGTGTTCCAATATTCTACTAGACGTGGTTTGAACAATGCTTCTAGCCGTGGTTTCATCCTACTAGCCGTGGTTTCAACAATGCTTCTACCCGTGGTTTCATCCTACTAGCCGTAGTTTCAACAATGCTTCTAGCCGTGGTTTCATCCTACTAGCCGTGGTTCCAACAATGCTTCTAGCCATGGTTTCAACAATGCTTCTAGCCAGGTTTGTTTCAACAATGCTTTAGCGGCAAAGATCTCACCCAACACCTCCTCAGTCTTCTTATAAGATCCTGACTCTTCATCAGTATCCTTAGATATATTTGCCATTCTATTTAACCTTCCTTGAGACTTTTATAGCTAAAGGACCTTGTACATCAACAATCTTCTGAGGTGTTATCTTCAGAACAATTGATCTATCATTAGATTTGTTGATTTAGTTCCTTGTGGATCAAGCTTTGCTTCCAACATTTTCATGACAAAAGTCTTTGACAATGGATAGTCTTTATCAATAAACATGAAAAACTTCTCCTTTGTATTTTGTACAAAGATGTACTCTGCAATCTTGATAAAGCATCCAATCAACTACTTCACATTCTTTCCAAAATTTGTCCTCTGGATTAGGTTGACACATATTTTCACGATGTCCACACAAGCCTTGCTAATTCTCCAGTTGGCCCATACTTTCCATATCTAAAATCCATGACTTTCCATAACTCTTCCAAATCCTCTTTAGAAAGAAAGAACAACAACCCTCCAAAACGGGGGTTTAAGTATGTACTTTTGCATCCATCTCGATCTTGTTATTTCAATCACTTCTCTACCATTTTCAGGTTATTTTCCAATCATTAACTGGATGAATTGAGCTTAGTGGTGTAGGATTAATAGGCTCTGGTTTATCACTCACCATAAGATACACATTCATTCTTTCTTCCCTCTCCATCTCTTCATCCATTTTTGTTTCTTAGAAGAGGCTCTAGACTCCTCCAGAATTTGTGCTTTTCTCTTTTGTTTGTTCTTGATCCACTCAGCTTCTTTCTCAGAATTCATAGGATTGAAATCATCATTTATTCTTATGCAACGTTTATAGATCTCCTCAATCTCTTCATACGTGCATTTTTTCAAATCCTTGACTATGTGAATGTCCATGTGCCTTGAAACCTTCATCATTTGAGTTCTCATTTCACCCTTACCTGGAGGTTTATTCTTCTTAGATTTATATTCTCTGACAATTCTTTCCTTCTACATTTGTCTCGCCCTCTCAGCCAGAACCTTAGCCCTTGCACCAATGTCTAATTGTGCCCATTCTTCAAGAGTCCATTAACTGTCTTTAGCGGTTCATAAGCTTGAAGTAAAGGTTGTTCCTTGTTCCACTCTTCAATCAATCTCTGACTAGCTTCCTCATCTTCTTTCTTTTTTTTCAAAAGCCAGATCTTCATCCTCATACATTTCATGTAACCTTTTCGACAATTCATGATCATGTGCAATTTGCTCCTCCCTACTATCAAATTCAATTTCTTCTTCTTCTAATTCAGCAATACCTTTACCCTTTCCTATGTCTGGTTGAGCTACAACTTTTTTAACTGGCTCCCCAATCTTCAAACTCTTAGCCAAGGGTTTAGGTCCAGTAGGTTTAAGTACAATGGGAGCAGTACAATAATAGAATCGAATTGGTAAGATTTTACATAAGTTCAGCGTACGAAACCTCCTTCTCAACTTCCTTAGACTTGGATGGTGGCGTGACAGTGGTTGTGATTATGGTAGAAGTGGTTGTATTAGCAATATGTGTATCTGAAGTAACAGTGGATGAAATTACCTCGAGGTTGCAACATGTTGATTTCCTTTGTACTAGCAGGGGATTCAAGAACAATAGCAGTGGTTTGCCGCAACACTTCTTCCTCTTTGTCTTCAACTACAACATTCAAAGCTTCAACCACTGCTTCTTTTCCTTCCTTTCCTATGTCAGCTTGAGCAACAACCTTCTAAGTGGTTCCAACAAACTTCAAACCCTTTGCCAAGGGTTTAGGTCCGATGGGTTTAAGCATAATGGGAGCAGGTGCAAAACAAATTCAGGAATTGGTAAGGTTTTACATAGGTTCGTTGTGCGGTACATCAACCTCCTTTTCTACTTCCTTAGACTTGGGTGGTTGTGTGACTGTGGTTGTGATTAAGGTAGCAGCAGTGATTTCTTTTTGTACTAGCAGGGGGATTCAAAGAACAATAGCGTGGTTGTTGCATGCCTCACTTCTTCCTCTTTATCAACTACATCCTTCAAAACTTCAAGCACCGGCAAATTCTTTTCCTTCCTTGTTAGTAACCATATAGTCATCACCATGATCTCCACTATCCAAATCCAAATCAACATCCATGTTTAGATCCTCCCCTGAATCCATGCTCTTACTCCTCCCTTGTGAGAAGGTGGCCTTCTTAGTCACCTTCTTGACTATCTTAGAAGCAGAAACCCTTGGTCTTCTTAGTCTCTCCAATCTGACAGACACCTGCTTCAACCTTGATAGTGCGCTTGAAAGACAAACTTTACGAAGCTCCCGAAGACCATGATTGTATTTTCCATTTTTGTACATTTAGCCTTCAATTCATGCAATACTTCTTTAATATCCTCACTAGATGTGGTACCAGTGGGATCAAATATGGTAGCAGGATGTTCAGGTAAAGGTAAGGGGTGTTGGGATTCGTAAAGGTGGGTTCAGCATCAGTGGTTTGGGTGTGTTGGGATTCGGTAAAGGTAAGGGTTCGCAGTGGGTCAGTGTGTGCTAGCGGTGTGTTCGGATGTGGTAGCAGTGGGTTCAACATCGATTGGTTTGGGTGGGTTGGGATTGAGTACCTCCTCATTCTCGGGAATGTCCGGCAAGTTAAGCATATGAGGGAATAAAGGTGTAAGATTTCACGAGAATTTTGGATTCTTTTTCTTCAAGTGTGCAAATACCTTAGATAACATATGATGTACCTTATACTCCCTTTTATGAGGAATGGGTTATGTGATCTGTTTGTCCACTATTAATTGAACAAACCTAGGATATAAGTAGTATTTCCCATTTTCCTTAATGTTCTTCATAAAACCCTCAAAAATCATCCTAGACCAGTTAAAGACCCTCCCTTGTGATAAACATATGATAGCAGTTGCTATTTTGGAGGAAACTCATCAAAGCCTGTGGTCTTATTGCTTACACACATAAGCAAAGTATGTATCAAAAACTTCCACTAGGGTGAGAACATACCTTTATGAAACTTAATTCTATCCACATTTTTCTCATAACCCATTCTTTCCAACCCCTCAAAAATATCATCATCAGATAAATTGACAACCCCATCGATCCTCTAACTTCAAAACCTCCTAATCACCTCCTCTATGACTAGAATCTCATTTCATCAACAACAATCCTAATAACCTCGCGCTCCATCTTCAATTTTTCGAGCATACCACCAAAATTGATGAATGTAGGCCTTAGCAATGGTAGGTTCTACAGTTAAAGCATAGTGAATAGGAGTGTGTTTGATAAATTCAATCATCTCATGGAACCCTTCTGAATGATTGTTCTTGATTAGGTACGCAACGAGGTTGTGTGTTGTGGAATATTGATTCGACATTGTGTGATTTAGTTGTAAAAGATGTGAGATTTGTGTTATTATCAGTTGGGAGTGGTTAGGGTTTGTGTAGAGCGCCAATTTGAAGTGTTTAAAGATCAATTAAATGATCGGGAAGTGATTTGGGGATTATATACTTTATCACCAACATGTTACGAACCCCTTGTGTTTCCATTTTCAAATACTGCACTAGAAGTGGTTGCCCACATCCAAATGTTGTTAGAAATATACTAGCGTGGGTTGCCCACATCGCGTGGTTAGAAATATACTAGCATGGGTTTCCCACAACCAGCAGTGCTTAGACAATGTGGTAAACACCTAGTCAAATACTCAACTCCAAAGTCATTACCCGTCCACCTTAAGTCAAAGACTAGGTTTACTCTACAACAACTCACACCTTTTCACATTTACCTCCTGATTTCTTTTAACTCTATTTAGTAACATATGTTTAAAGCTCAATTAAATGATCTGGCAGTGGTTTGGGGATTAAATACTTTATCACCAAGATGTTACAAAACAGCCTTGGTTTCCATTTTCATCAATCTTGCACTAGCATTGGGTTGCCTACAACCGCGGTGGTTAGAAAGATACTATCGATGGGTTGCCCACAACTTGCTTAGACCAAGTGCTAAACACCCACCAAATAGTCAACTCCACATTAACTCAATGATTTCTTTTTAACTCTATTTAATAACATATCACCCATAAACCACACATATCTCTTGTATTCCCCAAAATTCTTCTCTCTAGAAGTCTTTCTTTCAAGAACTCTTTCAAAACATTTTAGGCAACATGAGTTGCTCACCAAAACATCCACTTGAAATCTCTTCATATCGAGATTCTTCTAATAGTTCATCCTCAAACAATACTTGGGAGAACTATTTTCCTCCAAGGAAAACATCCCTCACCTTTATGAGGACAAACCACGTTCTCTGCCAGACCCTCTTCCATCCAACCAGAACCACTCACAGCTCCACCTCTTCAAGCACTTGCAGCTCCACCACAACTAGCTAGTCCATCCTCACCAGCACCCCCAAAAGAGAGGGAACTAGCGTCCCAAAAGTGTGGGATGTTATTGGTGGACAAGGAGTTCAAAAGAAGATGCACATGGGCCATAGCAAAGAGGCCATAGATGGTTTAGGTGGTTATGTTGATGTAGTAGTATTTTGATAGTAGTCCTTAGTGGTTGACTGTTGATGTACTTATTAGATGGTTGTATGAATGGGAAGTATCTACCACTGCATCCTTTGATGCAGTTTTATTAATTAATGAATAATTTCCAAGTATATAAGTCCGCAACCAAAACTGAAATATATTAACTTTAAAGAAGTCAATTACATCTTATTTGAAACTAAGATTAAGTTTAGGAAACAAACATACAAGTCTGCAGGCTGATAATCTAAGTTTAACTAAATTTATCCTTCATTTTGACTTTCAGAACAAGATCCAATTTGGCTTCCAAGGTGACCTTATTCTATCTTCCGAACTCTCCATGTTCTCGGTCTTGCCGCATTCTCTCTTCCATTTCTCTTTCAGCCCTATCTTGTTCGGCTAGTACTTCCATTATTGCTTCAACTTCATGCTGAATTAGGGATCGAATCGACTTCTCACCATCCAAATTTCCATTTATTTTGTTGTGCTCATCTTTATTCTTTTCACCTGTTTCCTTGACCGCCACCGCACATTTTTCAGCTACATCCTCCTTAGATCTTTTGCTAAGTGGTTCCCGAAATATTTCATTAAGCACGTCCTCACATGATTTTTCGACTTCAAAAGATAAACGCTTACGCACAATCCCTGTTATATATGTAAAAAATATATATAAATTTTAAAAAAAATGAAGGATCATAAATATATTACTAAAACTATTTATAGTATACTAACATAAGTATACTAACAAAAGTAATGATTTATACATTTAGACATTACTACAAATATGAAATTGAGATTACTCAAACAATATATATATCTTGTGTCATTTCCCCGCAGCTACGTAGTTGGGATAAGTTATTAGTTTCATCCATTGGGCGTTTGCCTTAGGCAACTTAATAAAATTTTCATATAACACAAATAAATGTGTATCTTAGTAAATCTTAGGCAGTTGGCACAAGTACAACATTAATAATAAACAATCACAAAGGGTGGTTCATACTTTACACACTCATTAAAGTGTATCTTTGATGATACACTAATTTCGAGCAACCTTAGTTGTTAGAAAGTTGACATTGTTGGGCAACCTAAGTCAATGCACAAGTACAAAAGGCTGGTAATTTGCACTTGGTTTAGTTCTTAGAGTTTACTGTAAACTCTAAGAATTAATTCCACCTAAATTTCTTCAAACCACAACCTTGGATTACGATGACAATTCTAAGTTTAAGATTATTTTAATGCATCCATCATCGAAACATGCAGTTAAACTACCTAAAAATATCACTTTCAATAAACTAGTGGCATATGTGAAGAAAAGGTTGACTTATGGTGTCAAAGACACACAAAATGCTAAAGTGAGGTTATCTTACAAACATGGTTCCATGGAATTGGACGTTGTTGATGATGATGACGTCCAATTCTTCATTCATGAAGTTTGTTGTAAGAATGTGCAAACTCAGCTCGTGTCATTTCAATAATAGAACCACCACCTTCTGAGGTAAAATCATCCTCAACTTCTAATCATTTATCATTATATCTGAATATTCCGCTGCTTCACAAAGAATGTTATCATGACACCCCAAAGGTTGAAGAATACTGATAACCGCCTTTTTGGGGGGCAATTATATCAAATAGTATAGTAAATATCAAAAATAACACGTGAAACGCGAGAATCGACAAATCAACCTTTTAGGAAAAGGGTTAACGTGCCAAAACTCACGAATGTGATATAAGTGATACCGGGTTGGTGATTACCCCGTCGTGGATCCCAACGAGGTGTGAATTGAGGATGTCGCTTGAGGTTTGTTATTAAAATGCTTGAATTGTTTGAGATTTTTCGTTTTTGATTACGTTAAATTAAGTGACGGGAAAGTAATTAAGGCAAGTGGAACAAAGTAAATAACAAATTAACTACTAAATAGCATAAGAAACAATAACACTAAGTTAAATTATGTCCTAGGGTGCTAAAACTACAAAACGTGAAAACTCGGGCTAATCCCGAGCTTCAAAAGTGAAAACTTAGCAATTTAAGGCCTACGGGTGCAAAACCAATTTTTCTACATTCTAAACGACTAAAAATAATTTTAGAAAAAAGCCGGGTATTTTTTTCGACTTTTATTTTATTTATTACGAATTAAAAACTAAATTAAACTAATTAATTTATAAAAAAAATGGTTACTAAAAATTCCGAAACTTTTTCTAAAAATACTAGATACCATTTTGTACATATGAAAAATAAGCTGATGATGACAGCTAATTGTAATAAGTTGTTAATAAATCAAATAAGCTAATAAGACTAATAGGAAAATTGGGTTAAATAAACTAAAAGAGGATAACTAACAACAAAAGCACCAATTGGCAAGATGGTACTGATGTTGTGTTTAGTGCGCAGCATCGTTTCGTTCCCGTGTTCGAATCGCATATCAACCCCCTTTTTGCATTTTATTTTTGTTAACTTAATCTTTTGGAAATTAATTCTAGGAACTAAATAAGACTTTTTGATAAAAATTAAACTTTTAGATAAGCTTAAATTAATCTGAAACTTATGCTTCAGAGACGCATACACCTAGGGATGTTTGGCGTGGGCTAACCAAGGGCAAGAAAAAGCTACAAGAAGTTTTGGGAATAAGCTAATCCTAATGAACCTATTCTAATTCACTAAGAACCACTAAGTTAAACCTAAATAAGCTAAGGGCAATCATCTAATAAGCTAAAAAAGGATAGAAATTAGTCAAAGCTTTGTGTGATGGCAGCACCAAACAAAGCTAGAGTGGCTTATTAAAGCTTAAAAATAAGGCATCTAATGAACAACTAATTCTATACTAAGGCAAATCAGATTGAGTAAGCACTATGAGGATTCTAAAAAACTACTTTGCAACTAAATTGGAGCTTATATGGGCTTGTTATGGAGCATGCAAAAGTGCTTATGGGGACAGAAATGAGAAAAAAGGAAACGGTACTTTAAGAGGCGAAATAAGCTAACAAACACACTCTAAAATATACAATAAGCTAAAACATATAAAGTTGAAACCACCAACTACTTGAATAAGCAAAATCTAATCCTAGTTCCAACTTTAGCTTATCTAAAATTAAGGAAGAAATGTTGTGAGGGACTGATGCGCATGATAAGAAGATTACTAACACTACTAAAAAAAACAATATTTGTTTTGTGACTTGAACTAAATGAGATCTTAAAAGTGACTACAACCTTACTTCAAATGACTAATTAAAACTGGTTTTTACCCAGAATGGGTCAAAAGCGAATCTTTGACGAACTATGCAAATCCAAATGACACCCTTTAGAGGCCGAACAAGATTTTTAAACTGTAAATGGTGTAAAAACTTTTTAAAAGCGATTTGTATTAAACACTTAAACTCAAAATGAGTTTAAACAACCTCTTCAAACACTGTGAAAGCTCAAATGAATTCGAATAAATAGGAAAATTAAAATTACAATGGAATTTAAAAGCGAAATTTAAAGTTGCATTGAAAATTAAAATTACAAGTAATTTAAAATGACACTAAAAGTAAATTGGAACTAGAACATTACAATTCTAGACAAGTTTTACAAGACTTCATACTATCCTATTTATACTAAGTTCCAATCTTGGGTCCTCTTGTTGTCCTTTTGCCGTGTGCTTGTTGTGAGAGAGAGAAATGAGTCCAATTGTGCTTCTTTAGATCCAATCTTTGCCGTTAATCCAAACTTGGCCTCCAAGGGTAAATCTCACCCGTTGATTGTTTGTTTCTTGTTGATACCCAATGAAATTGATGGGGATTGCCACGGGCAAGCTCTATTTTGAAAGAAGGATGCATGTGATTCTTTGTTTGGAGTCTTCTGTGAGAGTGACAGGATGGGAGGGAAAGGTATGATAAAAAAAATGGCGCCAAAGATGGTTTTGTTCTGGGTTTAGTTTTGGGTACGAATGGGTAAATGGGTGAAAACAGAAATGGGTGGTTCAAAGGTTAAGGTTATATGTATAGGTATTTAGTAAAAGTAAAAAAAAAAGTATTTTGTGTTTTGTTTTAGAAACTTTTTTAAAGTCAGAAAAATATTTTTAACGAAAATTGGTTTTAATAAAAACAATTGTTGTAAAAAAATGGTTTAAAATAAAATTAATTGCTTTTAGTGAAAAACGTTTTAATGGTAAATTGGGTTCGGGTAAAGGGTAGAAAGGTAATTATGGGTTTAGGGTTCGGTTTGATTTTGTTTTCCCACTCTCACTCCAAATATGTGTCCCGGGATCCAAAAATGTAAAAATATCCACTTTCCGCCCTGTCCACAAAGCACTTTTTCCATTCCGAGCTCAATTCAATCGTCATTTGCCTGTTTCGATCCTTTGTACTTGAAACACATAAAAACACATTCCAAGGATATCTGCAGTATAATTGGTTATATTTCAGTGTTTTAGACGGTAGATGCTTTTGTGGTCTTAGATGGGTAAAAATGATGAGTGAATAAGCACTCATCAAATCCCCAACACTATCAATTGCTAGTCCCTAGCAATCCGATCATATGAAGTAATGAAAGGATCAAAAATACCAAGTATACCCCGTTTCGACTTTTTATTCAATATAGGAATTTAAACTTGAACGTAAATAAATAACATTCTTGATTTTCAAAACATGGCATCATGGAACGGGATTCACACAAAATGGGTGTCTCAGGGGAATTGTAATCGTCATCCTCTTTTTGATACTCTCAAACCAAGCTTAAACTTATTGTGCAAACGTTTTTGTAAAATGCTAACACTACTTATATCAATAATCTATGTAAGTCGAGACTTAACTTTTTACTCCCGCAAATTATAAAATTGTAAGTTCGTGTGCTCATTTTCAAAAGTTTGACCATTGAAATCGACATTTGTTATGGTTGTTATCCACTTAACTAAAGTACTAACCTACCGGAAACGATGAAAGTCTAAGGATCGAAAGAGCCTCTTCTATGTAGCGGCTTTCTTCTCGGCACATCCCAAAACATTAGTTTTAAGTGACCGGCCTTTTGACACCTCACAGAGAATAGTACCGGAATTAGCGGGAATTCGATTCCAAAGATTTCACTGAAGCTACCGCTAAGTTAAAACTAAACCTAAATGGATCACAACCTAGGCGATAATTTAGAAATTCAAGATTCAAAGGTGAGATCACTCCATGTTGCGACTTTCTTCTCAGCTTGTCCTTTAAGGAGGCTAGGTTTTCACCCTCGAGAATAGTATCGGAGCTTGCGGGATCTTTGAAATCAAGGATTTCCAAATTACCGTCAAACTTTTAGACAACATTGACGAATCAGAGTTCAACTTCCGATATAAATTTAAGAAAAAGCAAGTTTCGCACATTTATTCATAAGCAACATAGTACTTTTATTCACGCAACTCATATTTTTCATTTTTTTCATTTTGCATTTTCAATTTTTCACTTTATTTTTTCACTTTTCATCACTTTTTTTCTAACTTTTGACTTTGAACTTTAAACTTGCAACTTTTCATCACGCATCATTCAAGCATTTTTCGATACTTTCATTTTGCAACATTATTCAGAATTTTAGAAAGTATGCTTTCTCGAAAATTTAAATAAAAGTTGAACTTTGGAGCGGACTCTAAATCAATTTTGCTTAAAAACTTTTATTGTAACAAGACGATTTGAATGTTCAAAAGTTTGACAATGAGCACGTATTTTAGTCCAATTAGTTAGCTTATGGGAAAAAAAGCCATAGATTACTTATATAAGCTCTAAAGAGAACCAACTACTCCACGCTTAGCATTTTCATTTGCACAACGCGTAAAACCTTAACCTAAATGTTAAGAGAGCGACTAGATCAACACTCTAGCGTCGGATTCCCTTGTTCTAGCCGAATCAAGACTAAACTACCATTAACACCGAAGCATTAACGAATTATTTTTGTGCAAAGCACTTCTTGTAAATGTAAATACTTAACTTAAAACGATAAAAATTTTAAAGTTTTGGTCAAAGCGGGCGTGCTAGGGTACTAGAACGTGCGGTGATCAAAATTCGCTAGAATTCCCCAGCACTTAGAATTGAATATTGCCCTCAATATTCAAAGTACTGCGCCGTATGTAAAACTATAGAACGGAAAAAGGTAATACTACTAGCCAAGTGTGGAAGCGAAATCTTTTTCACAAAAAGGATTTATAAGATATCCCTAGATAATCGTTAGCAAAAAGATCGGATATTGGGCGGCTTGGATTGAAAACGGTAAAGCATAAATCATCACGATCTACTCTGAATCCCAAAACAGAGAGCAAACACACAACAAGCAAACATTAGTGGGGGTTTTCCCCCCACACTTAGTGTTAGAAAAGAGAAAGAAGTCAGAAACATGGGTGGACACCCATGAAATGCTATTGTTTTTGTTAACCGAAGTGTTAGATCGCTAGCTTCACTGACCAATTCATTGGTCCATGGGGAAGCAAGTGGAAGAGAAAATCTCAATCGGACTTTCATTCAAATAGTTTGGATAAACATTGAATGTGCTGAAAGTTCCACTCCGATGAGATATATCCGGCTTAGAAGAAAAGAGAAATGCCGGGTCAAAGATGGTATCTTCACTCCGTAAGAGTTAAGATATGGAAGTAATGGGATAAGAAAGGAGAGTGTCAATGAGTTGACAGCGGGTGGGACGTGGGCAAAAGATTAGATTGAGGAACATTAAGCGAATGTTCGACAATCTTATCCACCACTGAAGCAATGAAAACATCCGTGTCGGGCTTAGAAGAGGTTCCATCATCCGGCGGTTTAGCGGGGACGGGTGGATGATGGATATAAGCCATACTCATCACTCTCAAAACTCGGAGGCATCGAGTCATCCGGAGAAAGAAATGAGTCGACCTCTTCCATAAGAGTGTCACTTGACGAATCAAAAGGTGAATTGTATAAAAGATTTTCCAATTCAGTGAGGTCGGCTTCAAAGTCGAAGTGCACATTATCATCTCCCGGTGGAGAATGATCAATAAGAGCGAGTTCATCGGCGAACTCCTCGAGAAGGTCTAAAGTCGAAGTGGGATTGCCACTATTCTTTTCTTCAGAAGTAGAATCCTCGAGCTCGGGTAAAGAGGTAATGGGGTTTTCAAAGTAAAGGTCACTATCCTCATTCTGAATGTCAAAGATTGGGTTATCTCAAACTAGAGTGAATTGAATCGAAGTCAAAAGAGGATTAGTGAATGCCATAGTGAAAGGTTCCCGACACAACAAGATTATCTTCATCATCCGTTTCAAAATCGTGTCCATATCAAGATCTTGGGTTCCAAATCTCTCACTTCTTCTAAGGCGAGCTCGAAGGAATTTCCTCAACATACTCGATGTCTCCGCATGAAAAAGAATCGTCAAACGGCGATAGTCATTTTCGACTCGAGATCATCTCAACGAATCATTAGGGTGGGAGGAGAAGAATCATCATCAATAGGCTCATCACACATCATATCAGAGACACCCTCACACTCACTTGGGGTTGGGACAAGGTTCTCAGCACAAGAAGGTCCGTTTCTGGAATAGTTCTAAGACGCTCATCCCCCATACTCAGAGAGTTAACGGGCTCTTCGTGTGTGGTCTCGGCCGACAAACTTTCATAATATTCCTTCATTTGAATAGAATCCTCATCATCTTCATCGTCAATGTAAGTTGCGAGCCATCCGCACGTCTTGCAAGTGCTCATTCCTCGATTCGTATTTCTTCAAGACATTTTTGAATCTTAGCGGCTCGTTCCTCTTCTTCAAGTAATTCTAGCATAGATTTTTCGTTGCGAGACGTTTGGTCTTTGGCAAGTTCTTCTAGCATACTTTTCTCACGAGGATGTTGATTAATGATGGGAAATTGTTCAATGACGGGAAATTGTGGGGGTTGGAAATTGTCAAAACAAGGAGTGTTATAACAAGGATTAGTTCCATAGTAATTTTGATTCCATGATTGACATTGGTAATCATAATGAAGACCCCCACAATTTGCACAACAAAGGTATTGAGGAGAGAAGTTCTGAAACGATGTATCATTGAATTCTTGATAGTACGGTTGTGGTTCGTATGCATTCTGAGGAGGGTAGTTGAAATCGTTCTGAGGAAAATTAAAGGAATTAGGATTAGAATCATAAGCGCATGAATTCTCGGCACAAATCGAACAAAATCCATCGTTGAAGATAGTTTCCACACCACTCGCACATACATTTGTAGCAGACGAAATCCTTTTGGTAACCGTCTCCCACAACCGTAGCAATAATCGTGATCGAACGAAAATATCTCGTGCGGAGTAGGAATCGAGGGCTCAACAACATCATAATTGGTATTTGTAGTGGTACTTCCCGAAGTTAACTTTAGACGAAGTTCATTAAGGTAGTTATCAATCATGTTCATTCCGTCCTAAGAAATCTTAAAACGTCTTGAAGATTTCAGAGGTGGGACAAGTGGTGTGCTCTCAGAGCTAGCAATTTCCACCACTTCCGTTTTGGTCTCCGGTTCTTGCTCTTTTCTCTTAACCTTAACCGTAAATCGCGAAAGATTTTGATCAATTCGGGCGGTTTGGGCTCGAAACAATAGAAGAAATATCGGGTTGTGGCGGATGGTCGGTAAAACTTGGAGAATCATCGAGAGAGTTTTTATCGGATAATTCGCACCAATAGCAATATTTGCTTGCACCCATCCTTCCACATCGCTTACATAAACAATCCTGATTTTGACAATAAATTTGATCCTCTTCCATACGGCTTTGCGGTGTTGGAAACAACGACGATGTCGATCGTCGCCATGAGAATTAAACTTGTAGAGGGTTAAGAAGAGAATTAAACAAACGAGAGGATAACGAAGAATAGAATTAAACGGTGAAAGAGGGTAAGGGAAATAGAATTATAAGGATAAGAGGAATGAGAAGAATATTTTTTTGGTTTTGATAAATAAAAAACATAAAAGGGAAAATAAATTTAGAAAAGAAAAATATTTTTGGGTTTTTGGGTTTTTGGAAAGAAAATAACTTCACGAGGAAGGATCTTCAAGTCACTAATCGTCAAACCGTAACGATATTGTCGCAACACAACCTCCCCGACAACGGCGCCAAATTGATAACCGCCTTTTTGGGGGGCAATTATATCAAATAGTATAGTAAATATCAAAAATAACACGTGAAACGCGAGAATCGACAAATCAACCTTTTAGGAAAAGGGTTAACGTGCCAAAACTCACGAATGTGATATAAGTGATACCGGGTTGGTGATTACCCGGGTCGTGTCCCAACGAGGTGTGAATTGAGGATGTCGCTTGAGGTTTGTTATTAAAATGCTTGAATTGTTTGAGATTTTTCGTTTTTGATTACGTTAAATTAAGTGACGGGAAAGTAATTAAGGCAAGTGGAACAAAGTAAATAACAAATTAACTACTAAATAGCATAAGAAACAATAACACTAAGTTAAATTACGTCCTAGGGTGCTAAAACTACAAAACGTGAAAACCCGGGCTAATCCCGAGCTTCAAAAGTGAAAACTTAGCAATTTAAGGCCTACGGGTGCAAAACCCATTTTTCTACATTCTAAACGACTAAAAATAATTTTATAAAAAAGCCGGGTATTTTTTTCGACTTTTATTTTATTTATTACGAATTAAAAACTAAATTAAACTAATTAATTTATAAAAAAAATGGTTACTAAAAATTCCGAAACTTTTTCTAAAAATACTAGATACCATTTTATGCATTATGAAAAATAAGTGATGATGACAAATAATTGTAATAAGTTGTTAATAAATCAAATAAGCTAATAAGACTAATAGGAAAATTGGGTTAAATAAACTAAAAGAGGATAACTAACAACAAAAGCACCAATTGGCAAGATGGTATGCGATGTTGTGTTTAGTCACGCATTCGTTCCTGTGTTCGAATCGCATATCAACCCACTTTTTGCATTTTATTTTTGTTAACTTAATCTTTTGGAAATTAATTCTAGGAACTAAATAAGACTTTTTG
Organism: Chrysanthemum makinoi; assembly: GCA_910596185.1. Taxonomy (NCBI): domain Eukaryota; kingdom Viridiplantae; phylum Streptophyta; class Magnoliopsida; order Asterales; family Asteraceae; genus Chrysanthemum; species Chrysanthemum makinoi. Next base: position 145,966,325 of record OU343223.1, on the reverse strand, counting down.
ATAAAAAATAAACTTTTAGATAAGCTTAAATTAATCTGTAAACAACTTATGCTTCAGCAGACGTATACCTAGGGATCTGTTTGGCTTATTGGGCTAACCAAGGGCAAGAAAAAGCTACAAGAAGCTTTGGGAATAAGCTAATCCTAATGAACCTATTCTAATTCACTAAGAACCACTAAGTTAAACCTAAATAAGCTATGGGCAATCATCTAATAAGCTAAAAAAAATAGAAATTACCCGTCTGGCGTGACTGTGCAGCCTAAACAAAGCTAGAGTGGCTTATTAAAGCTTAAAAATAAGGCATCTAATGAACAACTAATTCTATCCTAAGGCAAATCAGATTGAATAAGCACTATGAGGATTCTAAAAAACTACTTTGCAACTAAATTGGAGCTTATATGGGCTTGTTATGGAGCATGCAAAAGTGCTTATGGGGACGTAAATGAGAAAAAAAAGGCGCTAAACGGACTGTTTGAAGGCGTAAATAAGCTAACAAACACACTCTAAAATATACAATAAGCTAAAACATATAAAGTTGAAACCACCAACTACTTGAATAAGCAAAATCTAATCCTAGTTCTAACTTTAGCTTATCTAAAATTAAGGAAGAAATGGCTGTGAGGGACCTGATGCATAAAAGACAGATTACTAACACTACTAAAAAAAACAATATTTGTTTTGTGACTTGAACTAAATGAGATCTTAAAAGTGACTACAACCTTACTTCAAATGACTAATTAAAAGCTGGTTTTGACCCGAGATGGGTCAAAAATCTTTGACCGAACTATGCAAATCCAAACTGACCCTTTAGAGGCGAACAAGATTTTAAAAGCGTAAATGGTGTAAAAACTTTTTAAAAACTGATTTGTATTAAACACTTAAACTCAAAATGAGTTTAAACAACCTCTTCAAACTTTGTGAAAGCTCAAATGAGTTTTATTCGAATAAATAGGAAAATTAAAATTACAATGGAATTTAAAAACAGAAATTTAAAGTTGCATTGAAAATTAAAATTACAAGTAATTTAAAATGACACTAAAAGTAAATTGGAACTAGAACATTACAATTCTAGACAAGTTTTACAAGACTTCATACTATCCTATTTATACTAAGTTCCAATCTTGGGTCCTCTTGTTGTCCTTTTGCCGTGTGCTTGTTGTGAGAGAGAGAAATTGAGTCCAATTGTGCTTCTTTAGATCCAATCTTTGCCGTTAATCCAAACTTGGCCTCCAAGGGTAAATCTCACCCGTTGATTGTTTGTTTCTTGTTGATACCCAATGAAATTGATGGGGATTGCCACAGTGGCAAGGAAAGAAGGATGCATGTGATTCTTTGTTTGGAGTCTTCTGTGAGAGTGACAGGATGGGAGGGAAAGGTGTGATAAAAAAAATGGCGCCAAAGATGGTTTTGTTCTGGGTTTAGTTTTGGGTACGAATGGGTAAATGGGTGAAAACAGAAATGGGTGGTTCAAAGGTTACGGTTATATGTATAGGTATTTAGTAAAAGTATTTTGTGATATTTTTAACGAAAATTGGTTTTAATAAAAACAATTGTTGTAAAAAAATGGTTAAAATTAAAATTAATTGCTTTTAGTGAAAAACGTTTTAATGGTAAATTGGGTTCGGGTAAAGGGTAGAAAGGTAATTATGGGTTTAGGGTTCGGTTTGATTTTGTTTTCCCACTCTCACTCCAAATATGTGTCCCGGGATCCAAAAATGTAAAAATATCCACTTTCCTACTCACGTCCACAAAGCACTTTTTCCATTCCGAGCTCAATTTCGTTCGTTTTGCCCATGTTTCGATCCTTTGTTGAAACACATAAAACACATTCAAGGATATCTCTGTATAATTGGTTATATTTCAGTGTTTTTAGACGTTTTTGTGGTCTTAGATGGGTAAAAATGATGAGTGAATAAGCACTCATCAAATACTCTTTTCACAAACCTGATCATTCACTTCCTCTGTGGCAAAGAAACTCATTTAAAAATATGCCCATGCCACCAACTGCACCACAAGCAGAATTAAAAAACATCGATTCCCAGAAAAACGATACCGTTTTTTTCAAAAATAAAGAAATTTATAATAAGGCAGAATGCATGTTTGCTATTGGAAAGAAATCGTTAGTTGAGCGTTTTGAATACAAAGTTAATAAATCTAAAAGCACGAGTACAGCAGTGAAATGTATAAATGAAGGTCGCTCATGGAACATATACACCGTAAAAAAACCTGGATAGCACATTCTTTGTATCTAGCATCAACGATGTCCACACATGTTCAAGAACTGAATTACATCCTAATCATCGTAATGTGACAATGAAATTACTTAGTCAGTTACTAATCGAAAAATTGAAAGATAATCGAAGGGTATATACTGGAAAGGACATACAAAGAGATATGAGTTTTGAATGAAAAGTACACATTTCTTACAAACGAGCTTAGGGCGGTAGGAATTTGGCATTTGAGTTGTTGAACGGTAAACATGAAGAATCGTTTGAACAGTTAGCTTTATATTGTCATAACCTAAAGCTAAAAAACGAGGGGACGGTAAAACACATCGATCTGAGCGATGATGGAAGATTTAAGATGGTTTTAGTAGCATTTGGTTTTGTAAGTTTAGTTCGATTTATAATTATTGTTATTATTAATATTCTTATTATTATTATTATATTAAGCTTTAACGTATACTAAGCACTAATATATACTTAACGATACTAGATTCGGAGTTTTATAGCCTTCATGCGGCCATTGATTATAATTGATGCTCACATCTGCGAAAGGAAGTATCTTGGAACCAACATTCTTGCTGTTGGTATGGATGGAAACAATCAGATTATTCCAATCGCTACGGGGGTCGCATGACAGGTGAGACCGGCGGAAGCCTGGACATTGTTTTTGAGCTGGTTGAAAGAATGCATTGGTGAAGTGCCTAATCTGGCGATTATTTCAGACATGCATCAATCAATAACAATAGCTTATGACACGTTTTCCAAATTTCTTTCATGGTTATTGTTGTCGTCACTTGATGAAGAATTACAATTTGACCCTGAAAAAGCATAAGTATTTGTACTGGAAGGTGTGCAAAACCTATACAACTGAAGATTTTGATAAAGCAATTTCCGAGCCGTGCAAAAATCAAAAGCCGTAAAAAAACTTGAAGACGCCGGGTATGATAAGTGGTCAAGGGCATATTGCACAGGAAAAAGATACAATTATTTGACGTCAAACAGTGCAGAATCAATAAATTCATTAACAAGGCACGTTCGAAAGGTACCAATAACTATGCTCTTGGAGTACTACAGAAGCTTTCTACAAGATTGGTATTTCGAACGTCGAGAAAAATACTACGGTATAACTATATATTCGCCGTCTCTCATTTACTTGTTCGATAAGTGTTACATGTTTATTTTGTAGATGCACCGGAATTTGAACTTACACAATGGGCAACTAGGAAGGTTGAGCAGAGAATGTTAAAGAGTGCTAATTGGGAAGTAAGAGGCATTGCCATGTGTCTTTGTGTACCAAGTTCTAGACCATCGTCATAGTCATATTGTTGATTTTGTAAAAAATGAATGCACTTGCAGTATAAACATGTTGTTTATTACGGTAAATATCATTTATTCGTGTATGGTTTTTGATTACGAACAACGTGCAGGAAATGGAAACTTTCGGGACTACCATGTGGTCATGTGTGTGCCGTGTGTAGAGAAGAAAAATTGAGTAACTGTAACAAATGGGCGGAAACATGGTTTACAAA
>OU343223.1:145928506-145962471 GCA_910596185.1 Chrysanthemum makinoi | reverse complement strand
TGACGGTTTGGCACAGATCACTGGCCCATCCAAAGATTCAATCATTTCAGAGGTATTAAAACTATATGATGATGTTGATGAGCAAAAGATGCATAATAAAGTACAGTCTCTTGAAACTTATGAATCAGATATTGATGATGAGGGTAATAGTAATATTGTCCCATATGATCAATATCTGAAGCAAAGTGAAAGTGAGATTGTACCAAGGAATGCATCTTCTGCAGTCAATGATGATTATGTTTTTGATGAATACACTGCATGTGCCCCTGATGATTCTGTTACCTCTGAACTGAATGCCTATAAAGAACAAATTGCTATTTATGAACAACGTGCTAAGTTTGAGTTAACCACCTGTGAGCAGGAAATGGATGACCAAATGCGTACAATTATTAGAAAAAGTAATTTTAGAGAAAAAGTATTAAAATAAGAGTTAAACTCCTTACAAGAAAAGCTTTCTAAAAATGCTAAGCAAAAACAAGAACTTCAAGAAAATGTTAAAATGCTTAAGCAAGAATTCAATGCTAAGGAATCAAAACTTTTGAATGATTTTTCTAATCTAAAAACTTTGAAAAACAAGCTTGAAAATAAGTTGACGTACAAGGGAATACCATTCAGACTGCTCACATGATCACTAAGCATAGAGTCTTAAGCGATAAGCATAATATTCCCCTTGTTGAGGAACCAAATCCAGAGGTCATTAAAAAGGCTAGAGCTGCTCATAAGTTACTTTATGATGGTAATGAAATCCTTAAGCCTAGACAGAGAAACCTAGTTCTGAGTGCACTGAGGAAGATAAGAAATCCAGATGAAGTCACTAGGAAAAATTGAATAAGAAGCTAGAAGATCACGAGTGTAAAATGAATAATATAACAATAAAACCCCATGATTACACTAAGGAAAATTGGATATCCTTAAACAAGTTTAAGCCTCGGACTCTATTAACCCCTGAACAAGTGTTCTGGAAAAAGGATATGGATATGCAAAAATCTGAAAATCTTGTTGAAAAGAATTCCCCTTGTAGGAAATTCCCTAAAGCAACTGTGTATCCTCCTAATACACCAATTCATTTAGTTCCTAGATCTATTGCCACTAATAGCAAGACCTTAATCAGCCTGTATGTTGTTTATCAGCTGTTTGTTGATTTTGAGAAAACGTGTAAGAAGAGAATCACACCTACCAGGATAACTGGGGGGGAAAGGAGTTTTGAGCAAACTAAAGAATGTTATTTAACTGAGGTCATGCCTTTCTTTAAACAATCAAAAGGTCAATTTGAGAGTCTTCAAAAAGGGATAAATTCATATATTAAAGAAATGGAAAAGGAATTTGATGCAATGATAGTTGAGGTCAATGATTATGAACAGGAACTCAAATATAATGAAGTTGAAAGGAAGAACTTGCACATCTTAAATGAGAATTTGATTTCGAGTTGTGTTGCTCAAGATGTGTTTTATACTGTTACTAAGCACTCTATTACTGCTTCTCGATTTCATGAATTATCTATTGCATTGAAAGTTTCCCATGATCGTGTCATTGAGCTTGAAAATAAAAACTCAGAACTACATGATAAAATTGATCAGGATGATCACTATAATTTGGTAAAACATCTTTCTAAACTAGAACTTGAACATTTTAATTTACAACTAAAATATCAACATCTTAAATAAAATGTCAAAACCTCAAATATCAAGAAATACTCAGTTGTTCCAGAGTTTGATGCGTTTTGAATAAACAAACGCGTGACGAACGGATTCAAGCTCATTGTAACACGATCCGAAAGTTGAAAGCCCAAATCTCTCAATTAAAGGGTGAAAAGAACAATGTGACTGGCTCCCAAATGCCTCCTCCTTTAGATTCTCAGTATTCTCAAACTTTTCATCTTCAAAACTTAGTTAATACTTTACAAAAGAAAAAGAGTTTTCTAGAAGAAAATGAAAAAGTTAAACGACACTTCAAAGAGTTATATGATTCAATGAAAGTCACTCGTGACAAAAACAACGAAAAAATAACGTCTTTACAAAAAGAAATTGAGAATCTGAGGAGTCAGGAAAAAGGGAAATTGCCACTTGTTTTTAATGAGAATGTGGCATCAAAGTCATCCTCGTACTGCAAATGTATGGGATGTTAAATACATTCCTCCTCATCTTAGTAATAATGAACCCTGTGTTTCATAACTATTGTGCTCACCTTAAGGATAGTCTAGAATGTCTTTGTGAGATTGTGGAAGAGGATTTCAAAAATAAGCCTCTTGATAGAGAAATTAGGTTTGCTTGCATTCAGGCCAAACGATCTCAAGGTAAAGCTGTGACGCCTTGTTCTATGCCTAATGCCAAGCATACAAACCATTTTATGCCCAGTTTTAAGAAAGTAAACACTAATGTGCCTTCAAGTAGTTCAGATCCATGCACTTCTAATTCAGAATGCAAAAGTAGATCAACCAACTATTGTTCCCATAATTCCTCTACGGGGAGTAATCAGTGACATTAAAGCAAGCGGGTCAAAGCCTCCAGGCAATACCAAGCAAGATAGGACCTCTCAAGCTAAGAATGTGCATTGGAAGAGAGTAGAAGATCACCCTAGGAATAATAAGTTTGAGTTGAATAAAACGAATTGTGTTCATTCTAGTATTAGCTATAAGCGTGTTGTAATTAATTCAATTTTGATACTATTCGCAAAACCATGTAATGATGACTGCTTGATTTCTGTTACTAATCATGAATGTGGTGTGAATGTTTTGTCTAATGTCAAATGCCCCTGTTAAAACTGTTAATGCAAAAAATCAAGCTAAGAAGGCTAAAAGGCAAAGGCGAAAGAAAGTTAGAAAATAGTGGAAACCCACAGGAAGGAAATTTAGTAATATAGGTCATCAATGGATACCTACTGGGCGTAAGGTTAATAAGTTTTTCCCTAAATTTGCTAAGTCAATGCCCACTAGAAAATGGATGCCTACTGGTAGAACTATTCCCTTAAGAAGTGAACATACTTTGAATAGGACAAATATGGACACTAGCACTACATCTATTTCTAATGATTCCATTGTTTCTACTTCTGATGTGGGTGTTCCAATCACTGTTACTAACCAAGTGGAACCCATTATTGCATGGGGTTCCCAATTATCCAGTTATCCATTCTTGTCTGTGTTCAACTGCAGATCATTCAAATTGTTCTGTGGTACTTGGACTCAGGCTGTTCCAAGCATATGACTGGAGACCGGTCGCGGCTCATGAACTTCGTGAGTAAATTCATCGGAACTGTGAGATTCGAAAACGATCATTTTGGTGCTATTATGGGTTATGGAGATTACGTGGTTGGAAATAGTGTGATTTCCAGGGTATATTATGTTGAAGGTCTTGGACATAATCTATTTTCTGTCGGACAATTTTGTGACTCAGATTTAGAAGTGGCCTTCAAAAACATACTTGCTTTGTTAGAGAACTTGATGGTGTGGAACTTCTCAGAGGAACTTGTGGTTCAAACCTATACACCATCTCTATCGAAGATATGATGAAATCTTCACCCATCTGCTTGCTGTCAAAGGCTTCCAAAACTAAGTCATGGCTATGGCACCATCGTCTCAATCACTTGAACTTCGGTACCATAAACAATCTTTCCAGAAAGGACTTAGTAAGAGGATTACCCAGATTAAAGTATGAAAAAGATCATCTTTGTTCAACGTGCCAATTGGGAAAAAGCACGAAATATGCCCATAAACCAAAACCCACAAACTCACTAATGGAAGTTCTTCATACCCTTCATATGGATTTGTGCGGACTAATGAGAGTGCAAACGATAAATGGGAAGAAATACATTTTAGTCGTTGTTGATGACTACTCTCGATTTACTTGGGTAAAGTTTTTGAGGACAAAGGATGAAACTCCAGATGTCATCATCAAACTTATCAAACAGCTACAAGTTCGACTCAACAATACTTTTAGAATGGTTCGAACAGACAATGGCACAGAGTTTGTTAACAAAGACTTAATTCAGTTTTATGAAAGTGTTGGAATCAGTCATCAAAGAAGTGTTCCACGAACTACTCAACAGAACAGTGTAGTTGAAAGACGAAATCGAACTCTTATGGAAGCCGCAAGAACAATGCTAATTTATTCAAAGGTTCCAATGTTTCTATGGGCTGAAGCCATTGCCACTGCTTGCTACACCCAAAATCGTTCCCTTATTCATACCTCTCATGGAAAAACTCCATATGAACTTGTTCATAAACGAAAACCTGATCTCTCCTACCTTCGTGTGTTTGGTGCTTTGTGCTATCCAACGAATGACGGTCAAGATTTAGGCAAATTAAGAGCAAAGGCAGATATTGGAGTTCTTGTTTTTCAAATCTCATGCTCTGATTCTTTAAAACACTTACTTACCATATAATGAAAACTAATTGTTTTGTTAAATAACTCGAACTCTATTTTTGAAAATCATCTGGACTTAACTTTTGTCAAAATATCTATCTCTCAATCAACAACTTATGTCATTGATTGAGGGGGAGAATGATTTCAATTAAATCAAAAGGTTGTTCGTCATACAATTGTTTTCAAAAGATAATCATGCATGTTTAATCAATGGAGTGTAAAGTCTCAAAATCCGATCCTTATCAGTTAAAATGTTTTCATAATCAAGTCACAATTTTCCTAGAAAGCTTTCAAAATCAATTTAAATCTACAGAGATCACAAATCTCAAATGATTTGAAAATTGTGATCGGGGGAGAATTTGTGATTTAAATTGGATTTAAACTGATAATTTGATAAATGGTTTCATAAGTGTTTAGCAAGCTTTCCTCCCCTCATGTGCCAAACGGTTTCAAACTTTCCATGCACATGTTGAGGGGGAGCATCTATTTTAAACCACAAAGAATTGAAACGTGATTGATTTGTATCTAAGTGCAGATTCCCTCTAGTATGTGCAAAACTCTTTCAAACCTCAAGGCACATATTGAGGGGGAGCAAACTTTTGAAAACCTCATCCTTCCCCAATATGCTTTATCTACTTGATTTAATCAGGGAAGTGATGTTGATATCTTTTAGAAGATGGTAATCAAAGAAGTTAATCCTTCCTCTTGCCTCCATGTGCTAAAATGATTTCAAATACATGATGCACATGTTGAGGGGGAGCTCTCTTTCTAAAAATATCAAAAACAATTCAGGTACAAAATGCTTTGATAATATATCACAAGTATCTGGATTGATTTTAAAATGGTTTTCAATTGATTCCAATGGCAGATGAACAATACCAAATAGACCGACCAAATTTACTTTATGTATGGTGATATAAGGATGATAAGGTTAGGTATTTGTTCCCATGATCCGCCAGAACCAGAGGGATCTACCCAGGGACAATCCACTAGATAGTGTAGAAGTCCTTAGGTTTGATGAAAAAAGGAGAAAAGTGAGATATGGGAAGAGTGCGGACTGAGACTGAGCTAGTACTGGAATAAACCCAACAAGGTTCTAGTTATGAAGTCTCGGTAAGCACTGAAGGGGTTGAAGAATTGAATGTGAAAAAGGGTTGCCCTCCAATAATTCAATGTGTTCAAAAAGGGTGAAAAGAAATAGCCCTCCAATAATTCAACCTTAGGGCAGAAACCGGGTTCAATTCATATGCTACTGGTGGTTACCATGGAAAGAGAGATTATATCTTATGAGTCCTACGCATTATCCTAGTGGTATTGCCAGAACATCTGAGTGATATGCAAACATATTCACAATGAAGATAGAAAGCCTTCTGGAGCCAACATCAAACAAGCTCCTGGTGGGTGGCATGTGAGATCTATCCAACAGATCAACCATGTGACAACTGAATAGAAACAATGGGGCGAGTCATAGTTATGATTCAATCCTGGTTCAGGTTATGGATTGACGGATACCTTTGAAAAACCGATCGTTGTGCTTAAAAACTCTTTTCTTTAGCACATCGACTGTGTACTAATATTTGAAAATAAAATGTGTGTACGATTGATAATTGATTTTCGTTAAAACCTTCGTTGTATTGCAAAAACAATTTCTATTGAGCGGTACACGATTGTTTTTCAAATCTCTTTTCATCAATCAATGAATCTCAATTCATTGGTTCACTCACTCCGTGTTGTCCTCTTTGAGACGTTCCGGTTTGAGAACAGCTAGAGCAGCTGCGAAACCCTGTCAAGGAAATTATTCGGAATTATACCTGATCACAGGCAGTACTTGTACTGATCAATGGGGAACCGTGGGCCGTGTACATCAATTCAACGAAAGTGATCAAAGACACTTTCGTGCGCTTTATTGCTAACTGTTGTATGCAGGTACGCCCGATGTTTGCAGCTGATCAGAATGAAGCGGTCAATCCATAGCAGCATGCTCACACAACACATTAATTTCTAAAGAAATCATGATTAGTGCATCAATGACTCTGATATTTTCACTCCATTCTTCTGCTACGCTGCTGCCAATATCATGAATCAACGAAAGCTTCCGCTACTCTGATGAGAATATATCATGATCCAGAATGTGAGCATGTCGGTCCAAATGTCACAACATCACATAATACCAACACCACAATGGAAGAGTCAGAGATTTATGATAGTTGATGATCTCAAAGCTGGCTCAAAACTCATTATCACGTGGATCAGTTAAAGACCTCCACTTGGATTAATCAAACATGCAAAAATGAAGAATCAATGACTACGAGCTGCAGAGCAAAGAACTTTAACAAGAATCCAAGAACAATCTTATTGTAATATCTGTTTGTATTCAATGTATTTTTGAGGTAACCTCCCTTAGAGGGAGATTGTTAGGATTTAGTAAATCCAGTCATTAAAGAGTCGGTCACCTCAAGTATATGTAATTCGTTAGAAATATCGTAGTCGTAGATTATTTAATGTTAAGTAGTATTTAGTTAAGTAACACCGTGGAGGACAGACGGGTCTTTACCCACTGTATGCCTGATCCACAGCCCGTAGGTGGAGATTTGTGTAAGACTATAAATACTCTCTACCTCCCAAGGTAGAGAGTTGGAGCTCATAATAATACTTTTGCTTTCTCTCACTAAGCTCCCAAACCTCTAACTCTTTCTCTCTCTAAAACCTCAACTTATACGCCTATTTATGTTTATGGTTTGATGTGTTTGTGAAATCCAATATGTTACAATGTTGCACGAAGCTAACCCTTGATGTAGGAAAAGCCTTTGTAAGAATTTGATCCATGGATCCACTATATACTAAGGTAAATAAACAAGGGGATTCAATTACCATAGGGAGCATTGAGCTAGGGGAGCTCGGGAGAATTTGAATACATAGCACGGAGTCGTTTTAACAGTGGTGATAGAAGACTTCACTGGGATGATGAAAGCTCGCCTTTATGAGGAGAAAGGAAGGTATTGGAATAAAGGGGAGAAGAGAAGGGAAATCTCAAAGCAACCATCTTACGGGTTGAACTACCTTTTTGCTTTGAAAAGAGGGGGAGAAGGAGTGTAAACAAGAACATTTTATATTTTACTGTGTGTTACAGTTTACATATTTGTCATCATCAAAAAGGGGGAGATTATTAGTGCAAATATTACGATATTTAAACTAGACGGTCTCTTCGGTTTTAATAATGACAAACATGTAACTTGTAATACAAAACGTAAAATGAACAAGTCAATCGTTATAATTGGATCGGGCCAAGCATACATGACTTCTGAAAGATATGGGCTTAGCAAATTAGATTGGGCCAAGCAAACAAACAAGCCCACTCGGGGCTCAATAGTGACGGACCCAACAAGGCCATCAAGACCCAACAATGCTTCTAGAAGCTTCTAGAACTTGGAGGGAAAAGGTAAATTCAAATTTTGAATTTTTAATTTGAGCGGGAAAAAGGAAGATTCAAAATTTGAATTTTGAATTTTGAATTTTGATCCATGTTATTATCCATCAATGCATGCTATTACCCATTGATGGTTTCATCCTTTTGTACAAGACCTCAAGCCTATAAATATCAAGCTCTTCACCATTTATGGCTTGAGATTTCAAGTATGAAAAAACACATACATAATTTCATCATGTAATTAGATTAGGAAAATGTAATCTTAAGTGTAATAGGTAGATTCAGACGATGTATAAGTCCATGGGTGGTTGTGTAGATTAGGATGGCATGTATAAATCAGGTAGGTCATGTGAAGATTGGGTACATCATGTAGATGGGGGATATCGTGAGTAGATCGGGTAGATCGAGTGTAGATCATGTGGATCTTGTAGCTTGTGTGATTTGTGAGGATTGGTTAGATCGTGAGTGATATTGGTACTAGCTAAATTAGTACTCGACATCTAGCTTAGTGTCTGAAAATAATGTAAGCGACGCGGTTTATTTGTTTAGACCTTAAAACACAAGGTTTGTTATGTTGGGCCATAAAACATAACGGCTTTGGTTCTACCCGAAGAAGAACTCGACATCTAGTTTAGTGTCGGAAAATATCATAAGCAACTGATGCATGTTTTACTGACAAGGTTTTAATATTTATATTGTCTCGTTATACCTATGGTCTACCCTAATGCACTAACGGGCAGTGTACCCGGTCGTGTGTAGTGAAGTATTCGGTAAAACCGAGGTCGTCCCAAGAGCTATGTGTGCGGATTTTAACTAAGTCTAGGTGTCACAGATTTTAATAGGTTTTTAGGATGAAATGATTAATTAACTACTAGAACAAGAAAATAAAAGAAAGCAAATAGAGGCGAGGGTTGTGATCAATAGAGGAGAAGTGTGCTAACCTAGTTAATCTTCCTATTATGTTAAGTTCATGTTTAATTACTTCCAATTGCCTCAAGTGGGGGTAAAGGTCGCTAGGACAAAGATTTGGTCAGTTCGACCTAACCTATCATCAAAGGTTTCCACCGGAGATCTTGGGTGACCCCTTGAAAGTCCAGTTGTTTCTAGTCCCCTAAGCCATGTCATTAAGTTCCTCTACATGCAAGATTTGTAACAATGAGTGCCTGGGCGCTAGCATCTTAAACACGCATCCTTAATTTCTTAAGTTCATCCAAACGGTAGGTGATCAGTTGGTCAAATCGCACAAGCGAAGAAGGGTCGTCAGTTGGTCAATTCTTACCCTTCCCACTCAGTCTACCTACTTAGGGTCAGTTGGTCATATCTCCTTAGTAACTAGCCACTACCGCCATTCAAAACTACCGAAACAAGGGTAGCTACCAACAAATTATGCATGTATACACTAGAAACAATTATACGGAAGCAATGTAAACATAAACAAAACAATTAAGGAATCATAACTAGGCTAGCACCAGAGGTGCTTAGAAACTCATATTAACTAAAACAATCAATTCAATGTTTAACATTACGAAATACATGAATTGAAAGTAAAGAAATGATAAAATGCTAATGCTTATCGTAGAGGAGTGATTTCTCCCTTGGAGATGGCTCCGTATGCTCCCTAAGATCTGCCTTCAACCTTCTACTCACGTTCCCTAAGAAATGATGGAATTTGGGCAGTATTTATAGGCCAGATCTGGTTACGGCGTAACTTAAGTTAAGAGTTACGCCGTAACATCCATTTCTTCGTAATTTGCTCTGGAAAAGCTGGTTACGGCGTAACATCAGGAATGAGTTACGCCGTATCTTTAATAAATCATGGTTACTCTGTAATTGTGGAATTAGTTATGTCGTAGCTTGTAGCGGCGCGGAACCTCATTTGACCTAATTAGTTACGACATAATCTTAGGAGGGAGTTATGCCATAATCTTCCGTTTAGTTGGTTTTCTGAGCCACGCTTCTGTTACGGAGTAATGTGAGAGGAGAGTTACGCCGTAACATCTTCAAAATGAGCGTACTATCATATATCTTCAATAAACTCTCCAAATCTTCGTCTTATTAGCTCCAATGCTCGTAATTTACCTGAAAGTGAAATATAGAGGAAAACAAGCGTAAATCCATATAAATGATATAAAATACGAGCATTATCGGGGGAAATTGACACTTAATATTCAGGGCTATTTGATGTTTTCAAATATCCCCCCACTTGAACTCTACTTGCCCTCAAGTAGACCTTATTAGATAGATTCCTAAAAAGATATCTCCCATTACCTGGAAAATATAAGTTTACAAATCCCTTATGCTAGAATAAAACAAAGTCGAACACCTCACGAAATGGGAACAAAACACTCAAATCTCTCAACTATTCTAAGTGTCAATTTTGGGGTGATCACTCATTGCACAATCATAGCATGTATCCTATCATAAGCTTGGCGGTTACTCAAATCTCCACTACTAGAGTTAAGGGCTAAACAATTCTCGAAGGCAATATGGGTAGACACGACAAAGGTTAATGGTGAGTTTTCATTACTAACATGTCATGGCGGAGTGTACAAAATCAATGATGTATGACCAAATTCATGGCCAAGACACCAAAGATTGCTCGCTGCATCACCTAGACACGCTTCATGACTAAAGGGTAGGATAAAACATAGGATAAAATTGGTGTAAAATAAAATCAAGCAAATAGTCTAAATCTACAACCAAGTCATCACCACTTACCGTTCATCCAAAGTTCAAGTTTAGAAGTCAAGAAACCGGATCATGATAATACCAGGTAGATGTGCCATTAGAGGACGTCATGATAGGCACATTTCCAACTCCATTCTTCAAATGTGCCGAGGTGGCCTCCTCGATACTAAATCTATAATAAGCTCATACATAGTGCTTATAATATCGCACTTTACAATCAAATAAATAACCATAACTATTTCTTTTTTTCTTTTTTTTCTTTTTTTTCGAGTTACGTCATCAATTTTTTTCAACAAACATAACAACTAAACATAACATCCCCCCACTTGAGATGAACAACATGAGAAATTGGGGGATCTTCAAGAATATGTCGTCGACGAAAGCGTAATTCCCGAACCTTTCTACTTGAACCTTGAACTTAGGCAAACAATGACTCCCTAATTACAAATAAAGACTACAAGGTAGGCGAAGGTGTATGGGTGTAACGAAACAATATGTTGGGTGAACCAAATGAAAGGAATGGCTCAGAAGGGTGTATCTAGGGGTATCTTGCAATAAAGGTGAATGCAACAAAGGGTTTAACATGGGGTTCGAGAAGTCAAGGTGACTAATCGATAGACACACAATGGTAGGCTATTTGGGTGATAATCCTATAATACTGCCTTCTTAAACTGAAAAGTCCAAATACATCGAGCTAACTCAACATACGTCGTTTATGGTCTCGAAATGATGTAAAGGTCAAGTTCTAAAGTTTACAAGCTACCGGCACACTCATAATTTGGTGGATTTGGGGTAAAAATTTGGAAATGGATAAGGATAATCTCACCATATAATATCAAGAGTTATAATGTGCTCGGCTAAGGTCTAATCTAGTTAGGTTAAAAAAAACATGTCAAAATTTTAAAAATGGCATCATTTTTCAAAATAAACTAGAAAAACGAGGGCAAAATAAAGTTCAAGAAACAATTCTACTCCCGTCCCCCCACTTGAAATGTACATAGTCCCTTTTTTACTAAGCGTTAAATAATGGTGAAGAGAAAAGTAGAATTAGAGCGAGAACTTCCCTGAAATTTGCTCCAAAAAGAAAGAAGGCCCCGAAATGAATTGTGCCTTCGCATAAGCATGCACGAGTAAACTTCAATCCCTGAAATCAAATTACTGACAAGCATAATTTTAAAAAAGAAAAAGAAAAATGAAAAAGAAACCTAACTCACTTTCGTAGGAATCACGGTTGCATTTAGCGTATGCAACAAGCCTTTTAAACCACTTGGTGTCCCAAGTGGACCAGTGTAGTCTCGAGAGGGCTTACAGGGAACATACCCACAAAGTTCATTTAAAAACTAATACAAGGTTATTGTGTTTAAAAAGAAAGAAGTGTTACAGAGGATAGTTACGTCATAACCCATATAAGGAGTTACGCCGTAATTAGTGCAAAACCTGGAAGACGCTACAGGAGTGTAGCTACAGTGTAACCTTTGCATGGGATTACGCCATAATTGTTAATGCTCCGAGAAGTATTACTGCAAAAAGTATGTTACGGCGTAACCATAAGAATGAGTTACGCCGCAATTGTGGACAGAACAGGTCCCCATTCAGCATGTTGCAACAACTTTTCTCCGTTTTCCTGCCAAAATGGTTAAAAACACAAAACCCAATAGAAACGAAAATAAAACAAATGAAAGGGATAATTTGGGTTGTCTCCCGAAAGAGCACTTTTCTTTATTTACGAGTCTTTAAGTTAGACTCAAAACCTCAGGACTTTATGGTGGCCTTCGGACTTGGCCAACTTCCTCCATATCCTTCATCAAGTTATGTCTGACCCACGCAACATTTGTAGCAGTGCGAAGATACTCTTTAGTCTCGATCTTCTGGATTTTGCAAAACTTTTCATCCGGCCCCAAGTGGTATCTAGTAAACTCATATTTTTCAGCTACAATCGGTGGCGGCCTCTTATATGGAATGCCAAGAAGTTTGCACCTTCTTTGCTCATATGCTTCATCGTCGGGGTCAATGAATCCATCTTCACCTTGTAATTCAAGGTAATCCAAAATCCCTTCTATATCATCATCGTCGGACTTGGTACCTTTAAACCATTCATCGTGGAGTAAATCTTCCACTAGTACCCGTTTGCATTCCTCTTTCTCATTTCTCATTGAATCTATGGAAAACTAGAAGGGGGGTTGAATAGTTTTACCAATTTAAAACTTCCTTTTAAATATTTAGATCGACTTATGTCAATCTATTTGGTTGTTTATGTTGGACGTTGATAGATAGATATATAAACGTGCAATGAAAGATAAAGAGTAAGAAGCACATCACCACGACACAAGTATTTATAGTGGTTCGGCTACAAGGACACCTTCCTTGCCCAACTCCACTCCCCGAGTCACCTACTCGAGAGTTCGTGAACACTACACCAATCTCCTTATGGCGGAGAAGCCTTCACAACGTCACTTAACCTTTTTCCGGTACAAAGCTAAATATCGAGTTCTTTCACACCAAGGCGAACCACACCTAACACAATGTCGCCTACCCTTTATACGGTGCTAGGCTAACCACCGGGTTCTTTCACTCCAAGGTGAACCACACCTACACAACGTCGCCTACCCTTTACTAGGTACTAGGCTAAGTACCTAGTTCCATTACCATGGAGGAACTACTACCTATCACAACACAACACCTAATCTCAAGGAGATCCACTCCTTGTTAAAACACCATCAAGGATATCACCATCCTTAGATCTAGTACTAGTCTATCTTGTACATCGAAACACACCATATCGATTGTACATCTAAGGCACCTTTCACTAATGCCTTTAGCTAGATCTTCAAGACACCTTTCACTAATGTCTTGTGGCTAGATCTTCAAGACACCTTTCACTAATGTCTTGTAACTTGGCTTCTAGGCACCTTTCACTAATGCCTACAATATGTACGATCGACACCTTTCACTAATGTCTTCGTCTTGACCCTTGAGACATCTTTCACTAATGTCTTCAACACTACACTTCTTAGAGGTAAGAAAAGAATCATCAACAAGAAGACTTCAGTAGCCTTGATGATGAGGAAGCATGGCAACTCTTGGACTTGAGCTTGCTCGACTTCAAAGGTGGTGATCTTGCCTTTAAGAGGAACCTAGAAGATCATACAAAAACAAAAGACAAACTACATAGATCTCTTGGATCTGAGGTTAGAGAGATATAATACTTGGAGAGAGTATGTGTGAAAGTGGTGAGCTAAAAGGAAGAAATGGCTCACTATTTATAGAAGAAAACACTACTGTTCCCCGGATCCCACGGATCCCTCCCTTGAGGGATCCGTCCAGTGTATTACTGGGGATCCGTGGGACGCTCCCTTTTACCCATGGGTATTTTGGTTATGGGTCATGGGTTGATCCATGGGTCTTTAGCTAGATACAATGTATCTCTTGAGTGCAATGCACCTAGTCACATGGGTATGGGTCAAAACCATGAGTTATGGATATTATCCATATATGATATAAGCATGATGTCATGCAATGGGTTATGGGTCAAGCTCCATGGGTCATGGGCTTTGGGTTGTACCCAACTACATTCAATGTATTTTCCCAATGGGTTATGATACCTAAGTTTCTACCCATTTATATTACCCAATATACTACATACTAGTTATGTGTATATTTTACCCAAATATGTAAACACTAGTTGTTGTACATATGTAATATTAAATCATAAAATCACTTATAATTGTTTTAGTGTTTTATGTGAAAATGTTTAATATGTTAGAAACTATTAGTTCAAACCATTTACGTATTTTATTTGTTTCGTTAAAATGATTTTACGTTTGTTATCGATAAAACATTAGAAGATCGTAAAATATAAATAAACGTTTTTACGGCTTATTTGTATTAACAATCTCCCCCTTTTTGTTGATGACAAAACATAAAATTATTATAAGGAAAAGCTAAAATTCGTAAAAGTTTGAATTTGTAGTTTTTACTTTCTTCTCCCCCTTTTTGTCGAAACAAAAAGAGCTTCGAAAGAAAGCAACACATTCTTTTTAAGAAAAACATGTGAAAGAAAATAAAATAAAAAAATAGAGAGCAAGTAACGGGAAAGGATCTCGTCTTTACTCCCCCTTGATGAGTCCATCCCTATGTAAGGGCGTCAAGAAAGTAATACTAAGCTAGTTTCGTCTAAGTGACGGATGTGCTCCCCCTTGATGATTGCAATTATGCAAAGGGATGTCATGAAATGTAACCCAATATTGCAAGTAAATTTGCAATGTATTGCTTTGATATAAAGCTCCCCCTAGCTTTAGGATGTCAAAGTCTTCATGTGTAAATTAAATAACTACAAAACAAAGGTTAGAAAACAAGTATAATTCACAATTTCCTGCAAATGTGGTCCAAGTTAGTAGAAAATATTTTTTTGTCTCACGGATCCCACGGTTCCCTCCTAATAGGGATCCGTCTAGCCCAACTAAAGGGATTCGTCTATCTAATGAATAAAATCAGTAAATGGTGGTATTACAAATAGTGTTATCACCAAAGTGAGGTATGTAACATAAACATATACTCAGAAATATAGCTAGTAGCATGTAATTTCATTTAATAAAACTAGAGTTATGATATATATGACTCTAAAAACTAAGAAAATAGACGATACATGACTAGGAATTTCTAGACCAACTATCGCTTGATGCTAGGACACCACTAAAATCTTCTAGCTCAAGTTTTGTTTAGGTTTAATCTCGTCAAAACGTTCGAGGAGATGATAGAACATGAAACGTTGGTCTTCTCGTACTTCATGTATCAAACTTTCAACATGTTGACAATGATAACAATCTTTGTCATGGCTAGGTAGTGGTGGTGGAAGAAATGAAATGGCTTGATGTAAAGGATCAAGTGAAGCGGGTTGGGGAGCCTCAAACGACGGAGGAATTGGTGTAGGCGCATTTGAAGATGGCTCGACCAAGAATGATGGTGGTGGTAGAGAAGTGTCAACTTCCATATGGTTGGGTGGTTGACTTTGATAATTTCTCATAATCCAAGTGGGATTATATGATGGTGATGGCGAAAAGGAAGCCGGAGCAAGTGTTGACTCAACACCTTGATTTTGTACCATTATTCCTCCTAATGAGGAGAATGTTGTCGGCGGAGGAGGATGAGATGGCCTAGGAGGTAAGTCCTCTAAATTGTAGAGATGTGGTGATGATAGTGAAGTTGTAAATGAGATAGCTCTAGGAACCAATGGTGATGGTTTAGTGGAGATGATATTGTTTGGCTTAGGAGGTATGGTGGTGTTTGGTGGATAAGTTGCTACTTGGAGTTTTCCTCATGATGAGATGATTCAAAGAGGTTTGTGAATGCTGAAAGTGAGGATGAAGATGATGACTTTAGGAGTCTTATCAATGTGGTTTATAAAGCAAGGAATTTGGCAAGTGCATTCAAGACTTAAGCCACTAAAATCCATTGGAATGTGATGATTAACATGCACAAGGGTCAACTTCAGAGTTGTACTGATCTAGGAACTCATTTAATATGAGATGGAGTGTTTGAATTAGCAAGATGAGCTCGAAATGATTGTTTTAGCTTGAGTTGACATAACCTGTCATACGGATCCCACGGTTCCCTCCAATGAGGGATCCGCCTAGGCTAATCCTAGGGATCTGTCTATCAGGAGCTAAGAAAGGATAGCAATGATGCTTGTAAGGTCTAATGCCTATTTCGTTTTGTGTGTTTCAGTTCATCTAAGTGTCTTAAATGAAGAGGTGCTTGAATACTTAAGAGTAATGAGTGTTGTAGCAAATGATTGCCTTTTAAGGAAGAAATTGGAACCTTCATGAGTACCAATGAATGAACAAGGATGACACTAAAGATTTTGATGGTGTCAAATGGAGCTAAATGATCCTAGTGATCAGATAGTGAATTAGGATAATGTCTTGGAGAAGATCCTAAAGGTTTTAAGATGGAAGAGCTAGAATTTGATCAACATTGACCAATTTTTGAGGTAAGGATGATTATGATCAATTTTGCCATAATCGAAAGATTTACAAAGCTAGATATGAGGGATCATGTGAGAAATGACAAGTGAGTTTAAAAGCGGAAGAGTAATGAGTTTAGGTAAGATGATAGATCTACAAGCTTCTTGGGTGTGATCTAAGTGAGTTATGCGTGAGTATGAGTTTACTCATCTTTGAAATGCACAATGTCTAGCTTAGTGTGAAGTGATCTAAGGACATGTTTGAAATACAATGATTGTAATTGCATTGGAGCGGAAATATGGTGAGTTTTGGTGAAGTGATAAATCAAAAGCACCTTGAATGTGATCCTAAGTTAGCTGTGAGTGAGTGTGAGACATACTGAGCTTAAGGAAGATATAATTGATCCTAAAGTATCATGTTTAACTAGTCCAATAAAGACTGGAAGGTTGGATTGATGCAAGCAAGCTAAAAATGCACCTCTGTCCACTCGGATCCCACGGATCTTTCATTTGAGGGATTCGGCTAGTTATAACCAAGGGATCCGGTGTCTGAGACAGATTTCCTTAACAGAATGGTTGCATAAATTTGCTTTATGTATCGAATTTTGAAACTAATGATTTCTTACAGCAAGCATGTATGTATACATGTAAAACATAGCAATGAGAGCATGTAAGAATAGCACATAAGCAATTAATATGAAATCTAGCTCACAAATAATATAGAGGTTTCTCAAACTTAACAAGCACTTGTTCAAGAAGCTCAAAACATATTTACGATCTAGATTAGTAAATCATTTGTATTAACAATGGCATGCAAGGTATGTTGAAGAATAAGAGACACATGTATATGCGTCCTTAAGACATTGATTTATTTAGAAGGTTGTTTTGGTTTAGTGAAGGTAATGAACTAAGTATAGTTATTACGGATAGTGATTAGCATACAATGAACTTCATCCATGAAGTATTGTAGCTCTTCTCGATCAAAGCAAGATAATCGCTTGATGAGGCAAGTGGTTGTGATTAACTAAAAGAAAAATTAATTTTACAACTTGTTTGATTAGTAATCCTAAGACAACGCAAAGTATTTCCATTGTAAACTTACTTTAGGAAAACATAGGAGTATAAATGTCTCAAGTGAGAGAATAAATATGAGACTATTACTAGCGGTGCTCAATTACGGCTAAACACGACCATTTTTACGGGCGATTCCACATACCCAACTTCTCTCAAGGAAGCAATTCAACCGTTAGGTCAAATTGAGTTTCTAGTCCAATAATTTCTCCAGTATTCATTCTCAAGTTAGGAAAATTTATATTCCTACAATGGCCTATCGAAGAGTAACAGTGATGATACTTTGCTTTGTTTATATTAATTTTATACTTGAACCAACTAAGGTGACGAAGATGTAAAAAAAAATTAAAAGTTGTCTATATGGTGAACAACAAAAAAAATGGTTGGATGAGCTAGTTGAACATATGTTGTTGGAAAGCTCGAGTTTGGACTTTCGGATATGAACAATTATATTTGCGTTGCAAAATAATTTACTTGAGTATATCGGATGAAATAATCAAGTTGTCAATCCTACTATGAAGCTTGGAGAGCGATCATGAAAAGGAAAACGGGAGAGTAAATCATCAACACAAGTGTAGGTTATGATCCGATGTACATTCTTGTTGTTTTTAGAAAACGATACAAGAAAATATGAAATCAAGAAATCATATAGGCACATAAAACATTTATGTTGCACACATGACAAACTCAATCAAAAAGCCATTTTAGTGTGTTATATGTTTTAAACATTTTTCAACTTATAAAACTAACATTTTTTACACAACTAGATGTTATCCCAAACACTCCTTCAAGTAGCACATTGATTAGTAGAAAATTACTAAATCGACAAGCAAGAGAATAAATAGCAAGGTAAGGAAACCACATATGTTAATCAATCAAACAAGCACAAAAGCTATTTGAGATAAGCAAATAATCAAGTAATGCAAGGGAAACAATTTATCATTTAGCATAGCATACGAAAGTTCTTTTCATCGCTTTGTGTTAAACATGTATACCTAGCTTGATTAGTTTCCTTTATAAATATGATCAAAACCTTAATTTCAAAAGAGGACACATTGTTATTCAAAGATGAAAACATCCGTCTCCAATTAGATCAAAAGTTTGTGCAAAATTTATGACCGAAAAATGACTTTCTATTATAAATCAATGATTCTATAAAATTTTGTCTTGAATCAGTTTATGAAATCATTTTTAAATGAAAGTAGACTCAAATACCTTTAAAACGATAGGTGGCACGACTTCTAACGACTTACGGTTAATTAGTTATGAATTTTTGAAATTCAGACAAAAACTGTCTTCTGTACCACGGATCCCACGGATCCCTTGCTTGAGGGATCCGTCCAGTGTAACCTGAGGGATCCGCGGATCTTATACAGAATTACAAAAATGTACATTTTGACCCGACGAAAAGGTTTAACCTTTGTAGACTTTTTAGTGAAGTTATATTACCCATTTTTACCTTTATTCAAGCTTGAATAACAAGATATCTAACAACAAAACTTCAAAGAAAAAAAATCACTAAAACACTTTTCATTTTATGCTTATTATAAGATTGTAGCATATCTCACTATTTTATCCACAAGCAATTTAGCACGTTTTTTTTACCAAAAATTGTAACTAAGAAAACATACCTTTGCTATAATCCCTTTTTATGGTTTTAGAAACCATAGACGCGAAATACTTCGTGATCTTCTAAGATACCCCAATCCTTTGCTAAATATTCTTTTTAGGGAAAGAAATATTTAGAGAAATTCTTCATGATCTTCTTAGGATGCCCAAATCCAAGTATGGAGAATACTTAACAAGGAAAATGTTAGACCATTTTATCATTGTCCAACAATAAACATTATATTGATTTTTAAAACATGACTTTGAAAAATCCTTCTTTGTAGTTTTCAAACATACACGGATCGTATCAAGTTTTTAAAGTACAACATACTCTAAGAAACTTGGTAACGAAACTCTGATGCCAATTGTGGAAAACTAGAAGGGGGGGGTTGAATAGTTTTACCAATTTAAAACTTCCTTTTAAATATTTAGATCGACTTATGTCAATCTATTTGGTTGTTTATGTTGGACGTTGATAGATAGATATATAAATGTGTAATGAAAGATAAAGAGTAAGAAGCACATCACCACGACACAAGTATTTATAGTGGTTCGGCTACAAGGACACCTTCCTTGCCCTACTCCACTCCCCGAGTCACCTACTCGAGAGTTCTTAAACACTACACCAATCTCCTTATGGCGGAGAAGCCTTCACAACATTGGTTAACCTTTTTCCGGTACAAAGCTAAATACCGAGTTCTTTCACACCAAGGCGAACCACACCTAACACAATGTCGCCTACCCTTTATATGGTGCTAGGCTAATGTTGGGTTCAAGAATACCCAAACCCCTTAATCTAGGATTTGAATAGAAAATAGCCCAAGTGTTTAGTCCGTTAAACACTAACAGATCACTGAGTGCATAGTCTCTCAGTGAGTCATCTTCGTGATACTCGTACGAAGAAGAAGTCTTGTTTCTCCACTCAGAAGGCGGAACTTAAAGGGTGAAGACTGAGTCAAGAAGAATATGATGGATTCAGTGAGTGATGACAATAACTCACTGAATCCCCAAGACTCTCTCCAACAGCTTACACTTAAGACAAACTAAGTAGAAGATAAGAATGAAAAGATCAAGAAAGAGCGGGACAAGGCGGATAAGTTTGAATCGATAAGACAACGCCTTATCAACCAAAGTCAACTTTCCCTGAATGGCAAAAGATCAGGCTCAGTGTCATCACTAAACTTAGGAAAGTAGTCTTGTTTCTTACCTATAATAGTCTTTGTAAACAGAGACAAAATACAACTTAGTTTCTGAGATAGCTCATTGAACTCTAAGAGTTGTGCTCAGACTTAGCCTGAGCTTAGAGAGGAGTCACCCAACTTTGTCATTTCAATCCCAAGTACTATTCTGCAAGTACTTGGGTAACGTATTCTTTGTTGATTTATTTCTAAAAAGAATATGATGTTGAAAATTTATAAGTGTGCTTTACTTATGTTAATTTCAGTCATTGTTCACTATTAACTTGTTTTTTATTCTAAAACTGTTTTAAACCTTAGTGAACGGGGAAAAACAAATGGTATCAGAGCAAGGCTAATTATAAAACTCGTTTTTAGGCCGCTCTAAAAGTTTTTAAATTAGGATCCTAAATGGCTGAAATTGATGTACCCCAACTAGTCGATAAAAAGGGTGGAGCTTATTCAGCTGTTGCCCCTAGACTTGAAGTTGGCAAATTCAACAAATGGAAAAAGCGAATGATTTGCTATTTGATTGGGATGGAACCTTATTATATCAAGTGTATAAATGAAGGTCCATTTGTCCCAAAGACTGCTGAAGGTTTACCCAAACCTGAAGCTAGTGGACCCAGGATGAAAGGAGAGTGGTCAACCAGGACCAAAGACTCAAAAGTATCATAATATATTTTCTTCCTGACGATATTATGGAGTCTGTTATAAGCTGTAGTACAGCTAAGCAAACCTGGGATGACCTAGTTCATAGTCATGAAGGATCATCTGATACCAAGGAAAACAGGATAATGGACCTGAAACTTGAGTATAACACCTTTAGGGCTAAGGACTCGAAACTCTCTCAAACTTACACCCGGTACAAAACTCTTTTAAATGAACTGTCAAATGATGGTGTTAAGTTTTCCAAACATGAAATCAATGTTGGTTTTGTCAACAGTCTCCCTGAGAAGTGGTGAATTTCTCTCAGGGACTTAGGAATGCTAATCATATCCAAAATCTTGAGCTTCCTGAAATTTATGGGAAATTTGTCTATGAGGAAAACCTCATCAACAGACGATACC
Source organism: Chrysanthemum makinoi (assembly GCA_910596185.1). Lineage (NCBI taxonomy): Eukaryota > Viridiplantae > Streptophyta > Magnoliopsida > Asterales > Asteraceae > Chrysanthemum > Chrysanthemum makinoi. The sequence goes on along the minus strand of OU343223.1, from coordinate 145,941,112 downwards.
CCGACTTAAAGAAGTCTCAGGAAGTCAAGAAGTCCCTGACCACCACCTCATCACCAATATCAATTGCTTTCTATTCTATCAATACTGTTCAAGATTTTCAGAAAATTCGATGATGAGCCTGATGAGAGATCAAGTGAGGAGTACCTAAATGACATGAACACTGAATTCCAGGAAAGGGCACTCCTTGCTAACTCTCGAAGGTTTATAAAAAGAAACAAAGGTTTTTCAAATGCCAAAGCAAATGAGGACACTGAATGCTTTAAGTGTCATAAAAGAGGTCATTTTGCAAAAGACTGTTTTCAAAAACAATTTCTAAACCCTCTTATAAACCATCAGGATCAAATCAGTCCTCAGGCTTTAGCAAATTTCAACCAAAAATCTATCAGTCTCATCAAAACTTTCAAAACAAATCTGATCAAAACAAAACTGTTGATTTTGAAGCTAAGTATAAGAAAGTCAAAGCTAAGCTTGCGTTGCTCGAGGCCAGTCCTCGAAAAACAAAAAGTGTTCAATCTGTAGGGTAAAAACAAAGGCCTTGTTTGAGACCTTCGACGGGATGAAGAGCCAGTGTCATCAGATGATGAAATGGTGCATGTCAGTGCACTGATGGCCCTCTCGGAAGAGGACAAGCTAGTGTTGGAAAGAATCATGCCGAAACGGGAATGGGTCAACATCACTATGAAGAAGGTAAACATCTTACTTTCTATGGATGATGACTCGATTGGCGTCTTATATGAATTATCTTAATGTTGACCTTAAGTTTGTAGAAGAGCAAAGATTAAATCTTTTTCAAAATACAACAAGCTAAGTTTTGAATTAAACAAGTGTAGAGATGAACTGCTTATTTTAAAACAAGCCAAGCTTGAGGTTGTCACTTTGCAAATTCAAAACACTGAACTAGTTAAGAGAAATCAAGCTCTTCAAGATGAACTTAAAAAGGAACAAGATATTCTTGATAGTTGGACTGCTAAGAATCCCATGGTCTTTGATGCTGTGGGTGCCCCCAGTAGCAAGAAGAGAGTCATAGGTGAAGATCATCTCCCGACTCTCTCAAAAAGACCAGTCTCCTAAGCCATTTGTGTCTGGTGGCATGATTACAAATATGTTGACTAATCCCAATTCTAGTGATTGGATTGAATAGGTTAATCCTGAGAGTAAGCTTCCAAATTTTGATTCTGGAAGGATTCTAGAGCCTGAAAGTCAAGCTCTAAAGAACATGCTTGGACTCCCGATGTGCCCAGAGTATGAACACATCTCTGAGTCTGAAGCAGAATCTCAAGCACCGCTTCCACCACTGAAACCTCTTCAAGGTGCTGCTCCAAGCTCTGAGCTTACTCCACTGCAATTCAATCCTCATTCACCAAAAGAAAGGTCTGGACTTGGTAGAACCATCTTGAAAAGACCAACAAAACCAACTCAACAAGAGTCTACTCCTACTGAGACTTCAACATCCTCTGTTCCCACTGAAGCTGACCAAATTCAGCAACTGACTGAACTAGTGAGGAAGCTTACTGAAAAAATGGAATCCATTGAAAAGGTCCCTGAACCAATCAAGGAGACAAAGTCAGCTTCCTCCAGTTCATCAAAGTCTAAGTCAACCTCCAAAAACAAGAAAAGTGTGAGCTGTGTCATTACACCAGCCATACCACTGACAACTGCTATAGAATCCTTTTTTGCATGATCTGCAAAAAGGATGATCACAGGACTGCAGACCATCTACAGTATGTCAGTCAAACAAACTATACCAAAGTTGGTCATCAGTATGCTTCATCCTCTAAAGCTGCTCCCAAGAATAGAGCAAAACCTTTTCCTCCGTGCCCTCACTGTGGGTTTAATGATCATCATCAGGATGATTGTCTCATGAACACATGCTGTGATAAATGCGGTAATCCAGCTCATGAGACATCCCAACATGACAGTGTCATTCATGCAAGGAGAAATTCTAAACAACCCAGAGTCACTGAGTCATCCTCAGCCTCTAAATGCAAAACCTGTGGTAGCACTATGCACACAACCACTGACCATGAGTCGATTGCAAATTTCAAAGAGACCTTGAGACCCAAGCCCACTAGTAAGTGGGTCACTAAGAGAAACTAATTCAGTTTACTGCTTGTGCAGAGACATGCTAGGGATCCTATTTGGCATCTAGACAGTGGATGCTCAAGAAGCATGACGGGTGTGAAGGAATATCTGCACAAGTATGTAAAGGAACCAGGGCCCAAGGTAGTATTTGGTGATAACTCATCATGTCCCACTGAAGGTTATGGTTCAAGAACTGCAATGGAATAGTTTTCTCTAGAATAGCCTATGTCAATGGTCTAAAATACAATCTCATCAGTGTCAGTCAACTATGTGATGCTAAATACATTGTACAATTCAATGATAAACAAGGTACCATTTTCAATGCCAACAAGGAAGTTGTGTTGATAGCTCCTAGGAGAGGTGATGTTTATGTGTTAGACATGTCAACACTCTCCCAAGATGGAACTTGTCTCTTTGCTAAAGCCACTGAAACAATCAATTGGCTGTGGCACAAGAGACTCTCACACTTAAACTTCAAAAACCTCAACAACTTGGCAAAACAAAACAAGGTCCTTGGCTTACCATCACTGGTCTTTGCAAAAGAAAAACCATGCTCTGCCTGTGAAAAAGGTAAACACCATAGAGCATCATTCAAAACCAAACAAAATTTCTCCATCAAAAGCTGCCTTCACCTCCTGCACATGGATCTCTTTGGACCTGTCAGTCCCAGATCAATCCAGCATGAGAAGTATACACTTGTCATTGTTGATGAGTTCTCAAGATACACTTGGGTATACTTTCATTCCAAAAAGAGTCAGCACTGATACAATAATGTCATTCATCGGAAGATTGAAAACCGAATGACATTAGTTAAACAAATCAGAACTGACAATGGTACTGAGTTCAGAAATCATGAGCTTAAGAGTTTCTGTGATGAAAAAGGAATTTCTCAAAATTTCTCGTCTCCATATACCCCTGAACAAAATAGGGTTGCTGAAAGAAAAAACAGAACTCTCATTGAGGCTGCTAGAACCATGTTAAATGGCTTAGCCCTCTCAAAACATTTCGGACTAAGAAGTCAAAACTCTGTTACACTCAAAACAGGTCAATAATTGTCAAAAGACATAATAAAACCCCATATGAGATCTTCAAAGGTAGACTTCCTGACATCAGCTATTTTCATGTGTTTGGATGTCCTGTGTTCATTCATAACCACAAGGATCATCTAGGCAAGTTTGATGCAAAAGCTGATGATGGATACTTCTTAGGCTACTCACTGATCTCCAAAGCCTTCAGGGTTTTTAACACAAGGAGACAACAAGTTGAGGAAACCTTTCATGTCACCTTTGATGAAAGTGCTGAAAGCATCCGGTTCACCAACACCTCAGTGGAGGAAATAGGAATTGATAACTCATCAAGATATCCTCCTGATGAGTACAACACTGAATTCAATTCCTCATATCAAGCTGATGCTGACATCTCATATTATGTTTACCTCACAACCTACCACAACCAACCATCAGTGAGTTCATTGATAATCAATCAGTCCCTGCTGGGATAGGAAACACTGATCCAAATGATCAGGAACCTGTAACTCATGAACCTCAAACTGAACAAGACATCTCTACAGATGTTCTAAATGATTCTGTGGCTCTTGCACCTGAACTCACATCTGAACTCCCAGTGACATCATCAAGCTCAAATCCCAGACCACAAAGTAAGTGGACAAGAACTCAAGACATTGAGCTTGTAAACATCATTGGTGAACCCATTGAGGGCATGCTCACTAGAAGCATGGCTGCTAATCTAACTGCAGCTTCAGCCAATGAATGTCTATATGTTGATTACCTATCAGATATAGAACCCAAAAGTGTCACTGAGGCTCTTAAACACCCAAGTTGGGTTCAGGCTATGCAAGAAGAACTGCAACAGTTTGACAAAAACAAGGTCATGACCTTGATCAAATGTCCTCAGGATGTAGTAGTCATAGGAATGAAGTTGGTTTTCAGAAACAAAACTGATGAAAACAGAACTGTCATTAAAAACAAAGCCAGACTTGTAGCCAAAGGTTACAGTCAACAAGAAGGCATTGACTATGATGAGACATTTTCTCCTGTTGCAAGAATGGAAGCCATCAGGATCTTCCTTGCATATGCAACATACATGAACTTCAGGGTCTACCAAATGGATGTTAAAAGTGCATTCTTAAATGGTGATCTCAAGGAAGATGTGTATGTTCAGCAACCCCCAGGATTTGAGAGTAGTGAATTCCCTGACTATGTCTGCAAGCTTGACAAAGCCCTCTACGGACTTAAACAAGCTCCAAGGGCATGGTATGAAACTCTCTCAGCCTTCCTGATACAAAACAAGTTTGTCAGAGGAAAGATAGACAACACACTGTTTGTCTATAGAACTCAACAGGATGTGATACTAGTCCAAGTGTATGTTGATGATATCATTTTTGGCTCAACAAACTACAAACTTTGCAAACAGTTTGAAAAAGTGATGACAAAGAAGTTTGAAATGAGCATGATGGGGAAACTCACATACTTTCTTGGACTACAAATCAGGCAAACTGATAAAGGAATATCCATCAGTCAAGAGAAATACACCAGAAATCTCTTGAAGAAATATGAGATATCTGACTGTGCCTCAGTGAAGACTCCAATGGTCCCACCTAACAATCTTGGACCTGATCTCACTGGAAAATCAGTCAATCAAACCCATTTCAGAGGGATTGTTGGATCACTGATGTATCTAACTGCTTCTAGACCAGACATCCAATTCTCAGTCTGTCTAATAGCAAGATATCAGTCCAATCCTAAAGAATCCCATCTCACTGCAGCCAAAAGAATACTCAGGTACCTGAAGGGAACCCCAAACCTTGGACTCTATTATCCAAAATGCTCAGGATCTCAAGGGTTACTCGATTCGATTATGCTGGCTGCAACATGGACGAAAAAGTACCTCGTGGTCCTGTCAATTTCTTGGAGGAAAACTGGTTTGTTGGAGTGCTAAAACGCAACAATCAGTGGCTATGTCCTCACCGGCTGAATATGTAGCTGCAGCAGGATGTTGTGCCAATGTATTATGGATGAAAAGTCAACTCAGTGACTATAACATCCATTACAAAATGGTGCCCATCTTCTATGATAACACCGTGCTATTGCAATCTCCAACAACCCTGTCCTCCACCAAAGAACCAAACACATTGATATCAGATATCACTTCATCGGGGATCACAAATGGCGATATCTTCACCAAACCCTTGGATGAACCTACCTTCAGGAGACCGAAAGCTGAATTGGGAATGCTTGACATTGAAAGTCGGTATCTAAAACCAATCTCAGAAGTTCTCAAATGGTTCATCCTCCTGAACATCCAAAACAAATCTCTCATTGAATGAGTAAGACTCATTCAGGGTCCCTGACATTTGACATAGAGCATTGAATGAGTAACTAAATGATCCAAGTATCAGTTACTTAAATGTCCTAGGTTGGTAACCACACTAATTTAATAAAGGAATATATGTCTCTTTGTCTTACTGTCATCCCACTTGGCATTTAATGCCTCCTCTCACAAAAAATATCAAATTGATATTTTATCTCTGCAAAAGTGCACTTTTACTGTAATGCAATTGTTCCCTTGAAAACGGGATTTTACTGCGGGTAATGGAGTGGTAGCATTAAATGTGGAAATTCAAACGCTTTTCAAAAACCGACTCTTAATATTCCCATTTGTGCACAAATCACCCTTTTCACCACTCTATAAATACCCTCTTCCAAAACAAATAAACACACACAAATTATTTTCTGCAACAAAACTCTGTCAAAATCATTTTTAAAACTCAGAAATATTTGTGTGTGCTCAAAAACTCTTCAAACCTTTTTTGGAAAAACCTTCTTATAAACATTTACAAAAGTTTTTCATCACAAACTTGAGAGATCAAAAACTTTGATTATTCTAGTCAAAATATTTTCAAAACCCTAAAATCTTTTAAATGAAAATGGCTAGAACTCAATCTCTCCAGTTTGCTTCTCAATGGGTAGGGGATCTTACAAATGTTGAATTTAAAACTAATAATGTCATAGGCAACTTTGAATATCCTGAAACTGTCCCAGCCTACAAAGACATTATGAAATTTTGTTTAATTGCCCACTGAAACGGCCTTTATTCGGTGTCCCTCCATTGTTTACCAAAATCTCCTTAGGGAATTTTGGGCAACAGCCAAGGCCTATGACCCAACACCCTCCACTGATGAGAACAACCTCAGACCTCTCAGGGAATATCTCATCAGATTCGGTCTTCACGGGGCAACAACAATTCACCCTGGATTATAAAACGTTTTGCACTTCAACAGGTTTGGATTATAACAAAGGAGTTTATGTCGCCCATCCCGAACCCTCCACGTGAAGGATGGGTTAAAACAAATCGTTTTAGATCCAACGTTTTTGACAGACCCCCACCAAAAGCTCATTTCCGTGGCTGGAGGATCCTATTCACTTTTGTGATTGGTCCTCGGGAACCACTCATTCACTGAACAAGTTAACTCTATTCAGTTGATGATGGCATACTGCTTAATGAATGGGCTCACTGTCGACATAGGGGAGATCATTTACAGTGATTCGAACCAAGTTACGAGCAAAACTAGGACGAAATACATTTCGTATCCTAGGTTTGTCTCTTGCGCTTTGCAAGTGTTACTGGGTTCAAATTATCCTCGGGAAGAAAAATTTTGTGCTTTACCTGGCATCCTGAGCCAATCAAATTTTCAAAAGACCCATCCCTTGTCACTCCTATTGAATTGACGGCCCATATGGTTGCCGAACAACAGGAGGGATCGGTGTCTCCAAAACCTGCTCCTAAAAAAGAAAGGGAAGTATCAGACTGGGACTAAGACTAAACCCAAGTACCGAGCCCTGAGGCTTCAGAACAGCCTAAAAGGCACAAAAGGCCCTAGACTAAAAAGACACCCACCGATGACCAGAAACATCCACCCCGTGACAACGGAAGGACACGATACATCAGTTAGTGCCCTTGGTCACAACCACTACTCCCCAAGATCCAGAGGGACACATACAACCCGCTGGTAGGGAGCGCCTTCCACAACGCCCAAGGATGACATTAGCAAATCACGCCTTTGTCCGAGGGCACATCGATCGATCCCAAAGACTCAGAGGGAATCAAACAACCCGCTGATAGGGATACAACTATCACTGACTCTTCTAAAGGCACGGGAAACGCCCACCGGTGTCTCAGGTCACTGGGGACAAAGACTCGGAGGGAAAGGAACAACCCGCCGATACGGAACCCACAACCAATCCTGACTCCAGCGAAGGCACTAGGAAACGCCCACCAGTGTCCGAGGGGTCAACGGGGACAAAGACTCGAAGGAAACATACCACCCGCTGATATGGAACCCATCACCAACCCCTGGTTAACTATTGCTGATGTTATCTTGCATACTTTTTCCGAAGATGAGCTTTTGAAAGCAGACGATGAAATTTTATCACTGGAGAAGAAATGGACGCCGAGGTTCAAGCTTCAAGAGCCTCGGCAAATGATCTACAGGAGCATCTTGAATCACCATTCAGCAGACAATGATGACTCCTCTTCCTCCACTGATGAATTTGAAAGATTTGATAATGTTCTCCCACTCACTGAAAGACAGCTTGTTCAGTGGATCACCAAAGCATCTCGAAGGTTATACTCACGGGGTCACTGACACTGTGGGAACAACACACTAAGGCTGCTGCAAGTTATGCTGATCTAAAGGCTAAGGTACATGGCTTTGATGAAAATGTTCATGAGCACAAGGATCTGATGTATGACAATCTTCACCGACTGGATGACAACATGGCTAAATTCCTCAGGCATCTTCAAGGTGTAGGTACAAAGATAGATGAAATCAAGGAATTTGTCAAAGAAGACCCAACACTCAACTCTAAAGTGCTAGAGGCGACTGAGGCGTACTTGAAACAATCCTCAAGCCTCACTGAACTGCTCGCTATGCTCAAGTCTGCAAATGTTCAGGGTCTTCCATCCTCAGTCCAGTCTCTTCAAGCTACATTGGACTCTTTGAATACGCAGGTGGCTACTTTGACTCAAGCATCCTCATCTCTGGCCTGGAATCTTGGGCCCAGAATGACTGCCTGGAAGTTTCTCGGCTAATTTGGAAGCTAAAGTCACCGGTATTCAATCGACACTTCAGACATCAAGGCTATGATCTCATAAATTTATCAGGCCTTCAAGGGTCAAACTACTCTCACCCTCAGCACCAACTCAACTCTTGCCCTCACTTTGAAGCTCCAAGAAGCTGAGGGGAGAATATTGTGAATGAACCTCCTTCTCACCGAGGGGAGCCAACACCATCAACATCGGTGGCACAAATCTCATCATCACCACCGGCCTCAAGAACACCTATCTCATCAATCCCACCAACAACATCAACAACAACAACACTGACAGTAATCACACCAATAACAACAACACCACCACCCTTGGTAGCAACTTCATCTTCCTCGGGCGTGACAAAGGAAAAGGCAAAATTACAACTCCCGAGCAGAAGATTCCCTACAAAATCGGTGACATGAATACCTTCTCACACCTCAACAGCTAAGTAAATATCTTGCTAAAGAAGAACAGAGATTGAAACAAGTTGAAGAAGATAAGAAGAATAGAGAAGCACTGGCAAAGGTAGTCAGCCAAGAAGCTGAGAACATGGGAATTGATCCTAAGAAACTCCAAAAGGTCAGGGACAAAAATTCAAGGAAGCTCAGGTGCTCAAATGGTCGAAATGAGAAAACAAATTGGAAGAAAAGAAGAAGAAAAGAAGCCATCGCAAAGCGAATTGAGCATTACAACTAGACAATGACAAGCCGAAGGCTTCCCGAAAGGATCACAGATGTCGAATCATCCCCAATACCAAATCACGGCCATGAACGCTACAAAGGGAATGATAAAAGACACTTCGAGGTTCATGATCCCTCAAATTCACGACCTTGGGATCACGAACTTCGATGAGCTTGGTCCAATTATTGAAAAGAAGAAGAATGTGGTGGTTAAGGAGCTGATGAAAATGCTCAAGAAAAGATATGAAATACTTGAGGGATTGTCCACCCAATGGGAATTCACCGCCTTTAATCTGCACCACAAGGATCTCAACCACATTCATCCTCTGGAAAAAGGAAGAGAGTTGAGTTCCAACCTGAGATTAAAGTGCCTGGACTGGAGTGTAATAGGAGCTGCTGAAGGAGTGAAGTTTGTGAACTGTCTTGTGATTGAAAAGCTCGAAGAGGGCTATTTTTCATTGATGTCTATGGAAACCCAGCTTTCCAAAGGTGGAGTGATATTGATCAGCCGGAGTGGCTACAATGATTAGCTATATTCCAGTGGCCTTTCAAATTCAGACTCTGCGAATATCGGGTTCTACATGACTTAAACGCCAAAGATAAGAGACCATCCCGACAGGAAACACTCATCACCAAAAAGGTCAAGCTTGAAGCACCGGGAATCCATCCGACTGACATCATTTTGTTTTATTTTTTGTACTAGTGATAGGAACTATGTAATCTGATCAATAAAAGATGTATGTTTTGTTAATTTACTCAGTGTTCCTTATTGTATTCATTAGTACATTCAATGTAAGAAGAAGCCATTTGCTCACTTACACTGATCAACCACTTAGGCTATTTGTATATCCAAATAGGGGAGACTGTTGGGTTCAGTAAATACCCAAAACCCTTAATCTAGGATTTGAATAGAAAATAGCCCAAGTGTTTAGTCCGTTAAACACTAACAGGTTACTGAGTGCATAGTCTCTCGATGAGTCATCTTCGTGATACTCGACGAGGCTAAGAAGAAGTCTCTCCACTCAAGAAGGCGGAACTTAAAGGGTGAAGACTGATTCAAGAAGAAGATGATGGATTCAGTGAGTGATGACAATAACTCACTGAATCCCTAAGACTCATCTCCAACTCTTACATCGAAGACAAACCAAGTAGAAGAAGAAGAATGAAAAGATCAAGAAAGAGCGGGACAAGGCGGGATAAGTTTGAATCAGATAAGACAACGTCCTTATCAACCAAAGTCAACTTTCCCTGAATGGCAAAAGATCAGGCTTAGTGTCATCACTGAACTTAGGAAAGTAGTCTTGTCTCTTACCTAGAATAGTCTTTGTAAATAGAGACAAAATACATCGTATTTTGTCTTCGTGATGATGTCGTTTGTCACTTAGGAAAGAGTTAAAACTCATACATGTATAAATAGCATAAGAGATGGAGTGAAAAGATTAAGCTTGTGAATTGTAAAAAACACACACACGTAAGCCATCTTTTCACTCCTCCAAATACAACTTAGTTCCTGAGATAGCTCAGTGAACTCTAAGAGTTATGCTCAGACTTAGCCTGAGCTTAGAGAGGAGTCACCCAACTTTGTCATTTCAATCCCATGTACTATTCCGCAAGTACTTGGGTAACGTATTCTTTGTTGATTTATTTCTAATAAGAATATGATGTTGAAAATTTATAAGTGTGTTTTACTTATGTTAATTTTAGTCATTGTTCACTATTAACTTGTTTTTTATTCTAAAACTGTTTTAAACCTTAGTGAACAGGGAACAACAGCTAACCACTGGGTTCTTTCACTCCAAGGTGAACCACACCTACACAACGTCGCCTACCCTTTACTACGTACTAGGCTAAGCACCTAGTTCCATTACCATGGAGGAACTACTACCCATCACAACACAACACCTAATCTCAAGGCGATCTACTCCTTGTTACAACACCATCAAGGATATCACCATCCTTGGATCTAGTACTAGTCTATCTTGTACATCGAAACACACCATATGGATTGTACATCTAAGGCACCTTTCACTAATGCCTTTAGATAGATCTTCAAGACACCTTTCACTAATGTCTTGTGGCTAGATCTTCAAGACACCTTTCACTAATGTCTTGTAACTTGGCTTCTAGGCACCTTTCACTAATGCCTACAATATGGACGATCGACACCTTTCACTAATGTCTTCGTCTTGACCCTTGAGACATCTTTCACTAATGTCTTCAACACTACACTTCTTAGAATAAAGAAAAGAATCATCAACAGAAGACTTGCAGTAGCCTTGATGATGAGGAAGCATGGCAACTCTTGGACTTGAGCTTGCTCGACTTCAAAGGTGTTGATCTTGCCTTTAAAAGGAACCTAGAAGATCACACAAAAAACAAAGACAAAGCGACATAGATCTCTTGATCCGAGGTTAGAGAGATATAATACTTGGAGAGAGTATGTGTGAAAGTGGTGAGCTAAAACGAAGAAATGGCTCACTATTTATAGAAGAAAAACACTATTGTTCCCCGGATCCCTCCCTTGAGGGATCCGGCCCAGGTATTACGGGGATCCATGGGACGCTCCCTTTTACCCATGGGTATTTTGGTTATGGGGCATGGGTCATGGGTTGATCCATGGGTCTTTAGCTAGATACAATGTATCTCTTGAGTGCAATGCACCTAGTCACATGGGTATGGGTCAAAACCATGGGTTATGGATATTATCCATATATGATATAAGCATGATGTCATGCAATGGGTTATGGGTCAAGCTCCATGGGTCATTGATGAGTGTGTAAATACTCATCATTTTTGTACCATTTTAGTCTGCAGAAACATCTGAAAACACTCAGAAATGCATCAAAATGATAAAAATATCACAAATAAGTGTTTTATGTGTTTTAAATGCAAAAATACCAAAATCAGATGAAAACGTATCAAGTTTGCATAAATTGCAGTTTTAGTCCCCTAAGTTTCAAAAGTTGTCAAAAATAGTCCCTGGTAAATCAAAATAAAGAAAAATATCATTTAAGGTCCATGGGATTCAAATGTTGTCAAAACAAACCCTTCAAAGTTTAAAAATTGCAAAATTACAACTTTGGTCCCTCAACTTTGAAAAATATCAAAAATAGTCTTCGGATATTTAAAAATGGAAAATAATCAAATGTGGTCCTTGTACTATTCATATATGGCATTATTGGTCCTTTTGATAAGTTTGGAAAAGTTTCAGGTTCAGTCCCTATACTTTCAGAAATTACAACAATGGTCCTTGTGATACTACTACTAAACCAAACGGACCCGTTGTATTATTAAACCCAAAACACAAACACATACCCAACCCAGCTGGCCCAATCCAAGCCCAAGTGACTTGACCCTTGACCCTTGACCCCTGAGCCACTCCAAAACCCTTGAGCCAGTTCAAAATACCCATTTTGACCCCTCTCTTATTATTAATAACGGGGTCAACGAAAGTCAAATACCACGTCCACTGTTCATCTCCCTCACATTAACGCGCCAAAACCAGACACCCCATCAAACCACCATGGTTTCCACCTTTCCACCTGTTACCCAGCTGTTTAACCACTCCCCTCCACCTCCACATCCTCCCAAAGTTCCTTAATTGCAATAAAACTGCTCAAGACTTTTTTGCCGCCAAAATGCCACATGTACGAATATGATGAGATTGATGAATTCAAGGGTTGAAATCAAGTGGGAAACGTTCAGAGGTCGACACCAAGCCCAAAAAGATCTT
>OU343223.1:145795482-145928406 GCA_910596185.1 Chrysanthemum makinoi | reverse complement strand
TATAAAGAAGAGAGAAGCAATGTGAAGACATATCTAGAGTAATTTAATTTAGTTTATGTCGAAATAGTTAATTTTTAAATTCCAGTATATGTTTAAGCTTTCAAGCTTTGTATTTCAAGTTCTTAGTGTATAATAAAGCTTTTGTGAACATCAATTTCAATTTTAAGCACTCTTTTCTGTTTATGCAAAAATTCCTCCTTAAATTCTCAATATGATCAAATGTTGTTATTAGTTGTTGTTTTGGACATATAAGCCCATATAAGCTCCTCAGAAAGCTTATTAAAGCTTTTAGTAACTATAAAACTCAGTTTAGTATCAAAAAGCAAAAATTACCAAAAATCAAGAAAAATAGTTGAAAAATCAAAAATCAATGGAGAAATGATCAAGAAGCTGGAGCAAGGTATATTTTGGATTGCCCTTTGGTTTAGAGCTTCTTGGGAAGCTATAGGTTGTGTTCTCAGGCCTTGGTTCTAAGTTTTCACTCGGTTTCTATCTTGTAAGCCTTTTGCTCAATTTTAGCATTTTACTGTTAAAGTCATTAATTAACTTTAAGCTTTGTGTTTTTATGTTTCTTAGTGGTAGTTAAGTAGAATTAACCATTAAAACCAGTTGCTTGTTCATTAGAATTTGTAATTGTTAAAAATTGTAATTTGACAGTTAATATAGCATAATTGTCATTTCCTAGTTTTATGTTGTTATTGTTGTTGTTTTATGCTTCTTCAGTCTCATTAAGTGATAATATAAAGTCTTTAATCAATTGCATGGTCTTAATCTGTGTAAACTTTTGAAAATCACAAAATCAGTTAGTATAAAGGTTGTTTGGATTTGTGAGTAAACCTGGGTTAGAGGTTGTTTGTGTTGTTGTTCTGTGTCACATTAGGTCAAAATAACTCAGTTCAACCATAAAATCTAGTGCTCATTTGTGAAAAAGTCAAAATAGTCTTTGATCACTCCTTGTTCATCAACTGTGTAGATTTCATGTTTCATAATCATGGTTTTGTATTCATAAGTTGTTATTGTTGATCAAATCAGTCTTAATCCACCTTAATATAACATAATTAGTAAGTAAGATCAATCCAAAGTTCATATTAGTCAACATATTAGTGTAATATAAAAAGTCAAAAATTTCCATTTGGTCAGTTTTTAAATAAAATAGATAATTTTATATAGGGTTTAATATTAAGTTTCAAGATTTGAGCTTTTGGAATATTAAAATATAACTGCTCATCTTTATCCTAGTATTTTTTATATTTTCTAGCTAGCTTATTTAATAGCTTATTTCTTAGCTTATTTTGAACACCTTGTTCAAAAGTGCCTCCGTACGCGGTTTACAACCATTTTCACAAGCTCACACAGAGCTTATTAGTGAGGCTCAGCTTGTGAACTTTAGCTTTTTGGAAAACTAACCTAGCCATCTCAAAGTTCCAATCTTAGTTTTTCACTTTATAGCATATTTGATAGGGCTGCAACCAGCTTTTAAGTTGTCCCATTCCATCAGTGTATACTGAATGTTCAGTATATACTGAGTGTTTACAAGCTTTTTCACAAGCTTGTCATAAGCTCATTAGTCAACCATAGAGTGTGAACTTGGATTTTTTGGAAAGCCCACCAGTCCATCTTGCTACCTCAGTCTTTGTTTTGAGCTTTTTAGCTTATTACATAAGCTTAAATTGCTTGTTAATATGGCTGCAGGCCTGTTTGGTTAGTAGACTTAGGATAAGTGCTTATTTGCTTATTTATAGCTTATCAGTGTGTATCTTTGTGCCTTTTAGCTTAATATAATTAGTTTTAGCTTGTTTGTAGCTTATTTCACCTTTGGTTCCAGCTTGTAAGCTTGTTTGAGCTTAAATCATCAAAATAAGCTCATAAGTTCACTGTTGAGATCATAAGCCTTTAAATAGCTTATTTTTAAGTTGTAAAATTTTTTTCTTTATTAAAGTTTCTTATTTTCAGTAGTTAAATAGTTTTGAAAAAGAAAAATCACAAAAACATCATTTTTAAAATAGTGATAGCGTTTATTTAATATAAATTAGCTTTTTAATTTTCTTTTTCAGCTTATTATTAAGCACTTCCTGTTTTTATAATTTTCTTAGTTTTCGGTCATCATAGGATAATTTTATAAAAAATTTCATAATTTTCTTAGCTTGTTTAGTATTTATTAAAATTAAAAATAGTTAAAAGTATTAAATAATTAATAATAAATAAATAAATAAAGCATAAAAAATATCTTTTCAGTTTTAAAATTAATTTTATAATATTTAAGATTTTTCTAAGTTAAAATTTCATTTTTCTAGGTTAATCTTATATTTTCTTATATTTAAGTGCATTTTAAATAATTAATAAATAGTAATTAATTAATAATAAATAGATAAAAAGTGTAAAAAATATATTTTCAGTTTTAAAATAAGTTTTATAATATTTTAGATTTTTCTAAATCATAATTTCATTTTTCTAGCTTTATTTCACATTTTCTTATATTTTAGATTATTATTAAATAGTTTAAAATAGTTTTTAATTAATAATAATTAAATAAATAGTTATAAAAATAATTTTAATTTTCTAATAATTTTATTTTATTATTAGGTTTGTAAAAATATCATTTTCATATTTGTAGGTCTTTTATTTATTAAAACTCACGTTTTATTTTGTACGTTTACGTAATTTAATAAACGTACGTGTTTAAGTTTGTTTAATCTGATTGTTGTGCTTTTTATTTCTGTATCCAAATACCATTCCAATCAATCATTAGTATAATTTCCAACAAAAATCCTTACTGATCACTATCCTTAGTGATTATTCGACATCTGAAAGTTTTGAAACACCATTAATCATCCGTGGGACTTAACGCACTGAATCCACTATATTCCAAGGGAAATTGCATTGGTTTTAGACTTTTTGAATTTTATTACGGTTGACCATTCACAAGTGGTTGACTTGTGTAATAAACTTGACGGCCCGGACCGATCAAATTTTGGCCACGCCGGAGGCTTTAAGCGTGTTTTAAGCATTCTCGCACCCATTCTTGCACATATACCACCTTTTGTAAACAGTTTTTTGTAAAGTTATCAAAAATCAAAAGTTCATTAACACTTTTCCTAAAGTGTTAACAACACCAAAAAATATATAACAACAAAACAATCGTAACGCTTATTTTGTATTTTCTTTAAGGTGATTCTTAAAGAGTATGCGATTTGGTTAAACGAGACGATACAAAAATATTGTTCCAAAGTTTTAAACCCTTAGCACAAATTTATACCTACGCCTTTTTTCGTGGTACTTAATACATAAAAATCAACCACCAAATCAAAGTAACACCTACCAATGGGGTGTGAACATTAATAAGTTCCCAATCTTACAGATCAAAACTTACCTTTGTGTCCTTGTGATTTGGTGTACCTTTTTCAAAGAAGCCATTTCATTTGTGATTATTGGTTTAAGTTCACTTGTCGTTTTGCCTCGCATTTGTTTTTAAAAACTGATTTTTAAACTTAGTGCATGCGACTCGCTCTTCCAGCTCTACTAGTCCACTTTCTGAGCTTGCAAAGATTCCGTAGACGTAGAGGACGTTCGCTCCTTCACCGCGGATCGAGGAACGCCTAGCACCACCACCCCCTGTCATAATGGCAGAAGACAAACCGATGAATGAGCTTCTCCAAGCACCCATCGAGGGTTTCGGAGATGCCATTATTGTCCCAAACCATCGTGGCGATACCTTCGAGCTCAAAACCGGGTTGCTTAATCTTGTAACCCAAAGCCAATTTTATGGTTTTGAGCCGGATGATCCTCATGCACATATTCGATGGTTTAACAAGATTGCATCTACCATCAAATACAAGAATGTCCCACATGAAGAAAATTAAGCTTCTTCTCGTTCCCATTCTTCTAGAGGGACAAGCCCGGAATTGGCTTGAGAAACAACCCCTCGTTCCATTGAGACATGGGAGGATTTAGTCACTAAGTTTGTTAACGAATTCTATCCTCCATCCCGAACTACAATTCTTAAGAATGAGATAATGAAATTTTCTCAAAGATTTGATGAATCATTCGGGGCATGGGATCGTTACAAAGAGTTGCTTCATGTGTCCGCATCGTGGTTTTACCGAGTTAATGCAAATGGATACTTTCTACAATGGTCCAGACAAAGTGACCAAGACTCTTTTAAATGCCTCCGCTGGAGGTAATTTCCTGAGCAAGACCACAAAAGAAGCCTTGCAAATCATAGAAAACAAGTCCTGTGTCCGCCTTTCTCGAACAAAGACATATCAGTCTCGGTTTAATCTTCGGACCTTCTACTTCATCTCATGTGAGTACATCTAGCACCGATGCTAAGATTGACAAACTCACGGATATTGTTCAAGCTTTGGTTCTTGCTAACCAAAAGAAAGTCACTTTAACACAGACACCATCACATGGTGAAGTGAAAAAATTAGAGGTCTCAGTGTCACGTGGTGGCCTCATGCATACTACAATGCATACCGCCCCGATGGTAGTCCGTTTGAAGCCAATGCCATAGCCGGTACTTCACATCAAGGAGGTCATCAATACCGTCCTCAAAATGAGTCAAACTACCGTGCTAATACTTATCGAGGGACCACCGGTTTTAACGTAATCCTAACATGCAAAACCGAATCGAACCAACCTAGAATGAACCAAGGTTATCAAAACCAAGGTAATTTCTATTCCGGACCAAATCAAGGTTTCCAACATCAAGGAAACTTTAATCAAAACAATTTCAATCGAGGGAATCAATTTCATGGGAATATGAATCCTAATCAAGGAAATTTTCATAATCAAGGCCCTAATCTCGAATAATAAAGGCCGAATTTTCCTAATCAAAATCAAGCCATTGTTCCAAGCGGACCATCATCGATGAGTTATTGAAACAATTCATGAAATCCCAAGATGAAATGAGCAGGTTGTTGGTCACCGAGTCGGTCGCTGATCTAAAGAAGTCTTTAAATGATCAACCCTCGGGCTAAGGAAAACTTCCGAGCAACACGATCGCTAACCCGAAGGGCGATGCAAAGGCGATCACAACCAGAAGTGGTGTATCATACAATGGACCCGCTATTCCTACTACCTCTTCTTCTTCTCTCCCGAAGATAGTGGAAAGTGAACATGAGGCGACAAAGGACAAGGAACTTCCTACTAATAACGGAGGTACCAACGATGTCCATCCTCAAGTTTTCCCGAAACCCAAATCCAATCCGTGAGTTGTTTTTGAACCTCCAAGAGCTCCCGCTGAAAACCCCAAATCCAAATCTTCTATTCCTTACCCATCACGTTTGAATGAGCAAAACCTCCAAAAAGCTAGTCATCAAATGGACAATTTTTTCAAATTTTCCAAGAACTACATTTTGACATAAGCTTTGCGGATGCTATCATGCCGATGCCCAAGTTTGCATCAACTCTCAAACACATGTTAAGCAACAAGGAAAAGCTGTTTGAAATGGCTAAAACTCCTTTGAGCGAAGCGCTTCGATTACGTTAAAGAAGCTTCAGAAAGCTTGGAGATCCCTGGAAAATTTCTCTTACCTTGTGTATTTCCGGGGAATGGTTGAATGCTTTGCCTTAGCGATCTTGGTGCAAGCATCAATCGATGCCTTATTCAAGTATGGAAGAAACTTTCTCTTCCGGACCTTACTCCCTACATGCATGACTCTCGAGCTTGGGATCGTACAATATCTGTCGGCACTTGGCATTGCTTGAGGGCGTATTAGTGAAAGTAGGAAAGTTCCATTTTCAGTGACTTTGTAGTTGTTGATTTCGATCGATCCACGGGTTCCTCTCATTGTTGGGCGAGGATTCACGAGAACGGGCCGTGCTCTCATTGATGTATTTGAGCAAGAAATCACATTACATGTAGGTAATGAAGTCATCACCTTTAACCTTGATCAAACTTCGAGGTACTCGCAAACTATGATTACGAGTCTGTTAACCTAATAGATATCATTGATGTTGCTTCAAGAGTACTCTCAAGAAGTTCGGTTATGATCATAATTCTTCGGTGATAATCCACTCATTCATCTCAACCCATCATTGCCAATTCTACTCCTTCTCTCACTCGTTTGAGGAAAGTGACTTCATCTTGGAAGAGATTGAAGCATACTTGTCTAGTGATTCAGTTTCATGGGAAATTGATCACGCTCCAATAACATCGAGGAGATATTCTTCTCATTGAGAGTTGCTTAATGATGATCCATCATCACTCCCTCCCGTCGAGCTTCATAACAAGGAAGTCAAGTCAGTTGAGTAAACTAAAGAATTTCCGAAGTCGAACTTAAGGACTTACCGCCTCATCTCGAGTATGCATTTCTTGAGGGTGATGATAAATTTCCTGTCATTATTGCTCGAGATTTGAGTAAAGATGAAAAACTGCTCTCATAAAGGTCTTAAAGTCACACAAGCAAGCAATTGCTTGGAAACTCTCCGACATTAAGGGTATCAACCCCGAGTTTTGTACTCACAAAATCTTGATGGAGGATGACTTCAAACCAGAAGTTCAACATCGAGAAGAGTAAATCAAAATCCATGATGTTATTCAAACAAGAGGTTCTCAAACTTCTTGATGCGGGATTAATTTACCGATCTCGATAGTCCTTGGTTAGCCCAATTCATTGTGTTCCTAAAAGGGTGGCATTACTGTTGTCACAAATGAAGAAAAGCGAGTTAATTCCAACTGGGTGGTAACTGGGATGGCGTGTTTGCATTGACTATCGTAAGTTGAATGACGCCACCCGAAAAGACCATTTTCCTCTACCCTTCATGGACCAAATGCTTGAGAGATTAGCAGGGAGCGAATACTATTGTTTCCTTGATGGTTTCTCGGGTTATTTTCAGATCCCCATTGATTCACAGGATCAAGAAAAGACCACATTCACCGCCCATACGGAACTTTTGCCTACTGGCGTATGCCTTTTGGCCTATGTAATGCTCACGCAGCGTTCCAACGATGTATGATGGCCATTTTCCACGACATGATCGGGAAACAATGGAGGTGTTTATGGATGACTTCTTGGTCATTGGGGACTCGTTTCAAACATGTCTCTCCCATTTAGATAAAATGCTAAAACGGTGTGAAGACACCAATCTTTGTCTAAATTGGGAGAAGAGTCAGTTTATGGTCAAAGAAGGCATAGTCCTTGGCCATAAGATTTCTAAAATGGGATTGAGGTAGATAGAGCAAAAGTCGATGTTATTGCTAAATTGCCTCATCCTACTACCGTCAAAGGTATTAGGAGTTTTTAGGTCATGCCGGTTTCTATCGCAGATTCATACAAGATTTTTCTAAAATCGCCGGCCTATGACTCATCTTCTTGAAAAAGATGCTCCTTTTATCTTCTCACTCGAGTGCATCAAAGCTTTTGAAACATTAAAGAAAAAGCTTACTAAAGCACCCATTCTCGTTGCTCATTTGGGACTTGCCCTTTGAGCTCATGTGCGATGCAAGTGATTTTGCTATCGGTGGTGCACCTAGGCGCGTTTAACCAAGAATTTTCAGCCTATCCATTACGCAAGTAAAACTATGGCTGGCTCAAACCCATTACACCACCACGGAAAAAGAGCTACTAGCCGTGGTGTATGCCGTTTGAAAGTTTCGCCGTACTTAATCTTGACCAAATGCGTGGTGTATACGGATCATTCATCTCTCAAATATCTCTTTGCAAAACAAGATGCAAAGCCGAGATTGCTCCGTTGGGTTCTCCTCCTGCAAGAATTTGATATCATTATACGTGATAAAAAAGGAGCCGAGAACCTAGGCTGGCGATCATTTGTCCGCGTCTAGAAAACCCTCACCAAGATGTTTTCGCGAAAAAGGAAATAAATGAAACATTTCCTCTCGAGACACTCAATGCGGTTACTTTTCGTGGAAACTCAACTACCCCATGGTTTCTTGACTTCCAAATTACCATGCGGGTAACTTCATAGTGAAAGGAATGTCGACCCAAGAGAAGAACAAATTCTTCAAGGATGTTAAACATTACTTACGGGGACTCGACCCTACTTATTCAAAATCTGTGCGGATCAAGTCATCCGACGGTGTGTTTATGGACAAGAAGCTATGGATATTCTCAAAGCTTGCCATCTTTGGACCCACCGGAGGCCATCATAGTCCAAACTACACCGCCGAAGGTGTTTGATTCGGGTTTTATTGGCCCACGATTTACAAAGATGCCCACCGAGTTTATCAAAACTGTGGCGCTTGTCAGCGTCATGGAAATATCTCTAAAGAAATGAAATGCCGCAAAACGCCATTCAAGTGTGTGAGATATTTGACATCCGGGGCATTGACTTTATGGGGCCATTTCCATCATCTCGAGGAAACAAATACATACTTGTGGTTGTTGACTATTTTTCAAAATGGGTTGAAGCTTAAAGCTTTACCTACTAATGATGCGAGTTGTTGTGAAATTCTTAAAATCTCTTTTTGCTAGGTTTGGAACTCCACGAGCTATAATCAGTGATCGTGGTATGCATTTCTGCAATGACCAATTTGATAGAGTCATGCAAAAGTATGGTGTAACCCACCGTCTCTCTATGTGCATACCACCCCAAACAATTGGGCAAGTGAAGTTTCCAACCGTGGTATAAAAAGAATTATGGAAAGGAACGGTACGAAAACGTGCATCTGGTCGGATAAACGGATGGCGCACTCGGGCCTTCGTACAGCTTATAAAACACCCATCGGGTGTACTCCATACAAGCAGTATGCGGAAGGCATGTCATGCCGATTGAGCTTGAGCACAAAGCATCTTGGGCCTTGAAACATGCCAACCGATATTGAGCGGTGGTGATCACGGGGAAAGTTCAAATGAATGAATTAAATGAACTCCGTGATCAAGCATACGAGAACTCTTTGATCTACAAACAAAAGACAAAGAAGATTCATGAATCCAAAATCAAGAACCGCGTTTTCAACGTCGGTGATCGAGTCCTTCTTTTCAATTCAAGATTGAAGATTTTCTGAGGAAAACTAAAATCCGTTGGTGCGGACCATTCACCATCACTAAAGTATTTCCTTATGGTACCATTGAGTTATCTCAACCCGATGGTCCAAATTTTAAAGTGAATGGTCATCGATTGAAACACTATTTTGGAGAGGACATTCCACCCATGGTTGTCCCGGATTTACAAACTTTCCCCATGAACCAATGAATGCGGGGATCGAGTCAAGCTAATTACTCGGTAATCAAAAATAACCGCCATATGGGTTTTCACCCGTATTTCTGACTTCTTTCTATTTTCTACCACCCTAGTGTGGGGAGTTGCCCATTTGTTGTATATAAAGTACCAAAAGTGTATATATCAAAAATAAAATAATGGCAAGTAGTATTTCCCTTTTATGTTCTATGTTTTGGCATAACAGGGGTACTTTGAATATTGAGGGCAATATTCATTTCTAGTGTGGGGGGGAATTCTCACGAATTTTATCATGTAATTATACCACCCAATTCCCCCATTTTCCCCATTTTTGGCCAAAATATTTTTTTGGAGTAAGTATTTTACACTTACTCAGCAAATGGTTATCAGTCCGCCATGTCTAATAAACAAAAGGATTGGCTAATCCAGGAGCAAAGGGCTCTTGGTAAAGATATCTCAAATCCGTTTATGGCTTGCAATTTGCCCAAAATTGTATGGTATTCGACTCACCATATCTTTAATTAGTGAAAAGTTGGCTAGCCCGCAAGTTTATGGCTTGTGGTAAAGGGAGTTGGAAAACCATAATTGGTGTCGACTCACCAAAGATATATGATTTAAGTTGGCTAGTCTAGAAGCAAGCGGCCGGTAAAACAAATCAAAACGTTGAAAGCTTATGATTTGCTCAAAATCATTTGGTTATCATTGTACCAAGGTTCTTAATTGAACTAAAACAATGGCTACTCGAGTAAATGGCTTTGGTAAAGAGATAAAATCCATTAAAGTTTTAAAAAGATTGCTAGGGACTAGCAATATCTTAGTGTGGGGATTGATGAGTGTGTAAATACTCATCATTTTTGTACCATTTGATGCTGAAACATCCGAAAACACTTCGAAATGCATCAAAATGATAAAAATATCACAAATAAGTGTTTTATGTGTTTTAAATGCAAAAATACCAAAATCGGATGAAAAAGCATATCAAGTTTGCATAATTGCAGTTTTAGTCCCCAAGTTTCAAAGTTGTCAAAAATAGTCCACTGGTAAATCAAAATAAAGAAAAATATCATTTAAGGTCCATGGGATTCAAATGTTGTCAAAACAAACCCTTCAAAGTTTAAAATTTGCAAAATTACAACTTTGGTCCCTCAAGTTTGAAAAATGTCAAAATAGTCTTGGATATTTAAAAATGGAAAATAATCAAATGTGGTCCTTGTACTATTCATATATGGCATTATTGGTCCTTTTGATTAGTTTGGAAAAGTTGCGAGGTTAGGTCCCTATACTTTCGAAATTACAACAATGGTCCTTGTGATACTACTACTAAACCAAAGCGGACCTTGTATTATAAACCCAAAACCAAACACATACCCAACCCGGCTAATCCAGGCCAGTGACTTGACCCTTGACCTGAGCCCGGTCCAAAACCGCTTGCGATTCAAAATACCCATTTTGACCCCTCTCTGTATTAATAACGGGTCCAGCGAAAGTCAAATACCATCCTTTGTTCATCTCCCACCATTATGGCGCCAAAACGGACACCCCATCAAACCACCACGGTTTCCACCTTTCCACTGTTGTTGTTTAACCTTCCCTCCACATCCACACCTCCCCAAGTTCTTAATTGCAATAAACACCTTTCAAGATTTTTGCCGCCAAAATGCCACATGTACGAATATGATGAGATTGATGAATTCAAGGGTTGAAATCAAGTGGGAAGCGTTAGAGAGGTCGACCAAGCCCAAAAAGATCTTTATAAAGAAGAAAGAAGCAATGTGAATATATATCTAGAGTAATTTAATTTAGTTTATGTCGAAATAGTTAATTTTAAATTCCGTTATATGTTTAAGCTTTCAAGCTTTGTATTTCAAGTTCTTAGTGTATAATAAAGCTTTTGTGAACATCAATTTCAGTTTTAAGCACTCTTTTCTGTTTATGCAAAAATTCCTCCTGAAATTCTCAATATGATCAAATGTTGTTATTAGTTGTTGTTTTGGACATATAAGCCCATATAAGCTCCTCAGAATGCTTATTAAAGCTTTTAGTAACTATAAAACTCAGTTTAGTATCAAAAAGCAAAAATTACCAAAAATCAAGAAAAATAGTTGAAAAATCAAAAATCAATGGAGAAATGATCAAGAAGGCTGGGCAGAGGTGAATGGATTGCTTGCTTGGGTTTAGAGCTTCTTGGGAAGCTATAGGTTGTGTTCTCAGGCCTTGGTTCTAAGTTTTCACTTGGTTTCTATCTTGTAAGCCTTTTGCTCAATTTTAGAATTTTACTGTTAAAGTCATTAATTAACTTTAAGCTTTGTGTTTTTATGTTTCTTAGTGGTAGTTAAGTAGAATTAACCATTAAAACCAGTTGCTTGTTCATTAGAATTTGTAATTGTTAAAACTTGTAATTTGACAGTTAATATAGCATAATTGTCATTTCTAGTTTTATCTTGTTATTGTTGTTGTTTTATGCTTCTTAGGTCTCATTAAGTGATAATATAAAGTCTTTAATCAATTGCATGGTCTTAATCTATGTAAACTTTTGAAAATCACAAAATCAGTTAGTTTAAAGGTTGTTTGGATTTGTGAGTAAACCTGGGTTAGAGGTTGTTTGTGTTGTTGTTTGTTGTTGTTCTGTGTCACATTAGGTCAAAATAACTCAGTTCAACCATAAAATCTAGTGCTCATTTGTGAAAAAGTCAAAATAGTCTTTGATCATCCTTGTTCATCAAGCGTGTAGATTTCATGTTTCATAATCATGGTTTTGTATTCATAAGTTGTTATTGTTGATCAAATCAGTCTTAATCCACCTTAATATAACATAATTAGTGAGTAAGATGAATCCAAAGTTCATATTAGTCAACATATTAGTGTAATATAAAAAGTCAAAATTTCCATTTGGTCAGTTTTTAAATAAAATAGATAATTTTATATAGGGTTTAATATTAAGTTTCAAGATTTGAGCTTTTGGAATATTAAAATATAACTGCTCATCTTTATCCTAGTATTTTTTATATTTTCTAGCTAGCTTATTTAATAGCTTATTTCTTAGCTTATTTTGAACACCTTATGCGAAAAAGTGCCACGTGCACAGTTTACAACCATTTTCACAGCTCATTTGAGCTTATTAGTGAGGCTCAGCTTGTGAACTTTAGCTTTTTGGAAAACTAACCTAGCCATCTCAAAGTTCCAATCTTAGTTTTTCACTTTATAGCATATTTGATTAGAACAGCCGAACTTTTAAGTTGTCCCATTCCATCGAGTGTATCTTGAATGTTCATTATATCTTGAGTGTTTATAAGCTTTTCACAAGCTTGTCATAAGCTCATTAGTCAACCATAGAGTGTGAACTTGGATTTTTTGGAAAGCCCACCAGGTCCATCTTGCTACCTCAATCTTTGTTTTGAGCTTTTTAGCTTATTACATAAGCTTAAATTGCTTGTTAATATAGGTGCAGAGCTTTGTTTGGTTAGTAGACTTAGGATAAATGCTTATTTGCTTATTTATAGCTTATCAGTGTGTATCTTTGTGCCTTTTAGCTTAATATAATTAGTTTTAGCTTGTTTGTAGCTTATTTCACCTTTGGTTCGGCTTGTAAGCTTGTTTGAGCTTAAATCATCATAAGCTCATAATTGATCATATTTTAGTTATAAAATTTTGTCTTTATTAAAGTTTCTTATTTTCAGTAGTTAAATAGTTTTGAAGAAAAATCACAAAAACATCATTTTAAAAATAGTGATAGCGTTTATTTAATATAAATTAGCATTTTAATTTTCTTTTTAAAACATTATTAAAAGCACTTCTGTTTTTATAATTTTCTTAGTTTTCTGTCATCATAGGATAATTTTATAAAAAATTTCATAATTTTCTTAGCTTGTTTAGTATTTATTAAAATTTAAAATAGTTAAAAGTATTAAATAATTAATAATAAATAAATAAATAAAACATAAAAAATATCTTTTCAGTTTTAAAATTAATTTTATAATATTTAAGATTTTTCTAAGTTAAAATTTCATTTTTCTAGGTTAATCTTTATATTTTTGTATTTAAGTGCATTTTAAATAATTAATAAATAGTAATTAATTAATAATAAATAGATAAAAAGTGTAAAAAATATATTTTCAGTTTTAAAATAAGTTTTATAATATTTTAGATTTTTCTAAATCATAATTTCATTTTTCTAGCTTTATTTCACATTTTAGATTATTATTAAATAGTTTAAAATAGTTTTAATTAATAATAATTAAATAAATAGTTATAAAAATAATTTTAATTTTCTAATAATTTTATTTTATTATTAGGTTTGTAAAAATATCATTTTCATATTTGTAGGTCTTTTATTTATTAAAACTTCAGCGTTTTATTTTGTACGTTCACGTAATTTTAATAAGCGTCTGCGTGTTTAAGTTTGTTTAATCGATTGTTGTGCTTTTTATTTTACGTATCCAAATACCATTTCAATCAATCATTAGTATAATTTCAACAAAAATCCTTCTTGATCACTATCCTTAGTGATTATTAGAATATCTGAAAGTTTTGAAACACCATTAATCCTCAGGTGGGACTTGCGACAGGGAATCCACTATATTCAAAGGTTGCATTGGTTTTAATTTGTTTGAATTTTATTACGGTTGACCATTCACAAGTGGTTGACTTGTGTAATAAACTTGACGGTTCGGACCCGATCAGTCATGGGCTTTGGGTTGTACCCAAGTACATTTAATGTATTTGCCCAATGGGTTATGATACTTAAGTTTCTACCCATTTATATTACCCAATATACTACATACTAGTTATGTGTATATTTTACCCAAATATGTAAACACTAGTTGTTTTACATATGTAATATTAAATCATAAAATCACTTGTACTTGTTTTAGTGTTTTATGTGAAAATGTTTAATATGTTAGAAACTATTAGTTCAAACCATTTACGTATTTTATTTGTTTCGTTAAAATGATTTTACGTTTGTTATCGACAAAACATTAGAAGATCGTAAAATATAAATAAACGTTTTTATGGCTTATTTGTATTAACAGAATCCTTGATATCTTCATCCGTTATTTCACTTATGTAGTTTGAGAATTTCTTCGCTCGAATCTTCTACTTTCATACATCCCTTCCAGATCTTTTCCTTGGTCAATGCATCAACTTTCCCATACTTGATTTTTACCCAATTGTCAAATCCTAGATTGTCTAACCAAGTTAATTCAGTCCTCTCCGCATCATTTGTTTAGGTCCAAAAGAATTAATCTTCCCCAACTCTCTTAATATTGCTTCCTCCGTTACATTTATCATCATACGGGTTGCAAGATGCCCAAAAAAACTTCGCCAAGTGTCCTTATCTTCTCACACCAATGAGTTCGAGTTACCTCGTTATTGGTGTCTCTTGAGAGATCCTTCATGCAGTAGATATCATCATTTATGGGCTTTTTCTATAGACAATGCTCCTCATAATCAATCTTGAGCTTCTTTAGCAGATTCGGGTTAATTTTAGCATCCCCGAATTGTACTGCATACCAATCATCGAAGGATAAATCCCCGAACTTAACAACATGTCTTTAGAGCTCATGCGGGCATGTCCATTCCTCGTTTTCTAAACCATAGTTACTTTGTAACTCGCTAATAGAAACCTCGCCTTGTAACTTTGCATCTTAATCAGAAAAGATGACCTTGCATTTCATCATAGGTTTTATCCCTTCCGGTTTAGTGTTATTTTTTCTTACCTTCTCACTAAGCTTCTCCACCATTGTTTCAAGGTTTTTTAGGATTGTGTCGTGATTGTAGAGGTTTCTATTAGCGTTTTCCTGGAATTCCTTGAGCCATTCATCTTGTTCCTTTTGTCTTTGGGCTGAGGTTTCCAGAAATTTGTTGATGGTCTCTTCAATGTTGGGCCTTTTTTCTCCATAAGGCCCGCGGTTGTAAGTTCCAGAAGGTCCTCCACGATAGCCATTACTATTCTGATTTTTCCCATAAAACTAACGATTTTAACCATATTTAACTTCTTCCATCTTGCTATCTTCGTCAATTTGAGGACAATTATTTGTGAGATGTCCTCTTCCATAGGTTTCGCAACCTACTTGGTTGACATGCACACTTTCTCTGAGCTTGAGCATATCCCTACCAAGATTTTCTAGCTTGTTAGTGATGGCGGCAATTCCATCAAGATTTCCGCCTTGGTTCATCTTGCTTCCTCCATCGTGCCATTTTTGGGAATGATCAGCCATTTTTTGATGGCTTCAATGGCGAGAGTAGGAGTCATATTCGGGATCGGTCCTTGGTAATCCAGCATCTGTCTAGTAGTTACGTTGGTATCCTTGTAAAAGATGTTGACCTTTTGCTGGCTGTTCAGGTCATGCGTTGGACACTTGTAGAGGAGATCGTTGTATCTATCGGGCTTGATACGCGTTTCATCGTCATCTTGCTTGAAATTATGAATCTCCATGAGTGATTAGATATCTTCAGGAGGACAATATCTTTGGATGAAGTGCTTTTAGTAGATCCCATGTATCAGCGCAGCGGGAAATCTTTCGATCGATCTTCTTGCTCCCCATTAAGAGTCATGGGGAACACCCTAGCATAACGGCGTCATGAGACACACCGGAATGTTGAAACTGCGATGTACAAGACATTCTCAACATGCTCATATGCATCTTCGTCCCTGTTTCACGAAAAGGGTTAGCACGAAGCTCCCTCATAAATTGATCTTTAATTTCGAAATGGACATTAGCTCCAATCGCCGGTCTTACGAGCCCCGACTCTTGTTCCTCTCTTGTCAACGCCAAATATTCCTCAAGAGTGAGGTCATCAATGTTAACAACTTCCATGGTACCTGAAACTTGAAAAGATATCGTGAGAAGTTGAGAAAATTTTAAAACAAAACAAAAGTGAGAGACTTAATGAAAATCCTAATATAACTCCGGCATAAAAAACTTGATGCGGGTTTCTTGACCATGTTTTAATATTTATATTGTCTCGTTATACCTATGGTCTACATTAATAAACTAGCGGTGATGTGCAGGTGCGTGTGTAGTGTAGTATTCGGTAAAACCAAGGTCGTCCCCAGTATGTGTGCGGATTTTAACTAAGTCTAGGTGTCACAGATTTTAATAGGTTTTAAGGATGAAATGATTAATTAACTACTAGAACAAGAAAATAGAGGCGAGGGTTGTGATCAATAGAGGAGAAATGTGCTAACCTAGTTAATCTTCCAATCATGTTAAGTTCACGTTTAATTACTTCCAATTGCCTCAATTGGGGGTAAAGGTCGCTAGGACAGCATTTGGTCAGTTCGTCCTAACCTATCGACAAAAGGTTTCCATAGGAGATCTTGGGTGACCCCTTGAAAGTCTAGTTGTTTTAGTCCTCTAGCCAAGTCATTAAGTTACGCTACATGCAAGATTTGTAACAATGAGTGCCGGGAGCTAGCACCTTAAACACTCATCCCAACTTCTTAAGTTCATCCAAGCGGTAGGTGATCGGTTGGTCAAATCGCTTGGTAAAAGGGTCATCAATGGTCAATTCTTACCCTTCCCTCAGTCTACCTACTTAGGGTCAGGTTGGTCATATCTCTAAGTAACTAGCCACTACCGCCATTCAAAATTACCGAAACAAGGGTAGCTACCAACAAACTATGCATTTATACACTAGAAATAATTATACGAAAGCAATGTAAACATAAACAAAACAATTAAGAAATCATAGGCTAGCACCGAGAGGTGCTTATCATCATATTAAATAAAACAATCGATTCAATGTTTAACATTACGAAATACATGAATTGAAAGTAAAGAAATGATAAAATGCTAATGCTTATCGTAGGAGAGTGATTTCTCCCCTTGAAGATGGCCTCGTAATGCAAGATGTGCCTTCAACCTTACTCGTTCTCGAATTGGTGTGTGAAGTGGATGATTAGAAATGATGGAATTTGGCGTATTTATAGGCGGTCACGGTTACGATAAATTAAGTTAATAGTTACGCCGTAACATCCATTTCTTCATAATTTGATCCGGAAAAGTTGGTTGCAGTAACATTAGAATGAGTTATCTGGTATCTTCAATAAATCGTGGTTACGCCCGTGGTGTGGAATTAGTTACGTCGTAGCTTGCGATGTATGAGGAATCTCATTTGACCTAATTACGGCGTAATCCTAGGAGAGTTATGTAAGTAATCTTCCGTTAGTTGGTTTTCTAAGCCACATACATTACGGCGTGTGTGTGAAGGAGGATGCAGTAATATCTTCAAAATGAGCATACTATCATATATCTTCAATAAACTCTCCAAATCCGCATCTCATTAGCTCCAATGCTCGTGATTTACACGAAAGTGAAATATAGAGGAAAGGCGTAAATTCATATAAATGATATAAAATCACGAGCATTATCGGAAATTGACACTTAATATACATGACTATTTGATGTTATCGACTAACGTTGTATGGTTTTCTCCGTAGAAGGGAGTTTGTTGATTAGTGAAGTAACTCTCGAGTTGGGATTTTCGGGGGTGGAGTAGAGGCGAAGAGGGCCAATGCTGATATAAATCTTATATGCAGTTTGCATTTTCTTTACTTATCTCTTAACTTTTTATCTTTGCATTTACCGTTTTATAGTTTCATTGCTTTTATGTTTGTGTTGCTTATTGCTTATATTGTGTGGTATTTATGTGTGTTTATGTTTGTGTTATGGTAATATGCTTCACTTATAGAATTCCCCTATCACTAGTTGTCACAAGACTTTTTGTTGACACTTCTCATATTACGTCAAACTTGATTGGTCATTTGATACAAATGTTTTAAGTTTTAAATGAAAACGTATTCACCCCCCCCCCCCTACGGTTTCCACATATTAGCCGAATAATATTAGCCCGTGCATTGTTTATTACTTACTCCCGGGCCTAGCCCATGTTAGTTATTTTATTGTGCAAGACTTGTGATTTATATATATTTGATCATTAATAATAATTGATTATGAGGTTTTGCCAATTCTAACACATATATCGTATCAACATACGGGCTCAAGCCTTTTTAGCCTATAAATACATACCTATTCTGCACATTTTAGAGAGTTCGGAGAGTGCATACTAGAAACCCTAGTTCATTTTAGGAGGCTACAGAAGGAAGGAAGATATCAAGAGTGAAGGTTTTACACATCATAAGTATTTGATTATCAGGTTTTCATTATGATTTCGATTATCTTGTTTACTCTGAATAATCATTGTTTATCATTTGTTATGGAAAGTTAAGTCTTTTGTGCTTGCCTTGAACCTATATATTTAATTATGTTATACAGACGAAAAGTAAAAACAAAAGCGTAAAATAATTTACTTGCATAACAAAAGTATTTTCAAAGTGATATGGTTACAAACATTTAAATAGAAAATATAAACCAACACATAAAAGACGTACCATATGTATGAACATGTTGTAGACGATGAAGCCCAAAATCAAACGTAAGATTTCTCTCTCAACATACACACTAGCACTTCAACCGTGAATTGGTAGATCCTTTATCATGAATGACCAAATAAGTTATCTTATATCAATACATAAAACCGAAACCCTGAAAAGGGGTGTTTGGCTCGATAGACCAAATAACCTTAAGTGTTGTTTTGTTTTTGTCATGCAATCAAGCATAAGAAAAAAACCAAAACTCTTTACAGGTACGTCATCGACGAACAAGAAGGAAATGAAAGGAAAGAGATTTAGGTTTTCGTTAGGTTTGTTATGAATGCTTATAACAAACCAAACTCAGACCTTTTTATTCGCAATAGAGGCTAGGAGCTAGTTTCCTAATCTAACTACGATTACTTATCTTAAAAACACCCCTAATGGGCTTTGGTCGATCCACTTAAGGATCATGCCATGAATCCGGTTAACTTCTAAATAGTACATTTGTTATAATGAATATTTCTAATTTACTTGTTCATTTATTTATTAATGCTGGAATTTGGTGATCCATGGACAAAAAGTGGAAATATGCTCGAAAATGGCCAAAGGTCGAGGAAAAATACAAATTTTGGCTGAAGACTTAAGGCATAAGCCCGTTGCCACTTTTGGCGATGGCCCAAATTTATACTTAATTAGCCGGTTTATGCTATGTCTGTTGAGATTTTTTCATTGCAAATGCATTATATTGTAGTTCAAAGTTAATTTTGAACTCACTTACAACATTGTCTTTGAGATGTAACCAACAAATTTCGGTTAAAAATCAAAAGTTAAAAACACTAATCCCATACCTTCTATAAGTCTAAGATAAATTGAAAAGATAAATGACATTTCACATATTTAGGTTATTAATTAAACAAATAAAACGGGTGTACGACACACATTTGAATTTACGGTATTACAGTAGACATGTGATAATTAACAGTAACATAAGACCATTAGAAGTCCAAGTAAGATGGAGTAAGCGGTTTTAAAACCTTGTTTCCCTTGATCTCGACCAAGTCCAAATGCTTTTGAAGGAGATGAACATAAACTATCCAATCCCCATTCTTCCTCACGTTCGGCATTGGCATCACGTACCCGGTTTGCCCACCCCACGGAAAATGATACGATCCAAAATCTGGCTTACCCCATCCAAAGTTAACGCTTTCAACAGGGAATCGCTGTCCGGATGACACAACCACGGCTTCACCATCAGTTTCTTTCATCTTTGTGTATATCTTTGCAACTGCTGGTGCGGGTCGCTGCAATTCTACCCAATCAATGAGTCCTCTAAAATGCTCTTCACTCAATGCTGGACACACAAACTCATGGACCATGTCAGCTAGTAGGCTGAGTGGCATTTCTTTAATGGCACTTGAATTCGCCTCGCCATAAGGGATAGAAAGTACATTTCCAAAGTAGTTTTGCATCGAAAAAGACTTGGTATTTGACAAAGAGAGTTTGTCTAAGTTAATCTTATTATTTAGCCTTTCTCTCCCATCGACTACAACGCCCATCTTGCCGCATATCGTGACCATCATTACAGTCTGCTATTATCTTCCATAGATAGGCAATGAATGACACAAGCTTACTTTTTTTTGGTTTTCCATTTAAACTTGTATTTGATTGGAGATGACTAATATCTTTAGATTCAATGTAGTATATGCGGCTAACGAGGGGATTGGCTGGCAAATAAGACCGCGGTGGAGGAACAGTTGATATAGGGACGTATAAGGTATCGAAGATGGTATTCAAAACAGGTGGGCGTCTCGGGTTAAGCAAGGAACGCCTAAAAGATGGACGACATGAAATTTGTTTCGATTGAGCAATTTCTGCCCATGCAGTCAAAAACATGTTTATTGAATATGCATCGGCTATTCGATGATCAAATGTGCATCCAATTACTAAACCTCCACAGTTCAGCTCCGTGACCTATATCCACGCAAATGAATATTTATAAGATCTATGATAAAATAAGAAACTGTGATCAAATTGAAGGGAAGCAACAGCAAGTATAAAGCTAATTAATTGAAGTTCATTCTTTCGACTTATTTAATTTTTCAAATCATTTGCTAAAAAATTCTGCTCTCTCAAGCAAACGTGTGTGTTTTTATATGTTATAAATTAATACTAATATACATAATCAAATATCTGATAATAATGTATGCAAGGCACCTCATGCATTTTATTTGGTTATAAATTTTGTACTTACTTTTCATTCAAAGTTTAGAGGTTTGTTAAATTTTATTTTGTTTTTTTACGTTTATTGTGATGTAGGGTATATTTGGTAGCGAATGGCGATGGAAGCTGAGGTAAGATGTGCGTAATGGCGTTTGAATTTTAGTAGCCGTCGACAAAAAGGGTTAAACTTTTTTTAAATAAAAGCAAATTTCAATCACCATGCTTGATGTCTTTTGTACTAGCTTCACGCTACTTTTAATAAGCAGCGCTGTAGTTTTCGTGGTAATATTAATTCAATTAATTTTAATTTATAACTAGTTTATAACCTCTTGTACGCAAAAGAATGAGCAATCTCATTAGTTCTCATATTCTCAAATTTTTTCTCAGTTGTCACCTAACATGTGTTTTCATCTAATACATAAATGATTGAAAATTGTAAATTCTTAAAAGGTGGTCGAGTAGATCGAGTTGTGTCCTTTTCCAACAATCAACTGTCTTTTATACCTTGTCTTTTTCCCGGTCGATATAACTACGTGGATCATTGAATGCTATATGTATGTTACGTATATATTTACACTATATATAATGATTTTGGCCCTCCAAAAATATTGAAATACTGCGCGACGTTACCAACTATTTTCGAAAATTATATAATTACTAGCTCGGTGGCTAATGCATGCCCCAAGCTATTCTCCTTCCGTTTGGTGTCAAAACTGTCTCTAAAACAGTCAGTGTCATAGCGACGCAAATTGAAGAGCGAGTATGGGAATAGATTTTGGTGCTAGCTACTCCGTATATGTTAGTGTAACTAAATATAAAACAAGTACAGTATTGTTTTTACCCTTTAATTAATATGAGTCAATAAAAAGGTGTTTTCTTTGTTGTTGGTAATCTTTTAATTAATTTTTTTTAGTATGATTGTTAGATATAAGAAATAACTAATTCAAATATACCTGAACCGTAAGAACTCCTTGTTTTTTAACTGGAACAAGTTTTCCTTCTACAGAATCATCAGGGTGGTAGAGATCAATGTTTTTAAGATCCATATCAGCATATGCATGAATGAAATCCACGCCACGATTGTTACACAGCAACTCAGGTTCACCAAGGATGTTTTGGACAACTTCTCCAGCGAAAGGATAAAATAGAGCCAGTGCTTGTGCCAATGATTTCTTGACTATGCTCAAGCTCTCGTCGAAAGGTAGTGCTTTCTTATAGCAGAAGAAAACTCCGACATCAATAGGCGGAAGGAGAAGGTCTAGATTCGACATGGGTAGCCAGTTGTCCTGCACGGGCAATGCAGCCTAATGATGCCCTTATGCTTCACACTTGCTGAAACTCCACATGAACCCATTGTGTATATGTTTTTAGTGTGTTCCAAGACGAAAACAGTGACTTTTTTTTTTTTTTTTTTATTGAATTAATAAAAAGTATAGGACTAGAAGGTGTTCTCAAGAAAATGGTGTGTTAAGTTTACGTGAGAGTAGATTAGAAATTCTGAGTGAAGAAGGTTGATTGGAAGTGGTATTTATATAATAATTTGAGTGTGTTTTTTCTTGCTAAAAACTACTTAGTCAAAAATTATAGTCACTATTGCTTTGGTCTTTTCTTTTTCACTTTATTTTAAATGTTTTTGTTTGTGTTATCTGATAGTTGATGAAAAATATACTAATGAAAAATACATTTAAAACACAATCCATTCATATAACTTGCATCAAGTATTATATAACACGAACAAAAATATTTAAGGTCAAAGTTGTAAAAGAAAGACCGAAAAAGTCAATAGGGAACTATAATTTTGGGACGGAGGGAGTATAATTTAACGAAGCGGGTAGGGTTGGTTGAATCAGTATTTGAAAATGTTCCATTTCACCTACTTTATTTATATAATTTGTCAACCAGGAGCTTGGACCATAGGTAAATAGAAAGATTCACGTTGTACTTATTTTGATGTGGTTTTAGTGGATAAACACTAAAATATTACGCCAAAACTACAAACTGGTCTTATGTTTCATAAACTACTGATAATGTATTATTATCTTATCTAGTTATGGATATATTATTTGTGTTTTGTATAGCAATGAGTTAAGTGACTCTTGCGTTATTGTGTGTTTTGGCTTTAAATTTTCTGTAAAAAAAGAAAAATGTCGTTTCCATCCCATGTTAAGTTAGTGAAAAGTTAGTAATGTGTTTCGGTGAATCGTTGTGTATAAGTAAATTATTATTATCAAGTTTTACATTTATATTTAGACGACTTAACCTATAACAAACATTAATGAGCGATATACCCAATCGATGTAGCTTAGTTGGTAAGTAGAGTGTTGATCACTAAGAGTGAAACGTTAACACTTAAATATCTATCAATATTTTAATCCTAAAGTTAGTCTAATTAAACATAATCTAATGCAAGGGGTTTTCGGCTGAGAGACTATACGATGTTTTGATTAAGTAAAACTAAAAGTAACAAGGCGATAGACACACACATACACAGATAGAAAGCAGATGACAAATAATAGGCATGTCCGATAGTACAGTAGATTATATTCACTTAATTGCTTAGCTATATAAGATGAGTAATAATTACGGTCTTTCTCGTTGGGTTATTAGTGGCGTTATTCTTTCCTATGTTTAGCTTAGCTAAATACCCAGCTTTAAGTATTATTACCGAAAAGCTCATCACGACTAATCGAATACGTATTAAGTGCAAACTTAATGATTACTAGTTAAATTATTTATACCATTGGGGCTTATATCAACTATCCTAAGATGTTAATGAAGTAATTGGGCGTATGGCCAAACAAGCCACGATAATCAAGAGGTAATCAAAGCATATACATGAACATCCAAATAAACATCAAATAAACTTATAATCGATGGGCAAGATTTTATTAAATGTGAGTCAAACGTTAGAGACAAGGCATGCAATCCCGATAGATTAAAGAGTACTAATACAAATAAAGTAAAATCTACTTAAAATTAAAAAGCACTAACAGGACCTACTTATGCCTTTGAATCTTCTGCTGGTCGTGCCTAGTGTAGTATGGTCGTCGTCTCTTTTCTGTGAAATTCGGGTCTCTGTATATATGTATGTTGAATGAGGCTGCAGTTCCGGTATTTATACTTTCTTGAAACAGCATCGATACGGCGTATCAGTTTACTCGATACACCGTATCTGGGTAGCTTCGCGTGGGGTCCAAGATTATTTATTTTAGAATATTCGTAAACCGCCATATGATACGGCGAATCTTCATTCTTGATACGGCGCATGTTTCTTGTAATCTTGGTGTTTCTTGGTGAAGTCTTCAGGGTTGTACGGCGCATGTAGAAGTAGTTATGCGGCGTATCTTGAGCAGGTAAGTCAGATCTCTATGTTGACCAAGGTTTCATATACGGCGCATGGAAGAATTCCATGCGGCGTATTCTTCAAAGTCAGACAATATTCTTCATATTCGTCTAAGTGTTGATGTACAACGTATCTATCTAGAATGATACGGTGTATCTTCCTTCAGTTTAGTAGACTTTACCAATATGATCCGTTTTGCTCCATTTTACGTCCAAAATAGCTAGCTTTCACCAAATGCTTGGTTTCAACTGAGATTTACAAAAGTAAGTGATTAAGTATCAATTCTCATATAAAATAAACAAAAACAAGCAATATATATATATATATATATGGGAAAATATAAAAAAAAGTATTATACTTGCCACCCTTTCCTCTTCAGGGTAGCGAACAAAATTTTTTGCTTCTGCGGGTAATATACTTTCATATTCATCCTCTTTAGGTATTTTCATGAGCAGTTGGACAATTTTGCCTATTACCCGGAAGAGGAAATGGAAAGTATGATACTTTTTATCATTTTGCCCTAGTTTTTATTATGTTAAATTTTGGATATGTATTAAGATAAATTATTTAATGATTTATAATTGTGTTAAATCTATGATAAAAATATTTTGTTTTAAGTTTACACTATTTACTTATTAAGATAATTTAGTTCCTGACCACTTCCATTTGCAAAGGACATGAGTTTAAATAAGTATCTGGCGTGCATGGCAGTGTGGGGTTCAAATAAGCGGTTTTAACCCTTACCATTTAGGCCGGAAAAGCCGTTACTGACCATTCATCATTTCATTTGTATATAACACAATTCATTTCACATTTGTAAGCGGTTTTGATTTTGTAATTCTCTCTTGTAAGAAACTTCTACAAGTCGATGGTAGCCATAACAAATCCCATTAACTAATTCTTGAGCTCAATTCTTATTTGAATCTCGTTGATTCCTATAAGAGTGTATCAAATGGTATCAAGCGATCAATTCGGCATCTTAACCCATAAACCTATTGAGTTTGATGTCGTCACCGATCAAATTCCAAAATACATTTAGTTTCCTATCACAAATCACGTTACCCTTGTTAATTCTATTATTCCGTTTCTTATAAAACACGTTTTCCGTCACGGCTAGTACATTATTTATTATTTAAAAAATATCATACTTTCCATTTCCTCTTACGGGTAATAGGGGCAAAATTGTCCAAGCTGTTCATGAAAATACCCTAAAGATGATGAATTTGAGTAAATTACCGGAGAAGCAAAAAATTTTGTTAATCTTCTACGAAGAGGAAAGGGTGGCAAGTATAGTCTTTTTTTTTATATTTGCCTATATATATATATATATATATATATATATATATATATATATATATATATATATATATATATATATATATATATATATATATATATATATATATATATATATATATATATATATATATATATATATAGAGAGAGAGAGAGAGAGAGTATAAATTATGCCAATAAACTGTTGTTATTTGATATCATCAGTTAGTATCAAAATGACTATCGTTATCCCCTTATAAAACATGAAACGACCAAAAAGTTCAAAATTATGTCACTTTTGTAAGCATCAATATTATGTCCTTTCCTACGCCATATTAAGGTTTGTAGAATATAATATAATCTAATTATAGCTAAATTATTAATACAAACTATAATCTTCAAATCATAATAAAGAGATAATCAAATCACCATACATATAGGAGTAGGCTGCGAAAACAAAGGATGTGTGGAGAGAGTGTGAGTGAGAAATAGATATGGTATAAACTTGTGATTTGACTAGGGTAGGGATTGAAAAGGATTTGTACTTGATATATCATAAAATGTTAAGTACATAGCAGTCACATATGAAAATATTTACGACAATAGACGCCGCAAAATTAATCTTGAAGCGGTTGTCTACAACTGTAATAACGTGCTTTGCCATGTAGTGGTCGCACTGGCATTTGTCGACATTTACGTTTGGATCAAAATGACGTTGTTTTGCACCCATGTATGCATACTCATATTTTATGTCAAGTTACTGATGATTCCATTGTAAATTATATCTTAGTAAATACTGATGTGATATACTTATGATTTTCTACCTACCAATAAACATTAAACAACCACCAGAGCACATAACATGAAGATGATTAGAAACCATCAGATTCTCTAAGAAATCACAAACTATTCATCTGAAAGTTTACAAAATTCTTTACACGGAAACAAAACTGAGATTATGTTATTGAGAATAATACCGCAGATTACAAAATTCTTTTACATCATTATGTATATATTGAGAAGGTTGTTCAAGTTTGATACCACCATTAGAAGTATTGTATTGTCTTTTTCCAGACATGTTTTTTTGAACTACCCCTGCATATATAAACTAAAATTTGTTAGAAAGGTTACTGCAACATAGATGGAAAGTAAGAAAATGTCAAGATATCCACCTACCTTTTGATGTATTGCCAACAAGAGTTACCTACGCTTGAGAATTTAATGATAAGTCTAAAGTCAACAACAATGATCAAACTTCCTTGGTTTTCACGTCTTCTTCTAATTTTAGTAACAAATGTAGTTTGCTTTAAAGTTATCAGTAATATGCATATTCAGAAGCGACAATGAAAAAAGTGTTTAAATTTAAGTGGTTGACATTTTATCATGGGAAAGCTGAATTATACATAAGCATGAAGTGCATGAATAGATTTCGGAGACAGAAACTGGCTGCATCCCCAAAAAAAAGGAAAATGGATCATTACACACATTACTTTGTAGATGGATGGTTTAAGCTCGTAAGTCAAATTGAAATTCAAAAAAAGAACTTTAGTATTGTTAAAGGCCATTTTATAAATTCTAAGATGATTTATGAAGTTAAACCATGTACTTTCAAAGTAATGTGGGTAACTAATACATATATTGGTATGTTGAACTTGCTCTTGAAAGAATTGTTTTTTAAGATCAAGTTCAACGGGTCAACCTTCGTTTGTAATTATCACTAACTTGTGATTATTAGTATATGGAAGTATTACTTGGTCGATGGATGGTTTATGCTGATAAAAAATAATGGAAGTTAAAAAAAACTTTATATTATTATTAAAGCAATATTTCTAAATTCCAGTGTTATTTATGAAGTTAAACCATTCACCTATCAAGTAATGTGGCCAGCTAACACATACCTTGGTACTTTGAACTTCACCTTGAAATCCTATTGGAATGCCAATGTTGTAAGCGTGTAGGTTTTAATGAAACTTGCTAGTATTACGTGGGCATACAAATAAGTTTTCGAGGGGAAGCTCAAAGTATCAACTTGTGTAAAGGGTCAAATTGTTTAATGGTCAATCGCTGTTAGTGTTTCGCCATAGTAAAAAATTTAGCAGTAATTACCTAAGAGATTGTAACAATAGTTTTCAAGGTTTAAGAGATCATTGAGTTAAATGGTAATGATGATGCTAATGAATACTGCGTCGTTTCCAACACTTCCCGCATTCTACTTTTTAACTGTAATTATTTGGAATTAAGTGGTGTGGTAAAACATTTAGGTTCAGATCACTTATGGCTGCAATCACCATGTATATGTAACTGCCTTGCCAAATAAATTTTTGCAAATACCGTGGCTGCAACCACACCGTGTATGGAGTTACCTTACCAAAGCATATTGAAATATGTTGTAATCATCACCTCAACAACTTAACCATGAGACGCCCAAATTACACTAAGGGCCCGCTTGGTTCAAAGTGGGGAAAGGGAAAGGGAATGCAAAGGAATGAGTGAGGTGGGTAATCAATCCCTTACCCCTCAATTTATTCTATAATGGTTCATTACCCAGTACAGGGTAATCAATCCCTACCCTCCTTGCAAGCATTAACTAAAAAGTAGGGTGGAAGCTTTTGAATACCTTACCCATTCCCCACCCCCCTTAACCCCCCAACCAAGCACGCCCTAAACTTTAAATGCCGTGAGAAACGACGTCGTATTATACATTACTCGTTATTACAAAATTTAAATTACTAAATACTCTGGTTTTCAAAATGTAGGTTGCTAGGCCACTATCTATGACACTCAACCGTCCTTTCATCTTATAGATAACGCAAAGCGGCAATATTCGCTAAACATGTGTTGTTTTTGTGATGCCACAACATTTACGATCATAACACTTATGGCTGCAAGCACAATGTATATGTGGCTGCCTTACCAAATAAGTTTTGCAAACATTTTTGTTTTCAAAATGGAGGTTGCTAAGGCAAATATCTGTTGCACTCAACCATCCTTTCATTTTTAGACCAGCTATATATACCTCGTACATAAAGAATAGTACTGTTCAGTAAATTGTCTATGCTTAAAGCATCAGCTACATGTTAACGACTGCATGGCATATAATTAGCAGCTAATGCTCTAAGCTCAAATAAGTTGCTCAAAAGAAGCAGACTTGGGCAATGATTGTGTGGATAAACCACCTCATTAAACCCCTGCAAAGTAACATCGCAACAGATTGAAATCTTACCTTGTCAACAACGGGCAATACTTTTAGACCATTTAGCTCGTAAAAGCAACATACTTTTAAAAGCAACATAATTATACCAACCTTAATATCAACATACTCTTAAAAGCAACATAATTTATTTTAACATCCAATGCAAAAGGTTTAAGTTAAATCCATGTTTTAAACATAATCGTGCAACAATCAACTTATTGTTTTAAAAATAACTGCATGACTAACAAATGTAATCGGTAAAACACAAATACATGTTTTAAAAGTCACAGTAACATGTATTTGTATCTTACTATGACTTTTAAAATACAAATAACCGATTGATGTTATCATTTTAAAAATAAGTGCATCACTAACAGTTATAATTGGTAAAGCAAAGCGCACCATCAAAATCTAGCATCAACATTTACAAAACAGTAAACACCCTAGTCAACGGTAAAAAAAATCGTACCAAAAGTAGTTACATCTGTGTAGATCGGGCTCGGATCTACCGGAAATCAAGCTGATACGTGGCCGGAGTTACTGTAGCAATGGTTTGTAGGTAGATCAAATATCTGACATAGAATAAGATCTATCCACATAAATTAGTGTTGTAAATGAGGTAGGATAACGTTTTGAGAAAACTTCTTAAACGACCTCCTTTTAGGAAGCCTTGTATTTTGGAGCAAGATCACGATCGTTGGTTACAAAGTTAACGCAAAACCACTACGATTCATCAAACGATGACGTTTTTGCAAGCGAAAATACGGCGTTTTCCCACGCCATTTAAAGGTTAGTGTAACATAATAAAAAACACGTAAAAGAGCTCACTCATCTTAAACTTGCTTCGTACCAAAAAAGACCTTTTTTTAAAAAAAACATGTTACCAAAGTACTCACTCGTTATATTTCCATTTCTACCCAATTAATACGTTATTAACATAATTACTGCATAAAATTTGGATTCAGAAAATATATTTTCACGCTCGAAGGGTTCAACTATGTATTGAGTCGCTTCTATAACGAGAAATGTATGCTGAGTTCGGATTCATAACACAAAATTAAAAAAAA
This sequence comes from Chrysanthemum makinoi, assembly GCA_910596185.1. Classification (NCBI taxonomy): domain Eukaryota; kingdom Viridiplantae; phylum Streptophyta; class Magnoliopsida; order Asterales; family Asteraceae; genus Chrysanthemum; species Chrysanthemum makinoi. The sequence continues at coordinate 145,898,791 of OU343223.1, read as the reverse complement.
GGCAAAAGGCACGAAGATATATAAGTTTGCCACTTTTTTGTTTTTTGCGTAGTCACATTTATTTTTTTATTGTATATATCAAACTTTTTAAATTTCTTTTATTATATGTAATTTGTGACAGATTTACCCTTCTCATTTATTAACACTTTTATTAAACAGGTAGGTGCAAAATGGTTATAAGATACATAGACTATATGAGTTTCAAAATTATAATGCATACAATGTGAAAATAAAGATGATATCACAACAAAGAAAAAAGGGGAATTTTCATATTTACACAATAAAAGCATGAAAATTTCATATTTACCCAAATGATGCTTTAAAAGCATTGTACAGCATTTAATGGTTGTAATTTGGGTATATTTAAAATTAATGTTGAAAAGAGGGGGAGATATGAAATTATCCTAAGAAAAAAATGACAAGTTAGTTATATTTTCTTGACTTTTGCCTAATAAAAAGAATACTAAACTTTCTTATGTTAAAGGTTTGATTTAGGTTTATTTACATACCTAGGAATCATTCTTAGCCACTCATTTTTTAGATTAGATAAAAACTTATTTTCACTAATTTTTCTTCCAATAAGCGAAATACTACACCATCGCGACGAGCATTTAATTATCTTTTTACAGACGGGCACTACACTTTCGACAAACTTTTTTTTGTCGTTTTTTTCACATTTTTCGTCTTTTTTTTATTCTTTTATTTTTCGTTATTGCAACTTGAATAAGAAATCACATGTGATTAAACACTAATTTGAATAGTCGAATATCTAAGTATGTAATAAACTGAACAAAACCTTTTCTACATATTTTAAAAGTTTCACCATTATTTTTGGAAACTAAATATTCATAGCTTTCCAACCATATATATTATATAACATATTATATTTCGAATTGTAGATTAGTCCAGTTAATTTATCAAAGTTGAATTAAACACATAAAATCACATATGACTTTTACTGCATGTTTTCTTATCATATGTGATTATAGAAGTTTCAAGAATGACTTTTACTACATGTGTGTTTTTCATTGCAAAAAATGAAAAAAGTTTTTGATTTATAGACAAATATTTATGTCAATTTTAGTACAAATGTTTAGTGTTTGAAACTAGATACTAGTGTTAAATAACATGTGATATGTCATGTGAATTTTAATACCGAAAATAAAATGTGAAAAAAACGACCAAAAGAAGTTTGTCGAAAGTATATCAAAGTGTTTGGTTATAGAGAGATAATTCAATGATCGTCGTAACGATAATTTGTTTTGCTAAACGATAGACAATTCATGAGATATTTAAATTATAAAGAAATATGTATTTATGTGTATTGAATTTTTAATTTACTTATTTATTAATCTCTTTTATGCTTTTTTAACAGAAAAATGAATGGTTGATATTTGTTTTTTGATATGTGAAAAAAATTTAATATGTAAAATAAGTTTTCTCTAAAGGTTTGTATAAAAATTTATTGAATATTAGATATACAAACTAGTAAATCTCAAAATTGGCTTGCAGCTAACTTTAGGACACTTAGGCATGTTTTAGTTGAATTTCTATTATAGCGTAATAACTATGGAAGTAACACGTTTTAATTATTGATAACTGAAACTATAATCAAGAAATTTCGTAGCAAAAACAAAATTTAATGAAAATCAACTTCATAACCCAAGATTTTTTATTTTATCAATCTACTTGATGATAATATATAAAATCAAACAAACAATTTTGTTATAATATTTTAAAAAATAAATGAATAAATAAATAAAAATGTTAGACAATAATAAAGTTGACACCATTCGTGACTATTCTAGTGATAAAGAAGATGATCTTAAACTATAATTAGTAAAACGACACTTATTTGAATGAAATTGTTATCGGGTGTTTAAATATGTATATTTATTTGAATGAGTGTACACGTATATTAATTTGTTCATTAATTTATATGTTCTTGTAGTCGTATTTTCACAGATAGCAAAAGTCGCTCGGGGATATGGTGGGGATGCAAGTGGTAATCAACCTCGACATCCCCGAAGGATAGCTAGCGGTTGTAAAGGTAAGAAAATCTAGATTATTATATAAAACTTAAAGTTGATCATTTGAATTTGATTACTTGTTATTTTATGTCATTATCACTTAAATTTGTAGGGTTTTCACGTAAGAATACTCGTGGTAGACCACGAACAACGAGCTTAAGAAGGTTGTAGAACAAAACAAGGGTCCGTTGGAGATCGAGTTTGAGGTTGAAGACCAGTTTTACATACGAACATGTAGACCCAAATGTTGCATGGTTTGGCAACCTACTCGTGAAATCATGAGGGAATATTATGATAACCATACACATGATGACTTCTATTTCCATCCCGATTCCAAGAGAAATTATGTATGTATATTTTTTTTCCGAACACATGAACTTAAATAAAAAAAATGTATCCGCCCGATAGGTTAATCTTGTTTTTGTAATTACACAGCAAGAAATGCTTATATTACGTGAATCGGGTGTGAGTACCTCCACCAGAATTGCGATGTCTGATGCTGAAATTATGAGTTTAGTCTAAGGCGGTAAACAACGTGGGCATCTAGCTGGCAAGGGTACTAAGATAGTGGACGTTGATTTGAGATCATGCTTTGGTACGCAATTCCAACGGGCATCATCATACTCGCTATAGCAAGTCGAAGATCTGTTGAGGGAACAAACTGAAAGGCAGATGAATCAAACTGCAGAAGCTAGAAGATCGGCCGGAAGAACACAATCACAAATCGATGGCTTACTTCATCAAGGTATGTCTGGTTTATCACGATATTTTCCTCCCCCTAATGGGAATGATGGAAATAATGATGATGGGTGTAGGGATGATGGTTATTGAGTTTTTGGTATTGGTATGGACGAACGAATGGTTGTTGATAGACGTATGGACCAATTTTGGCGACTTTGTTTTTGAACAATTTTAATTTTTTATTTCAGGGACATCGTTACTAAATGGATAATTTCGCGACTTTGTTATTTAATGGATGTTTTAGCGACTTGATATGTTTGTTTTGGGTAATTACTAGTTGTGTTTTTTTTGGAGTTTTTCATTTTAAAATCTAGAAATGCAACCGAAAGCAAGCATGTTTTGCAAAAATTTGTAGGTGGTTTGGGCGAAGACATGTCTTCGCCAAAAAAGTAAAGAGTAAATTGCAAAATCGTCCTAAACTATGGCCAAATGCGCGTTTAAGTCCCAAAACTTTGGAAAGTGCAAATATATATCGTCACAGGGAAGCGTTAGGGAGAAATGGTCACTTGGCGCAGATCAAATGACTAAAATACCTTCTCTCTTTATTACTTTTCGGTTTCTTTAGCGCAAATGGTCCACGTGTTTTCATAAGATTTTGCAAATTAGTCCTTTTTTTTTTTTTTAATTAACTATTAGTATTAGTATTAATTTTTTACGTTTCGTCGGATTTTTTCGTTTTCGTCCGTTTTTTCACGTTTTTGTCCGATTTTTATGTTTTCGTCCAGAATTTTTCGTTTTTTCATTTTTTACGTTTTACGCCATTTTTACGTTTTCGTCCGTTTTTTCGTTTTAAATTCGGATTTTTACGTTTTCATCCGTTTTTTGTTTTATGGATTTTTCGTCGGTTTTCCGATTTTATCGCTACGATTTTTCCTTTCCAGATTTTCGTTCCGATTTTATCCGTTCCAATACTGCTCCATTTTTCCTTTCCGTCCATTTTTACGTTGATGCATTTTTCATTCCGTTTCCATTCTCTTTTTTCGTTTATCCATTTTTCACGTTTTTCCATTCCTTTTCGCACGTTTTTTCTCTTTTCCACGTTCCATTTATTTTTTTTGTCGTCCGTTTTTATTTTAGTCCGATTTCAGCGTTGTCCGATTTTTTCGATGTTTGTTAATTTTTAGTCGTTTTCAGCGTTTTATTCGATTTTATTCGGTTTTTTCCAGTTTTTTGTTTTCTTCCGTCCGGATTTTTCACGTTTTTGTGTTTTCCGTTTCATTAATTCATTATTCACGTTTTTGATGTCCATTCCACGTTCGTTTTATTCGGACGAAAATCCGTATCTCGACTCCATTTTCGTTTTAGATCCGATTTTTCGTTTTCCTTAAAAAATCTGAACAAAAGAGCACGTGCAGCGAAACGTAACACATAAAAAGAACAAAACATAAGCGTAAAAACGGACAAAATCTAAAAAAATAGACAAAACGTATAAAATCGCGGACAAGCGTAAAAAACATCGAAACTTTTGCGAAAAAGACAAAAACGTCGCCGGGCGAAAACACAAAAAACGAAACGTAAAAAACTGAACAACATCATCGAACACGTAAAAACTGGCATCGCGGACACATCTTTCAAAAAAAACGACAAAACGTAAAAATGGGGCATAAAACGCGTAAAAATCAACGAAACGTAAAAAATTAATACTAATACTAATAGTTAATTAAAAAAGAACTAAATTAAATTTGCAAAATCTTCGCGAAACATCAGGACCATTCTTAAGCAAAACGAAAGTAATAAAGAGAAGAAGGTATTTTAGTCGTCATTGATGGCAGGGACGCGATTTCGCCAAAGTTTCCCCCAAGGGACGATATTTGCACTTTCCAAAGTTTTGGGACTAAGAACAATAGTACTCACAACATGGGGCATTTTTGAATTTAAAATAAATTGTATTTTAACTTTTAAACTTTTTGGTGAGAGCAAGTCCTCGCTGAAAGCATGTGGGACTCGGTTTGTATCTTCTTGTTATATATTATAAATCCTTAAATAAATATAATTAATTAAATAAATAATATAGCTAATTGATTACTGTATTTAATAAACAATTCGTTGTATATCGGAAAGTATTGGCGAGAACGTATTCTCCGAATGCCGGTGAGACCGGCTTGGCTTCGTTGACTGAAAATTACGCCCCATGCCGTCGTCTTCAAAGCTTTTAGCGACGGTCTTTTGACGGGGATTTTTTTACGACAAGATGCCTTCGCCAAAACCCTTCAGCGAGAATATGTCCTTGCCAAAACCTTTTAGCGAAAACATGTTCTTGCCAAAAGATTAAATTTGTCCCCGCCAATTAGCCCGTTTGCTGTACTGTCAAAAAAATTAACAATTCAAAAAATTTAGAACCTTAACGGGATCATATAAAACCAAACACAAAAACTTGTTTATAGTACACATAATTATAGATTTAGATTGTTACAAAGTGTCACTAACTGTGGTCCTCTATTTAGTTTAATCAGCCAACTGCTTTTTATTATTGGAACAAGTGGTGTGGGTGCCAATGGTCTATGATCGACTTGCTCATATCAGATCGACAACCGCCACCAGTCTATCTTGACTATGGAGTTAACACAAAACATATTTAAAAGCTATGGGCATATTTTCATTCTTTTTCTCTAATGTATCTTAATCTTTAATCATAACTTAGTGATAGTCATTATTTTTTAACATACTAGTTCTCATTTTTTTCAAAATCCTTTTCACAATCACATTATTTCAATCATCTTTTTCAAGGCACTCCATAGCAAAACAACAAACATAAAAGGTTTATTTCATCATCTTTTGACCTTTGGTGAATCAGGTCAACTGCACTGGTTAAAAGGAATCAACAAATTTAATTATACATAACCAAACCACCAACAGTTTGTTCGTTTGTTTTCGTTTTTTTTAAAAAGATATTATATTGTTTGTCATTTTTCCTTTTTAATGATGACAATGGATGATGATGGATTATGTCATGATCGGTATTGTTATTTTACCAAATCACAGCCATGACATGGTATATTTGTGCCACATGCGTTTTAGGGGTGAGGTCAATAAAGATCAGATAAAAACTAAAGATCAAATATATCAATTTTAATTATTCGTTTTTGATTAAATTAATTAAATTTACTTTCACATTTATACTTAAAAATTAAATATCTCACAAACCGTTAATAGTTAGATAAAACTAATTATATACCATTGCGACAAGAATAAAATTATCTTTCTATAGAGATCAAATATTGTATACTTTCGACGAACTTACTTTTATCGTTTTTTGCTGGTTTCGATATATTACACTATAAATTAAAATTTTAAAAATACTATTTTGTGTTAACACAAACCCTAAACTACAAACCCTAAACCTTAAAAACCCTATCCCTAAACCCTAAAACCCTAGACCCTTATAACCTTAAACCCCTAAAACCCTAACCGTTAAACCAAAAAAGCTTAAACCATATCCGCTAAACCGTAAGAAACCTAAACCCTTAACCCCTAAAAAGCTTGACCCAAAAAAGTCAAACCCCTAAACCTTAAAAACCTAAACCCTAAACCTACAAAAAAGTCAAAAAAAAAATCGTCGAAATATATGATGTGAGATATCATATTAAAGGTACTTTTATGCTTGTCTTGATGGTATGATTAGTTTCGTCTAACGATCAACGCTTTGTGAGATATTTAATTTTTAGAAATAAAAGTTTATTAACACGAAAATGTATCATACTAGCCACTTTTTGTCATTGTGTGTATCGTCCTTTATTTTTTTCAATTTTGACACAAACTTTTTCAATTCGTGCTATTGTGTGTATTTGTGACCATTTACTTTACTTTTTTCAAATTTTGAAGGGTAAAATGGTTATATTAAATGGCCAAATAGTCACAAAAATACACACAATGATTGAAATTTGAAAGTTCAGTCTGAAAACAATAGCACGAATTCAAAAGGTTGGTGTCAAAATTAAAAAAAATAAAAGACGATACACACAACATTTTCATGCTAATAACCCAAAAATTATTTTATTATTTTAATAGAAAAATAAATGGTTAAAAATAATTTTATTTAATCTTTAGTTTTTCATCTTTATTAAACCAACCTCATACGTTTTATGCCTTATGTTCAACATGATAGAGTTTCAAAAGTAAATAATTGATGTCATCCACTCCTCCTAATACAGTACTACATTATGCAACTATGCAAGCAAAACTAGTCAAACGCGTACTAGCTACTAGTAATTCGAGTAAAAGCACTAAAGCATGTATGAATGTATGATGTATGATCAGACTCGGATCATTAGTTTTATGCATGTTATTATCTCTTTAAAGATTGCACGCACACTAAAATAATATGCGTCACCGATCATACGCAGTATAACCATGCATGCATGATTTTCATCGGCTTTTAATTTATACGATAGAGACATATATTTTCGTGAAGAAAAATTCAACTTTTTATCTTTTTGTGTCCCACTTCTATTTGCATGCTTCGTATGTCCGAGTAAATGCAACACTGATCAACATAGCCACCGCCAAATAATACCTTCTATATATTTAGTTCACCCCGTTTACACGAACTAACATATATACATCAAGACATTTGTAAATTCCGAAATAAAAATTGGACACAATCGCCATGGATTTTTGTCTTGAATTTATCCAAGATACCAAAGAGTAACGACATGATATGAATGATTGTGGATTGGTTGGCAAAATGTACTTCTTCTAACGTCAGCAATTAAGAACAAAACTTGCAACGTACCTAGCAAAAAGATAGAGAGCACGATGATATGCCACAAAGTGAACTCGAAGTTACAATATAGGCTACCATGAAACAAAGTATTCATATTTATCAGTTAAGCGAAAAGTTCAATTAGAGACTATTATTTTCCTGCTTAATGAGACATATTTCAGACATTTATTTTGTAAAAAAAAGAGTAAATTACATAAATGGTCCCTGTGGTTTGGCAAAAAATTTATCTATCGTCCCTCAAACTTAAAAGTTGCATAAATCGTCCCTATCGCTGCCAAAGAATAACATGAATGGTCCTTTTGAGGGACGGTAGGTGAAATTTTCGCCAAACCACAGGGATGATTTATGCAACTTTTATGCCTCAAAAGGACCATTCATGTTATTCTTTGGCAGCGATAGGGATGATTTATGCAACTTTTAAGTTTGAGGGACGGTAGGTGAAATTTTCTCCAAACCACATGGACCATTTATGTAATTTACTCTAAACAAATATATATATATATATATATATATATATATATATATATATATATATATATATATATATATATATATATATATATATATATATATATATATTATTTACTACTTTTAATGAAAACCCACTTACAATTTTTTAAAAAATTACATGTCGTAAAAGCTGTAAATTGTTAACCTACAAAAATACACCATCGTTACGATTATTTAATATCTTTTAGGGTTAATATACAAAAATGTTACTAAACTTTCAAAAAATTTGTCTCTAAGTGTTAATGTTTGTATTACGTCAATCTAGGTCACTTTATCTTCAGGGTTTTTTTCACATATGTTACTAAACCTTTTTATAAGTGTCACCCTAGTCACTCGAAGGATTGGTAACAGGTTGTGGCATTACACGTTACTAAACCTTACAAACAAGTCATTAAACTTTTTAGAAAAATTTGTCTTAAGTCACTAATGTTTCATTCTTGTCATATAAGGTACTAAACTTTGCTAAAAATTTGTCCTAAGTCACTAATGAAAAATTTGTCCTAAGTCACGAGTTGTGGCACATGTTCTTGAACCTTTAAAATTTTACGTTTTACGATTTTATACACCTTTATATGTTTTAATTCATTTTATTCGCTTATACTTTTGTTTGTTTTTACGCTTTTGTCCGTTTATACGTTTTCCCGTTTTGTCCCATTTTACCTGTTTATCACAGTCCGTTTTGTCCATTTTTCGTCCTTTTTTATACGTTTTTATGTTTTCATCCGTTTTTTACGTTTTTGTCCGTTTTTATATGGTTTTACATTTTATATCGCTTTATTTTTATCACGTTTATCCGTTTTTATTTTGATCGTTTTATATCGCTTCGATCCACCTTTTCTATGTTTCATCGTTTTCGTCCCTTTTTTGTTTGAAAACATAAGAAAATAGAACGTAAGAAGTAAACGGACGAAAGCGTGGCTTAAAGGATGAGCGAATAAAAGCGGATGCAACGAATAAATAATATATAAACCATATAAAACGGACAACAAAAGTATATCGCGAGATAAAACGTAGCGTGGAGAAAGGACGTAAAAAAAGTTCGGATAAAACGCAACTTAAAACAAAAAACATACAAAACGTATAAAGCGAATGAAAATAAATAAAAACGTTTAAAAGGTGTATAAAATCGTATAAAACGTATAATTTTAAAGGTTCCGTCATTGTGCCACAACTCGTGACTTAGGACAAAATTTCATTAGTGACTTAGGACAAATTTTTCGCAAAGTTTAGTACCTTAGATAACATGTGACACAACTCGGCGTGTATACCTTAACCGGTAACAACCGGTTGTCTCACTATTGGTATCCAAGATAACCGGTTACGTAAAGTATAGTAACCTATATGACAGAAGATAAACATTAGTGACTTAGGACAAATTTTTTTGAAAGTTTAGTAATTTTTTTGTATATTAACCCTATCTTTTAATAGAGGGACACTTTATATACTTTCGATACACATATTTTTTGGTTTTATTTTGGTATTTTTTGGGTTTTTTCTGTATTATTTTGCTTAATATATCACATGTGATATATCACTAATATGTATGTTCGAACACTAAACATGCTGTCATAAAATGAGTATAAATATTTGTGTAGAAGTACAAATGTTTCATCGTTTTAGCCTTGAAAATTTCATATCGTTAACTTTCCAAGCATATATCACACATAATTTTTAAACTTCTAAATCAATACAGTTTATTAATAAAAGTTAGAGAAAAAAAATGATAGTCAAATTCCCTTGATGTATTACATGTGATGCAACATTAATTTGTAAGTTCGAACATTCATCATAATACCGTAAAATAAGCATAAGTATTTGTATAAAACCCTAAACGATTCACTATTTTTTGCATTGATAAATATACATCTTCAGCTTTCAAACCATATATCACACATAATATTTTAGCCTCTAAATAAATACGGTTTATTCATAGAAATTAGAGAGAATAAAAGGAAAAAAAAAACTAATATTTAAACTCGTTTAACATATCACATGTGGTGTAACACTAATCTGTAAGTTCGAACAACTTATCGTAAATTGAGCATAAGTATTTGTTTACAACTCGAAAAAATTCACCATTTATTGTATTGAAAAATAATACTGATATCCATTTTGCGACAACATGTTTAGTCTTCGAGATACATATTAGTGTTATATCACATGTGATATATTAAGCGAGTTTGAATATCGGAAAAAAATTCATATATTTTCTCCAACTTCTATGAATAAACTGTATTGATTTGGAAGTTCAAGAATTATGTGTGATATATGGTCGGAAATCCAATGATTCGTATTTTTAGATGCGAAAAAACGATGAATCGATTTGAGTTCTACACAAATACTTATGTTCATTTCAAGATAGCATGTTGAATGTTCGAATTTACATATTATTGTTATATCACATGTGATATATTATGCAAATTTCTATACCGAAAATGATAATAATAATAATAATAATAATAATAATAATAATAATAATAATAAATAAGTGTTGAGCATTGGGCGTCATGCGGTTCATATTTTTAATAGGATTGGTTTTGCTATTGCTAGAGGTGTGGGGGCCGAGTTAGTTTCTCGGCTTCCCACTAATTTTTTGTAAATCCTATGAGTTTTTAATAAAAGTGTTGGTTATAATAATAATAAAAAATAAAATAAAAATAATAATAATAATACACACACCCACTGTGGGCGATTCGGGCGATTTGGGGTTTATCATCTTGATCATCTTCCCCACTAGATCATCTTGATCTTTCCGGTGTCGTGTTCGTGGGTGTGGTGTGTTGGTCTCCGTACCGGTGACTGGTTGCGTTGTCTTTTGTATGCGTTTGGGTTTTGAGGCCACTGCCCGTGTCCTCTCCATTTTCTTCCTTGGGACTAAAGACGAGGGTTGCTGCTGGGTTTGTCACTGGTTTCCTCCTTGCTGCTTGGTCTTTCTGGCGTCATGGGTTATGGTAGCGAGTTGGCTGTTATGTTATTCTGTGTTTTGACATAGATAACAGGGAAGCGAGTTGGCTAGTCCTTTTTGGGAAAGCGACTTGGTTTTCATAAAAACGGGTTGTTGGCTTGCCTATTTAGGTTAGCGACTTGCTTTAAACATAATGTCCTTTGGTTGCTACAAAGATGGATTTGCTTTATTGGTGGGGCCCACGCTGACACCTTGTCCTTTGCTTATGTATGCATGATTTGCATTTTGTATTATTTTAGTCCAAGTTTGTTTTCTTACGTTTTGTAAAAAAAAAAAATAAATAAAAAAAATAAAAAAGTCAATCTATTAATAATAATAATAATAATATCTCTATGGCTATTATTCGGTTTCATTGTCCCTTTGCTGGTTTAAGTGGTTGTCAAGACGGTAGTGGGAATGGGCTTACCAAAACCTCGTTGATTTCTCATCTTCGTGATCGTCATTTCAATGAGGATGCGCTAGCCACCACCAAACTTTCTTTGGCCACTAATCTGGTTGTTTTTTAGGCTGCTAAGGTTACGTTGAAACGTATGGGTCTTTGGTTATGTGGGGTTTGTTTTAAGACGCATACTCTTCGCTCTAAATGTCGGCATAGATCCGATTTTGTACCACCCCCCGATTGCGGTGATGGTGTTGTTAGATTTGTTTTATTTGATCTCGCTAAGCCCTAAGTTCCCTCTTCTGTTCGGCTCGCTTGCGTTGAAGATTTGGTTTTGGAAGAGCACTCTAGTTTTGATTTACACTTACTTGACACTTTGCTCGCTAAGGGTTGCACCTGTCAAATCCATCCTCCAAAGTGCCGTTTGGGATTCTCTCGTGTTTTGAAAGGAGCTCTTGATAAGGTGATCACACTTTTGAAGACATTTCTTGTTGGGTTAGCCTGTTAGCCTTGCCTCTTTGTCTCCTTAAAACCTTTTTCCCAAGGAGTAACATGGAGTGTAGGCACGCTACTAGGCGCCAACGTCAATAAGAATATATCGCTAATGCCATTCGGTCTTGGAATGGTTTGGTGGTAGTTTGGCTTGTTAGAGAGGTTTTAGTGAACCCTCCCATACTTGGTCTAATATTGAGGAGGGAAACACGGAGTTGGTGGCGTAATGTCAAGCAATGTAGGAGGAAGATTTGTGATGGTCATTATCTCACTGCTTTTGTCGAGTTCTTTCTTCTTGGTGTTGCTCCTTACAATGATACTACCCTTCGAGGACCTAAAGGCTAAGCATCCCTTCAAGTCGCTCCTTGATTACGATATACCTATTGATCATCATAACCTCATTGCATCTCCTGCTGTGGTTCTTGACATGATTAAGAGTTTCCCCTGTGGCACATCTTGTGGTCGAGGCGGTTTACGCGCCGAACACCTATTGGATTGTTTTAGCGGTCTTTGTAGCTATATCGATGAGTTAATCAACTCCATCACCCAGGTGGTAAATCTTTTTCTTGATGGTAAGTGTCCTAAGGCTTTTGGCGAGTATATTGCCGTGCTCTCTCACCTGATCAAACCGGTGGTGGTATCCGTCCTATGCGGTGGGGGTATGCGGGCGTTTAGTCTCCAAGGTGGGAGCTTCTATGGTTGGCCACTCCTTAGATGGGTACTTGAATGATCTGATTCGGAGTTGGGGTTTTACGGAGGAGGCCATTCTTCATGCCGTGAATCGGTTTGTTGAAGACCGTGGAGATGATGTGGGTCTTTCGATGTTGTTGGTGGATTTCAAAAACTCCTTTAATCTGGTGGACCGTGAGGTTATGTTACAAGAGGTTCGCCTCCATTGCCCTGCCATATCACGTTGGGTTGAATTTTGCTACTCCAGCCCAGCCAGATTATATTATGGGGAACACACTTTATGGTCACACCAAGGCGTGCAGCAAGGTAACCCTCTTGGACCTCTCCTTTTTGCGTTGGTGCTACATCCTTTGGCTCGCAAGATCAAAGACTCATTTTCTCTCCCCTTTCAAGCTTGGTACCTAGATGATGGTACGATCATTGGAGATACTCTACTTGTTGGGAAGGCCACGGAGCTCATTATGTTAGATGGACCTCGTTATGGTTTGCACCTCAACGTCGATAAAATTGAGGTTTTGGCCAAGGAAAATCCTAGAAGCTGACTTCATGGTGTTTTCCCTCCTAATATTGCCCGGCCCGCATGGTGTAAAATTGTTGGTGGGCTGTTGGTGTAGACCTTGAGTTTAGCAAGATAGCTCGTTTTGAAACAAGTTTCTAAAACCATTGAACTTATGGACGCTGTTGCTAAGCTTAATGATCCCCAATGAGTTCTTTGCTTCTCGTGCATGTCTTTGGCATTTCCAAGCGTATTTCTTTATGCGCTATGTTCCCCGTGTCTTTGAACGTGCTCGATTTCATTCGATGAAGCACTTAGCTCTCTTCGAGGCGGTTGTCACTACCCTCACGGGCGGGTTTGGAAATTGGCAATGGAGATTGGCCACTCTTTCTTTTGAATTTGGGGGGCTTGGTGTATCTGGCTGGTGATGTTTTAAATTATGCCTTCCTTGCTTCTAGACTCCAATCGGCCAACCTCTGGTGAACTTCTCCAGGCATTCGGTGTTGGTGCTTGGATCTTCCTTTGATGATGCCCTGCATGTTTTTAACGAGAAAATGGAGACCGACCTTTTGAGTAGCTCTTGTGAGATTGCTGCCCCTAAACTCATGAAGAAATTGGCGGTTATATTTCACACGTGTCACAAAAGAGGTGAATCCACCTACGCTTATCTGCTAGACAGATGGCCCTATGGAGATCGCAAATGGAAGACCATACTTGGTGGCTCGAGTCGTCCCGATAGTTGGGGCAGACTATGAATGCTAAAACCTACCGGTGTGTTTTATGCTATCGTCTAGGTGTTCCCCTTTTCTCCACTAAGATGCCGTGCTCTGCTTGTTCCAAGGTTTTTACGGGTGATATCTATGGGGATCATGCTGTATCATGCGTAGGTATTATTGGTATTTGATTCGAGTGGTTTAAGGGTTGGTGTGTGTATGGATGAAATAGTATGATAATATCAATATCAAAATAAACGCGAGAATCGAATCAAAAACCTTTTAGGAAAAAGGTTAGTCAATCAAATCCCTTGAGTGAGATATGTGATACCTGATAAGGATATCCGGGTCGTTTCCCAACGAGGTGTGAATTGAGAATTTCGTTTGAGGTTTGTTATTAAAATGATCGATGTTACGGGTTTTTGTTTTTGGTTACGTTTTCTACAAATTAACTAAAGGGAAGGTAATTAAGGCTACGGAACAAAGTAAATGATAATCTAACTACTACTAAGCATACGGAACAATAAAATTAAGTTACACTAAGTCCTAGAGTGATAATATGCAAAAGCGTGAAAACCCGGGCTAATCCCGAGCCTCAAAAGTGAAAATAATGCAATTTAAGGCCTAAGGATGTGAAACTAATTTTCCTCGTTTTAAGCGACTAAAATAATTTTAGGAAAAAGCCGGGTATTTTTTCGACTTTTAAATTATTTGTTATGATTTAAAAACTAATTTAATCTAATTTAATTATAAAAAATACTAAACTATTTTAGAAAAATCTAAAATTTTCACAGAAAATACCTTAAGCCTAACTGATTTTAAGAAAAATGAAAAAGGGGTACACTACTTTTAGAAATAAGTACTTAAAAAGCCTAATAAGCTAGTAAGCTAGAAACTGTTTTTGTGGTTAAGAGATTAATAGTGCAAGATTCTAACGAACAAAGACCCTAGGGCAGTTAATGATTGGTGTGTGTGTTAAGGTTTGAGCCAAGAGACCAGAGTTCGAATCTGGCTTGGCACTTTTTGCAAAAATATATATTTTTTTTTTGGATTTTTCTTTTGAAACTTGATTAAGAGATGAAAATAAGCAATTGTTTCTAAAAACTTGATTTGAGAAAAGCTTGGAATAAGCGATTACCTGCTTATTCACCAACAGGATTAAGCGAAAACAAATACCCTAATGCGAGATTGTTTGATACAAAAAGCAATGAATAAGCACTTTAAGTTGGGAAATTAAGCTAACATGTAAATCAATGAATCCAAATAAGCTAGAAAGCGTAAACCAACCAAGTAAAGGGGGGGGGGATAAGCAGTTGGGATGAAGATTAACTAAGGGGAGCTCAACTAATATGGAGAAATAAGCACTTAAGGAATTAAGTAAGCATAAAAAAAAAACTAAATAAGCATACAATAAGCTGGAAACTAGTGCTCCTATTCTATGTTATCTAATAGGCCCTAATGATACCTAAGATAAGCTAAAGCTAACCTGTGATAAGCTAAAAGAAAGCTTGGAACCTAGGCTGCTGTATGCAGTCCCAAACAGTGGCAAAGGGGCTGTTTTGAGCTTAAAAATAAGCTCTAATAAGCACTTGTAAAATTCGATAAAATCACTTATAACCTGACAACCTAGCCTAGATTGAGCATACCAATTTTCAAATGCTAAAACCTAGTAATAAGAAAATTAAAAATCAACAAGTGGAGCCCCCTTGGACATGATGGTAGAAGCAGTTAAAGAAAACGGGCTTGGGACAGATTTTAAATGCAATTTAAGCTAAAGCAAAGCTAATCTAAGTGCAAAATAACTAAAGCTATATCTAGGTGGGTATGTGAAGAGGTAATAAAAGAAGTTTGGAAAAAGTTTGGACCAAAAATAAGCTGTGGAGAAGCACTCGAAACAGCATCTACAGCTGCTGTTATGATGTGCAGGACAGAATTGGTTTTTGTCTTTTCAAAACTAAACTTTTTCAAACCTTGTTAAACCAATTTCAAACTTGTAAGAACTAACTAAAGCTTTAAAGTGAGTTTGACTTTAATAGTCAAAATGGGTAAAAACAAAGTATTGTTCCAAAATAAGCTTGAACCAAACACCCCTGATATGGGTAAAACTCTTTGAAAGCTGATTTTTTTAACATAGGCTTGTACTTTTTCACTTGTAAAACAAATTTAGTTTCTCAAAGTAAACTTAAAACAGAAAAGGTAATGAGCCAATAAGCACTAAGTGCTTATTTGCCAATTAAGCTAAAACAAACTAATAAGCTGAGAAAAGAAAAATATTTTTCATTACTAAAAAAAAAAAATATTACAACTGAATAATAAAAACAGATAACTTAATTTAAATCTAAACCCTAATGCCTTTCTTGGCTACAATGCTTTTCTATTTATACTAGTCTAGGTAGGTCATCCATTTGTGCTTGTTGTGTTTCTTCACAGAGAGAAAACGAGTCTTGGCTAGCTTTTGTGCTTCTTTGGATTCATCTCATCCATTCATTTCACCTTGGGCACGAAGGAAGTAATCTCAGCCGTCCATCAAATGATCTCCATGGGGTGTGTTGGATTGCCAACATGGCAATAAGAGACCATGTGGGATGTGGGGGAGGTGGGCTTGGGGGACAGTGGTGTTGAGAGTGATGGGGAGAAGAAGAAGACAAGAGGTGTGGGGTTTGTGCTTTTGGCTTTGGCGCCATTTTGTGAAGCTGGGTTTGGGTGAGTTCTGTTTTGGGTAATAAAGGGAGAAGAAGGGTGAATGGGTTAAGTAGGTTTAATATGGGTTGGGTTCAATGGGTAGTGAGGGGTCAAAGGGTTATAAGAGGGGGTTCAATGGGTTAAAAGGTTTAAAAGGTTTTTAACCTTTGTATTTTTTTTTTGTTTTAAACATTTTTTTTATTATTATTATTTTTTTTAGAAAGAAAACTTTTAATAAAATTGGTTTTTGAAAAATAATTGGTTTTAAAAAATAAGGTTTAGAGAGATTAAATAAGAATTTGGATTTTTGGTGACGGGTAAAACGGTTATTTGGGTTCGGGTTTAAGGGTAAAATGGAAATTTAGGTTTAAGGTTAGGTTTTCAGTCTTATTCCCAAGCTCACTCCCAAATATGTATTCCGGGCTCTGAAAATGTAGAAATTCCGTTTCCGGCTCATCTGCAAAGCACGCTTTCCAACTGAGCTCACTCGACGCTTTTTTGCCCTTTTTGATCCTTTGTACACTGAAATACATAAAACACAGTCCAAGGATATCTGCCGTATATTTGGTTATATTTCCGTGTTTTTAGACATTTTGTGGGCTTAGATGGGTAAAAATGATGTGTGAATAAGCACTCATCAAATCCCCACTTATCAATTGCTAGTCCCTAGCAATCCGATCATATGAAGTAATGAAAGGATCAAGAATACCAAGAATACCCGTTTAGACTTTTTATTTACTACGAGAAATTTAAAACTTGAACGTAAATAAATAACATGCTTGATCATCAAAACATGGCATCACGGAACGGGATTCACGCAAAATGGGTGTCTCCGGGGAATTGTAATCTTCATCCTCTTTTTGATACTCTCAAACCAAGCTTAAACTTATTGTGCAAATGTTTTTGTAAAATGCTAACACTACTTATATCAATAATCTATGTATGTCGAGACTTAACTTTTTACTCCCGCAATTTATAAAATTTAAGTGATTGTGCTCATTTTCAAAAGTTTGACCATTGAAATCGACATTTGTTATGGTTGTAATCCACTTAACTAAAGTACTAACTCACCGAAAACGATGAAAGTCTAAGGATCGAAAGAGCCTTTTCCATGTAGCGGCTTTCTTCTCGGCACATCCCAAAACATTAGTTTTAAGTGACCGGACTTTTGACATCTCACGAGAATAGTACCGAATTAGCGGGAATTGATTCCAAAGATTTACGAAGCTACCGTTAAGTTAAAACTAAACCTAAATGGATTACAACCGACGACAATTTAGAAATTTGAGATTCAAAGGTGAGATCACTCCATGTTGCGACTTTCTTCTCAGCTTGTCCTTTTGAGGAGGCTAGGTTTTCACCCTCGAGAATAGTATTGGGGCTTTCGGGATCTTTGAAATCAAGGATTTCCAAATTACCGTCAAACTTTTTAGACAACTTTGTGAATACTGAGTTCAATTTCGATTTAAATTTAAGAAAAATCAAGTTTCGCACATTTATTCATAAGCAATATAGTGCTTTTATTCATAACTCATATTTTTATTTTTCATTTTTCAACTTTTTCATCACTTTTTTTTTTTTTTTTTTTGACTTCGAACTTTAAACTTGCAACTTTTGCATCATTCAAGCACTTTTACGATACTTTCATTTTGCACATTTTTGCAGATTTTAAGAAAGTATGCTTTCTCGGAAATTTAAATAAAAAGTTGAACTCGGACTCTAAATCAATTTTGCTTAAAAACTTTTTATTGTAACAAGACGATTTTGAATGTTCAAAAGTTTGACAATGAGCACGTATTTAGGTCCATTTAAGAGCTACTGGGAGAAAAAGCCATAGATTACTTATATAAGCTCTAAAGAGAACCAACTACCCCACGCTTAGCATTTTCATTTGCACAACGCATAAAACCTTAGCCTAAATGTTAAGAGAGCAGCTAGATCAACACTCTAGCAGAGTCGGGATTCCCTTGTTCTAGCCGAATCAAGACTAAACTATCATTAACACCGAAGCATCAATGCTTTATTTTTGTGCAAAGCACTTCTTGTAAATGTAAATACTTGACTTAAAGCGATAAAATTTTAAAATTTTTGGTCAAAACGGAAAACGGGGGTGCTAGGGTACTAGAAGGTACATAATGTGATCAAAATTCGTTTAGAATTCCCCCCACACTTAGAATTGAATATTGCCCTCAATATTCAAAGTACGGCCGTGCTTGAAACTATAGAACGGAAAAAGGTAATACTACTAGCCAAGTGTGGAAGCGAAATCTTTTTCACAAAAAGGATTAATAAGATATCCCTAGATAATCGTTAGCAAAAAGATCGGATATTGGGCGTAATTTTGGATTGAAAACAAAGCATCAATCATCACGATCTACGGAATCGAAAACAGAGAGCAAACACAACAAGAAACATCATGGGGGTTTCCACACTTAGTGTTAGAAAATAGAAAGAAGTCGAGAAACATGGGTGGACACCCATGAAATGCTCTGTTTTTGTTAAGTCGCTAGCTTGACTCGACCACGAATTCATTGGTCCATGGGGGAGCAAGTGGAAGAGAAAATCTCAATCGGACTTTCATTCAAATGGTTTGGATAAACATTGAATGTGCTGAAAGTTCTACTCCGATGAGATATACCGCTCAAAAGAATGATGATTGGAGATGCTGGGGTCGAAAATGAAATCCTCATTTCCGAATGAGGTAACACGGGTGGTTTGGGTGGGCAAAATTTTAGGCATGAGAACATAGTGTTCCAAATCTTTGCCCACCGCCTTAGAGATCCCAGTACCCGTATCGGGTTCAAAACCAAAGATGAATCCATCATCCGGCGGTTTAGCGGGAAGACGAGGGAATGATGGATCATCAAGAAGCACAGTCTTAGTCACAAATAACTCCATAGAGAGGAGGAGTTCATGGTTAGGTCGAAGTGTTTGAAACATCACATCGGGTAAAGTACCCATTTTAGCAATTTGAGTTCTCTTAGAGTGAACTCCCTTGGAAGGTATAATACCGGGTTTGAACACTTTATCCTCGGAGAGGCATGAATCGAAAGTGTCAACCACGGTAAAATCCTCAAGAGAAGGGGAGTCACTCTCGGTTAAAAAAAGAATGAAGAACATCTTGATCAACAAGTTCATCAATTGAAACTTTCAAGTTCTTCTCTTTTTTGGGAAAGAATGGATCATCAAAATTTTCCAAAGGATCATCGTTCAAATTTTCATTCTTAGATGGAATCGAGTTCGTGAGAGCAAGTTTATCGGAGAACTCCTTATCAATTGAAGGATCAAGTGACGGATCTCCATACATCAAATACTCAAGTTCACATAAGTCGGCTTCAAAGTCAAAGACTTCATTGTCAATTCCCGGTGGGAGAGGACCAAAGCGGCGAGTTCATCGGCGAACTCCTCGAGAAGTAAATCAATAGCTGAATCCTCGGGCTCGGGCTTTGAAGGATTTTTGGTCAAAAGCTCAACCTTTAATTTCAATTTCTTAAGGAGGGAGTGAAGACAACGGGTCTTCATTTTCACTAAGTAATTGTTCAAGACGAACACGGTCTACCTCGGGTCGATTCATCGTCATCAATTCCCGACGGAAAATAATAAGCTTCGATCTCTTCCAAATTCAAGTTACTTCCCTCAAACGGAGTGAGGAAGGGAAGAGTCGGAAATAATGAGGTCGGAAGTAGGAGTGGGATTGCCACTCGAAGAAGGTTCAACAAGATTGATTCGATTAACCGAATGCGGAGGTGGGACAAGTGGTGTGCTCTTAGAGCTAGCAATTTCCACCACTTCCGTTATGGTCTCCGGTTTCTTGGTAATCGTTTTAAGCTCAACACGTTTACTCGAAGATCTCTTAACCGTAAATCGTGAAAGACTTTGATCAATCCTAGATGAAGAATTCTGGATAACCTTAGGTTGGGCGTTTCGGTACTTCATTATTAGTAGGAAGCACCGGGTCCTTTGTCACCTTGGTTTCACGGCTTTCAACTTTATCAATCCCACAAATGGTAGGCATAGATTTCAAATCTTGGTTAACATTGAAAGTTACGGCTTCTTTGTTTACCCTCATAGTGATTTCCCCTTCATCAACATCAATCAATGCACGACCCGTTTTTAAGAAGCACCTCCCAGGATGAGGGGCACTCGGGGATCGGCATCGAAATCGACGACAACAAAGTCGGCGGGGAAATGAAATTTTCCTACTCTCACACAAACATCCTCGGCTATACCTAACGGATGAGAATTCATTCGGTCGGCAAGCTCGAGGATCATACATGTAGGTGTGAGTGGGGGTAACGAAAGCTTTTTCCACATGGAGTGTGGCATCAATTTAATGCTCGCGCCAAGATCGGCCAAAGCGGAGCATTGAACTAATCCTTGAAAATCACATGGGATGAGGAACTTTCCGGGGTCTCCTAACTTTTCGGGAAGTTTTTAAGGATAACCGCCGAACAATTCTCGTTCAAGGAAGTTTTAGCCAACTCGGAAAATTTTTCTTTGTTGCCCAACAAGCTTTTGATCGTCGGAGCAAACTTGGGCATTAGAAGGAGAGCCTCATGAAACTAATCTCAAAGTGAGTATCTTGAAAGATTTGGATAAGCTTTTCCATTTGTTGATTAGTTTTGTCGCGGCCTGATCATTAAGCCTTGAAGGATAAGGAATGGAAGGCTTAATCTTCGGAACATCGGGCTCCGGAATGGAAATGTGGACTACCGGAGGTTGGACGTGTCTTGATTACTTTGTGGGCTTGTAGAATGCACCTTGTCCTTGGTCACCTCGGTTTCTCGTTCTACTTCCCTCACCGGAGAGGGTGTAGGCATCGAGGGTCCATCATATGACTTACCACTTCGGGTGGCAATAGCATTCAACTCTCCCTTCGGGTTAGGAATTGTATTAGCCGGAAGGGTTTTAGAAGTTGAAGCTTGATTCATTTGACACATGATACTATTGAACATATTTTCAATTTTGTTTTGATTTTGATCAATTTTGTTGTTTGTTTTGTTCAATTCATTTTTTAACTCATTACCTTGTTTTGACATTGAAGTTTGGAAATCATTTCTCAAAGTAGTGATTTGGCTTTGCAAACCCCTAATTGTAACCTCATTAGACTTAATGTAGTTGGAAAGTTCAATAGAGGGGCCAACTGGGTTTGGTAATTAGAAGCTTGATAACCATGATTGAGATTACCCCCTTGGGGAGGGTATTGGTTCATCGAGGCTTGATATGGAACATTTTGCCCTTTCACTTGATTTTGATTGAACCTATTTTGATTGTTAGGTTGAGGAAAACCAGGTGGTCCCATTTGATTAGCAAGGTATCCTTGATTCGGATT
This sequence comes from Chrysanthemum makinoi, assembly GCA_910596185.1. Lineage (NCBI taxonomy): Eukaryota > Viridiplantae > Streptophyta > Magnoliopsida > Asterales > Asteraceae > Chrysanthemum > Chrysanthemum makinoi. Next base: position 145,877,038 of record OU343223.1, on the reverse strand, counting down.
AGGATTGTGATTGTGATTAGCAGTACCGCGGTGGCATTTCTGACGTCACCATCGGTGGCTTGACCATTGTAATACGGATGGGGACCACCGCAAATAACACAAGTTTCTGTAACGGCTTTTACGGGTTCCGTTTTCTGAATCTTTAACTCTTTTATCATGCTATGAATGGCGTCGGTAAGTCCTTCCAATTTTGACTCCACAACGGATGAAGAAGAATTGGTCGTGACTTTAGCAACAACCGCCTCTGTTTACGGAGGTTGGAACCTTTGATTTGTTCTCGATAATCGTTCTAATATCCCCGGGCATACGATTCAAGATATTACCACCGCGCGCGTTAAGCGAATCTTGGTCGGATGGGGTTAAAACATTGTAGAACGTATCGATCTGATGAAGGTCGGAGAAGCCATGGTGTGGGCATTTTCGTAGAAGTTCTTTGAATCTATCCCACGCTTCATCGAAACTCTCGTCGAATCTTTGTCGGAAATTGGTTATTTCATTTCTTAACATTGTAGTTTTCGACGGAGGAAAAATTGGTTAACGAATTTCTTAGAGAGGTCTTCCCATGTTGTGATTGAACGAGGGGTTTCTTTCTCAAGCCAAATCCGGGCTGCCCCTCGAGGAAAAAGGGAATAACATCAACTTGATCGACTCATGAGGACGCCGAAAGTTAATAGTGGAAGCCACTTGATTAAACCAACGGATATGGGCATGGGGCTCATCCCTATCAAGACCGCAAAAAGGTTTAGATGAAACTAATTGAATCAAATTAGTCTTAAGTTCAAAGTTTTCGGTGTCAATTGGTGGTACGACGATAGCATCACCGTAGCCGTCTACGGGAGCTTGAAGTAACTCAGGACATGGTTCGGTATCCGCCATTTCGGGAATGGGGTCGGGGTTAGTACGAATCTCGGGTTCGACTATTGGCGGGGCGTCCTATTTCGTCTTCGGAATTGTGGCGAGTTCAAGAAGAGGGTAGAAGAATTAGAAGAACGAGCGCATGCACTTCAAAACAACACTTTCAATTAAAACAAGACCGAGGCAAAACACAGTGAACTTAAACCAATAATCCTACGTGAAATGATCACTTCTATAAGTAAAACGCACAAAGGAGGAGAGACTTAGTAGGTCACAAGCTTATTAAAACCGTCTCTTTCACCGCAATTTAATGTCGCCGTCCTTATACCCCTCACACAGTTTGTTAACCCGATAAGTAAACCAAATCACGGCGACACAAAGGCAAGTTTTAATCTTTGTTAGAACTTATAATGATAACACTCAAGTTGAGAAGTGTTATATTGATTGTGTCTTCTATTTTATTTAAAACAAAAGGGAAAATCTTTTTGTATTTTTATCTTTTATATATATATACAAAATAAAAAGGAAAATATTTTTGTGTTTTTTAATTTTTCAAAAAGCAATAACTTCACGAGGAAGGTTCTTCAAGTCACTAATCGTCAAACCGTAACAATATATTGTCGCGACACAACTCCTCCGGCGCAAAATTGATTCGGTGGTTTAAGGTTGGTGTGTGTATGGATGAAATAGTATAATAATATCAATATCAAAATAAACACGAGAATCGAATCAAAACCTTTAGGAAAAAGGTTAGTCAATCAAATCCCGTGAGTGAGATATGTGATAACGGATAAGGATATCGGTCGTTTCCAACGAGGTGTGAATTGAGAATTTCGTTTGAGGTTTGTTATTAAAATGCTCGATGTTACGGGTTTTTGTTTTTGGTTACGTTTTCTACAAATTAACTAAAGGGAAAGTAATTAAGGCTACGGGAACAAAGTAAATGATAATCTAACTACTACTAAGCATACGGAACAATAAAATTAAGTTACACTAAGTCCTAGAGTGATAATATGCAAAAGCGTGAAAACCCGGGCTAATCCCGAGCCTCAAAAAGTGAAAATGATGCAATTTAAGGCCGAAGGATGTGAAACTAATTTTCCTACGTTCTAAACGACTAAAAATAATTTTAGGAAAAAGCCGGGTATTTTTTCGACTTTTAAATTATTTGTTATGATTTAAAAACTAATTTAATCTAATTTAATTATAAAAAATACTAAACTATTTTAGAAAAATCTAAAATTTTCTGCAGTAAAATACCTTAAGCCTAACTGATTTTAAGAAAAATGAAAAAGGGGTACACTACTTTTAGAAATAAGTACTTAAAAAGCCTAATAAGCTAGTAAGCTAGAACCTGCTGTTTTGTGGTTAAGAGATTAATAGTGCAAGATTCTAACGAACAAAGACCCTAGGCGGGCTTAATGATTGGTGTGTGTGTTAAGGTTTGAGCCAGACCGAGTTCGAATCGGGCTTGGCACTTTTGCAAAAATATATATTTTTTTTGGATTTTCTTTTGAAACTTGATTAAGAGATGAAAATAAGCAATTGTTTCTAAAAACTTGATTTGAGAAAAGCTTGGAATAAGCAGTTACAACTGCTTATTCACCAACAGTTAAGAAACGAAAACAAATACCCTATGCAGTTGTTTGATACAAAAAGCAATGAATAAGCACTTTAAGTTGGGAAATTAAGCTAACATGTAAATCAATGAATCCAAATAAGCTAGAAACTGTAAATCAACCAAGTAAAGGGGGGCAGATAAGCAGTTGGGATGAAGATTAACTAAGGGGAGCTCAACTAATATGGAGAAATAAGCACTTAAGGAATTAAGTAAGCATAAAAAAAAAACTAAATAAGCACAATAAGTCGGAAACTAGTGCTCTATTCTATGTTATCTAATAGGCCCTAATGATACCTAAGATAAGCTAAAGCTAACTGCAGTGATAAGCTAAAAGAAAGCTTGGAACCTAGGCCTCAGTATCTGATGCACCCCAAACAATTGTGAAAGGCTTTTGAGCTTAAAAATAAGCTCTAATAAGCACTTGTAAAATTCAATAAAAATCACTTATAACTTGACAACCTAGCCTAGATTGAGCATACCAATTTTCAAATGCTAAAACCTAGTAATAAGAAAATTAAAAATCAACAAGTGGAGCCCCCTTGGACATGATGATTTCTTGAAGCTTAAAGAAAACGGGCTTGGGACAGATTTTAAATGCAATTTAAGCTAAAGCAAAGCTAATCTAAGTGCAAAATAACTAAAGCTATATCTAGGTGGGTATGTGAAGAGGTAATAAAAGCAGTTTGGAAAAAGTTTGGACCAAAAATAAGCTGTGGAGAAGACTCGAACAGCTTGGCTGCTACAAATGCTATTCTTTGTTATGATGTGCAGGACGTATGGTTTTGTCTTTTCAAAACTAAACTTTTTCAAACCTTGTTAAACCAATTTCAAACTTGTAAGAACTAACTAAAAGCTTTAAAGTGAGTTTGACTTTAATAGTCAAAATGGGTAAAAACAAAGTATTGTTCCAAAATAAGCTTGAACCAAACACCCCTGATATGGGTAAAACTCTTTGAAAGCTGATTTTTTTAACATAGGCTTGTACTTTTTCACTTGTAAAACAAATTTAGTTTCTCAAAGTAAACTTAAAACAGAAAAGCAAATGTAATGAGCCAATAAGCACTAAGTGCTTATTTGCCAATTAAGCTAAAACAAACTAATAAGCTGAGAAAAATATTTTTCATTACTAAAAAAAAATTACAACTGAATAATAAAAACAGATAACTTAATTTAAATCTAAACCCTAATGCCTTTCTTGGCTACAATGCTTTTCTATTTATACTAGTCTAGGTAGGTCATCCATTTGTGCTTGTTGTGTTTCTTCTGAGAGAAAACGAGTCTTGGCTAGCTTTTTGTGCTTCTTTGATTCATCTCATCCATTCATTTCACCTTGGGCACGAAGGAAGTAATCTCGGTACCGTCCATCAAATGATCTCCAATGGGGTGTGTTTGGATTGCCAACATGCAATAAGAGACCATGTGGGATGGGGAGATGCGGGCTTCAGGGACCAGTGGTGTTGAGAGTGAATGGGAGAAGAAGACAAGAGGTGTGGGGTTTGTGCTTTGGCTTTGGCCATTTTGTGAAGTCGGGTTTGGGTGATTCGCTTTGGGTAATAAAGGAGAAGAAGTGAATGGGTTAAGTAGGTTTAATATGGGTTGGGTTCAATGGGTAGTGAGGGGTCAAAGGGTTATAAGAGGGGGTTCAATGGGTTAAAAGGTTTAAAAGGTTTTTAACCTTTGTATTTTTTTTTTAAACATATTTTAAACATATTTTTTTTTTTTTTTTTTTTTTTAGAAAGAAAACTTTTAATAAAATTGGTTTTTGAAAAATAATTGGTTTTAAATAAAAATAAGGTTTAGAGAGATTAAATAAGAATTTGGATTTTTGGTGACGGGTAAAACGGTTATTTGGGTTCGGGTTTAAGGGTAAAATGGAAATTTAGGTTTAAGGTTAGGTTTTCGATCATTCCCAAGCTCACTCCCAAATATGTATTCCGGCTCAAAATGTAGAAATTCGCTCCCGGCCATCTGCAAAGCACGCTTTCCAATCCGAGCTCAATTCTGCGACGCTTTTTGCCTGTTTTCGATCCTTTGTACGAAATACATAAAACACAGTCCAAGGATATATGCCGTATATTTGGTTATATTTCGTGTTTTAGACATTTTGTGGGCTTAGATGGGTAAAAATGATGAGTGAATAAGCACTCATCGATAAACATCGACATAATGTGGCGTGATACTACCGATATCCGCTCCCGGTAGGGGTTTGGCTCGAAGAAGTTGATATCGGGCTCTGCGAGAGAGGGACAAACACTACGCCCGAAGCTGACTTGTTACTTTACTCATGTGAGAGGCCTTGATGTGTGTGTTGATCTTATTGGGTCATCGCCTTGACGCAAACTAGTATGACCGACTTTGTGGCGATGCGTCTCGTGATTGAAGCTGCCAAGCAAACTACGTCAAGTAAACCAAATGTGTTGATATTGGATCTGTTCATCCTTCTCTTTCTCTTCTTCGGTGAACTCGAGAAGAAGGCGATGACCTTCTTTGAAGCGAATCCGAAAAGTTCTCGGTCACTCAAGATATTGGCGCGCGTGGTGCTAACTATATTTTTAGTAGGGTTTGTTTCTTTGTTATTAGAGGGTGGGGAAGTTAGTCTCGGCTACCCCCTACGCCCCTAATTCTTGTAACTCCTATGATTTTCTAATGAAGTGATGTTTTTATAAAAAAATAAAAAAAATAAAATAATAATAATAATAATAATAATAATAATAATAATAATAATAATAATAATAATAATAATAATAATAATAATAATAATGACAAAACTGAGGTTTTCTGGCCAAGGGAAGACCCTAGAACGGTGTCGTGTTTTCCGCCTAATATTGTTTCACGGGGTTAAATTGTTAGGTGGACCTGCTAGCGTTGATCTTGAATTTAGCAGCGAGCTTGTTATGAAACGGGTTGCTAAACCCATTGTGCTTATGTATCGCGTTGCTAAACTTAATGACCCTCAATGCTAAATGTTGCTTCTCCGAGCTTGTCTTTGGTATTTCCAAGTTTATATCTTTTTCTATGCACATGCTCCCTCGGTTTTGAGCGTGCTCAAATTACTTTTGATACGACACTTCGCCTCCCATCTCTTTGGGCGTATAGTCATTATCGACCTGGTTTGGCGATTGGCAATGGAGACTGCCACACTACCTTTGAATTTGGGGGACTTGGGGTATATGCCGCGGTGATGTCTTGAACTATGCTTTCCTTGCATCTAGACTTCAATCTGTCAGTTTACAAACTAAGCTCCTCCAGGAGCATTCGCATTATATCTTCGGACCTTCCTTTGATGATGCCCGCATACTTTTAATGCTTAAAATGGACCGCCTTTTGGACAACCCTTGTGAAATCACGCGCCCCAAACTCATGAAGAAATTGGCGGATATACATTTCACACGTGTCACCAAATGGCCGAATCCACCTTTTGCTTATCTTCTCGGCGGATGGCTCTATGGAGATCGCGAAAAAGAAGACCACACTTCGGCTTAGGGTGGTTCCGATTTCGGGTTGGGCCAGACCATGAATGCTAGAACTTAGATGTGTGTTATGCTACCGGGTTAGGTGTGCCCTTTTTTCTCGCCGGATGCCATGCCCAACTTGTTCCAAAGTTTTTCCGGGAGCATCTATGGAGATCACGCTGTTGTCTGTGCCGGTATCATTGGTATTAAATCCGACACAATATGGTCGCGTGATACCCTTGTCGACATATGCTCTCGATCCGGTATCTCATTTCATGAGGTTGACATTGGGCTCTGTGGTGATAGGGACAAATCCTACGTCCGGTGATGTGTTGCTCTACTCTTGGGATGGTGGGCATGATACATGTGTCGATCTAAGGATCGTCTCCTTGACACAAACTAATATGGTTGACTTCGCACCAGGTCGTGTGGTTGTCGAAGCTGCACAACGTAAATGTGTTAGATACGAGGCTATATGTGCGGACATTGGATACAGGTTTCTCCCCTTCTCATTCTCTTCCTTTGTAGAGCTTGAGAAAGATGCAGTAACCCTACTTAAGCGAATCCAAAGTTACTCGTTGACTCAACAGATTGGTGCACGTGCTGCTGTGCATATTTTTAGTAGGATTAGCTTTACTATAGCTAGAGGAGTGGGGGCCCAATTAGTTTCTCGGCTCCCCTCTAATTTCTTGTAAATCCTTTGTTTTTCTAATGAAGTGATGTTTTTATAAAAAAATAAATAATAATAATAATAATAATAATAATAATAATAATAATAATAATAATAAACCTAAAAAAAAAGTTTGTCGAAAATTTGAAAGTGTCTCTATCAAAAGAACATTAAAAGCTTGTTTTAATTGTGTAATTTGTTTCGTCTAATGATTAGTAGTTTTTAAGTTATATTAAATTTTCAAAAATAGGTAAAACTTGAAAATAGATTTTAATTAAAAAAGTGGGGGTGGTAGGGGATGCGAGAGGGTGTTTTATTTTAGTTAAAAACACGTAGCAGTGAAGTAGACACGTATATATCCTCGTAAGTAATTTGCCTTGTTTTACAATGAAAATGGTCCATAAAACAACCCCTCATGAAGCATCCAGAAACAGGCCCAAAACAAAATAGCCTAACAAACTAGCAAATGACATGACCAAAACAACTAAATGACATACAATAGTCCAAAACAACGTCGTTTTCGCTTCTCATGCACTCAAAACAGCGTCGTCCGCACGCCTAATATATAATAGATTAATAAATGATTAGAATTAGTCCCTCAATATCTATGTTTTTTATGATCTCTTAAATAACTCAACTTTATACTACCTCCGTCCCAAATTTTATGTCCATTTTGACTTTTTTAATCAAAGTTTTACCTTAAATATATTTTTTTGTATTATATAATGCTTGATGAAAGTATATCAATGAAAATACATTTAAAACCCAAGCTCATTTATATATTTTACATCAAGTATTATATAACAAAAAAAAATACATTTAAGGTCAAAGTTAGATTGAAAAAGTCAAAATGGATATAAAATTTGGGACAGAGGGAGTAATACATAGGCAGTTGTTGATCTATGTCTCACCTTATTATATGTCAAGAATCGATAAGTTATTCTCTTGTTGAATAATTGTAACACCCAACCCGATAAGGTCCGAGTGTCACATTATGGTGTCAAATTAGAACATATATAAAGCAAGCGGAAGACTTTAAATAAATAAAGAAAAGCCATATAAAACAAATGGCTCCCAAAGTATGCAACCAAGTTCAAATGAAAGAAGACATAATCCAAAGTGAAAACCAAATAACAAAGTATGAGAAAACATAAGTCCAATATGAATGGGAAAACAGTGTAAGTCTTCTAAGCTCCTACTATCATCACTCATTCCTAGCTTCCCGCTTATTACCTGCCGCAGAAAAAAGAAAATGCGACTGAGCTAACACTCAGTGAACAAATATAAATAATGAAAGGTAATAAGCAAAAACGAATAGACAAACATAAATCAAAAAAATATGATGAATAAGATGTCATGAGAAACAATAAGCAAAAGAAATAATGAATATGAGAATGATAAAGGAAAATGCCCACGAGCTCAGATATGTCTACCCCATGCTACATGAATAGACCCAAACAAGTAATCATAAATAATATCATAGTAATATCAACCAAATCACATCAAACTGTACATGGAGTAGCTAGCTCATAATGTTCCAAATGTGACAGGGGGTGTATGGCACACACTTAACGATGCACCAATATACCTGATCCAAACCGAGTACCTAGGATGCATCCATATGATCCCTACAAAACAGATATACATATACAAGTTCGAGACTATGCATATGTATGTTAATGTAATAATAATAAAGATGGCGGCCATGTTGCTAATTAGCATCAGAGTAGGAACGCCGTGGACTAATCACACCCCACAGATAGTGTCATGCCACCGGTGCCTCAGTGACATGTGCATTGTACCCCCATGGCTAGTAAACAAAGCAAATGGCTCGAGCAAGAATAAAACAATGATATAAATATGTGTAAAGGATAATGAAATGCTTACCCAATAAGGTTGTAAAACCCTAAAATTCGTAAATGTGTTAAATGACCATAATACCCCTCAATCAATAATTCATAAAATAAAGCAAGCTCGTTAAGTACGTTAAATATGTAATGTGTAAATGAATTACCTAAGACATTGAAAATAAAACTTACAATTATGGTATCAGAGCCCAGGTTTACGACTTATAGTCAGGACCTGTGACATATGGACCCTAAAATTTGACCCGTAGAGCTTAAGTTTTGACTTGTGAGGTTTGGGTGGACTTTAGGTTTCATTCTCGTCATTTCCGTTCATGCTTTTCATCATGTTTTCTGATCTTTGCTAATCGTTTTGATGGTCGTTCAGATGGAGGCTACACGCAGAAATGGTGAGGCAAATGAGGACGGTACCCCCAACTTTGAAGCGATGATAGCCAATGCTCTGGCTAACGCCCTTCCTAATATCACTGCTGAGTTGGTCACTACCATCACCAACAATATCAGAAATGGTGCTGGCTCTTCAGGCGGGGATGGTGGTGGTGCCAATTCACCTACTCCGATTCATGTTTGGATTGAGCGTTTCAACAAGCTCATGCCCATTCCTTTTAGATCTGTTGCTACGCCTACTGAGGCTGAGGATTGGATAACACATATGGAAAAATTGTTTAATGTTTTGGGCTATGTAGATGAGTTCAAGACTAGGCTTGCTACATTTAAGCTGGAGGGTGACACACTTAACTGGGGGAAAGCGTACCTCCTAGCCAAGGAGGAGAACTTCATTGATACCTGCTCATGGAACACCTTCCGTGAGATATTTTATATACTACTTGATTCAATTCGAGCAGCTGATATGGCGGGATTATAATGCAATCTATCAGTATGACCGGGAGAACTCTAATGAGTATATGCAGCGCTTCCTTCGTTTGGCTAGTTTTGTTGGTGTAGTGGCAGGGGATGCTAGGAGACAGGCCCGACATTTTAAGTGGGGCTTGAAGAGATGGGTGTTGGATTGGCTGATCAACAATGACTACACTGATGTAGCACAGGTGGCGGACGCACTTGATATAGAGTTGCTCCATGCTGATCAAGGTTTGAATAAGAGAGGTAGGGACGGCGACAGGATTAACCATAAGGGTCGCCATGATTAGGGGCATGAGTTTAGAGGTCGCCAGGACCACGGTTCGGATCAGAAGGGTCGCCAGGACCAAGTGCAGGAGTTTAGAGGTCGTCAAGACCGTGGATATGACTCGAGGTCAAGATCAACGGAGGTTTGGTAGATCAGGGGATAGCAATGGTCAACGTCAGTACCGAGACCAGTCTTCTTGTGGTTCCTATCATGATCGTTCTGCAGCTTCTACTCAGAGGAGGAGGACTACTTGGCCGTTGCCTCCTCCTAAGTGTACTACTTGTAGGAATGCACACCCAGTGTTTGTCGTAGGCTTCTGGGGCTTGGTATCACAAGTAGGTCTGAATCATAAGGTGAAGGATCCCAAGCGGACGCCTGGCGTCGGTTACTTGTGCTTAATTATGTCAAGCCGGATCCACTCGGGGATCAAGCAGCTAATACGTCAGGTACCATTACATGCCTTATTTATTTTGGAGATCATACTATTTTCGCATTGTTTGATACTGGCGCTACACACTCCATCATATCAGTTAATTTTGCTAAGAAGCTTAATTTATCTCCAACACCATCAATTAATCACTTATCTATATCGACCCCAATGAAAAATCATGTGCTCATCGATCACGAATTTGTTAATTGTCCCTTACGGTTTGATGACCGTATTCGTTAATATAAGTTAATTTTGATGTAATTTTGGGCATGGATTGGTTGGCTTATCATCGAGCTACTATTGACTGCCACGCCAGAGAGGTTATATTTGGTGATTTGCATCGGCCTAATTTTGTTTATCACGGTTCGCAACCTCTTAAATCGGCTATAATTATCTCAGATATGAAAGCTCGGACTCTTACTGCTCATGGTTGCCATGGTTTTAGCTTACGTCAAATGACATCTTTGGAGAGTCCTCGCGTGAAAGTATTCCTATTGTACGGGATTTTCACGATGTTTTTCCTGATGAACTTCCTGGCATTCCTTCTGCTAGAGAAGTCGAATTCGGCATTGAATTGGTCCCTGGTGCCGAAGCTATTTCCAAAGCTCCTTATCGTATGGCTCCCGTGGAATTGAAGGAATTGAAGGAACAATTGCAAGAGCTCTTAGATAATGGTTTCATCTGGCCTAGTGTTTCTCCGTGGGGTGCATCGGTTTTGTTTGTTAAGAAGAAAGATGGAAGTATGCGTCTGTGTATCTACTATCGTGAGCTCAATCGTATCACCATTCATAATTGTTATCCACTCCCACGTATCGATGATTTGTTTGATCAATTGCAAGGGGCTAAGTTCTTTTCGAAAATCAATTTGAGTTCGGGATATCACCAATTCTTGGCGTGAAGGAGAAAGATGTTCCTAAGACCGCGTTTCGTACTCGATATGGTCACTACGAGTTTTTGGTCATGCCATTTGGTTTGACAAATGCCCCCGCTGTTTTTATGGACCTGATGAATCGCGTATTCCATGAGTATCTCGACAAGTTCGTTATCGTGTTTATTGACGACATTCTGGTTTATTCTAAGTCGGAAGGAGAGCATGAGCAGCCTCTTTGGATTGTATTGGAAACTCTCGCGTCTAATTTGACTGAGATTAGGAGTTTTCTTGGATTGGCGGGTTACTACAGGCGGTTTGTGGAAGGTTTCTCGCGTCTAGCTCGCGGCCGGCAATTGATGAAAAGGGTGAGAAATTTGTTTGGACTGAGGAGCGTGAGAAAAGTTTGAGGAGTTGAAGCAGAGGTTGGTGTCCGCTCCTATTTTGACTCTTCCATCTGGTTCTAGGGGTTATCAGATTTATAGTGATGCATCGAAGAAGGGTTTGGGTTGTGTTCTTATGCAGCATGGGAAAAGTGATCGCTTACGCTTCGAGGAAGTTGAAGCCTTACGAGGAGAACTACCCGACCCATGATCTTGATTTGGCTGCTGTTGTTTTCACATTGAAGATTTGGAGACACTATTTGTATGGCGAGTCGTGTGACATCTTCACAGACCATAAGAGTCTCAAATACATCTTCACCCAGAAAGAGCTCAACATGAGACATAGGCGATGGTTGGAGCTTCTCCAAGATTATGACATGAATATTCAATACCATCCGGGCAAAGCGAATGTTGTTGTTGCCTAACAGCGTAATCTGGTATGATAGCAGGTCTGTAAATTGAACCTCGGATTCTTAACGATTTGGAGATTTTGGATGTTGAAATCTGTGTACGAGGTTATGGCGTATATTGGGCTAGTATGAAAGTAGAGTCCAACCTTATATTACGGATTAAGGAAGCTCAAAAGGACGATGGTGAGCTTTGGTCCATTGTTCAGAATATTGAGGAGGGGAAACAGTCGGAGTTTTGAGTTGATGGTTCGGGTGTGGTATGGTTTGGAGATCGGCTTTGTGTTCCTAATGATCCCAATTTGCGTGAAAGGTTTCTCGCGTTACTACAGGCGGTTTGTGAAAGGTTTCTCGCGTCTAGCTCTGCCATTGACGAATTGATGAGAAAGGGTGAGAAATTTGTTTGGACTGAGGAGCGTAAGAAAAGTTTGAGGAGTTGAAGCAGAGGTTGGTGTCCGCTCCTATTTTGACTCTTCCATCTGGTTCTGGGGGTTATCAGATTTATAGTGATGCATCGAAGAAGGTTTGGCTTGTGTTCTTATGCAGCATGGGAAAGTGATCGCTTACGCTTCGAGGAAGTTGAAGCTTTACAAGGAGAACTACCCGACCCATGATCTTGATTTGGCTGCTGTTGTTTTCGCATTGAAGATTTGGAGACACTATTTGTATGGCGAGTCGTGTGACATCTTCACAGACCATAAGAGTCTCAAATACATCTTCACCCAGAAAGAGCTCAACATGAGACAGAGGCGATGGTTGGAGCTTCTCCAAGATTATGACATGAATATTCAATACCATTCGGGCAAAGCGAATGTTGTTGCTGACGCACTTAGCTGGAAATCTGGTATGATAGCAGGTCTGGAAATCGAACCTCGGATTCTTAACGATTTGGAGATTTTGGATGTTGAAATCTTTGTACAAGGTTATGGCGGATATTGGGCTAGTATGAAAGTAAAGTCCAACCTTATATTGCGGATTAAGGAAGCTCAAAAGGACGATGGTGAGCTTTGGTCCATTGTTCAGAATATTGAGGAGGGGAAACAGTCGGAGTGTAGAGTTGATGGTTCGGGTGTGGTATGGTTTCGAGATCGGCTTTATGTTCCTAATGATCCCGATTTGCGTGAAACGGTGTTGTCTGAAGCCCATAGTTCTCCATTCAATATTCATCCTGGTTCTAATAAGATGTAACGAGATCTCAAACAACATTTTTGGTGGAACGGAATGAAGTAGGATGTAGCATTGCATGTTTCCAGGTGTATGACGTGTCAGCAGGTTAAAATCGAACATCAGCGGGCTAGTGGTTTGCTTCAACCGTTGGATATTCCTACTTGGAAGTGGGAAGAAATTTCTATGGATTTTGTCAATGGTTTTCCTCTCACTCGTAAAAGACATGATGCGATTTGGGTGGTCGTTGATCGGCTAACTAAGTCTGCTCATTTCTTACCCATTCGTATTGTGGCGATCGCATTAGTAGGTTGGCGGAGATTTTTCAGCAAGAGATTGTTCGGTTCCATGGTACCCCAACAACAATTGTGTCAGATAGGGATCCGCGGTTCACGTCTCGTTTTTGGAAGAGTCTACATAAGGCTTGGGGTACTCGTCTTAAGTTCGACTGGCGTTTCATCCTCGCAGATGGTCATCGGAGAGGACCATTCAGACGTTGGAAGACATGTTGAGGGCATGTGCTTTAGAGTGGACCGGGAGTTGGGATGAGTATTTATGCTTGGTGGAGTTTGCCTACAACAATAGTTGGCATGCTAGCATCAAGGCCGCACCTTATGAGCTGCTATATGGGAGGAAATGTAGAGCACCTATTTGTTGGGGCGAAGTAGGTGGCGTTTATTGAGGGCCTCTTTGAGATTATTGAGATCACTAATGAGAAAGTGGCGGTTGCTAAAGAGAAATTGAAGGAGGCTCGTTAAGACAAAGAGTTATCTTGGATAAGCATTGAAGTGATTTGGAGTTTCAGGTTGGTGATCGGGTATTTCTGAAAGTATCGCCGTTTCGGGGTGTGAAACTTTTTGGGATTAAAGGGAAGCTCAGTCCTCGATTTATTGGGCCGTTTGAGATTCTTGAGCGCATCGGCGAGGTTTCTTATGGTTTTGCTCTTCCTCCTCAGTTATCGCATGTGCACGACGTTTTCCATGTATCTCTTCTGATGGGATACAACTATCATCCTTTACATGTGACATCGTATCCTTTTGATCAAATCCAACCTGATATGTCTCTTTCGGAGGAGCCCGAGGCTATTTTGGATCGGCAAGATCGAGTCATGAGAAAAAAAGTTATCCCGTTTGTTAAAATTCTTTGGAAGAATCACCCAAAGCGTGAAGCTACCTGGGAGACCGAGGAATCAATGCGAACAAGTTACCCTCATTTCTTTTCGTAGTTTGGTATGTCTTCGTTTGCTTTCTTTCGTTTCTTTTTCAATTTTCGAGGACGATATTTTTTTTAGAGGGGAAGAATTGTAAAACCCTAAAATTCGTAAACGTGTTAAATGACCATAATACCCCTCAATCAATAATTCATAAAATAAAGCAAGCTCGTTAAGTACGTTAAATATGTAATGTGTAAATGAATTACATAAGACATTGAAAATAAAACTTACAATTATTTCACAAAATGAATATAACATAATAAAATGTTACATGGACTATATACTAGGTATTTAAATTAAATGTAACATAGTAATATTGGAAAGTGAATAAAAAGATGATTTGGTCTCACCCTTATTCCCCCTTACTCGGCCAAAAAGAAATGCCCCATACCCCATATATTTGCCACAATTAGCTCATTCATATCTCATTATATCCCCATAATTCTCTCTCAAAATAACCACACTAAAAACCCTAATCCATTGTGACGGTAAACCCTATTTTTTCCATTATCCATTCGACATCAAGGAGGCACAAAGGAGGTTTGTACATGGTCGTAAAGCTGCTGTAATCTTGGGTATTGGTTCGAGGGATTTCTTGTTTTGGTCGTGGGTTTTTGGACTTGCTGCTGTCGTGGGTTTTAGCAGGCATGTTAATACAAATAAGCCGTAAAAACATTTATTTATATTTTACGATCTTCTAATGTTTTGTCGATAACAAACGTAAAAATCATTTTAACGAAACAAATAAAATTCGTAAATGGTTTGAGCCAATAGTTTACTAACACACTTACGTTTTCACATAAAACACTAAAACAAGTATAAGTGATTTTATGATTTAGTAATACATATGTACAACTAGTGTTTACATATTGGGTCAATATATACATAACTAGTATGTATTATAATGGGTAATATAAATGGGTAGAAACTTAATTATATGACCCATTACCAAATACATTGAATGTAGTTGGGTACAACTCAAAGTCCATGACCCATACCCATGGAGCATGACCCATAACCCATTGCATGACATCATGCTTAAGTCATATATGGATATTATCCATAACCCATGACCCATGACCCAAAACCCATAGGTAAAAGGGAGCGTCCCACGGATCCCGGTATTATCTTTGGATGGATCCTCAGTGAATTCAGTGGGATCCGATGTAACAGTATAAAGTTTTCTATAAATAGTGAGCCATTTCTTCCTTTTGGGTTGCCACTCCCTTTACATACTTTCCCCAAGTATTAACATTCTAACCACGGATCTAGGATCTCTCATGTAGTTTGCCTTTTGTTTTTGTGTCATTCTCTGGGTTCCTCTTAAAGGTGAGATCACCACCTCTTGAAGTCGAGCAAGCTCAAGTCCTTGAGTTGCCATGCTTAGGTCCATCAAGACTCTGAGGTTCTCTTGTTGATACTTCTTTCTTCCTCCATATAAGTGTTGTGTCAAGGCATTAGTGAGTATGCGAAGAGTCGAAGAAAGCATTAGTGAAAGGTGCTGCGTCCGTGTCAAAACATTAGTGAAGAATGCTAAAGAAGTCAAGACAAAGGCATTAGTGAAAGGTGCTGGCGTAGGTGTCGGGCATTAGTGAAGTTGCCTGAAGTCAAGTCAAGTGGCATTAGTGAAGGATGCCAAGGTTGTATACTCGATGAAGTGCATCGATATACAAATAGAGATGGTTGTATCAAGGATATTGATATCCTTGATGGTGTTGTAATAAGGTGTTGGTCTCCTTTGGGGTTAGGTGTTTTGTAGTGTTGGGTAGTAGTTCCTCCATTGTAATGGAACTACGTTACTTAGCCTGAATGGGATAAAGGGGTAAGCGGCGTTGTGGTAGGTGTGGTTCACCTTTGTGAAAGAACCGGTGGTTAGCTAATCTGGGAAAAGAGTAGGCGACGTTGTGAGGCTTCTAGCCATAAGAGTTGGTGTCGATGTGACTCACGAACTCTCGAGTAGATGACTTCGAGTGGAGTAGAGCAAGGAAAGGTGTCTTGTAAGCCAGAACCACTATAATACTTTCGTGTCGTGGTTATGTGCTTCTTACTCTTTATCTTTCATTACATATTTATATATCTATCTATCAATGTCCAACATTGTCACACCCCCAATTTACCTGTTTTGCAGCGGAATGGAATTCCTGGGGGATTGACTGTCATAGCACCACATCACAGTTATATTGAGCGACCTAAAGTGCGTTTTAAAACACATCGTTGGATATTATAATAAAAACATTCAGAGTACAACATCGGTCCCAAAAGGTTTACAAAGTTTGCAGAAATACAAATATATTACAAATCCAAACGATGTTTTGAAATAAAGTGCCATAATGAACATAATGTAAGTCGGCCAGCGACTCAAAATGTAGGTCCCTAAACCATGTCATGATGATAATGCCTCGATTACGAAAATACATTGCTAAAAGCGGTCAACAATAATGTTGGTGAGAAATCATAGGTTTATGTAAATGTTTTATACGACTACACAAGTATCTAGCATGCATGACCATCAAGTCACGTAAAAATAATGTTACAATTGCTCTAAGCCCATGACCCCGAAACTAGGCTGTTCAATCATGTATGCCCCTGCAGAGTGTTTGCCGACAACTCCGTAATGTGATCAAATGAAATGCATCCGCTTTACACGTTGGGATTCACCAACCGGATGGAGGCGCCACCTCGATAGATCTATCCACTCATCCTGCGCAAAGATTAACGGTTCATGTTCAAGAAATGGGGACTTTCAAATTGGCAAATGCGATAACTTAAGCAATGTAATGAATTTAACATACTTGGTATCGCATAAAGAAAATGTAGTGCAATGTATTCTCCCCGTGGGTTTGAAAATAATCGAAAGCATGTAAAACGGGGCTATGAAAACTCACTTGGTAAACCGGAATAATGGCAAAAGTGAGTACACCGAGGTTTAATGTGATGCTAACCGACCTATTATCAATGATATGATATGTCATGAGTTGCAATGTAATGTTATGCATGCACTTGATATGTTATTTATACCATTTACAAGTTTTGAAAATATTACTCGACGTCGAAAAATACTCTTTTGACGCCTTGACCAATCAAAAAATCACTTTACATGTTTTTACGCCAAAATGTCATCCTACAATGGTTTTATAATGATTTTTAGAGAAATTACCACTTTTCGTCGCAAAACAATGTCGTTGGAAAAATCATGAAATTAACAAAAATGGCTTTGGAAAAATAGTCGAAAAAGTGTAACGTCGATCGTTAGAGAACTAACTCGACGGTTTTGGAAAGTTTGTATCGATATCTAAAAGTTTCAGTTCAGGAGTTTTCATTCAAAAGGTCTCGAACATAAAGATAATAAGGGTTAAAGATGGTGGTTTTGGCTAATTGTGGGCAGAAAATTAGTTACGGCAAGTTTATGAAAAAGTGCATATCTTTGTCGCTTCAAACCGCTTTCTACGCTTTAATATGTCCTTAGCTTCGTATTGAAGTAAACTAATATATTTTTGAGAAGTCGAAATAATTTGTGAAGCTTAAGGCTCGTTTTTGACTTGGACAAAATAAAAACATGTTGCTGAAATTTCTGAAAATAATATTTTCCGTCGTCAAACTTGTAAAATCCATAACTTCTTCGTTATAACTCCGCTTTTTATCCGCTCAAGCTGCCACGGATTCGCTTTTAAAGTATATTTTCTAAATATCAAGGCCAAAAAGTCGTGCCTACTGTCGGATTTTCCAGAAAAGCAAAACAAGGACAGAACACAAAATATACTTATCGAAAATAGTTTTTCTCGGACAAAACCTATTCTAATCCCTTCAAATCAACTCCAAAACTAATCTAATCCTACCATACACCTTCTTAGGGTGTCATGGGTTCCTAATCACCATCAAGACCAACCAATACCAAGGGAATATTTATAGGATGACCATATATATATATAACTTCTAAAATCATGAAATAAATGGTATAAATCACATATCATGCATATAAGCTCCAAAAATGAAAAGAAACATATGAAAATAAAAAGGAAACTTGAAAATGATAAGAATATGCTTACTAGTAATAGTGATGAGGTGAAAGTAACAAGGATTAACTTAAATATCCTTGGTTTTTATTTCAAAACCATATAAAGGATATAAACTAGGTTAATAAACACTTGCTCTTGAAAATCTTGATCCCTTGGTGATACCCCTATGTGGCCGGTTATGTGAAGAACCAAAAGAGAGGAGAGAAACTTTCTACTAACACTTTGAAGAATTTGAGGTAAATGAGAAAATGAAAGTGTAGGAAGACTTTATGTATAATTATCATTAAATGCAATCAAGAAAACCATACACATTTTAATGCAAGCCCTCCCCTATGGCCGGATTTAGGGGAGTCTTGTTTCCCAAGATATTTTTTTTTTTCTAAAATCTTGTATAAACTTGTATATAATGTGTAAAGTTTATATAATTTGTAAGAAATGTAAGTAAAGTGTTGAAAATTATAACTTTTTGGTACAAGTAAGTTTTTAATAAGTCAAAATAGAATGTAATGAGATAATAAAAATTGTAAAATACATTCCTTGTGAAATTTGAGTGATAAAATAATTATCGAGTATTTTTTAAGAAAAACGTAATAATTAAATTTTAACGATTAATATACCAAATAAATTTGAAACACTAGGAAAACTAAAATATAGTTTTTATAAACTAAATGTAAGTTTAAAAATACCTCGGGATCATTTTTGAAAGTAACGGGTTAAATGTTAAAATAAAAACTCACGCGATAAAGATTATTAAATATAAAAATTACGCGTTGAATGAGAAATGAAATGTCGTGAATGTACTAATGAGATGCAAATGATGTCAATGAAATGTAGACTAATCATAGTCCATATGAAATGTATGTGATGTCATGATCATGAATTCGCCTCTAAACCTCCAAGGTTACGCTGAATTTGAAACAAGTAAACCAAGTTTACTATAAATGTTGAAATAATGAGACATGAATCGTGTCGAGAAATGACCTGAAAGTACGGATTGTCACATTTGCCCATCCAAAAAGGAATTCAGGTCCACAATTCAATCATTGTTAGGTCTAACGGTGTCGGTGAAAAGATGAGGATACTTGCGTGCCGCATCCGGTCTTCCCGCTCCCAAGTAAACTCGTGACCTCGTCGAGAATTCCAAACGAACTTTCACAATAGGAATACGACTGCTTTCAACCGCTTGACCTCGCGGTCCATGATTTCTACAGGTTCTTCCACAAAATTGAGTTTGTCGTCAAGCTGAACTTCATCCAATGGAATAACAAGTTTATTCGTCCAAAGACACTTCTTCAAGTTTGAAACGTGAAACGTGTTGTGCACATGACTAAGTTCCGTGGAAGATCAAGTCGATAAGCTACCGGACCAACTCTGCTCAAAATCTTGAATGGTCCAATGTATCTCGGGTGTAACTTCCCACGCTTCCAAATCGTACTCACGCCCTTCCAAGGCGATACTTTCAACATAACTTTGTCTCCCACTTGAAATTCCAAATCCTTGCGTCTAATATCCGCATAACTTTTTCCGTGGACTCTTGCGCTTCGAAGTCTATCACGCAATTTGAACAATCTTTTCCGTGGTTTCCCGCACCATTTACGACCGAAGTTGTGCGTCTCTACCTCGCCCAACAAACAGTGAACGGCACTTACGACCATAAAGTGCCTCGAATGGTGCCATCTTGATACTGGTGTGATAACTATTGTTGTACGAGAATTCAATCAATGGCAAATGGTTAGCCCAACCATTTCCAAAATCAATAACACATGCCCTTAGCATGTCTTCTAACGTTTGAATGGTCCTTTCACTTTGACCATCGGTTTGTGGGTGATATGTGGCTCATCTCTAATCTCACGGTTCAATGAATCTTGCAATGAATTCCAAAAGTTTGAAGTGAATCGACTATCTCGCATCGGAAATGATAGAAATTGGTGCTCCGTGCCTCGAGACTATTTCCTTGACATAAAGTCTAGTGAGTTGCTCCATGGAATAAGTCTCTCGAATCGGTATGAAATGGGCTGACTTGGTAAGGCGATCAACAATTACCCAAATAGCTAGCCGTAACCTCCGATGTCTTAGGAAGTTTCGTAACAAAGTCCATTGTAATACGCTCCTATTTCCATTGAGGAATTTCCGGTTGTTGGAGTAAACCCGAAGGCTTCGATATTCGACTTTTACCTTAGAGCAAGTAAGGCATTTGCTAACGACGTGGCAATCTCCGCTTTCATGTTCGGCCACCAATAAAGCTTCTTAAGATCTTGATACATCTTATCCGATACTGGATGAATAGAATACTTTGACTTATGCGACTCATGCATAATCAATTTTCGTATTCCGCCATACAATGGAACCCACATTCTATCCTTGAAACATAATACTCCATCTCGCTTCTTTACAAAACCATTTGCGCTTTCGGGCATACCATAAAGCTTTTCACTTGGTCGATTCTCCTCTTTAAGTGCCTCGACTTGTGCTTCGTGGATTTTCGATGGTAAAGGAGAAATAATCGTCATTCCCAATGATCGAACTCTTAAAGGTTTAGGCCTCTCTTTCCGACTAAGAGCATCGGCCACAACATTGGCTTTTCCCAGGTGATACTTGATTTCACAATCATAGTCGCTGAGTAACTCCAACCAACGGCGTTGCCTCATATTAAGCTCCTTCTGATCAAGAATATATTGCAAACTCTTGTGGTCGGTAAACACCGTGCACTTTGTACCGTAGAGGTAGTGTCTCCAAATCTTGAGTGCGAAAACTACGGCTCCTAACTCGAGATCATGAGTTGTGTAGTTCTTCTCATGAGTCTTAAGTTGTCGAGAAGCATACGCTATCACCTTCTCGCTTTGCATTAAAACAGCCCCAAGTCCTTTATGCGCTAAGCGCCGCAATATACAACAAAGTTCTCAATGCCTTCGGTAGTGCCAAAATCGGCACCGCAAAGCTTTTGCTTCAACAACTAAAAGCAACTTCTTGTTTCTTTCCCCACTGCATACTTCTTGTTTTTCTCAGGTCAACTTGGTCAAAGGTCTCGCTATCTTCTGAAAAACCTTCATGAACCTTCGGTAATACCCGGCTAGTCCTAGAAATTGTCGAATTTTCGTAGGATTTGTTGGAGTAGCCCAATCTTTCACGGCTTCAATCTTTGCGGGATCAACTTGTAGTCCATGACTATCAATGACGTGACCAAGAAATTGCACTTTGTGATTCCAAAAATCACACTTTGAAAATTTGGCATACAACTTCTCATTCTTGAGTAGCCTTAAAATCGTCCTTAAATGCTCTTCGTGCTCTTCTTTGCTCTCGGAGTAGATCAAGATGTCGTCGATGAACACTATAACAAACTTGTCCAAATACGGTTTACAAACTCTATTCATGAGATCCATGAATACCGCCGGTGCATTAGTCAATCCAAACGGCATCACTTGAAACTCGTAATGACCGTAACGTGTTCTAAACGCTGTTTTCGGAATATCCTCTTCCCTAACTCGGCCGATGATAACCCGAACGAAGATCAATCTTGGAATAAATACTAGAACCTTGCAACTGATCGAACAAGTCATCAATTCTGGGGAGTGGGTAACGATTCTTCACCGCTAACTTGTTCAACTCTCTATAATCTATGCACATTCGGAAGGATCCATCCTTCTTCTTTACAAACAAGACCGGTGCTCCCCAGGAGAGGAACTCGCCTAATGAATCCTTTGTCTAGAAGCTCTTGTAATTGATTAGACAATTCCTGCATTTCGGATGGTGCTAACGTACGGTGCTCGCTGTCGGTGCAGCTCCGGGCACTAAGTCAATATGAAATTCTACTTGACGTGCCGGTGGACGTCCCGGTAAATCCTGAAATACTTCGAAAATTCACGGACAATAGGAACATCTTCAAGTCGCTTCCTCCCACTTTTCTCGGTTACATGGGCTAAGAAAGCAAGACAACCTTTCTTAATGTACTTCTCCGCTTTGATGCACGATATGATACTAAGTCCTGGTTCCACTGCTCCCCACTAATAATCAAAGTTTCGCCGTTATAGGAAGATGAACAACTTTCTCATCACAATGATCTTTAACGATGCTTAGATAACCCGTCCATGCCGATGACGACGTCGAAACTACCAAGCTCTACGGGCATGAGGTCTATGTTGAAGGGATGATTAAGAAAATTGAATGTGCAAACGCGAACAATGGTGTTTGTGTTAACTACGCTACCATTAGCTAATTCGACGCTGTATGATATGTCTAATGTAGTTGGTTTAATGTTGAGCAAAGGTGCAAATGCATTGGACACAAAACTTTTATCGGCACCTGAATCAAATAAAACTGAAGCGTAACGATTATTGAGAAGGAACGTACCCGTGATGACATTCGGTCCTCCCTATCTTCTCCGCCCCCAATGACGTAAACCCTTCCTCGTGCCAAACCTTCTTGATTCGGATTTGCTTGATTCTTTCCTTTCTTACAATCCCTCTTGTAGTGTCCAGCTTCCCCATAACCAAAACATGTAACTTGTGGCCACTTGCAATCCCTAGTACGGTGACCAACTTTCTTGTAATTTTCACACGGATCGGACATCGACCCGATTGTGATGACTCAAACACTTATTACACTTCAGCAAAACCCCCGTATATCCTTTTCCTTCCTTCGGACCCGCAACATAAGCCTTAGCAACCTCTTGCCTCTTGGGTGGTGGTTGAGTAGCATTCCTACCCCTAGTGTTGTCCCACTTGCGCTTGTTGTTGTTGTAGTTGCCTCGGTTATTGTTGTTGAAACGGTTGTTGGGGTTGTTGTTGTTGTTTCGGTTGGTGGTGTACTTACCTCGCTTCACCACTTGTGCCATCAACTTCGAGTCACTCAATAGCTTCCTCAATTGTTTGTGGATCAAACGATGTCACATCTCCTTGAACAACTTCGGGAAGTCCTCCAATAAAAGCCTCTAACAACTTTTCATTATCCGGTACCATCGACGGGCATAACGCTGCCAATTCCTGGAATCTCCGAATGTAAGTGTCGATATCATAACCAATAGTGACCAATTCATAGAACTCCGTCTCCAACTTTTTGATTTCCGTTCGAGGACAAAACTTCTTAGTCACCAAGCCCTTGAATTCCTCCCAAGTAAGCTTAAAAGCATTCTCCATTCCAATCGGTTGAGCGTATGAATTCCACCATGACAACGCTCCATCGAGTAAAGTGCTTGTAGCAAATTTGACCTTTCATCCGGACATTAAAGCAAAACACCGATTCCAATTTCTCAAACCATCGTACCATTGCAGTAGCTCCCTCGGTACCTCGAAACTTAGTGGGTTTACCACTCTTGAAATCTTTGTACGAACATTTCTTAACCCCAGATCCTCCGGCATTACCAAGAGTGTAGCTAGCCTAGCTGCTTCAGCCAGCAGCACATTTCCCTTCGACTCTTAGAGCATTAGCAATGCTATCATTCACCAACTTTTGAATTTCTACTTGGGTCATTTCCGGTGTAACTTTCTTAGGTGCCATAATTCTTCAAAATCACAAGATGAAACAATCATGAGAACTCGTAAGTAGAAACAACCATCATACAAATATATCCACAACCACATCATGCATAAAGATAAATGGAATCACAACGGAACAATAACGAAATATCACAAATATGATCACAACACACGTGGATAATATACATGAAAATTTCGCCTACATGGACCGATATCATAGATAATAATAACCATTCCTACATAGTAGAGTCAATACTTGATACATTTGTTTGTACAACAACCAAAATACAACAAGTTCTTTAAACTACGCCACACACCTTGTGACTAGGATAATAATGGTCAAAACTATACAATGACAAAAGTCTACATAAGACACCTCATGGTGCTCATTGCTCGATCCTAAGATCACGTAACTCGAGTAGTCAAACTATCCACCAAACTCCTCAACTCATCAATCTCGAACCTCGCAAAGCAAGCAATACTCTCCTATCCTCTATCTCTGCCTATGTCAATACTCGATGAGATAAGTCAATACAAACCCGCCTAATATCAAACCCTCGACCTCCTCAAATATGGGTTCAATCCTATCATCGACAACTCCTCCAACTGTCGTGACAACCTATCAATCTGGATCTGCTGACTATCAATACGGGCTCCTACCTCCTCGGTAGAAGGTCATGCCGAAAGCAGGTACGCCTCTAGAACTCTCACCTAACTCAAATCTAGCGGGTGGCTGGGCTCAAGATGATCTTGGTGTAGGGATATCAAAACGAGCACGCTTTGGGCGGATGCAAGTCCGTCGAGGTAAAGGATCTCTAATAAAATATGATGGAGATGGTGATGATGGTGGTGATGGTGCTAGTAGTGGTGCCGGTGGATCGTGAGCTGGGCTAACGTGAGGAGTGGGTGCAACCTCGCCCGCCTCGAAGGGTTCGGTCTCGATTGTCGATCATGATAGGTGGAAAGATCTGGAGTAGATCCAATGGAAGATACGATCTCAGTGGAATGTGATGCAACATCATCCATGATGGGGTTAGTTGGAACATCATCCGAGCTAGAGTCCGATGATATGGTGATGGGATGTGAATCTAAAGACATGTCTGTGACAACCGATGTGAAATAAAAGTAAATAATCTCGAATAAAGTGTAAGTGAATCCGCATGAAAAACATGAATATGTACTATGATGAAATGATGAGATGCTATGATAATGTAGCTATAGTCTAGGGTCAATGATGCTACCTAGTTCTCTATAATCGTAGCTCGTACCAACTGTCCACACCCCAATTTACTGCTTTGCAGTGAATGGAATTCTGGGGATTGACCTGTCATAGCACCACATCACAGTTATATTGAACGACCTAAAGTGCCGTTTTAAAACACATCGTTGGATATTATAATAAAAACATTCAGAGTACAACATCGGTCCCAAAAGGTTTACAAAGTTTTCGGAAATACAAATATATTACAAATCCAAACGATGTTTTGAAATAAAGTGCCATAATGTACATAATGTAAGTCGACGCAGCGACTCAAAATGTAGGTCCCTAAACCATGTCATGATGATAATGCCTCAGATTACACTGAAAATACATTGCTAAAACGGTCAACAATAATGTTGGTGAGAAATCATAGGTTTATGTAAATGTTTTATACGACTACACAAGTATCTAGCATGCATGACCATCAAGTCACGTAAAAATAATGTTACAATTGCTCTAAGCCCATGACCCCGAAACTAGACTGCTCAATCATGTATGCCCCTGCAGAGTGTTTGCCAGACAACTCCGTAATGTTATTAAATGAAATGCATCCTTTCCGTTTTACTGTTGGGATTCACCAACCCGGATGGAGGCGTCACCCTCGATAGATCTATCCACTCATCCTCGCTTCAAAGATTAACGGTTCATGTTCAAGAAATGGGGACTTTCAAATTGGCAAATGCGGTAACTTAAGCAATGTAATGAATTTAACATACTTGGTATCGTATAAAGAAAAATGTAGTGCAATGTATTCTCCCCCGTGGGTTTGAAAATAATCGAAAGCATGTAAAACGGGCTATGAAAACTCACTTGGTAAACTGGAATAATGGCAAAAGTGAGTACACCGAGGTTTAATGTGATGTGCTAACCGGGACCTATTATCAATGATATGATATGTCATGAGTTGCAATGTAATGTTATGCATGCACTTGATATGTTATTTATACCATTTACGAGTTTTGAAAATATTACTCGACGTCGAAAAATACTCTTTTGACGTCTTGACCAATCAAAAATCACTTTACATGTTTTTACGCCAAAATGTCATCCTACAATGGTTTTATAATGATTTTTAGAGAAATTACCACTTTTCGTCGCAAAACAATGTCGTTGGAAAAATCATGAAATTAACAAAAATGGCTTTGGAAAAATAGTCGTAATAAACGTACGCCGATCGTTAGAGAACTAACTCGACGGTTTTGGAAAGTTTGTATCGATATCTAAAAGTTTCAGTTCAGGAGTTTTCGCCCAAAAGGTCTCGAACATAAAGATAATAAGGGTTAAAGATGGTGGTTTTGGCTAATTGTGTGCATAAAATTAGTTACGGCAAGTTTATGAAAAAGTGCATATCTTTGTCGTTTCAAATCCGTTTTCTACGCTTAATATGTCCTTAGCTTCGTATTGAAGTAAACTAATATATTTTTGAGAAGTCGAAATAATTTGTGAAGCTTAAGGCTCGTTTTTGACTCGTACAAAATAAAAACATGTTGCTGAAATTTCGAAAATAATATTTTTCCGTCCAAACTTGTAAAATCCATAACTTTCGTTATAACTCCTCGCTTTATCCGTTCAAGCGCCACGGATTCGTTTTAAAGTATATTTTCTAAAAATCAAGGCCAAAAAGTCGTGCCTACTGTCGGATTTTCCAGAAAAGCAAAACAAGGACAGAACACAAAATATACTTATCGAAAATAGTTTTTCTCGGACAAAACCTATTCTAATCCCTTCAAATCAACTCCAAAACTAATCTAATCCTACCATACACCTTCTTAGGGTGTCATGGGTTCCTAATCACCATCAAGACCAACCAATACCAAGGGGATAATTATAGGATGACCATATATATATATAACTTCTAAAATCATGAAATAAATGGTATAAATCACATATCATGCATATAAGCTCCAAAAATGAAAAGAAACATATGAAAATGAAAAGGAAACTTGAAAATGATAAGAATATGCTTACTAGTAATAGTGATGAGGTGAAAGTAACAAGGATTAACTTAAATATCCTTGGTTTTTATTTCAAAACCATATAAAGGATATAAACTAGGTTAATAAACACTTGCTCTTGAAAATCTTGATCCCTTGGTGATACCCCTATGTGGCCGGTTATGTGAAGAACCAAAAGAGAGGAGAGAAACTTTCTACTAACACTTTGAAGAATTTGAGGTAAATGAGAAAATGAAAGTGTAGGAAGACTTTATGTATAATTATCATTAAATGCAATCAAGAAAACCATACACATTTTAATGCAAGCCCTCCCCTATGGCCGGATTTAGGGGAGTCTTGTTTCCCAAGATATATATATTTTTTTTTTAAAATCTTGTATAAACTTGTATATAATGTGTAAAGTTTATATAATTTGTAAGAAATGTAAGTAAAGTGTTGAAAATTATAACTTTTTGGTACAAGTAAGTTTTTAATAAGTCAAAATAGAATGTAATGAGATAATAAAAATTGTAAAAATACATTCCTTGTGAAATTTGAGTAATATAATAATTATCGAGTAGGTTTTAAGAAAAACGACGTAATAATTAAATTTTAACGATTAATATACCAAATAAATTTGAAACACTAGGAAAACTAAAAATATAGTTTTTATAAACTAAATGTAAGTTTAAAAATACCTCGGGATCATTTTTGAAAGTATCGGGTTAAATGTTAAAATAAAAACTCACGCGATAAAGATTATTAAATATAAAAATTACGCGTTGAATGAGAAATGAAATGTCGTGAATGTACTAATGAGATGCAAATGATGTCAATGAAATGTAGACTAATCATAGTCCATATGAAATGTACGTGATGTCATGATCATGAATTCGCCGCTAAACCTCCAAGGTTACGCGAATTTGAAACAAGTAAACCAAGTTTACTATAAATGTTGAAATAATGAGACATGAACTGTGTCGAGAAATGACCTGAAAGTACGGATTGTCACAAACATACACATCCAAATAGATTGACATAAGTCGATCTAAATATTTTAAAACAAAGTTTTAATTGGTAAAACTATTCAAGCCCCCCTTCTAGTTTTCCACAATTGGCATCAGAGCTTCGTTACCAAGTTTATTAGAGTATGTTGTACTTTAAAAACTTGATACGATCCGTGTATGTTTGAAAACTACAAAGAAGGAAATCCTTTAAACAAATTGTTTTTCTTCTATGTTGGATTTTGGTAGATTATTCTAACATTTTCTTTTCAAGAAATATTCATGCTAGGATCTCTCCAAAGTCTTCATTTCTATTCAAAGAATAATGAAGTCAACTTTCAAGGAAGAACCTAAAGGTAATCGCATTCTACTTATTCAAAGTACAACTGATTACTTAAAATGCTCATGAAGTATTTTCGGTCTTATGGTCTCCTTAAACCATACCAAGAGCATAAAGGTATGTTCACTTTTCATTAGCTAGCATACATCTACATGAATATGTTGATACCATCTTTTATTTTAGACGTTAATAATTGCTAGTCTCTTAAAAGTCTCTTTTTAAGCCACTTTCCTAATTTACTCATCATCATCCGAATAGTATTCCTATTGATTTCACAACTAAGCCGTCGTCACAAATGGATTCTTGATAATTAAACTATCAAATCAAGCTGACGCAAAACATCTTTTCAATTAGAAACCTCAAAACTATTTTTGTTCCATTAGCTAGTTTATAACTTATTACAAAAATAATGCCAAACACCCTTTTTTTCTGCCTACAATAGCCGGATCCCTCTAGTTAGTACTAGCCGGATCCCTAATACAAGGGATCCGGGGTACCGTGTGACGTAAACCAGCCTATACTTTCAAAATCAATTCTTCTCATTTTCCCTCTCCTCACAAAACACAAAAACGACCCAAGAGTTGTTTTCATCTCCATAGGACTCCATATACTCAAGCATCCATCTCTAGAACATCATTGTAAGTAATTACACTAACATATTCTAATATTTATCATCTTCATCCTAGGGTTTATGGTTTTTCAATTTTTCTTAATCAATTGATAAAATTAGGTTTTCCAAAATTGATCAATTGAAAAGGTTTTCACATAACTAATATTACATTGTGCTGATAACATCAAATTATCCTGAATATTAAGTGTCAATTTCCCCCGATAATGCTTGTAATTTATATCATTTATATGGATTTACGGTTGTTTTTCATTATACTGTCACGGTAAATTACGAGCATTGGAGCTAAAGAGACGCTGAATTGGAGAGTTTATTGAAGATTTATCATAGTATGCTCACTTTGAAGAAGTTACGGTGTAACTCCTCTCTCACATTACGCTGTAACTAAAGCGTGGCTCAGAAAACCAACTTATCAGAAGATTATGGCGTAACTCTCCCAAAGATTACCTCGTAACCATATTAGGTCAAATGAGGTTCTTATGGGTTAAGGTTTATATAGTGTTAAGGATTCTAGTTTTTGCAAAAAGTTTCAACCTTTACGTGTTTTACATTGTTTTCAAACTCATTTTTATTTCATACCATCATCTTACACTTAAGCTCAAAACATATTTTGGTTCATCAAGTTCTCAACTTTCTTATTCTTTTAGTGTTTTTGAAGAATTTTCATCATTAAAAAGGGTTTTCAAAACATCTTAGTGCTTAAAAAATACGCTTTTGGTAAAATCACTTTGACTTTATGCCTAAGGAAAACCCTTTTCTTACGCTTAAGCTAAAACCCTGTTTTACCAAGGAAACCCTAATCCTACGCTGTAAAGCTCAAAGTCTACACCTAAGCAAAGAAGCTACGCGTGTAAGCATTTCATCACTTGATCTTCGTAGTCTTTGGTTTACTCGCATCTGTTTTCTTGCTTGGATAAGCCCGAAACACTTCAACTTTGGATATCTCTTACATCGGTATAAGTGTAAAGGATTTTTGGGTAAAACCCTAGTTTTACGCCTAACCTTAATACTTACGCGTAGAAACTTCTTTGCCTAAGAATTTCCTACGCATAAGCTTTTCTTACGATAAGGAAATATTATGCATAAGGTTTCTACTACTAAGTCTGCGTGGTTTACTTAAGCTAAGCTTTTCTCAAGTCTACGCGTAACCTCTTATCTACGCGTAAGTTGGGTACTACACGTAAAGAAGGAACATTTCTACGCCTAAGGTTCTTTCACGCATAAGTCGCTTCACGCTTAAGAACACTTCATCAACAAACTCAAAGGTTCATTCGACTACAAAGATCCATCATCAACACAAGTAGTATTTAAAAAAAAAAAATCTTACAACCTTAAAATTGGATTTTATAGTAAATTTCAAATTTTGGGAGTGAAAATTTTTCATAATTATTTTAGGAGGGAAATTTTGAAAATCACTATATTGGCCTTTCAATATGCAGATTACACAAATCCCGTCACCTTCCAACTACTGCTTAAAACCTTCATCACCAAACCTTGCTACTGATTATTCTGAAGATGCATATGCATTTGTGGAATTGAACAAAACAGGGATGTTACTGACTAAGATGATGAACTCAATAGTTAAAAAATCCAAGTGTCAGACTTCATCCAATTCCCGAGATCCAACAGTCGTGCAAGGTGAAAGAGTTGATGTACAAGGAAGGAATGCTCAAGGGGTTGTTGGGAATGTTGTGATTACTTCATCCGTCGCTTTACGTAATGCGCATAATGAGGTTATAGCAATGGAAAAGCAGGATAGCAGCTGAGATCGTGGGGAAGATATCATACCCATCTATGACACAGAGCCCAACTTTGACAAAGAACAAATGGTTGAGGAGGATATCTTACCCACCTATGACACTGACACATAACATATGGTTGAGGTAAAATCATTGATCATATTCCCGCCCGCAAATGCAACACAACAAACTGAGAAACCTGATTTTAGAAATGAAGGAGAGGTTGACCAGTGTGTTGCACAATGTCCAGACAACTATCTCATGTCTGAGCCCGGACATAACCATCTAAACTTCCCCCAAACCCCATCATCAGCTGAACCAAGCATTCAGCTTACACGTCGTCAAATGAAACAACTATTTGCTCCTCTGTTTAGTGATGATATTGATCTACGTGCTTCAGATATATCAAATGTTTCCGCTGCTCAACCTGATAATAATCCAATACCTGATACACCTACAACAACAAAAACTGTTGATGAAGCACCTCTAATTGATTCAACAACAACAGCCGAGCAAACCGCATCCAATGACGCTACACCAGCTGATGATCTTCTAAATCATGATGTACCTACACCCGCAGATTATGATCCAAATGCGTTCTTTAACCCTTTCGCTAATGCAACTGCCTCTTCAGATGTTGCGGAATCATCTACAAGCCATTTGAATCCTCCCAATATGCGTAATGTATTTCAAGATCAACCCTCCACACATCGTTGGATTAAAGACCATCCTCTTGTGAACATTATTGGAAACCCGAATCAACCAGTCGTAACTAGACAACGCCTTTAGACTGACTGAGAACATTGCATTTATGCTTTAACAGTGTGTCAATCTAAACCCAAAAAATTAAAGAAGCAATGACTTACGACAACTGGATAGAATCCATGCAAGAAGAATTAAATCAGTTTAAACATCTTGAAGTATGGGAATTGGTTGAAAGACCAATAGGGGTCTATGTCATTGGTCTGAAATGGATTTGGAAAAACAAGTTAGATGCCGAGGGTACGCTTATCGAAATAAGTCACGCGTCTAGTGGCTAAGGGTTATAGACAAGAAGAGGGATTGACTTCAGGAATCATTCGCGACCGTTGCTAGACTTGAGGCTGTATGGATTTTTCTGTCATTCGCGGCTCACATGAACATCACGGTCTATCAGATGGATGTCAAAACCGCTCGAATGGTCAACTAAAGGAAATGGTTTATGTTAGTCATCCGAAGGATTTGTTGATCCGAGTTCAGAATCACGTCTTCAAACTCAAAAGGCTCTATAATCGGTTTCAAACAAGCCTCGCGTGGTATGATGAGTTATCATCCTTTCTCATTGCCAATAATTTCACTAAAGGATCGGTCAACCAACACTTTTCATTCAATATCACGGGGCTCACATTTTAATCGTTCAAATCTATGTGGATGACATCATTTTGGGTCAACACATAAAAAGTACTCAAACGAATTTTCAAAACTTATGTTTACAGATATCTTTGTTCGCTATCGGCCGAGACCAATGAAACTCACCTTTTCGAGGCTAAAAGAATCCTCCAGATACATAAAGGGAACCATTAATTTGGGGATCCGTATCCAGAAGGATTCGGTTTTGAACTAATAGCTTTTTCGTGACGCCGACACGCAGGTTGCTTAGATTCTCGGAAAAGTGCTTCAGGATCCTTACAATTTCTTGGTGATAAACTAGTGTCATGGCAATCGAAGAAGCAGGATTGCACATCGCTGTCCTCAATCAAGAAAATTTGAATATGTAGCCATGTCAGCGTGTTGTGCTCAAGTCGTTTGGATGAGAACACAAATCAAAGACTATGGTTACATATTTTGACGTAATCCCATGTACCTGCGACAATCAAGTGCTATTGCGATCGTGCAACTCCGCTCAACATTGAAGTCCAAGCACATCGATCTTCGATATCATTTCATAAAGGAGCATGTGGAAAAGGGTACCGTTGAATTATCTTTTGTAGTTACTGATCACCAACTGGCGGATCTTCTCACCAAAGCCTTGGCTCCTGCTAGGTTTAATGATTTGATCCACCGGATTGGTATGAGGTGTTTGACTCCAGAGGAACTGGACGAACTTTAACACATTCTTGAGAACCAGTCAAACACCAAAACATCTTTTGTAAATATTTTTCAAAAACAAAATACAAAAATAAAAAATCAGATAAAATCCAAAAATATTATTATATCTTAATTTCTATCTAAACCAAACATCGCAAGTACAAATCTTCCGTCAACACTGTGTTCCATCAAATCTTTCACCATTTTTCCCGAACAAGTGTTGAGAGGGAGAAAGTAATTATTTTTCTGTTTCATAAAACCTTGTACTTGCATGTTACAAATAATTCGTTGTTTCTTATTAAGTGGTGGATACTTTATCATGTAAAATACCCTCCTCAGACTCAAATGTTTACAAAATTCATTATTTCAAAAGTTAAGGGGGAGTATCGTCATGTTTCTTGCCTAAATATGTTTTGTGTAACCAAAATGGAAGTTAAAGGATCTTGGTTGGAACCTCTTTGAGGTTAAGGGGCCAAATGTGTCATGTTTGAAAAATTAATTTTAACAAAAACATTTA
This sequence comes from Chrysanthemum makinoi, assembly GCA_910596185.1. Taxonomy (NCBI): domain Eukaryota; kingdom Viridiplantae; phylum Streptophyta; class Magnoliopsida; order Asterales; family Asteraceae; genus Chrysanthemum; species Chrysanthemum makinoi. The sequence continues at coordinate 145,844,007 of OU343223.1, read as the reverse complement.
CTCCACCAAGATCAAATGACCCAAATCAAATTTTCAAATCCGTTCAAGCTGTTCATAATCTGTAAGTTCTAAATTGTTTTGATCAAGATTCTAAACAAGGATTTAAAAAATCTTTCAAATCCAACTGTTAAAACTCTTTGAACTGATTTTGGAAAATTGTTCACTCGAACGAATTGGGTGTTTATGCATAAAAGTGTTTGGATTGAAAAGAGTTATGATAAGACCTTTCTTGGTGTCTATTAAACTTGTTTCAATCGTCCAAAACCATTCAGAATCTTAAATTTCATTAATTTGAATTCTAGGGTTCTTGCGCTCATTTAGGGTTTTTCTATTCTGTGTTATGTTATTAGGTGGTCAAGAAAGTGTTAGAATAAGTATATATGCATGTTTTGAACCTTTAAATTAGCCTAGAAACATCTAAACTGTATGAATTTAAGTTTTAGGTTTTTAGGGTCATCTCCCATGAATCTTTTGATTCTGTGGTGGAAATGTGTTAAATCTTGTTCCATTGCACTCATATGACATCTAGGACACTCCCGAAACCTTCTTGTTTGATTTGAGTAGCTAAATCTCTCTCACATAGATTAAGAATTTAGGGTTTAAGTAATTTTACGCCTAAGTCTTTATGTGTGTATCTGATATGTTCTTATGCTTGTTTTGTGATCTAAAAGATTTTTGGAATTAACTGCATTCAAGTTTTCATGTTTATATTTAACAAAGTTAATTATTCGTAATGTCGAATCTTGTGTGTTCAAACCGTTACGCTTAAAGAATACTTTTATGCGTAAAGGTAATGCCTAAGAGAGATCTTACGCGTAACTCTTACGCATAAGTGGTCTACAGTGGATTACACGTATCTTGGAAAGATATTCGTAAACAAGGTTTGCTACGCATAAGCTTTACTCTTACGAGTAAACTTTTAGCGTAATATTTAGCTTACTCCTACGCATAAGCTCCTTTCTTACGCATAAGGATCCTTGTTACACATAACCCACTGTTCACTACATTTTGGCCCGTTACTTATATGTTACTTGTAAAATGTTACGCATAAGTCATAAATACCTGATGTTTCATACAAGCTTACAAAAGTTAATATGTTGTGTGTTAAGTGAACAATTGGTCTTTGAAATTTTAAAATTAAAACGTTCACGTAACTTATCACATCAACTTCAAACAATTGGAAAAATGTGACTTAGGACTTGTAACTAACATAAACATGTTACCATCAAACAAGTAATTAGATAATAAATCAGACTAAATCAAACACATTGTGTTTCCATATGTCTGTCTCTTTGTCTAATGACTTTCAGATCACAAAATGGCTGCAAATCAATCAAACATCAATGCCCCAGCTAAACTCTCGATGGCAAACACATTCTGTACCGGTGGATACGACAAAACAATTAGCAAGAACAATCTCCGTGTCGTCTTCAACAACTTCATATGCTCAGAATCATCTTGCAGAATTTTTGTGGACATCCTTCTACAACATCCATTCAAATTCATGCTCACAAAGTCATACTGATGATGAGTATGATTCAATGGATGAGGAAATACAATTTCGTAAGACAATAAAGCAGAAAAGGATGGAATACCATGCTTCAACCTTTTCGGTTAATCAACCCGGTAAGTAGGAGGGTCAAGCGGTCAAGAGTGCTCCACTTATGGAAGATCCATTGCAAACAACTCTTACCCCATCCGATCCGGTTAATCAATCCGGTAAGGATCAGGGTGTCACTGTCACTACAACTGTTGAAATAAAGCAACCACAACAATATCTATAACAAACGCAAGAAGAAAAACATGATGAAGATGAGGAAACTTATGAAAAATGAGATTACGATCATGATAAGGATGAATGAGTGACTGATGATGATAATTTGGCGGCTGAAGAGGAAATTATGTGAAAAGAGGCGAAGAAGTCGCTAGAGTGAATAGAAAAGTTGAAGAAGGAATCAGACAACTACTTAGTTGACAATCCAATACACAAACCTCAACAGTCTTCTGAACCACCTCTTGATACTTCCACCAAACCCAAATCATCATCTCAATCATCACCTCCATCAACAAAAGAAACAACTAAGTCAACAACAAAATATGTTAAGAAGGCAACTCCATCCAATGATTCGACAAATGGTTAAGTAGGTTATCACCACTACACAACAAGCTACACAACCTCCACCATCTGATTAACCAAGGGATTCAAAAACCACACCACCAATGGAGAAAACCATTGATCACTTGACATACACTAGTGGTGAGGATCACGACTTACCTGAGCCCCAACCTGAACCTCAACCGAAATTTAGATCAAGTACATTACTGCACTCCTTGTTTTCATACGCATCAAATCAAAGAGTGTCTTGAAGATCTCCACCTCGGGGTCAAATTTTACCAAAATTCTTCACTTCAACGGAATCAATCAGGAACCTCAATACAAAATCGTTCATAATCCAAAGTTTGGGTTTGTCTACCGATGTGAAATTCATCATACTTGTTTCATGGCTTTCGATGAAATTCACAAAGTTCTATAACGCCACCCTGGAGATGGTTCGAGATGGATTGGCATATCGATTGAAGGACATTGAGTTGGGTATTATTCAGACGAAGAGATGGAATTCAAAGGATCGCAAGGATGTTCATTGATTTATCACTAGGATTGATGAAAGGTTGATTCATCCGATCGATGCAACGGTTGGAATAGCTATGTGGGAGGATGACCAAACTTTCCGATTCTGACTTACCAACGTCCTCAAAAAGTAGCTGATCGTTTGCAATCATTGGGTACTCTCTAAACTCTCTTGATTGTGATTTTGTTTGTTTGATTAATTGACGATGGTTTGTGCACACCTAACAGTGTACAACCCGTACTTGTAATGAAAGGACCCTATGGTACGCTTGATTCTGCCACAATCCTATAAAGGAGAAAGCTTTTACTTTTGAGTAAAACTTATCAAAACTTTCACTTTTCAAAGTTTTGCTCAAAAGAACAAGTACTTCCCCTTATGTTTTCAAAACCTCAAAAGTTAATATTACTTGTTGAGGGGGAGTACTTGCTAAAATCTTTGTTCACAAATTGTTCTTCGTGGAAACTTCCCACAAAACTCAAAATGGTCATATTCGATATCAAAATTTCGTCAAAAATAACATTTATATGCCATTTTTGAGGGGGAGAAAAATCGTGTGATACAAATATGTTGTGAAACTTTTGATTGAATCTTCGAGCTAAGACTTAACCAATGAATTGAGAGATCTGAATCATATACATCGAAAAGATTTGTCTTTCAAGACTTATCCGAGTAGATTGTACCTATTCGAGAAACTCTTGATAGACATGAACTTTGACGGGTTTGACAACCTTCGAGGTTTGTCCACACCTTCAAGGTAGTTATTAGAGCTAGTTGTCACCTAAAAGTTGACAATGCATCTCTTTAACTATGCAACGAACTGCGTGTCTCTGGGAATTGTCTGTCTTGAGTAGATCAATTCGAAGTTCGCGCTTCTCTCACCGTGATTCAAAACACTTAAGCACGTGTGGAGGGGAGTATTTCTGCAAATGATAAAACTCTCACAGTGTTACAAAATGTTTTCACTCATAAACACTTTGAAAGATTTTCCAAGAAAATAGTTTTATGGCAACATAGGTTAGTCATGGCGTTATAAGGTGACTAAGGTTAGGAATAACCGTCCTATGATCCGCCAGAGCCGGAGGGATCTACCCAAGGACACCACCAATAGTTAGAGCTTAGAAGTCATTAGGTATGATTATAGAAAGGAGAAAATGAGAATCGGAGAAAGAAGGAGTTGAAGAATTAAAAAGAAAAGTAATAAAAAGGGTGAAAAGAAATAGCCCTCCAAATTATTCAACTTAGGACAAACACCGGGTTCAATACATATGCTACTGGATGTCACTAGATGACACCGGTATTGAAGATCAAAGTCGTCATGGACCCAATGACGCATGCACTAAACCTTCTTAGCCACTCAAGTTTCTCTCAACAGAAGCTTGTTTCATTCTCACAGGGAACCCTACGTAAACTATCAACTTTCTCTTAGAGATTGCTGGTATTGAAGAAGGAGACCCTCTCCCTAGTCTCCGCTTAGGAAAACCAAAGCGCACAATTGAGTCTAGAGCCACGAGATTCATCAAAAGATCTCTTAGGAACACTCAACATTTCATCACCTGTCGTTCAACAATAAGGACGCAAGTGATACTACTCTAGAGGCCTACACGGATCTTAGCAATCTTTCGAGAACATTTATGAGGGGTTCACAATTGTGATCATCAGTGATTGAATGGAAACTCCTGCCAGGGTCAACATCAAATAGCCCTGACAGCAGGTCACTTCGGTAACTCCTTGTGGGTTACGCTTAGTGTGTCTCAAACGGTCTGACAATCGGGTGATGCTTCGTGTACCTCAACACCAATTGAACCGTAGTTGTACCGTACATCGTGTTATCCTACTTGAGGGACTCGATTCAGAAACGCACTTTGCTAGAATTAGAGATGCGTTTTCACACTATGTTGTTAACACGCTTGAAGTTCAAACTTGTAAGTACTGGAAATCCCGCTAAGGAGATTCCTTTCAAGAATCTAGTCCTAAAGATGTGGGTCATTACTTGAACTTGTTCAATGTAATGCCAAGCCCCATCCCTTATGGGATTCGGACGTCACCGATTCGCACCAAGGTGAATGGAATCAAGACATTCATCGAAGAACAATCGTGAGTGGTCAATTTCTAAGAAACGCTACGGTGATCGAATTGGTGTTTATCACTAACCCATTCCTATGTTTTCTTCTTATGGATGCTCCTGGGAGATGATCGTGCAGATTCTCCACATGCTCATACCAAAAACAACATAAATTGAAGTTCTCTCGAAAGGCAACACAAAACTCAGAATGATTCTTAGTCAAGCCAAAGAATCTACAAAGTTTAAAGACTAAAGAGAACTACATCAACTCCACGAAATCCAACGCTCCAAAGAGCGTGTGAGCATGTTGGAGAAGGGACGTGGAGACACCGAGCAATGAAGCGGCACTGATCTAGATTGCCACAACATAACATCACCATATCGCACACCGTAACAAAGAACAAAGATAAATGAAGACGCCAAAGTGAAAAATTCAATGAAAAACAAGATCCTCACACTGGGGAGATTGTTAGAATCAAGGCACTTCTTCTCACAAGAAAGAAGAATGTCAGAAGACGTCAAAGCAACTATTACATCTGCACCAACAACGTTTCAAGATTACTGAATTTATTAATTACCAACACTGTCACAATTCTCAATTTCCGGTCATTTCTCAAACTCAATATTCATCATATTAGTTCATGCATGGTTTTGCATTTCACATTAAACGCATAATTTCTTATTAAATAAACGCTATCGCATAATTAATTATTTTGAACAATTGATCCGATACTTCCAAAAATGATCCCGATATATTTTTATACTTATATTAAGATCATAAAAGTAATATTATGAGTTTACCCGGTGTTTTAAATTTATTTCGTAGATAAATTGTTATATTTATATAATTACGACGGTTTTCGTAAATTCAACCCGATAAATATTTATTCACTCAATTCTTGTAAGAAATACATTTTTATAATTTATATGACTTCAATATGTTTTATTTTGACCCGTTAAAATTTATTTTTAATTAACGCTACTTTACAAGCTTAAATGTACACATAATTATTTAACTAAACTTACAAATATACATTTACATTACATACAAAATAAAAAAAATAAAAAAAAATAAACTAGCTAACTCAAAAAACCTTGGTCGACATACATAGATGACACACCATTTTTGGCACAAAATATCTATCTTAAACTATACTTATATTGTTTATTACATACAAACATACACATAGATACCAAATAAAAAGGTGAAAACAAAATATCCTCTTCCTCTTCTTCTCCTTAATCGGCCACCATTGAAGGACCAACAAGGAGACCACAAAAATTTTCAAGACAAGTATATTTCACTCTAGTTACACTCTTGATTAAGGTTGTGAAATAAAAACCTTGGGTGATTAGGATTAAACCTTTGTTCATTAACCTCATCAAGTTAACTAGTAAGCATCTCATGTCCATGTTCATATTTCATATTCATTTTATGTTCATTTCATCATATTTGAGAAAAACATGCAAGTCTTATGGATGTTTATACCACTTTTTCATTGTTTTTAAGAGTTATATATATTTATGTCATCCTATAATTATCCCTTGAAACATATCACTTTTGGTGATGTCTAGGAACCCATGACACCCTAAGAAGGTGTATGGTAGGATTTGAATACCTTCGGAGTTGTTTTGAATTGGTTAGAATAGGTTTTGCGCGAGAAAAACTCATTTCGACAACTTTATTTAGAGGTATGATCAAAATTGTTAATTCGGAATTTTCGACTTGAGTAAGAAAGTATTTTGGGCTAGATATTTGAAAATATACTTTAAAACAAAAAGCGTGGTCGGCTTGAACGGGTTAAACGGAGCTATAACGAAGAAGTTATGAATTTTTGAAGTTTGACGACTAAAACTATTAATTTTAAATTTCAGCATTTTAATATCACTTTTACGAGTCAAAAATGAGGCTTAAGCATTATGAAATGTGTCGACTTATCAAAAAAATATTAGTATACTTTAATACGAATCTAAGGATGTAGAAAACGTTGAGAAAAACGGACTTGTAACGATTAAATTATACACGCTACAACAAAGTTGCCGTAACTTTATTTATATAAGAAAAACTAATATATTTCTATTAGACAAACCATACCGCAACAAGTGACCATGTTGAGGGTCGTTTTTAACAAGGATGTAATACTTTTTATAACGTGATGTCTTCTAGTAAAAGTAAGTTCGCCTAGCATATTTTACAAAATGTCCAACCGTCATCGCCAAAGCGGAGTTGTAACGAATAAAATACGGTCACTTAAACTTTGCCGGAAACCACCCTTAAACAATAGTTTGGACACAAATACCATACTTTACCTATATATTTCTCCATGATCGAGACCTCTAAGATGAAAACTTAAGTACTAAAACTTTGAGATAATGATACAAGCTTCCAAAAACCGTTGAGTTCGTTTCCTAACACTGATGTGCACCACCATTTGAATTAGCTTTTCAAGGCCGCTTATTCACTTTCACAAATTATCAAAGTATATTGTTTTGCTTAAAAGATGTAAATTCTTGATAAATCAAAAAACGATTATCGTAGGATGTTGATTCAACGTATATACTTGTAAAGTATTTTATAAACAAGACGAGATGTCATAAAAACATATATTTTATTGATAAATTCTATTTTCAAAACGTTACATAAGTGGTATAGATTACATATGGATTTGCATGCGATATTGTTTCATGACATATATTAGGGCATCATTCATTTTAGGTCGCGGATAGTTTCCAGAGCCTCATTTTAGATGCACTTCATTTTGTTAGCATATCAATCATACCAGTGAGTTCATACCCGCTTTACTGCTTTAAATTCTTACAAACTCTTTGGGGAGATCCATGCTTAAATACTTGTTTTACTCTTTAATACTCAAACCATTATACAATTGTGTTACACTATACTTCTTATACTCTTTGGACATTATGTGTGGTTTATTGCTATATGTGCCTTAATGTGTTAAACTTGTTTTCAATTATGCTTCAACATACATACTTTAGCAATCGGTTAACTCCTGCAAGGAGCGGAGAGGTATTGATAGTACTATCGGCCGACGCATTTACCACCATTGAGTCCCTCGATGACTTGACCAGGGGGTGAATATAACTGTTATTCAATTAGACACAACAAACAATGTAGACTTGTCAAGAGGTTTAGTTGGCTGTGATTGTTTGCATTAAATACTTGTATATATCGTATGCACATATGTCCTACTTATACAAAGAAACAAGATTGACAAAGAATTCTATTTTAGGCAATGGGTTGTGAACACATAGGTTGATTTTTGTATCAGGCGGGAACTCGAACTCCAATGGATTTACAATGCCTTTGTCGCATAAACATTCTTTAAAGACTTTTTCAAGTCATTTTCAACAAACTTATGAACTCACCAACCTTTGTGTTGACACTTTTTAGGATGTTTATCTCGAGGTCGTAAGGCTTATAGCATTTCATGGAGCTTTTGGGTCACATGGCATACATTGGAGTCTTGTGTTTTTATCAATTACCATTCGACATGTTTTGTAACCCTTTATGTATTATCAAACTTTGGGATCTCATGTTTTGTAAACTTTAACTTTATTTAATAGAATGGTAAACTTTTTCAAAAGCGTCTCATTTTAGAGGTTTTCGCTATCCATGCTTTGTGCTATGACTTCATACCCCAAAGACACTATCGCTCATTGCGATATTTTGGGGTGTGATGCATTGGTATCGAGACTTGGTTATAGAGAACTAGGTTGCATTTTAGTTCCTATCACCTACACACTTTTCAGACACCTTACACACTTTTCAAGCATATGTTTCTTAAAAATTTCTTTTAGACCCACCCTCGATAACGGGTTTCCTCTTGTACCGATGGTGGAGTCCTGAAAAATCTAGTCAAGTCATCAAAATATGGAGTTTCAGAATATGTTAACTCTATCTAACTTGATCTCGTGACAGCTCTTTTGTTTGATGAGACACTAGATCGAAGCTAAATAAGTGTTACTATATAGTCAGATATATTTGATGCCCAGATACTTTGGAACTACATCATCACTAACCTCTCATCGTGAATTTTTAGCACCTAAAGGAATTTCCATACACCAAGTGCTTACTCTCCTAGATACCTACCCCAAATTCCTCCTCCTCCAATCGCTAGAATCGGATGATAGAATGACTACCTATTTCAAAGAATATCAATCGCCGAGACATGTATGCTTCGGTGGTATGTACACGGTGAAATGAGGCATTATAATATGGTGGCCAACATAATATAAATGCTGCCACAACCCACGTGGAGGACATATGCCACCACGCATTTAGATCGGTGTGGGCACACCTTAGGTCCAATTTGTGGCGGTATTATGTTTGAGGATGTTAAGTATAGACATAGGAACTCAATCGGTCCTTTCCCTTGCAGAGATCATGGCACCAAAGAGGGTAACACGCAAAGACTAGTCAGGTGGTGCGGCGCAAAGGTGGAAGGACAGAGCATGGAGGTAGAGAAGGCGGCTTACATGGGTAACAATGACAACAACGCCGGGCGAAACCCCATTTTGCCGCCATCATCGCTCAACAACTTGAAATCTTGCTTCCCACTATTGTCACACAAGTTGGAAACCATATGAATAAATCGGGAAACCACGGAACGGAATGCGATTACCAAACAATGTAGTTGGCAAAGGCAACAACAACAACAACAGTAACCGATGCACGAGTATAAGGAATTTTCAAAGATGCAAACCCGTGAGTTTGATGGTATAGAGGTGCTGGCATATACCGATGGGTAGAGAAGACGAGTCGCTGATCGACATCGCGAATTGTGCCGCGACATCGAGGGGGTGAAGTATGTCGCTTGCTTGCTATCGTGAAGGCATTGACATGTGGAACACACAGCCTACAAAAGTTAGGGGCATAGAAGCAGCCTATAGGTATGACATGGGACTAATTTAAGGAGTTATTGAAAGAGAAATCACCCTGACAATGAAAAAAGCGTAAATCGAACATGAAATTTATCATCACTCTATGATAGAGCTGGTCACGCGCCTACACGATCGACATTCCATGAATTAGCTTAATTAGTTCATCCTGTTACTCCTCAATCCAAGAGAATCATGAGTACATATATGGTCTGTGCCCAACCGTGGAATTCAGAAACAACCGAGCCGCCTACAATACAAAGTGCATACCGGAAAATGAACCCTCGACAGACGAGATGGTTGAAATGGTAATTTTGAAGAGCGCGACAAGAGGAAGGAAGCCGAAGTTGGTCGAATAGGCGTATTTTAATGTGGTAATAGACAACAAAAGGGCAAGAGTTTTGTGGCAACCGGCACCTAACAAAGAAAGTGCGGGTACACATCCCAAATGTGCTAAATGTGCTTATCATCATCCGAAGACCAAGCCCGGCCGCCAGGCAAATTGTAACGATACGCCATTTTAAAGAGTAGTGTAAAACACGTAACACCAAATTTTAATGCGGTATGTAATGTACCCCTAATCACTTCCTAATATCCTAGGTTGAATGGAACACAGACAACCATGTGGTAACCAAAGACCTAGTTCTTTAGCTATAGAAGGAAATAACCCAAACCAGTACCTCAATATCACCCACCGCTCGAAAGTATTCTATATAGGGGACCTAGGCACCGCATGCGTAATCGCACGCTTTCCCTAGACCATTAAGTGATCCAATCGCATATTCGTGATTCGAGCCTATTAGATAAGAAACTAGACGCCAGTAAGTTTTGACATAAGCACTTTGACCATACACCCCGACAGAAAAAATAAGGGTAGACCTTTATATCATTTCTCCATTGAATCACGAGGACGTGATTCCTCCATTATGGGAAGAATGTCACAATTCTCACTTCCGTCATTTCTCAAACTCAATATTCATCATATTAGTTCATGCATGGTTTTGCATTTCACATTAAACGCATAATTTCTTATTAAATAAACGCTATCGAGTAAATAATTATTTTGAACAATTGATCCGATACTTCCAAAAATGATCCCGATATATTTTTATACTTATATTAAGATCATAAAAGTATATATGAGTTTACCCGTTTTAAATTTATTTCGTGATAAATTGTTATATTTATAATTACGACGGTTTTCGTGAAATTCAACCCATAAATATTTATTCACTCAATTCTTGAAAGAAATACATTTTATAATTTATGACCAATATGTTTTATTTTTGACCCGTTAAAATTTATTTTTAATTAACGCTACTTTACAAGCTTAAATGTACACTTAATTATTTAACTAAACTTACAAATATACATTTACATTACATACTAAATAAAAGAAAAAAAAAATAATAAACTAGCTAACTCAAAACTCCTTGGTCGACATACATAGATGACACACCATTTTTGGTACAAAATATCTAACTTAAACTATACTTATATTGTTTATTACATACAAACAAACACATAGTTAACAAAATAAAAAGGTGAAAACAAAATATCCTTCTTCCTCTTCTTTCTCCTTAACCGCCAAATTTGAAGGACCAACAAGGAGACCACAAAATTTCAAGACAAGTATATTTCACTCTAGTTACACTCTTGATTAAGGTTGTGAAATAAAAACTTGGGTGATTAGGATTAAACCTTTGTTCATTAACCTCATCAGTTAATAGTAGCTATCATTCCATGTTCATATTTCCATATTCATGTCATTTCTATCATATTTGAGAAAAACATGCAAGTCTTATGGATGTTTATACCACTTTTTCATTGTTTTTAAGAGTTATATATATTTATGTCATCCTATAATTACTCCTTGAAACATATCACTTTGGTGATGTCTAGGAACCCATGACACCCTAAGAAGGTGTATGGTAGGATTTGAATAGCTTCGGAGTTGTTTTGAATTAGTTAGAATAGGTTTTGGCGAGAAAACTCATATTTCGTTTAACTTTATTTTAGAGGTCTGATCAAAAATTGTTAATTCTGAATTTTCGACAAAGAAGCAAAATATTTTGGGCTAGATATTTGGAAAATATACTTTAAAACGAAAACGCGGGTCAGCTGAACGGGTTAAAACGAAAGCTATAAATCCAAGAAGTTATGAATTTTGAAGTTTGACTAATTTAAACTATTAATTTCAGAAATTTCAGCATTTAATATCACTTTTACGAAGTCAAAAATGAGGCTTAAGCGTTATAAAATGTGTCGACTTATCAAAAATATATTAGTATACTTAATACGAAGTCTAAGGATGTAGAAAACGAAAAACGGACTTGTAACGACATTAAATTATACACGCTTACACAAAGTTGCCGTGAATTTATTATATAAGAAAAACTAATATATTTATTAGACAAACCCGCAACAAGTGACCATGTTGAGGGTCGCTTTAAGAAGGATGTAATACTTTTTATAACGCGGATGTCTTCTAGTAAAAGTAAGTTCGCCTAGCATATTTTCCAAATGTCCAACCGTCACGCTGAAGTTGTAACGAATAAAATACTATCACTTAAACTTGCCTTAAACCACCTTCTTAAACAATAGTTTGACACAAATACCATACTTTACCTATATATTTCTCCATGATCGAGACCTCTAAGATGAAAACTTAAATACTAAAAATTTGAGATAATGATACAAGCTTCCCAAAACCGCTGGAGTTCGCTTCCTAACACTCGATGCACCATTTTACTAATTAGCTTTTCGGTCGTTTATTCAGCTTTCACAAATTATCAAAGTATATTGTTTTTATGTAATTTTAAAAGCTGTAAATTCTGATAAATCAAAAACCATTATCGTAGGATGTTGATTCAACGTATATACTTGTAAAGTATTTTATAAACATGACGAGATGTCATAAACATATATTTCGACGATAAATTCTATTATTTTCAAAAACGCATACAAGTGGTATAGATTACATATGGATTTGCATGCACGACATTGTTTCATGACATATATTAGAGCACATCATTCATTTTTAGGTCGCCGGATATTTCCAGCCTCATTTTCGCACTTCATTTTGTTAGCATATCAATCATACCGTGTGAGTCTATTCCCGCTTTTACTCGTCCTAAATTTTACAAACCTTTTGGGGAGATCCATGCTTAAATACTTGTTTTTACTTTAAGTAATACTCAAAACCATTATACAATTGTGTTACACTATACTTATACTCTTTTGGACATATGGTGGTTTATTGCGATATGTGCGCATGTTAAACTTGTTTTCAATTATGCTTCAACATACACTTAGCAACCGGGTTAACCGCTGGAGCCGGGCGGAGAGGTATTGATAGTACTATCGGTCGGCGCCTCACCCTTGAGTCCCTCGATGACTTGACCTGGGGTGAATATAATCTGTTATTCAATGAGACACAACAAACAATGTAACATGTCAAGAGGTTCAGCTGGTCAGGATTCTTCATGATAAATACCGATATATCGTATGCACATATGTCCTACTTACAAACAAGATTGACAATTCTATTTAGGCAATGGTTGTGAACACATAGTTTTTAGTTTTGTAAGGCTTTTAACTGAACTCAATGGATTTACAATGCCTTTGCTGCATAAACATTCTTTAAAGACTTTTTCAAATCATTTTCAACAAACTTATGAACTCACCAACCTTTTGTTGACACTTTTTAGCATGTTTATCTCAGTCGTAAGGCTTATAGCATTTCATGGAGCTTTTGGGTCACATGGCATACACAGAGTCTTGTGTTTTTTATCAATTACCATTCTACATGTTTTGTAACCCTTTATGTATTATCAAACTTTGGGATCTCATGTTTTGTAAATTTAACTTTATTTAATCGAATGAAACCAAAACGCCTCATTTAGAAGGCGCTTTCAGATTCATGTTGTGTTATACATCATACCCCAAAGACACTATCGCTCCGGCCATGAGCATTTCAGGGATGTATTTGGTATCGTATTATTATAGACTCAAGCACATTGATGCTTTTTAAGTTTTTGGTATCTTATTAGTTAGTAGAAAATGTATTACATGGCTAAATAATTCTCTAGTTAGAGATTTGTAGATCATCATCTCTCAGAGTTTTATTGAATGAAGTTACATGTTTATGCCATATTGCTTGAGTATATGTTGTTGCTTAAAAACATATCTCACTTTGATGTTAAACATTATTTGTTACATCACCATTGCTGAATTCTCATAATTTATCGTGACGGATCCTTGAGTTTTGTTTGTGACTATCCTCCAAGGAGGGAATCATGGGATCCGCGGCAAAACAAGACATGTTTTTTTACTAAATTAAGTCTTATTTGTAGGAAATTATGCATTTAATACTTGTTTTCTAACCTTTGTTTTGTAGATTTTCAAAATACACATGAAGACTTTGACACATCTGCTAGGGGAGCTTTGTGTCAAACAATACATTGCAAAAACATTTGCAATATAATCCTCATTTAGATTACATTTCATGCCGTCCCTTTGCAAAGTTGCAATCATCAGTGGGGGAGCATTATCGCCACAAAGACTAAACCATTTGCAAACATCATTGCAGCATTAGCTTAGTAGTTTTTCTTACTTGACGCTTCCTCACAAAGGGATGGACTCGTCAGGAGTTAAGACGCAGAACTCTTCCCATTACTTGTTTCTATATTTTTCTTCTTTACATGTTTTTCTTAAAACATTGTGTTAATTTTTTCTATTTTTGTTTCTCGACAAAAGGGGAGAGAGAAGAGAGTAAAAACTCACTCAACTTCTTTACGTAATTTTAGTTTTTCCTCAAAATACTTTTATGTTTTGTCATCAACAAAAGTGGGAGATTGTTAATACAACAAGTCAGTAAAACGCTTATTTATATTTTAGGATCTTCTAATGTTTTGTCGATAACAAACGAAAATCATTTTAACTTAAACAAATAAAAATAATGCAGAAAATGGTTTGAGCCACAGTTTACTAACACAATTACCAAGTACACATAAACAATAAAAAAGTATAAGTGATTTTATGATTTAGTATTACATATGTACAACAACTAGTGTTTACATATTGATAAATATATACATAACTAGTATGTGTATTATAATGGGTAATATAAATGGGTAGAAACTTAAGTATTTGACCCATTGACCAAATTCATTGAATGTAGTTGGGTACAACTCAAAGTCCATAACCCATACCCATGGAGCCTGACCCATAACCCATTGCATGACATCATACTTAAGTCATATATGGATATTATCCATGACCCATGGACTAGATGCATTGCATCTTGTAGATACGTTGTATATACTTGGATACCCATGATCCATAACCCATGACCCATGACCCAAAACCCATGGGCAAAAGGGAGCGTCCCGCGGATCCCCAGTATTACACTGGACGGATCCCCTGTGAGGGATCCGTGAGATCCGGTGGAACGTTAGGGCTAAATTTCTTCTATAAATAGTGAGCCATTTCTTCCTTTTTAGGTTTCCACCCCACACATACTTTCCCCAAGTATTGTAAACCTTTCAACCACGTATCCTAAGGATCTCTTTTATGTAGTTTGCCTTTGTTTTTGTGTGATTCTCTAGGTTCCTCTTTATGAGAGACAATTACCCCTTGAAGTCGAAAGCAAGCTCAAAGTCCATGAGTGCCAAGCCATGCTTGGGCCATCATCAAGACTACCGAGGTTCTATTGTTGATTTCTTTCTTCCTCCACGTAAGTGTTGTGTCCAAGGCATTAGTGAATGTTAGGTTCCCAAATATGCAACACAAGTAACAATAGAAGAAATAGAGAAGAGAAGAGATCGGTTGAACAATATCCAAACACACACACACACGTTAATATGAAAGGTTAGGTGTAAGGTATGAGTGAAAGAGTAAATTGAACAACCAACCCTCAAGTGAGGGTTTACATGAGGTATTTATAGGAGGGAAGCTAGGGAACACTCCTAGTTCCCATCCTTTTCCTTATTGGACTAAGGCCTAGGCTTATGGGCCTTCTACATAAGCCTAAGGCTAATTACTAACATAAAGGCCATATTAAGCTAACTATTACATATAAATTACTAACACTTGAATTAAGGTTTAGGAGTGATTCCAACAATCTCTCCCTCAAGTGTTGGTGATGAATACAGACGGTGAAAGTGCTGATGTAATAGTAGCTTTGACGCCTTCTCGACATTCTTCTTCTTGTGAGAAGAATTGCCTTGATTTGAACAATCTCCCCAGTGTAGAGAAATAGTTTTCTTTAAACAGCTCGCTTTGACGCCATCTTAATCTTTGTTCTTTGATCATTGTTCTTTGTGATGGTAGTGATAGTATGTTGTTGTTGTTCACATCAAGTCCGCCTCAGTCCGCTTCATTCAGCCTGTCTCCACGCCATTCTTCAACATGCTCACACGCTTTTGACGTTGGATTTCAAGATCGATGAAGTTCTTTAAGTCTTTAAACTTTGTAGATTCTTTGATTTGACGAAGAATCATTCTGACTTTTGTGTTGCCTTTTCGAGTTAGAACTTCCATTAGTGATGATGTTGGCATGAGCATGTGAAGAATTCAGACGATCACCGCCCAGAGCTTCCATAAGAAGTAAACATAAGAAATGTTAGTAATAAGCGGATACCGGCACTTACAAGTTCGAACTTCGAGTGTTAACAAAGATAGTGTGAAAACACAACTCTAATTCTCACAAAGGCCGCTCTGAACCGAGTCCCACAAGTGAGATAACGCGATGTACCGGGTACATCTATTTGTTCGATGAGTCGCCGAGGTACATCAAGCATCACCTCACGCACAGTAGACCGCTTGAGACACACTGCTTAATCCATGGGAGTTACCGAAGTGACCCGCCGTCGTGGCTTTGATGTTGACCCCGGCAGAGTTTCCATTCAATCACCGAGGATCACAATTGTGAACCTCTCATAAATGTTCTCGACATGCATTGCTAAGATCCGTGAAGGACTCGATAACGTACCACCGATGTTCTTATTGTTGAACACCAAGTGATGAAATGTCAAGTGTACCTAAGAGATCTTTTGATGAATCTCGTGGCTCTAGACTCAATAGTGTGCTTTTGGTTTTCCCTCAAGCGAGACTAGGAGAGGGTCTCCTTCTTCAATACCAAAGAATCTCTAAGAGAAAGCCGATAGTTTACGAGGGTTCCCTCGTGAGAATGAAACAAGCTTCTGTTGAGAGAAACTTGAGTGGCTAAGAAGGTTTAGTGCATGCGCCACCGGGTCCATGACGACTTTTAATCTTCAATAGGCGTCATCAAGTGACAACCAAGAGTATATGAATTGAACCCGTGTTCCGCCTCTAAGTTGAATAATCTGGAGGGCTATTTCTTTTCACCCTTTTCTTTGCATTTCTTTTAATTCTTCAACTCCTTCTTTCTCCGATTCTCATTTTCTCCTTTTTACAATCATACCTAAGGACTTCTAATTCTAACTATTGGTGGTATCCTTGGGTAGATCCTCTCCGCTCAAGCGGATCATAGGACGGTTATTCCTAACCTTAATCTCCTTATAACTCCATTGCCATAAAACCATTTTCAAGAAAATCTCTCGTAGTGTTTGTGAATGAAAACATTTTGTACCACTGTGAGAGTTTTATCTTTTAGCATAAATACTCCCCCCCTCCACACGTGCTTAATAGTTAAGACAGTAAATCAGCACGGTGAGAGAAGAGCGCAAGCACTTTTGAATTGATCGACTCAAGATAGACAACTCATGAGACACGGTTACGCTTGAATAGTTAAAGAGTTACATTGTCCGCTTTTAGGTGACAACTAGCTCTAATAACTATCTTGAAGGTGTGGACAAACCTAGAAAGGTTGTCAAACCCGCACAAAGATCATGTCTACCAGAATTTCTAATGGTACATTCTACTCGACAAGTCCTTTATGAGACACGCTTACATCACTAGCTAACTAGCTTGAAATTATTACCCGCCCAGACAAGTCTTTTCGAAGTTACTAACAGCTTAAGATCTCGCCAATTGCTGGTTAAGTCTATAGCACAAAGATTCATTTGCAGTTACACAACATATTTCTTATCACATAAATTTTCTCTCCCTCAAAAATGGCATATAAGTGTTATTTTTGAAGAAATGTTGAGAATAAATATGACCATTTTGAGTTTTGTGGGAAGATGACCACTGTGAACAATTAGTGAACAAAGTTTTAAAGTCAAATACTCCCCTCAACAAGTGATATAAACGGTTGAGGTTTTGAAAATGATAAGGGGAAGTACTTGTTCTTTTGAGCAAAACCTTGAAAAGTGAAAGGTTTGATAGGTTTTACTCAAAAGTAAGAAGCTTTCGCTCCTTTTAATAAGGATTGTGGCAATCAAGCCGCACTACGTGGTCCTTTATCTTGACAAGTACGGGTTGTACATCGTATGTGTGCACAAGCCATAGACATATAAATCACACATCCAAATATTATGAAAAGAAGCAGTCAAGGGGTACCGTGAAGTCCATCAATGTTTCCGTGAATGCTAACCGGGCGCTGATAGCCGCGAGAGCAACTCGGGATCGACCACCTACAAAGCTTTCCAATGTTCTCGAATCGATCCCTTCGATACAACCTTTCATCAATCATGGTGATGATCCTCTTCACATCCCGTCTTTCCTTAGAATTCCATCGCTTTTAGACCCAATTCCTTCATGAATATCCTTCAACCTATAAGCTAATCCGCCCCTAACCTTCTTCAATGTGTGATCCCCAAACTTGTAAAGATCTCTACACGCCATCAAGCAAGCCGCGTAGTGTTTCACTAAGGTAAACCACTCCAATGGTTTGTCGATGAGTGTGTATTGTGAAAGCTGGTTGATGTCGGGAAGATCTAGCTGAGGTGGAGTGAAGTTGACACGGGTCCGATATGATTCAACCGCAAGCAGAGATCTTCTACACGCTCTTTGATGACTATGCGCCCGATGAAGATAAGCAAGGACTTGATGAATTCACGCTGTACTTCAGCTTGAAAATTGTCTCATGCGACCTTGTACTTTGGCAAGGTACATGTCTTCAATGTCGCTGAGAGACAAATTCTCAAAGTCCGCTTCAGAGAATGCATAATCCCTTTCGCCTTGCCTTTTGACCACAATATTCTTGAGAAAAGTGTAGTCCCATTTGGACGAAAGGTCAACATGTTTGATGATAACGATATTCTTAGTAATCAACACTTCATGTTGAGACTTCAACCCGGCACAGAGTAGATTCTTCGCTCCGCCAATGGTGAATCCCATACAGGGCATCACGGTCATACTCTTCCACATTGTTGGAGAACATGTGGTTAGCTCTCTCCTCGATGGCTATACGCTTAGAGTATATGGTCAGGGGAATGGAAGTGTCGCTGATGTAGCGTATTTCCTTGAACCATCGCCACCGCGAAGAAGAAATTCCAAGTCTTTGTTGAAGAAATATCTGAATGGAATCCTAGGCCGATCCGTTGGCCAATTGTTGGTAGAGGTTTGGACCACCGTGTAATATGGAGGATTGTCCCGTTTGGTGAAGTCGATGTTTGCTTCCGGGTTGAGCCAATCCATGTTGTTAGACATGGCTCGTGCTATATTATCAAGGTGATACTCAACTTATATAGCACTTTCCGAAGCTGTCTTTTAGCGTTGAAATGCTTCATTCTTGATTCGCTTCAACTCGGATTTCGCCATCTTTTTCACACGGAATTTTTCTTGCAAGAGTTTCGCATGCTCCAATGTACTACATTCTCAGTAACCTCTTGACCTTCGGATGGGTAGGAGTGGAATCAACAAGCTTCGAGAACCATTCAAATTCAAGATCATCCTCGCCCGCCCATGATAAGACGCCAGTCATAGGCCTTTTTCTTCTTTTCTTTGGCCCGTTGAAGATTCTTAGTGTGTCGAGAGATGGGTTGTTGTTGGGGCTCGGGATTTCCTCATCGCCACCACCCGTATACTCAAAGTGATCACCGGTTTTCTCGAAGTCTGGGGTGGTGTCTCGTAATCCCGAGGTTTTTCCGCTGAAGAGCGAGGAGGAGATCTTTGTTGAGCCGAGTCCTTTGAGGTGGAGGCTGATTGAGTACTAAATGGAGGATGATTCACCGACTTCTTCGCGGCGCTTGGGCTCATTATCCTTATCCCGATCTTTGTCTTCGCCGCTCTTGAACGCTTAGGCCTTACGCCTTCTTCTCTCGTGATGCCGACCGAAGTTGGTATTCCAAAGAATGCTTCAAACAATTTAGCTTCGTGGGAGGCAAACGCTAGTAGCTGCTTTCGACATTTGAGCTACTAGCCGGTTCACCAATTCATCATCTGAGAAGATTGTGAGTTCAACTCGATTGATGCTCAAATTCATTGGAGTTGATTTCATGGCTTGCTTGGCTAGATGTAAGAGATTCGGATAAAGTTGTATGGTATACATCTCCTTTGTCGCTTTAGGAACGACCTCCATAAGGAACTTGTGAGAGTATCCTTTGATCATCTCGCCCATGCTCCCTTGAAGATCATCTTTCATGAGCTCTCGACATACTCCCTTTCAACTTGCATCTTGTCATTCTCATCATGAAGATAATCTACCGACGTCAAAGAAAATTCAACTTTTGTAGAGTATGTCTTTCTTTTCTCACCCGCTTGACATGTTTGACGATTCGAAGTCTTTGCATGAGAGATCCAAGATGCGCTTGGCTTCTTCACCGATTTCCGGGATGTGGATCCGTTGTTCTTTTGATGGTGGTGGTGAAGAGTGAGAAGAATGAATCGATGATGATGAGATGAGGAGACTCCTAGGTCCTTTGATGGCTCGTAAGTTTCTTCCTTTGACCGCGTGACTATCTAGAAGAAACTTATCATACTCAACATCTTTTTCATTTCCAGACTTAGCTTGTTCATCGCCTTTGGCTTTGGCCGCAGCCTTCTTCATCGCCTTTACCTTTCTAACTTCTCGATTCCGTTCTTCAATGTTGTAATCAATAGAATCTTCCACGCGCTTTGTTGTTGCTCAAGAGTGGTGGCACCGTGCATCCCTTATCGGGTTGATTAACCGCGATCGTGACTGTGAAGGTTGAACTCCACCACTGATCCTCCTGGCCACCCATTTGATCTTTAGCAAATTCTTTTGCAACGCGGTTGGAGTCTAAGGAATTTGAACTTTTTTGTATGATGTATCCAGTTGCTCTTCATCCGAAGCTTTCTTCATAAGGCACAAGTACCGAGTCTTCCTTTCCTTGGTCACCGGAGGACCGGGAGGTTTAGGTACCGCTTGTAGTGTCATCTTTAGCAGCTTCGAGTAGAAAGTCTCTTCATCCGATGCAGCACCTCCAGTCCTCGCAATTAGCTTCTCGCTGTTCAGCTTAGGTATGAATAGGAACAACTTCCTTGGCGGAACTGCCCTCTTCGTGGAGGATTCCTCCCGGGAACTTCCTTCGACTCTCGCTTTGCAAAGACTTCCCGCACTTCCTCTTCTCGGTTTTTCTTGTAGGCGCATCGTAAGATTTTTCATCAAGGAAACCAACTTTGTTCTCTTCCACCGCAATATCTTTTATAAGAATAGAGCCGCTTTGAGTTCATCCGAGAGAAGGTGATCCGCAACACAACACCTTGTTTCTTAGTCGTTGACTCCTTAAATCGACTCAGTAAGAGTAGGTTCGCACAATCATGTCGATGATTGTCGGGTCATTGATTCTTTGGGGATGTCGTGGTTGTACCCAAGTGCTCTTCGATCAACAGCTTAGTATATCCGATGTAGGGAATCTTTGAGCCAAGCTTTTGAGGAATGTCATCATGTCATCCCAAATCAGAGCTTCAACTTCGATGTGCTTCATGTTGATTAGAGCCCAAAAGATTTGCAGTTCCACGAGCTTGAGATGCTCATAGCCGCCACGCACCGTAAATGGATTTTGTGATGATGATATAAAGGGTTCTCCAAGGTTGAGGGATGTTCTTGAGATCCACGTGAGAATGCTTAATGATAACCCCTCAAGCTTCGTCATTGCACCCAATATTGATCAAGAATTGCGAACCGCCTCTTCAAGAGGTGCAGCAGAGAATTCAGCTTGGTATGATGTCGAATGAGGAGAACAGCCCTTAAGTCAGCAGGAGTGATGGTGAGTTGCTTGTGATTGAGCGCATCACCGCCACAAACATTTTGACCTTTGACCATCTGCATTGTATTCCGTAATTGCCGTATGTAGATCTCGAACAAAGGCGAGTTGGTGAGCATGTTCTCGATAGGGATGATTCTTCGAATATCCACCGCAATGAGACAAGAAGATTCCGAAAGCAGTGAGAGTTTCAAAGTCAACTCTGAGATTGTTCTTTCCAATCTTCATATGATAGCCATGTGGGAAGATATCAGCAATGGTGAGGACATTTGGTGCATCCACATACATTTGAGCTTCCATGTCGGATCCAAACAACATTTAGCCAAAAGAACCAACATATCGAAAGACATAATGTTAGTCAATAGAAGGTTTTATTGTCTACTTATTGAATGATATATGTCAATGATTGTTACGAGTCCAAAGTCACTTGTTTGTTCAATAGTCCAATGATGTCGAGAAAAGTTTCATGAGTTAGTTAACTTTAAGTTTTAAAGTTTATGTTATCACTTATTTTTCACAACATATTAAACATTTAAGCTTATTAGTGACATTTTGGTTTCGTGGCGTTATGATTTATTTATTTACAAGTTTGCACGCTGCGAACAATTCATAATGAAGGTTTGATCAAGGCTTATGCGTAGGAATAGTAGCTTATGCGTAAACAGAGAAGTATAGACGCAAGCTTATGTAGGATCCTTACTTACGCTGAAGAAATATTACGCGAGGAAAAGGGGACCTTATGCGTAGAGCTTACGCCAGTAGCGATATAAACCTTACGCCAAGGCTTACCGTAAGAGTAGACCTTATGCGTAGTGGTCATCGCACGCATATCCTTCACAGATACGCCAGTAGTCCCTTTGTAGAACCTTACGCCAGAACGCTACGGAAGATTTCTTACGCGATAACCTTCTACGCGTAAGGTGATCCTTATGCGTAGATAGCTAATGACCTTGATTCTAAATTTACAGCAGTAGCAACGAAATAAAGTCATCATAACATCAATATTAACACATACATTCATTTTATATCGATCATGGCATGAAAATTCATCAAACATTTACGCTAAGATTTCTTACCGTAGACTTAAACCCTAGAGTTAAAGATTACGCGATATGAAATCTAGCCATAGGAATTGCACCAAAGTTTTTCCGCAAGTTCTAAGATGTTATATGAGTGTAATGACCAAGTTTTAACATCAAATTTTCAAGAATCAAAATACCCAAATGTGAAGAACATTAAACCCTAAAGTTCAATTCTTAATCAATTAGTGTTTCGGTAATTTCGGTTAAAATATGATCAATTCATGTTGAAAACAACCCATTATACAACAATCTTTATCACCAAAAACATTCACATTTGAAAACACCCAAACCCACGATAAACCCTAATTTCCAAAATCAATCAATTTGTGTATTCGGGTGCATTTTGAGGATAAAAAGATATCATTGATGTTATAGAAACGCTTTTGACACTATCTTTTAACCACAAACACACAAACATGATCATGTGTTTCATAATATGCGTAGAACACATAATCAACCATATCTAAAATTTAACCGCTGGATTTGTTTGAAAATCAAAACCATTGTTTAAAAACTTGTTAAGAACACAAAATCACTTACAAATTGATGATCAAGTAACCGGATTTGAAGAACGATTCTGCGTAGGATTAGTTTGGTGAAAATAATAAATGTGATGAGTTAGGTTAGGTGGAGTGTTTTATTAAAATAACTTTAAGCATTTGACAAGCTTTTAGTCCCTCCACCTTTCCATTTTCATCCAAAGCCTTTTAACTTCCATTTTGGTTACCAAACGAAGGATTTTAAGACAGAAACTTGACAACACTCCCCTCGACTTAAGAAATAATGAAAGTTTATAAATTTTAGTCCGAGGAGTGTCAAAAACCATAAATGTGACCACCATAATTTAAAGAAACAACCGATAGGATAACATGCAAGTACACGTTATTTTGAAACAAGTATATTTATTTTCTCCCCTCAACACTTGATCGGAAAAATAATGAATTTTGAAAGATTTGAGTGTTGACGGAAGAGTTGTACTTGCCATGTTAAAAGAAATATAGATAGAAGAATATTTTTGTTGTTTTATCTGATTTTATATTTTTGTATTTTGTTTTTGAAAAATATTTACAAAAGAAGTTTTGGTGTTTGACTGTTTTTAAGAATGTTTTAAGAGTTCATCCAGTTCCTCTTGAGTCAAACACCGCATACCAATTCGTTGGACCAACTCATTAAACCTAGCAGGAGCTAAGGCTTTGGTGAGAAGATCTCGCCAATTGGTATTCTCGACCACAAAATATAATTCAACAGCACTGCTCCACGTGGTCCTTGATGAAGTGATATCAAGATCGATGTGCTTTGATTTCATGTTGAATCGAAGTTGCATGAGATCGCAATAGCACTCGATTGTCGCAAAGACATCGGATTCGTCAAATACGTAACCATAGTCTTTGAGTTGTGTTCTCATCCAAATGACTTGAGCACAACATGCCTACATATTCTGCTTCGTTGAGGACAAGCGATGTACAATCCTCGCTTCTTCGATTGCCAAGATACCAATTTGTCACCAAGAAATTGTAGTGCTCCCGAAGTACTTTTCCGAGAGTCTAAGCATCCTCGCGTGGTCACCCTCAAAAGCTATTAGTTCAAAACCCGAATCCTTCTGGATACCGATCCCCAAATTAATGGTTCCCTTTGATGTATCGGAGGATTCTTTTAGCCTCGAGAGGTGGGTTTCAGCTTGGTCGCGACCGATAACGGAGCAAAGATAAACGCAAAGACAATATCGTCCCGGTCGTTAGATACATGAGAGACCCAATAATACTACGGTATTTGGTAGGGTCAACCAATTACCCATGCAAATCAGCGCCCTTCTTGGTATGTGCCATTGGTGTGGCATAAGTATCACAAGTATTCATTCCAATTTGTTCGTAATTTCAAGGGCATATTTGGACTGACTCAAGAAAATACCACGGGTGATTGATGAACTTGTAGTCCTAGAAAGAACGTAAGTTCACCCATCATGGACATTTCAAAATGTTTCTTCATTAGTTTTGCAAAAGCGATTGAGTACTTTTTATGAGTTGACCCAAAATGATGTCATCCACATAAATTTGAACAATTAAAATATGTTCCCGTGATATTGTATGAAAAGAGTTGGGTCGACCGAACCTTTGGTAAAATTATTGGCAATGAGGAAAGATGATAGCTTATCATACCATGCCCGAGGAGCTTGTTTGAGACCATTCAGAGCTTTGTTCAGTTTGTAGACATGGTTCGAAGCTGGATCAACTAATCCTTCTCGGCCGGGCCGACATAAACCGCTTTCTTTCAGCTTGACCATTCGTAAAAGCAGCTTTGACGCATCCATTTCCGAAAGACCGTATGTTCATATGAGCCGCTAACGCCGTAAATATCCGAACACCTCAAGACGCAGCAACCGGAGCAAATGATTCTTCAAAGTCAATACCCTCTTCCGCCTATAACCCTTAGCCACCGACGACTTGTTTCATGACATTCCCTTCAAAGATCCAATTTGTTTTTCCAAATCCATTTTAGACCAATGACGAGACCCTCGATGGTCTTTCAACCAGTTCCCATACTTCAAGACGCTTGAATTGGTTGAGTTCTTCTTGCATGGATTCAATCCAGCTATCTTTTGTCATTGCATCCTTAATGTTTTTGGGTTCAGTTTGGCCAGATATGTGAGTGCATAAATGCAATGTTCACCGCCTCGTGTGAAGACGCTTGTCTCGTAACGACCGTTGATTTCGGGTTGCCAATAATATTTTCCCGAGGATGGTCTTTTGTCCATCTATGTGTAGAGGGTTGATGTTGGTATACATTATGCAGATTTTGAGGATTCAAATGGCTTGTTGATGATTCCGCGACATCAGGTGCAGCAGCTTCATTATCAAACGGGTTAAAGAACGATTTGGATCAAAAATCGCAGTGGGGGTACTTCATTCGAACATCATCACCGGTTCATCATTGTTGGAAGCGGTTTGTTCAACCTGTAGTAGAGTCAACCGTGGTGCATCTTCAACAAGAGTTGTTGTAGTGTGTATCGTATTAGAGTATTATCGTTGAGCAAATAAACAATGGATACACCGAGCACGCTCATCAATATCACCGAACGAGGAGCAAATAGTCTTTCCATTTGTTGACGAAAGTGCCGAGGGCTTGTTATCAACCTGATGATGGGGTTTGGGGAAGTTTAAGCGGTTGTGACCGGTTCCAAGTCGTTATACTCGTAAGCCATTTCAGTGAAGTTCATCAAAATTAGCATGAATCGCTTCCATAACCCGCTTTGTCCGACGATTCCAGATCCAGTAACCTTTAGAATTCTCACAATATCCAATAAAGACTCCAATGTCGGCTTTGGCTTTGAGCTTTCCAAAGTCATCACGATCATTATTCTGATAGCAAAGAGATCCAAAGACATGAAAGTGTTTGAGATTCGGTTTACGGTTGTGGAGAAGTTTAAATGGTGTTTTGTTGTATGCTTTGTAATCATTGAACGTTTTGAGTGTAGCATGCGCTTGAGACAAGCACCCACAAGTAATCTGAAGTTTAGCATTGATTAACATCGCTCCGGCAGCCTTCCACTAACGCACGGTTTCGCATCTTTCAACAACTCCGTTTTGTTCTGGTGTGCGGGCAATAGATGTTTGATGCTCAATTCCCACTTGCTCATAATATTCCCGAAGAGTGTGATTCACAAATTCAGCCTTTGTCCGCTCAATTTGTCTAACGGTGTTCCGAGTTGAATTTGAATTTTCGTGAGAAAGGTGATGATCATCTCAGGAGCTTGATCTTTACTTCAAGAAAATAAACCCAAGTCCATCTTGAGTAGTCATCAACAATTACCAAGATGTAGCGCTTGCCATTTATCGCTTGCACGCCAGATCGGGCCACACAAATCCATGTGAAGAAGATGAAGCACATGCCGAGAGTCTGTGTTCCACCTTTGAAGGAAAATGAGCACGAGTGCTTTTCCCTTGTTCACAAGCCGAGCATAGATGATCTTTAGAATACCGGAATCTCTGGAGACCTTCAACAAGTTTGTGTCGAGCAAGATTGGTGATGGTTTGAAAGTTTAGATGTGAGAGACGACGGTGCCATAGCCAAGATTTTGTTGATGTAGCCTTTGAGAGTAAACAAATGGGAGATGAAGCGATCATGTCTTGTATGGAGATAGTGTAAGACCGGATGAGCGCTGGCCGACATAAGATCATTTCCTTGAAGATCACTTAATGAAACAAGTTTTCTCCCTGAAAGCTACTTCCAAGTCTCCATCACAAAATTGACCAACCGAGAATAGATTGTGACCGAGGCCTTCCACATAATAAACCCTCCTAATTTCGATGTTACCATTAATGTAATCTCCGTCAGAGCCCATGATAGTCGCAAGTGATCATTCCCGACCGACAGGCCAATGAACTTTGAAACAAAGTTTGATAACAGCTTTAAGGTTGCCTCGTCATGTGTCGGAACATCCGCTATCAACAATCCAGAGGATGATCTCAGACACCGCATTAGACACAAACGACACAGATGGAATAGAAGTAGATGTGGAACCCGAAGTGTTAGAGGGTTCCTTAGCAGTTATAGTAGAAATACACACATCAATAACTTTAGGCATCCATTTAAATCCTAGTGTATTATGTATCCA
The DNA here is from genome assembly GCA_910596185.1 of Chrysanthemum makinoi. Taxonomy (NCBI): domain Eukaryota; kingdom Viridiplantae; phylum Streptophyta; class Magnoliopsida; order Asterales; family Asteraceae; genus Chrysanthemum; species Chrysanthemum makinoi. The sequence goes on along the minus strand of OU343223.1, from coordinate 145,816,625 downwards.
TTTCTGCCATCTCCAACTAGTCTTAGCTTTAGTCTTAGTGAATGTGCTAGGTAGTACAACAATCCTTGAGGTGATATCGAACTACAGGACATCAATGCTTAGAATCTAAAGAAGGCGTTTACAAGCCAATGACTTAGAAAGATTAGTGGGCCTAGAGGTATTCCGATTCTTAGGATTCCGTAAACGAGAGGTGATAGCTTTAGCAACACATTTGTCATGACAATCAGAATTCATACTTTTACAAATAACACAAGGTGCATCGATCAATATCAAAAGTACTTAAAGGTTTAGCATTTGTTACATCACTATTCCTATTACATTTGCAGACGCAATATTTATAGTGGAAGCAACATGAGTCTTATTCATAGTCCTAGGGTGTTCTTCTACTTCAGGATTCTTTATTGTTCTTTTCTTAGGTCGCAACTTCCTATTCTTCCTTGTATTGCTCCTAGGCCGTGAAGTGCGGACATTTGGAAAAGAGGCAACTATTCCTTGTTTCAAGAGAAGGAAGCACGTTAGTAACTTGTGATTTGGCAGTAGGGATTCTAGGTTCATGATTACTAAGTGTTACCGGTGCTATTCTCTTAATCACAGGAGGCGGAAGTTGTTCATACTTTCCTAACATTTCCCTTAACTTAGTGATAGTGTGCACCAAATCTTGATTTTCGAACTAAGATTTCCAAAGAAAATTCATGACTTCTTTAGTGTGTGTGCAAGATAATGATCAAGTTCGTTTGATGCTTCATCACGAAGTCTGCTTTGAGTAAATCAAATATGACACCATATTCCTTTTAACTTTTGCAAGTTCTTGTTCATATTTTGAGATTTGACACTTAAAAGACACGCTTTGATCATCCAGTTGCTCAATTTTAGGATCAGAAGATTTTGCACGCGAATCGGGCGATTTTGTGTTGAAAACAAGTTGTTGATCGTGAATATCTTTTTGACACCAATTAAGACGACGTATTGCATTTGAAAGCTCATTTGACAATCGTTTATTTTCATCTGTTAAAGACTCGACCGATGCATCATATCAAGATTCACAACATTATCAATGTAATCATAATCGCAGAGATATCATCGATGCATATGGCAAAGAATGTAATAACACAAAGATTATGGATATCGACGTATAACATCTTCCAAGAGTCGATCAACATCTTTTCTCAACAGCTTCTTTTACGCTTAGTATTTGAAATCGATGTTTCGCTTTTCTAAAACTATTTTCATGAGACCAAGTTCCTTGTGAAAATCCTTTTCCCAATATAGTGCACAATTTTTCAAATTTTTGACATGGGGTAAAATTCTTTTCTAAAGAATATCTCTATGTTCTCGCGCCATTGGCGAGGTAAAATGTTGAACTTTTATTTCATAATGAAATTCAATCTCACGTTCCAAAATTTTGAGGTCCGATAAGAAAGTGTCAAAGTATTTGATAACGCGACAACTTTCGGCATTAGTTTTTACTTCACTAAGTGAAGGTAAAGGACCATTAATTTGTGCACCATTTGATTGAGGACTGACTTCTAAACCGTGTGATAACCAAAGGTGTGTTTGAAGTATCTTGTTGTGTGACAAAAGTTACGGCTTTTGAATAGTTAAATGGTTTGTTGTAAACGACATTTTCCATTTTTGACCGACTCTCGCCATCAAGATCTAATTCCTCCATCCGATTATATTCAACAAGTCATAATTGAATCATCAATTCTATGTTCTCGCATCAGAAACTTCGTGATTTGGTTTGAATGCTCGGTGAAAACTTAGGTTTATAATCAGAAGATTCGTCCATATCCATTTGGATTTGGTTTGAAAGAAAACTTTTGAATCGTTGTGATTGATTCAACATGTTTATAAACAAATGCTTTTAAACTCTTTGATTTTGGTTTGTAAGTCGACAATTTCCTCAAGATAGTCATCTATTCGTTTCGTTTAATGCTTTTTGTACTCGTGAGAATTGTTTTGACAAGTTAACAACTCAGCCTTGGCTTTTTGAGTTTCCAAAGTAAGAGCGCTAAGTTGTTGTTTATGTTCATGTTTCATTTGTTCTATTTGAGACAACAAAGCATTCTTCGATGCGGCTAGATCACAAATCTGTCGCTCCAAATATTTTTCATTTTGGTGTGATTTGGCAAAAGCGGCTTCAAAACCTTTTTCACGGTTTTCTTGAGTTTTGAAAAAGTTGAGTTGTCGAATTAAGCATTCATTATCCCCGGTTAACAGTGCATTTTTCTCTTTTAATTTCGTTCAAATTTCCAAACGAGAATGTTGGTCTTTAATTAAGGTCAAGAGCATCTCGTTTTAATAAAGCTCATCTTGTTCAACGAGATTCTCAACATGATCATTTCTTAGATCCTCAAATATAATGACGAGTCAACTTGATTATCAATATTAACCATAAGGTCATCTTGATCATCAAATATAACTACAGGATCTATTTGATAATCATCGGAATGAGATGTGGATGACTCATGTTGAACACTCGATCCTTGTCGATAGAGAAAGTGGCGGAGATATCATCATTGATGATAATTGTTTGTTCAGTACCGAGACAAGCCATCAATGTCATACACCGGCCTCGTGTCACTCATGTGTAGAGCTTGCATTTGTGCCATCAACATCACCGCCTGCATTAGCCCTTGCAAGTCCTCCATATCATCATCGACCGTGATCCGCCATAAAGCTCGTTCTCTTGTTGGTAAGAGTTCCACCAGCTTCATCCTTAAGAGCCAAGAGCAAAGCCTCTTTGAAATAAGCACTGTCTCTTGTTCTCGGTTTAGGACATGCATTAGCCAGATGACCCTTCTCATTACAGCTTATAGCATCAAGACCATTAACCCCATTCTGAGCATTTCCTGTTCAACCACTTGAGCCCTTTGTCGCCTGAGCACCAATGTTATTCCTTCCCATAGCATTGAACCTTGACCACCTCCCATCCGACACCATAACCACGATTTTGAACTTCAACACGCCCATTGTTCACAAATGTACCGATTTCTTGTATTAGATGAGGAACGAATGCCATTGTTGGATTTGTTTGTATAACGGCCAAATGCTTTAGCAATCATAACAAATCCTTGTTGCAATTCATCGAAGGAATTGGAGTCCTCATCCTTCATCGTAAAGAGCTTGAGCAAGTGTTGTTGTTGTATGGAACCAATTGATTTTGTTGAGGTTGTGCGGACGGATCGAAGGTTTGATGGTTGCTGTTGTTTGAGGAGCGGGTTGAGGAGCTTGTTGAGGAGGAATGTTTGTTTGAGCCCACAAAGCAAGTTGTTGATTGTCCTGAAGTGATGGTGGAACAGTTTGACCACATAGAATCCTTTCCTTATCAACTTCTTTTTGGTGAGGCTTCAGATAGTCATACAACAATCCGTAGGTAGCATGATGCATATCTTTAGCTTGACGGAGAAAAATGACATACTTCTCCCATTCCCGACCAAGACTACTTAGGAACTTTGTGTTGACAACAATTCGTGGCATGATGATATTGTGTTTGTCCAAATCATTAATGATGTCCAAAAGTTTATGATGATAAGATTCTAATGACTCTCCCGGTTCAATCATGAAGTGTTCATAAGCCAAGTAGATTTTGGATTCCATGTCTTCCTGATTGAGTGTTGTGCCTTGTATAAGAAGATGAATCTTTTCCCACATTGCTTTTGGCAGCCTTTTGAGCATCAACACTTCAAAGAATTGGATTGGGTAATCCTAAAAGGATGTATTGCATTGCAAGTTCGTCGGCTTCAAAGTGTAGAGGTTAATCACCCGTGAGTTCGCAACAGCTTGCAATGTTGGTGACATCATCTCTTGGTGGAACAAAGCATTAGGATCTCCGGTGTAACGATAGTAGGCATCCAAATGGACCTTCCATAATGACCTTCTTTAAAAACTTTCCATGTGGCTTCTTTAGATCACAAAACCTAAAGAACCTAATCATCCATTGATCATAATTACCGGAGTGAGCATTGAGGTCTATCAAGTGAGCCACCTTCATGAATTGATTGTTGGCTACTCAAGGCTTCACACATCTTGCCAAACCATGCCGGTTCCTTCATAGTATTCTTGGATGGATGTTGATTGTAGAAGTTTGTGTAAGGTTGTACTTGAAGACTAGGTGGTGGTTGAATCATTTGAGGTTGTGGAATTGCTGCAAGTAGTGGAGTATGTTGTTGATTAAATTGTTGTTGATAAATTGCTTGTTGTTGATTCCATTGTTGATGTTGTGGACTTAGTTGTTGTTGTTGTTGTTGTTGATTATAAGTGTAAGGAAAATAGTTAGAGTATGGTGGTTGTGACATGTTGAAAACTTGTGTTGTCAAATGGATCTTTGTAGTCGAATGAACCTTTGTTGATGAAGTATCCTTAGGCGTAGAAATCACAATAGCCAAGTAGCACTTATGCGTAGAAACACCAAAGTTACGCTGAATGTAGTAAGAGTTACGCCAGAGGTTTAGCTTACGCTGTAGTAGGAGAAAAACACTAAAGTTATGCGTAAACAAGAAGAGGCGTAGTTAGGCGAGGATTACCTTATGCGTAAGACTAGGCTTAGCGTAAGATGAATCTTATGTAGGATATTCTACGCCGCAGTTTTATGCTTATGCGTAATTTTAGGTTTTATCTCAATGATCTTTTACACTATCACAAAGGCAAAAGATATCCAAAGTCGACGTGATTTTCGTGCTTATCCAAGCAAGAAAACACGGAGTAAAACCATAAACTCAAGATCAAACCAAGGATAAAGTTACGCGTAAGATTAGGGTTTTGTTACGCGTAGCTTTACTCATAAAAATGATTTTGCCCAAAGATGTTTCTAAACCAGATTTTTGTGATGAGATAGCTTCAATATCACCAAAATAACACAAAAGTGTGAAACTTGATGAGCCAAAACTCCTAAAACGGTTACGCATAGGATGAAACCCTCGTACAAAAACAAGCTTAAAAAACTATGATCCACGATAAAGTTTGAAACTTTTGCCAAAAAAGTTATTTTAACACCTTAAAACATTGAAAGTACAAGAATCTTGGATTAAAAAGTGTAAAAAAGTGTTTTAAGCAACCAAAGTATCTCGTTAGCTTTACGCAGAGGACCAAAACCCACTTCAAAAAGCAATAACGATTCACCCAACTAGTATTGATACCATGTTAGGTTCCCAAATATGCAACACAAGTAACAAGAGAAGAGATAAGATGAAGAAGAGATCGGTTGAACATATCCAAACACACACACACACACGCATGAAATGAAAGGTTAGGCGTGAGGTATGAGTGTAAAAGAGTAAATTGAACAACCAACCCTCAAGTGAGGGTTTACATGAGGTATTTATAGGAGGGAAGCTAGGGCAACACTCCTAGTTCCCATCCTTTTCCTTATTGGGCTAGGCCTAGGTTTATGGGCCTTCTACATAAGCCTAAGGCTAATTACTAACATAAAGGCCATATTAAGCTAACTATTACATATAAATTACTGACACTTGAATTAAGGTTTAGGAGTGATTCCAACAGTGAAGTATGCCAAAAGAGTCATGACGAAAGCATTAGTGAAAGGTGCTTAACGTCCGTGTCAAAAGCATTAGTGAAGAATGCTAAAGAACTCTAGACGCATGCACAGTGAAAAGGTGCCAAACGTCTGTGTCAATGGCATTAGTGAAAGATGCCTAGAAGTCAAGTCAAGTGGCATTATTGCTGATTCCAAGGTTGTACAATTGATGAGGTGCATCGATATACAAATAGAGACAAGTTGTATCCAAGGATATTGATATCCGTGATGGGTGTTGTAATAAGGAGTTGGTCTCCCCTTTGGAGTTAGTTGTGTAGTGTTGGGTAAGTTCCTCCACAAAATAAAACCAAAATTTCTTAGTACCGATAAAGGGTGGACGACGCTGTGGTAGGTATGTTCTACCTTAGAAAGAACCCGTGGTCTAGTACCGAAAAGAGTAGGCTTAATATCAGGAAGGCTTGATGAAGTTGTCTAAATACCATCATTTTTGTACAATTAGAGTGCAAAACATCCTAAACACTCGTGAAATGCATCAAAAATGATAAAATATCACAAATAAGTGTTTTATATGTTTAATGCAAAAATATCAAAATCAGAAAACGTATCAAGTTTGCATAATTGGCGCTTTAGTCCCCCAAGTTTCAAAGTTGTCAAAAATAGTCCCCGTAAAACTAAATAAAGAAAAAATATCATTTAAGTCCTTTTTAGGGATTCAAAAGTTGTCAAATTAAGTCCTTGAGATTCAAATTTACAAAATTACAACTTAGGTCCCTAAACTTTGAAATTTGGCAAAAATGGTCCTTTGAGAATTTGAAAATGTCAAAAATGGTACTTGCACTATTAAAACTTGTCAGTGATCCTTAGGAGAACTTTTGGAAAAATGGCGTAATTAGTCCTCAAATATCAAAAATTCAGCTTTGGTCCTTGTAGTTAAAACCAAGACTTGTCAAAACCGTTGACCCCCTCACACTTACCAATTGTAACCCCCGTTTTTCTATTTGAACCCAAAGTCAAACCTCCCATTTACCCGCCACCTCCTCGCATAATCTGCTCTTCCCCTACTTCAGCTCGCAACTATCAAGCCCCTCCCATCACCTTTTCACCTTTCCTCCACCCCATCATCACTGTAAAACCCAATTACATAAATGCCACCCCCTAGTTGCTAAAAACACGAAAGCTAAGTCAAACCGCTTTCCTCCGCCAAAACGTGCGGACGCACAAGATTGTCCTAAATCATCCATTTGCCAAGATTTTTAGTGGGAATCAATCGTAAGGACACGAAGCTATTTGGAGTATAAAAGAGGATGAGAAGCAAGGGAGAAGACCAGATTCTTAGTTTTAATTTTATGAATGTCGTATTTTATTTTCATGTCTTTAATTAAGCTTTAAGTTGTAATCTTTTGTTTCATGATATAAAATTGTTATGAAGTATATTAAAACTGTTTTCAAGTGGCAATTCAAGTGATATTAACATTTCATGATATATGGTTCAAGTTGTATCAAAGTCCAACTATTATGTCCAAGCTTTCAATAAGCTTCCTTATTCAAACAAGCTTATCTAAGCTTATTATAGCTTTATAAGCTTGGAACACGCTTCTGCTGCTTTTGCAAAAAGTCAACATAAGTCAACCGAGAAGAGGAATTTGGTTAAGCAGCTTGGAAATGGATACGGGTATGCGTAGATGGATTGGGTGAAATGGATTAGAATAGTAGTATTGGGATTGGTTTAAGTTCAAAACTTTAAAACACTTGTGAGCTTTTAATCTCATTTTCATTTTTTATGCGTTTATATTGTGCTTGAGTTTATGTCTGTGATCATTAATGGTGTAAACCTATTTAAATAGTAGTAACTAGTGTAACTATAGTCATAGTAATCATTGGTTTGTACTTGTTCAGCAGTTTGCTTAGTTTAAAAGTGCATGACAGCTTTCTAAAATGGTGTTGGATGAGGGTCCTGCTTAAGCTTAAGTCATGTTTGTGTTCAATAGTTGTCCACTTAGTCTCAATTTAAGTTCACTTGAACCATATCCGTCATCAAAATTGTAAGTCTGCATACCCCATAAGTCAAAATTAGCATGATCATGTGTCTTAATCACTTATCTCTGAATTTCAAAAGCCTAAGCTTGTTTCATGTTTAAAATGCTTGAGTAGTTTAATATAGCTTTGTTTTATCTTATAACATCACATTCAATCCATAAATCTAGGTTTAAAGTTCATACAAGTCAAAATCTTCATAACCGCAGAAAAGTCAAAACTTAAAACCGCCACTTCATAGGTTCATTATTGGTCCAAATCAAGTGAGACTTTTGGTTCTAAAAACCTCAACCGTCTATTTTCTTATTGTTATTTTTATAGATTTTTAGAAATTTTCTATAAGCTTCAAATAAGTTTGTTAAACAGGCTTATATGTTCTGCTCACCAAAACTCAAGATATACACCGAAGTTTTCTCGCTTTTGTAAAGTCTTGTCCAAAGCTCATTTGAGCTTGTCCAGTATGGTATTTGGTTGGTTTACTAGTAGCTAACCGTGTCTAGTATAAGTTCCAACAATTGTTTTCTAATTTCCGCCTTATTTCAAGCTTATCTTCTAGCTTAAAAGTGGTACCCAAAACTCGTGCAAGACATTGCTTAATTAACAAAATCATAGCAGTTGCAATTTATAAGTTAAGGATAGTTAGGTTTAGTTGTTTTAGAGTATTTTAGCATATCATAGGTTCCGTGAATGCTTTGTGCTTATTTGGTACCATTGGCTTATTCAAAGTGCTTATTAATAAGGACCTATAACCGCAGCCTCAATTTCTACAAACAAGCCATACACTGCTTTTTCTATTTTTCTTAGATTCAGATTAAATTAGACTTTTCCCTGAAATTCATAATTTTCCAACACCGCTTGCTATTTTTCTTAATTTAAAACAGCTTTTAGGATTATTTAAATATTTTTAATACAATTAAATGTAAAAGTTCAAAAAAATAAGTTTTCAATTTTTCTAGGTTAAGATAAATATAAAAAGTAAAAAAAGTAATTTTCCAGATTTTTCATAGTTTAATTTGTAATTTTTAGTTATTTAATTAGTTTTAATAATAGTTTGTACTATAAAATAGAAAATAATCCTAAAAAATACAAAAATAGTTTTGAAAATTCTCTTTTGATATTTTAGATTTTTCTAAGTCATAATTTTATTTTTCTAGCTTTATTTCCTATTTTCTTGTAATTTAGGTTATTATTAAATAATTAAAATAGTTTTAATTAATAATAATTAGATAAATAGTTATAAAAATAATTTTCTTTTTCTTAAAATTTCCTTATATCATTAGGTTTGTAAAAATATCATTTTCATTTTAGGATTAATACCTTCAGTTTGACATTTTCACAGATGTCGCTGTAGTTTTTTAATTTAAGTTTTATAAAACATAAAATCAAAACATTAGTTTAAAATTAGTGATAGCGCTTTATTTAAGATAGTTTATCTTTTAATTTCCTTAATTTGCATTTCACCATGTAATTTATAAAATAACTCAAATCCTTACTCATCACTATCCTTAGTGATTATTCGACATCCGACAGGTTAAACACTGGCCATCCTCCTGTGGACTTAACGACCGAACTAATGTGATTCCGGATCTAAATTGCATTTGTTTCTAACTTTTTAAGTTCCCACGGTTGCCATTCACAAGCTCCTCGCGGAGATAACTTGACGGTTTGGGTAATGTATCACCCCTTAGCCACGCTGAGTTGGTGTCTTGTAGTGATTACGCATTTCCTCATTAGGTGACCTGGAGTGAAGTAGGGTAAGGAAGTCCTTGTAGCCGAACCACTATAAATACCCGCAGTCGTGGTTAGCGCCTTACTCTTTATCTTTCATTACACATTTATATATCTATCTATCAATGTCCAACATACACATCCAAATAGATTGACATAAGTCGATCTAAATATTTTAAGACGAAGTTTTAATTGGTAAAACTATTCAACCCCCCCTTCTAGTTTTACACAAGGCTAAAGGGTATCGGCTTGCTTGCTTTGATCCTTTTTTCTTTCTCTTCTCTCACGCTACAAAGGTACCCTTATGATCATCTTCTCGTCTCATTAATCTCGTTTGTTTCATGAATCTGGTCGTGATTTTTGTTCCTCCATGCGCATGATTAAATACGAATTAAAACATCACATAATAACATGTTATACTTAGCACATGAAATAATGGTTTGTCACATAAAATCATGGGTGGAATACTTTGTATATGTCGAATAAAGGGAACATGGATTTGGTCTTTGAATCATATTTTAAACCTCACGACATGCATGAACCTTTTTAATTACATCAAGCTTAAATGGATTAGATAATACGTGAATATCTTTTGGTATAAATGGTATCGAATAGCAACATGAAAAAGGGTTTCATTTGGATGTTTAAGGGGCGTATAAAATCTGTTTTGGGTGTGGGTGTTGTTAATACAAATAAGCCGTAAAAACGTTTATTTATATTTTACGATCTTCTAATGTTTTGTCGATAACAAACGTAAAATCATTTTAACGAAACAAATAAAATACGTAAATGTTTGAGCCAATAGTTTTCTAACACACTTACGCCATATAAAAACACTAAAACAAGTATAAGTGATTTTATGATTTAGTAATACATATGTACAGCAACTAGTGTTTACATATTCCGCAAATATATACATAACTAGTTTGTATTATATAATGGTTAAATAACTACAACCCATGGATCATATCCATAACCCATGGTATTGACCCATACCCACTTGAGTAGATACATTGCACTCATTAGATACATTGTATCTAAAGAAATACCCATGGATCAACCCATAACCCATGACCAAAATACCCATGGGTAAAGAGGAGTCCCCACGTATCCCTAGCTTTACGCTAGACGGATCCCTTGAGGAGGGATCTCGTGGGGATCCGGGAACAATAGCATTTTTCTCTCTATAAATAGTGAGCCATTTATTCATTGTTCACTACCCCTTTCTCACATACTTTCTCCTTGAGTTAAAAACTCTCTAATCCCAGATCCAAGTGATATATGTTTGTAATTTTGTTTTTTGTGATTCTCTAGGTTCCTCTTAAAGGCGAGATCACCACTTCTTGAAGTCAAGAAAAACTCAAGTCCATGAGTTGTTATGCTTCCTACATCATCATCAAGACTAATGAAGTTATCTTGTTGATGGTTCTTTTCTCTAAGAAGTGTAGTGTTGAAGACATTAGTGAAAGATGTCTCAAGTGTCTAGACGAAGACATTAGTGAAGGGTGTCGATCGTCCGTATTGTAGGCATTAGTGAAGGGTGCCTAGAAGTCAAGTCACAAGACATTAGTGAAAGGTGTCTTGAATATCTAGTTAAAGGCATTAGTGAAAGGTGCCTAAGATGTACATTCGATATGGTGTGTTTTGATGTACAAGATAGATTAGTATTGTATCCAAGGATATTGATATCCTTGATGATGTTGTAATAAGATTTGGTCTCTTTGGGGTTAGCTACAGGTAGTATTGGTAGTAGTTCATTCATTGTAATGGAACCGGTATTCAGCCTAGTACCGGATAAAGGGTAGGCGACGCGTTGTGGTAGGTGTGGTTCACCTGGTGTGAAAGAAGAACCCTGGTTAGCCTAGTAAATCGAAAAGAGTAGGCAATGTTGTGAAGGTTTCTCCACCATAAGGAGTCGTTGTTGTAAAGTGATTACGAATCCTCGAGAGGTGACTGGGAAGGGAGTAGTGGGCAAGGAAGGTGTCCTTGTAGCCCAACCACTATAAATACCGCTGCTGTGGTTTTGTGTTTTACCTTTTATCTTCTCATTACATATTTATATTTCTATATGTTTGTTTATCAATATCCAACACACATCCAAATAGATTGACAAGTCCATCTAAATAGTTTAAAACAAGTTTTAATTGGCAAACTATTCAACCCCCTTCTAGTCCTTTCCACAATTGGCATCGAAGTTACACAAGTTTCTTAAAGTATTGTACTTCAAAAACTTGATACGATCCATGGTTAATTGAAAACTACAAAGAAGATTTTTTATAAAAACAAACACCATGTCTTTAAAACTCTGTTTGATGTTGATTAGATGACACAATTTTTCTTATTATTTATTCTTCATTTAATTGCACTAATCCTCTTTATCATATTGCTTAGTCAAAGCTCATACCTACCAAGTCATAGGAATCGCTTGGTAACAAGAATACCTTCCCTAAGAAGGTATCTTAAACACAAAGGAGCCTAATTGTTCATCGACATTGTTGTGTCATTTGTAAAGACATTCCTAAGTGCATTAGAGGTATGACTTTCTACTTATCTCTAAATTACATTAGCTTGATAATTAAGTATGCCTACATAGGTATTTATATGATTATATTTTGTGCATATACATGTAGTTTCATTAGGAAGCCTTTTTCTCACATAATGCGCAGCTACTTTTCGCCTAAAGTCGTGGTATATAAAACTTGTGTTTTATTTCACTTAAATCCAAAAATCATATCTTTCTAATAATAAAACAAAACATAAATCTCAAAAATTCCTCCCATAAATAAAACCATCCGTCGTCCATCACTTTATCAAATCCCACTTTTTCAAATTTTTCCACTTTCAAAATTACCTTCTCACTCAAAACTTCATCTTCCTCCCATCTCATCTCAAAACCAAGACCAAGAAGGTTCATCATCAACATGGTTTACGCTAAGTTCCTCGTGTTCATCGCCTTTAACACTCATCGCTTTTGTGTTCCCTATGATGAAGTTCTCATACGAGACATATACTTTGTGTTGTTAATCTACACAAGTTATATACCCAATCCTTTGTATCATTCTTAGCATTGAAAATGAAATATTGTTTTACTAGTTTATTAGTTTATTATCTTAATGCTTCATATTTTTATTTATATCTTTCGTATATTTTCATGATACATTAGAAACCATTAATGCATGCTAAAAGAAAATGTAGGCTAATACACATATTTTGGTATAAAACTATGAAACTATGTTTTTATAAAAAATCTGCCGCTACTACAGATCCACTATCCTCAGAGGTATGCATCGGATCCCCTGATGGAAGGGAACTGTGGAACCGCCCTTTCCGATAACAACATTTTCATGCAAAATAAAACCACTTTCTTCCTAAAAGAAATGTTCTACTAGAATGTCAAACATTAAGTAAGTTAAATGTCATTGTTAATAAACATCTTGTAAAAACGTTAGAAAATCATTGTTTTACCCGTGAAAAACGCCACATCCTATTAACCTCTCTTCCTATAGGTTTCGCTTATGTCGCATGAATATGAGTTTGATTTTTCACTCACTACGCCTACACTCTAACATCTCTCTTGAGCCCAACACACCCGAAATCATGTCCGTGGTTCAATTCAAACCCGCCACTTCCATTAAGGACATATTGTCACACTCTCTACAATACGAAGAAGGTATCAATACCTCCTTCCAACCATAGGATTGAATGTCTTCGAAATTAACGAGAAAATATGTCCAAGGTTTGATTGGAATTCTTCACAAGTCAAACTGCTCGTGAATTCAGGATCGCTTTCTATCTCTTTGTTTTAGATCAAAACCAAAAGTTTAACCCTTGGGCAATTTGCTCAAATTGGCTCCCAAATCATGGACAATGTGCCTTCAATCAAGATTGGTCTCTTGATTCTCTATTCAACTTTCTTGAAGAAAATAGTCCATATTGTTCACACATACCTCTTCCCCAAGACTTGACTCAAGACAATATGCAAACCTCGACCTCTATTACCCGATCCAAACATTATCTATACAAAGGATATCCGAGAAGAGTACAAGGCTTTCAAGACTCATCCTACTCTGAAAATGTTTGGAGTCTTAGGGAAATCGAGAAATTCCCGCCATGCCTACATAATGCATTATTTGCTAACACAACAACCTTACAACTGTTTACTTCTTCTCAAGAAGGTTAATTGTAAATCTTCAAGGCTCCAAGAAGAAACTCATCCTTATGGAATGTTTTTGACGCGCCTTTATCATAACATCTTGTACTTCCACCTCAATTTCAAAGTCCATGTACGCATTTCTTATGAACAAGATGATGGAACCTCTAAACACATCTCTCATGAAGAATTTATTCATTCCCTAAATGGCAAAAACACTCATCAACCATTTGATGATTCTTTCTAGCTTAAAAAACGCCATGAACTTAGTAATTTTCAAATAGATCAACTTAGTATTCATGCTTTATCAATGTAATCTAATTTCTTTCATGAAATAAAACATTTTACATTTGATATCTTAGTATTAAAACCTCTTTTGAAATATAATGCATTGTTAAAATCATTGCATACCTTAGTAAAGGTTCCCGCTTAGCGTATAGACGGATCCCAGTGTTGTGTTAGACGGATCCCATAATCCTACCTTAGGGAACCATGGGATCCCAAGAAAACGTAAAATGAAATTGCAATCATTGTATTTCAAACATGTTCTTAGAACACTTCACACTAAGCTAGACGTAGTGCCTTAAGGCAACCGAAGTCCTTATCAAGTTAAGTAGATCCTTCGCATCACACATAACTCATCTAGATCACACTCAAGACTTGAGATCCATCAAGCCACTTAAACCCATTACCTCAAAGCTCACTCATCATTACTCATATGATCCCTCACATCTAACTTTGGAAATATTCCAATTATGGCTAAATTAATCATCCTCACTTCAAAATTGATCAAATTCTAGTTTTTCCATCTTAAAGCCTATAGGATATTCTCCAAAACAAAAGATCCTAAGTCACTATCTGATCTCTAGGATCATTTAGCTCCATTTGACACCTTCATAATCTTTTAGTGTCATCCTTCTGTTCATTGGTACTCATGAAAGTTTCAATTTCTTCCATAAAAGGCAATCATTAGCTACATCACTCATTACCCTTAAGTATTTAAGCACCTTTTCATTTAAGACATTTAGATGAACTGAAACACTCAAGAAGAAATAGGCATTAGACCTTACAAACATCATCATATTTTTCTTAGTCAGACGGATCCCTAGATTAGTTTAGGCGGATCCCTCATTGAGGAACCGGATCCTGTATGACAGTTTATGTCAACTCTAGCTAAAACAATCATTTCAAGCTCATCTTGCTAACTTAAACACTCCATATCATCTTAAATGACTTCCTAGAATCAAGCATAAATCTCAAGTTGACTCTTGGCATGTTAATCATCACATTCCAATGAATTTTAGTGGCTTAAGTCTTGAATGCACTTGCCAAATCCCTTGCTTTATAAAACCACATTGTTAGGACTCCTAAAGTCATCATCTTCATCCTTACAAAGACTTAGAAATCTTTACAAACCTTTTGAAATCATCTCATCATGAGGAAAACTCCAAGTGGTAACTCATCAACCAAAGAACCACCAAAGAAAATTTCTCGTTGTACACCTAAATCTCATCAATGAATCATCTCCCACAAGTCCACAAATGCAAAGATTTCTCCTCCACCAATCAAACCAATCCCTAAAAGGATAGTACCCACAAAACTACCTAAGCTAAACACCACCATACCTCCTAGGCCAAACAATCCCATCTCCACTAAACCATCACCATTGGTTCCTAGAGCTATCTCATTCACAACTCCACTATCATCACCACACCTCTACACTTTAGAGGATTTGCCCCTAGGGCCGCCTCTCATCCTCCTCCATCGATAACATTCTCATTAGGAGTAATAATGATACAAAATCAAGGTGTTGAGTCAACATTAGCTCCCGCCTTTTTCGCCGTCACCATCATATAATCCCATTTGGATTATGAGAAATTATCAAAGTCAACCACCCAACCATATGGAAGTTGACATTTCTCTACCACCACCATCATTCTTGGTCAAGCCATCTTCAAATTCGCCTCCACCAATCCCTCCATCGTTGAGGCTCCCTCAATCCGCTTCACTTGATCCTTCGTGATCAAGCAATTTTCTTCCACCACCACTACCTAGCCATGACAAAGATTGTTATCATTGTCAACATGTTGAAAGTTTGATACATGAAGTGCGAGAAGATCAACGTTTCTGTTTTATCACCTCCTCGAACGCTTTTGGACGAGATTAAACCTAAACAAACTTGAGCTAGATGATTTTTAGTGGTGTCCTAGTATCAAGAGTTACTTAGATAAGGCTAGTAATTCCAAGTCACGTATCATTCATTTTCTTAGTTTTTAGAGTCATGTATATTGATTCGTGTAAAATAAACACAATTCTCAACGTATATCAAAATAACCGTAAAATTCGACAAATCAACCTTTTAGGAAAAGGGTTAACGTGCCAAACTCCCGTGGTGTGATATAAAGTGATACCGGAAAGTGATTTCTATCGTAAGGTCCCAACGAGGTGTGAAATTGACAGTTTCGATGAGTTTCGTGATAAGGACTTGAATTGGTTAAGCGAATTTTTGGAATTGTGAATACGTATTCTACAAAATAAAGAACGGAAATGAAAATAAAGCATGTAAAACAAAGTAAACACTAAATAGACTACTACTAAGCCTAAGAAACAATAAAGCAAAGCTAAATTACATCCTAAGGTGCTAAAATGCAAAAACGCTGTGAAACCGGAGCACACCGAAAGCCTAAAGTGAAAAAATATGCAATTTAAGTCCTAAGAGTGCAAAACTAATTTTTCTACATTCTAATTGACTAAAAATAATTTTAGGAAAAAGCCGGGTATTTTTTTGACTTATTTTATTTATTATGAATTAAAAACTAAAAAGTAAAATCTAATTAATATTAAAAATACTTAGACTAATTGAAAAATTATTAAAATTTTATGGAAAGTACTTTTGACTAATCTAAGCCTAGGAAAAATTAGAAAATGGAAAAAAGCTAATAAAAAAACCTTAATAAGCTAACTGTGTGAATTAACTAAGTAAGCTAAAAGGCCTTAAATGAATTAAAGGTGCAAACCATAACAAGAAAGACCCAAGGGCAAGATGGTTAAGGGAGTGGTGTGTGTGGTCGTGGGTGGAAACCAACAGTCCGTTCGAGTCCCACTCTAATTTATTGGCTATTTATTATTTTTTGGTTTTTTCTTTGGAAATCAACAATGGGTCAAAATAAACTCTTTTTATAAAAAGAAATCTAAGAAAACTTCAAAATAAGCAGTAAGAGCTTATGACAGCAGATTTGGAAAATAAACTTTGATGGGGTCGTTTGGCTTAGTACCAGTCCAAGGGAAACAAAAGCTGTAATAAGATTTAATCTAAAGGGCATTAAGTTATCCTACCTAAAAACTACTAGGAGCCTAAAATGAACAAAGATAAAAAGCTACTAAGCTATAAACTACTCACATAAGTTGCTATCGAATCCCCTTGGTATCCTTTTTGAAAGCCCTTTTTTTTTTATTGGAACTTGAAGTTGGAATTAAAGTAAGAAACTTTTGTGAAAAACTTTTTAGAAAGCTTCAAATAGTTGCAGTACGCCTTTGTCTACAACAGTTGACAAAAAAAACTAAACCAACACCCTTTGAAACTTGGGAGCTCAATAAGCAATCAACCAAACACCCATTTATGAACTGATAGGTACAAATAAAACTAAGAACAGAAATTGGATGAGTAGCACAAGGGGTAAATAAGCTAGAACAACCAAAATAAGCAAAATACGAAATAAATAAACTACACTACAAGGGGATAAGCAGAAAAAATAGTTCTTGGATATCCTAAGCATACATGGCAACATAGGTAAACAAATGACTAAATAAGCATTAAAAATCCTACAATAAGCACTAATCAATGATTCATTTTACTAAACCTAACCTAATTACATCATTAAGCAATAAAGGAACCTAAATAAGCTAATGAGTTTCACCGGATAAGACCGAGATGACAGCCTAATTACACGCCTCCAAACAGTCCAAGGGTGCACTTTCTAGCTTATTTTGAGTGAGTCAGAATCCAGGAGCACTGAAACAGTGGGTCCTTGAAGGTAAGTCAGGCTGCAATGAAAAGGCTTGGACTATACAGTACCGTTAATGCAAGCAAAATGTGTCAATTCCAAGACAAAAATAAGCTCTAAAGATCAATTTAAACTAAAACTCCATTTAGCACTAACTAAAACTATTAATTTCAGCAAGTATCAAATCCTAAAACTACCTCAATCCTACTTAAACCGAAGTTGAAAGATGATTCAAAGCCTGCTGTGGACAAAGATAACATAAATAGGTATAAGTAAAAACGGAACCACAAAAGCATAAGATTGTCGATGCAACTTAGTGGTTCATGTTACTAATCGAAGTTTTAAAACTAACCTGAACTACTAGAGACCAAATGGGTCAAAACTCAATTTATGACCCACCAATTCCCCGATCCAAACACTCCCTTTAGCGTAAAAACACATTCATGAAGTTTAAACTTTAAACCGCTTAAAAGACAGATTAGAGCTTAAAACACACTTTCAACTAACTTTTTAACTACTCTTCAAGTGCTGCATGATTTATAAAACGATACAACGTTTATAAACTTAAATAAGCTGGAATTGAAACTGAATTTAAATTGCAATAAAATTAAAGGTTACAAGAATTGTAAATGACAAGAAAATTAAACATGGGACTAGAACTCTCAAATTCTAGACAAGTTTTACATAAAGTCTCAACTCCTATTTATACTCAACTCTAAAAAATCTTGTCTTCTTCTTGTGCTACTGTCTTGTGTTTCTTTTGTGTGGTGCATCAATCATAAACCATCTTTGTGCTTTCTTCCTTCAATCACACCCATCCATGCTTAGGTACACGCGGAGGGTGATCCGAGCCATCCATGGAGTGAGGTTGAGCCAAGGATTGCCAAGGTGGAGGGACTCTTGTGACTTTGCCTAGGTGAGGGAGAGTGGGTGGGTTGGAGTTTGGGATGGACTGGGTTTTAGGGTGATTAGGGTTCCTGGGTAAAGGGATGCAGAGTGTGGAGGGAAAAAGGAAGAGAGGGAAAATGGGAAAAAGAGTGAGTCTGGTTTGGTGGGTATTTTGTGGGTTGGGTTAGGTTTTGTTTAAGGTTTTTTGTTAAGTGTGTTTTGTAAAAATTAATTTTTTGTATTTTCAAAAATGTTTTATTTTTTTTTTTAGAAACTAAAATTGATTTTAAGAAAATAAGTTTTTGCAAAATTGGTTTTAACAAAAAGTGGTGTTTTATTTTGGGATTTTTGGTTTTGACGGGAAAAGATTGGTATTTGGGTTTCTGGACGGTAATTTGGAATTTCGATTCCGGTTAGGTTTTTAAGGTTGTCCCAAACCCACTCTAAGATCATGTGTGGTCTTCAACGATCGTGATAAAATTCTCATCCCGCAACGCTTCTCAAGACTTTTTCCAGCTTTTAGCTCGATTTCCCCTCGCCTGTTTTCAATCCTTTTTGTACCGGACACAAACACACTGGGATATTTTTAACATATTTTGATCATATTTGGGTGTTTTTGGTCATTTTGTAATCGTATGGTAAAAACGATGAGTGAATAAGCACTCATCAAATCCCCCATTACTAGGCAATTGCTAGTCCCTAGCATTAATCATGTAAAGTAATGACCTAAATTCACGAGCATACCCCATTTTGACATTTATTCGATAAGTAGAAATTTAAACTAGACTGAAAGTAAACAACATGCCTGATTAACAAAAAGTGGTATCATGGAACGGGATTCACACAAAATGGGTGTCTCCAGGGAATTGTAATCGTCATTCTCTTTTTTGTACTCTCAAACTAAGTCTAAACTTATTGTGCAAATGTTTTGGCAAAATGCTAACACTACTTATACAAGTAATCTATGTAAGTCGAGACTTAACTTTTTACTCCCACGCTTTATACAATTTAAGTTCGTGTGCTCATTTTCAAAAGTTTGACCATTGAAACCGACCTTTTTATGGTTGTTATCCACTTAACTAAAAATCTTAACTTCCGGAACTTTAAAGTCTAAGGATCGAAAGGGCCTTTCCATGTAAGCTTTCTCTGCACATCCCAAACCATCGGCTTTTTTAAGTGACCGTGCTTTTGACACCCTAATGAGAATAGTACCGAATTAGCGGAATTATTCCAAAGATTTAACGAGGCTACCAAGGTTATAACTAAACTTAAATGGACAACAACCGACTATAATTTAGAAGTTCGAGATTCAAAGGTGAGATCACTCCATGTTTACACTTTCTTCTCAAAGATGTCCATTTAAGGAGGCTAGGTTTTCACCCTTGAGAATAAATGAGCTGGCCTTTTGACTTCAAGAGTTTCCAAATCACCGCCAAATTTTTAAAACAACCTTGATCTAATCCTAGTTCAACTTCCTATTTAAATTTAAGAAAGCAAGTTTCGCACATTATTGATAAGCAACATAGTACTTTTATTCAAGGACTCTTTTTTTTTCATTTTTCAATTTTTTTTATTTTTCTACTTTTTTCACATTTTTCTTTTTGCAATTTACTTTGCATCATCAAGCAATTTTACTGATACTTTCACTTTGCAATATTATTCTGGATTTTAAGAAAGTATGCTTCCAAAAATTAAAATAAAGTTGAACTTGAGCTCTAAATCAATTTTGCTTAAAAACTTTTGTTGTAACAACAAGACTCCATTTGAATGTTCAAAAGTTTGACAATGAGCACTATTTTAGGTTCAATTAGGGCTACCGAGAAAAAGCCATAGATTACTTATATAAGCTCTAAAGAGAACCAACTACTCCACGCTTAGCATTTTCATTTGCACAACTCGTAAAAACTTAGCCTAATTGTTAAGAGAGCAACTAGATCAACACTTCAGCAGAGTCGATTCCCTTTGTTCTAACCTAATCAAGACTAAACTACCATTAACAACCGAGGCATTAACGCTTTTATTTTCGTGCAAAACACTTCTTTTTTATGCAAAAATTTTTAAATTTTGGTCAAAACGGGGATACTAGGGACTAAAGGGTACAAATGTGACAAAATTCTCACGTAATTTCACACTTAGAATTGAATATTGCCCTCAATACCAAAGTCCTCGGCCTAAGCCGCATACTCATATTGAACGGAAAAAGGTAATACAAGTAACAAAGTGTGTCGACGTAAATCAATATTTTACACAAAAAGGATTTAGAAAACATATCCCCAGATAAACGTTAGTAAAATGATCTGATATTGGGCGTCGGATTGAAAACAAAGCGCTGCCAATCATCATGGATCAAAGGGATTCCCCGAAACATGAGCAAACACACAAGAAGTAAAACACCGTGGAGGTTTCCCCCTCACACTTAAAGTTGTTAGAAATAGAAAGAGTTTAAACATGGGTGGACACCCATGAATGCTACTGCTTTTGTTAACCGAAGTCGCTAGCTTGACTCGAATTCTCGGAATTCATGGTCCATGGGGAGCAAGTGGAAGAGAAAATCTCCATCGGACCTTCATTTAAATGGTTTGGATAAGCATTGAATGTGATGAAAGTTCCACTCCGATGAGATACATCCGGCTTAGAAGAATGAGAAATGTCAAGTCAAAGATATCTTCACTCGTGAGTTAAGACATGGAGAAGAAATGGGAGGAGAAGGCAAAGTGTCAATCTCATGACAACGGGTGGACGGTGGGCAAAGATAGATTGAGGAGAATGAATGTTCGTGAAATCTTATCCACCACTATAGCAATGAAAACATCCATGTCGGGCTTAGAAGAGCTTCCATCAT